>OX235279.1:174549676-175215694 GCA_944472155.2 Trichobilharzia szidati
CACCTACTCACACATGTAAGGATTGATGTTCAATTAACTAATTAAATAACTGTATATCATTCCACCGTGGAGAATTTCACTGAATGCATTCCGGTGTTCTTTGTGAATAATTGATGCAAATCTTAGATATCGAATGGTGTCACAGCCTTTCAAATCAGGAAATTGAGAGATCAATCGTCGCCTTGAGTCAATGAGATCAAACAGATCATATCAAACTATCCACATTCCAGTTTACTACTACAGCACACTGGTTCTTGAACTTTTCAATATGATAACTGATTCATAATGTGAGACAGAATACACAGCGCGTCTGTAGTTCAATGACAGAATGCACACCAACCATGGAAGTAATCCGGGTTCAATTCCCCCAACAAGGCACTCTGAAATCTCCTTTAATCTATCAACTCCTCTCCCAACTCGGAACTCAGAAGAATAGAGAAAAGAAAAAGGGGGATATTTATATTCTTTCAAGTATGACAGTCTGAGGTTGACAGATACCTGTTTGATCGGTTCTTCTAAAAATTAAATTATTCCGAATAAAGCAAGAAGAAGAAGAGTGGTTTGTGCAGAATAATATCGTACCATCATTTAATTCGTCAGCTTCTCATCAGTTACTGCTTACAGACTAATTATGTATTTGTACAGAACAGTTCTAGCATACTTGAAAATTTTTTACATTTGATGTCAGTTGACAGGAGATTCCGAACTTGGTGAACAGTACTCAGAAAATTTCGCTTATTTAGTTCAAACGAATTTCTTTGATTTGAGTTGAACTCAGTATATTCTTACTTAATGTATTAGTCACTCATTATCTTAAACATTTCTCGTTTATATTACGTAACTCCTTTCCATATTATGCATGCATTTAACTTGTGGAAACTTGAACTGCCTGTGTAAAAAATATATAAGTGTTATTTCCTGAGCACTGTTCACTAAGTTCGGAACCTCTTGTCAACTGGCGGAACACGTATAAAATTTGCGAGTGTGTGAAAACTTTTTTTGTTTTTGAAAAGAAAAGGCGTTCAACAAAGAGTTACTCTTTTCGGCGATATCATTCTCAAGCTGTACAAACCGCAAATTTATAGTAATTTCTCTTGGCAACAGAAGGAATATTTCCAAAGATGTGTTAATGCAATAGTTAATTTTTGACAACAAATTACGTAATTTAGAGGGCGTTAATCGGTTAGAAACTAAAATAAAGTTACCAAAGTAGGTTGAGTCACGTAATCGAATTGATAGGGTTCAATGAAAAATGAATGAGAGTCAAGTTAATAATCTGAGTAGAATTCACTTAAAAATAAACGAAAATGGAGTTAGCACCAGTCGTCATGAGGGCGGAGATTTAATAGAGGGTGGGAGTAGAAAATAATGTTATTTGTTCTTGGTTTTAAACCTTTACCTTCTCATCATCGCTGATACCAGAGATCTGGAAGATCTTACCACAACAAGTCGAAACAGAGGAGGACAAAAAAAATGTTAAAATGAATTTATTTCACATTATAACATTCTATCAAGTTAGCTATTTATTTTCATTATAAAAACATCTTATTTCCCATCTGACTGTATTGCACTTTATTGATAACACTAACACTATGATTTCCGAATGTACTTTATCTTATATTACCCATTTCATTCAAATGTCTTATCATCAATTTTTACTCATGTATATAAATGAAGCAAGAAAGTTGTGTGAGTAGTGCCTTGATATAATGATTATTAGCAGTAATAATTTGTCCTCGAAATGTATTCATCAGTGAATCTTACTGTATAACAAACACTGTGTGATTTTATCAAAATAAAATTTCATCCATAATGGAATTATGCTCTACCACAGTGCCCACGTTTTATCCTCATATCGATAATGCGTTGTGATTCGATTGTTCACAGGTCGCATCATCGTAGAGTCGTACGTGTTTAATGCTGAAGTGTTTCAAACAACGGTTGAAATAACGATCCAGCGATTTCTACTGGAGCTTTTATTTGTTATTATACATCGATTTATCATACATACATTTACCGAGGTAAGACAAGATAACCAGCTGTTTCCTTTCGGATGCATAAATTCGAAATAAATGGCGATCGTTTCACCGATTCGTAGTAATCAGGAGCTATCTTTAACCTCTTTAATTACCTTGAAGGATTTTAATGCATCGATTCTATGACTGCTGTCTAACAAGTGGCTAACAATCACACTACTAAGGACTTTTGAACCTACTAGACGCAGGTTTCTTGGAATATACTGATTGTAGGATTGAAGACTAGGTTTGTCAGTATGGACGATATAGACAAGAGTGTAGATGGCACGTTCTATTCAGTCTTTCTTATTACAGTAGGCTTAGATTCACAAATTCTAACTATTTATTTAATCTGTCTCCACTGTCTTTGTGACACTCACTGTGCAAAATGTATTAATCTCTTCCTTTCATGCCTACTAAACTTGTTTTGAAACACTTACCATCAACAAATTACTTCCGAACTGTATCAGCTATTCAACTTACTTAAAGGCTAATCAGTGAACAAAGAATTTTCATTTCAATAATTTCGTCAAGTTCCTTTTCGGGGCTTGTCAGGTGGATATATCGTTCCCCAGTAAGTGATGATTTTTCTACTGAAATTCGAATCTACCACCCACTGCCTCAAATACACCAAAGTGATATTCAATAGGTTAATGAACCATGAGAGCCGCTATTTGTGTAATTTCTCCCTCTTATTCCAAGAATGAATCAGTAAAAATTGTCGACTAGTGGTTGATTTACAATAAACCAAGACAGTTAATTGATTTATTGTACTCGGTGGGAACTAACCATTCTAGAATCGACCTTGTGCACAGAAGCGAATTCGCAAACTAGGAAGATGTGTAGAGTGTGGAACAATGTGACTGTAGAGTTTTTTTGGTAGAGATTAAAAATGGAGACATTGTACACAACTTTTGTTTAAAACGGTTCATTGTAAAATATACATAACTTTGGAGTGCGATCTAAAACAGAGTGTGCTTCTCGACGCTTCGTCTTCTCACTGGTCCATTCTGTCTACCTGCTTCACTGCTAACAGTGTTGTATCCTCAGATTTCGCCGGAACCTCTCACCCTCATCTGAGGACTATTATACAGCCGATGTCCAACTTCTACTAGTAGAGACGTCTCCACCACCAGTGAGCACTTCGGTGGATTATATTAATAATTTGTAGCAGCGGACTTTAACTGTATGACCAAGTAACCATTAATTTGTATAACTCGATGACTGTATTTTTGATAATATACTGTTACACTATCATATATCAAAACAAAACACGTAGATCAGCGAAGAGTCTCTCTTCGGAAGCGAATTCATTTTCTTAGCTGTACAATCGCAAATGTACATATATGTGTTATTTTGTATGTATGTGTACAATAAGTTTGTCAAACAAAAATACAATTGATTATAGTTATTTAAACTAAACAGGTGAAGATTGGTAATTGGAGTTACGTAATACAAAATCAGTCAAGAAAATTAGGTTTTAGTGAAATTAGGGTAGTAACAAAGGTGATGAGTTGTCACAAACAGTTGTTAAAAGAAGTTATGCAATAATAATATGAATATTTTGATGAGTGAGTTTTACTCAGAATGCACATAGGACCAAAGTAGATAATACGAAATTGCGTAAGAGTTCCAAATGAATACAGGAATTATAAGCAATTAAAGGAACAGGCAAAGAAACAAAATTGAGTCATCAAAAATTAACAAAGTTGTTACCATAACAGTAGAAGTGGTTTAGTAATTCTCTTTTACATGCACAGCTCCGGTTTTTCTGTATGAATGGCCAGAGCTTCAGCGATACAAAGAAGGCGAAACCGTATTGCCTTTGATAGGTTGTTCTTGACTCTGTAGATTACTTTGAAGCAGGAGGCGTTTGTTGAAATGGAATGATCAGTGTTAACCAGATGTTCAATTATCGCACTCCTTATTGCACCACTATTGCCTTTTCGCAACCATGCTGGATAGTGTTCTTGAATCCTGTTGGACAGGGTGCGCGTCGAACGACCGATGTACCTGGCTCCACAGCAGCAGGTGAACTGATATATGCACAGAGAAGTAGTCAGATGCGGGATCTTGTCCTTGAGGCTTCTGCAGATCAGTGGGCGACTGGAGAACACTATTCTTAGCGTTGCTGCAAAGAATGTTCTTCTCAGAGATGATATGATCCTTCTCTTGAGAATATCGCTTGCCAAGTCTCCCTTGAAATCCAGGTTCATGTAGAGTTTCCTTTTAGAGGCAAGTAGAGTTCCGTTTCTCCGAATTCTTGGTTTGAATTCGAAATTCGGTTTGAATAACTACAACCAATTGTATTTTTGTTTGATAAACTTATTGTACACATACATACAAAATAACACATATATATTTGCGATTGTACAGCTAAGAAAATGAATTCGCTTCCGAAGAGAGACTCTTCGCTGATCTACGTGTTTTGTTTTCATTCATGCCAGGATGGGGATTATACATGAATTGACACTATCATTTCATTAAAAATATTATTTCGTTAACTTGGAATTTTATTCTGATATTTGTTCCATTACGGAGTTCGCAATAAAGTGGCCTACAAATTGATTGTTTACCTGGTTGCACAGTTAAAGACGAAGATGGAGCGTCGAGCAGCACACTGTTTGCTTGCAAATATCTCCGATCCTCTAACTGATTCTGTGTGCTATGATATCCACCAGAGTCATCTAGATTTATTTCTGAATTACTTACAAAATCAGGATTAATATGTACGGGAGTTTATAGCGAGCTTTGCAACAGAATAAATACTGGAATAATAATCCATGCTATATAGAGATACCGAATTGCAAATAAACATTCCTGCACGAATTCTCTCGTCTTCTACCGCTACACCACTACTGAAACTTCAAGACTCAAGCTGAAAACCCGATATCCCATTAGGAACGCAAATGAGCTAAATAAATAAAAAAAATTACATGTGCCACTGTTTAAAGTGTCCCTATAGCAACACAACAACAAGGAACTACACAAGATATGAAACATGTTATGCTACTGATTCCTGCAACCGAATATTATTTTCAGTGATAAACTACAGAGAGTGTGGCAGTTCTCCTCTAGTGATTTACCATACGCTCAATGTTAACTCCAAGAAGTACTACGCTTAGCGTTTAAAAATCACACTTCATACCTAATTATCCCCTTGGGTATACCACAGATATATGCACGCCTTCAAATGAGATGCAGATTTTCAACAATTTATTTGTAGGAATTTGATTCAATTTCCAAGTGTGATCACGCATTGATACCAGTTAGTGGACCATTGAAAACCAGGGAGTACTGGACAGATGTTTCTTCCTAGTGCACGGGAGTCATCGGTATTATGCACCCACCCGACTGGACGAGACGGCAAACACAAAACACCGATGACATTGTCTGATACCAGAGGCGCTAAAATCACAAATTAGCAGAACTTGATATCCACTGGCCACTGGATCGAGTCCCAGCAGCTGGATAGTCTGCGAGTTTGTCTTGTAAGAAGAAGGCCCAGGGTTTGAACTGTCTCTGGTTGGCATGTACCACCCGCGAGTCCCAAAATAGGACGAAAATCTCTCCAGTACTCACTGGCTCTTTTTCAATCGTCCTTCAACTAATATAAATCACTCATCAAACCGGAAAAATCTAGGTAGATTGTTAAACCCAACTCGTTTTCCCTGTTTTGCACCATTCATGTATTAAATTCTTCAAAAAAGTAATAATCCTTCAAGTATTTGAAGGCTCTACTCTAACTCGAAAGTCATTAATTCACATTCAGTCTTCAACTCCGAGGTATACTCCTTCACTTTCAGACATCAACCACTCACACTACATGAAATTGAAAGTACTTAACAATGAATTTCAAAGTAACAACCTGTTTATCTCGAAAAATAATAAGCAAATTAAAATCTTGTTGAATACAATGTGTAGTAACAATGAGTAATAAGTAAAGTCTGAAGTGACATCTATTTACTTATGATGTATGTATGGGTTAGTCTTATGTACAGTATGAAAATTGTATGTATATGGCTATGTGGAAAAAGAGGTTTTTGGCGCTAATATGAAAAATAAGGTAAAACTTCAATCTAGTCTAAATATGGTCGCCATATCGCTGGCGATGTTCTTGTTGTTGTTGTTGCTGTTGTTGGTTTAACGATGTCATGGTTAGCATCACAAGAAGCAAAATTAATAGGAGTTGTTGTTGTTGTTGTTTGTACAGAATTCGTGGTAATGGTCTTCACCACTGCGCAACTTTTATTTGAAAATGCATTTTTAATTATCAATTTTGGTATCATATTCTCTTTATTTTCTTCATCAATCACCAACTGGGTAGACTGAGGAATGTAATCAGTGGAAGTAGCGGTATTGGTGTTATTATCATTAGTAGTGGTAGTGGTAGTTGTAGCAGCATTTGGTTGGAACAAAGACGATGGAAGTATTTGTGTTATTTTAGACGATGAACTAGAATTCACAACAGAATATTCTTCTTCAGAAAGTCTATTCGTCACCAATTCATATTCTTGTCTTCGGTTGTCTGCTGTCGCTGTTGCAGTTGCTGTTATAGCTACTTTATACAATGATTTCGTGAATTTATGAAGCTTCTTCGTCGATCGTGATGTTGATGATGAAGACATTGAGGCGGGGGATGACGGAATGTCATTCCTGACAGAAGATGAAGATGTGAGTTTATACAAACGACGACGCAGTTTCTTAAAAAGTGCTTGAAGTTCTATGAAGAAATGAAGAAAGACAGAGAAAGGATAATAAGCATCAAGTCATTCTGTATGACATGTTGAAATGGTAAGTATCAGTAATTACGCCTTACATGACAAGTGGGACAGAGAAGGAAACTCATACCCTACATTTCATCGTCAACATCAACCACTACTCAATATACAATAACTAAGAACTCAATACAATACAATACAATACAATATGAGATCATTTGAACTAACAGATTTTTAATCAACAAAATCAAAAGTCTCAGCATCATGTACTATATTCCCAATGGCGACCTCTCCTCACTGGTAAGTTATGCATCATAAATGCATTCCATAGTTATACGCTAAACTAATGTCTTTATGAAATCGGTGTGACGAAGTTCGCAGGAGTCATGATAACGTCTCTGAGTTCATTTCTCAGTACGAGGACATCAGTCCTTTCTGCATGTGCAGGTACACCTCTCTGAAACACCACACATTAATTCAAAGCACACGGTTATCGACACTCATCTTACATGCTGACGGTATTCCAAACATGGCGGAATTAGTTCAGTCAACTCAAACACATCATATCGATTACTCCATTGGTAGCCACCCAACCAGCCAGCCACTCAGTGTATTCGAAAATATTACAATGCAAACCAAGAGGCCCCTTCAAGTAGCTAGTACTCAAGTCAAAACCATCTCCTATCCCTGATAAAAATATTTGCACACCATTGAAACACACTTACCGGGTTTGTCTTTAGCGATATTAGCAACTAGTTCCAATACGGTGTAACAAAGACTTAATATGACAACCTTCTCAAGTTTTTGACTCTCATCAGGCTGAAACTGTGGAGAGAAAAGCAGAAACAAAGAGGAATTAGTCGGTTATTTTGTTGTTGAAAAGAAGGAGTCAATAATTTTCGGCTCATCTCTGATTGTTTAACTGACTAATCTAATATTCATCTTAGTCAGCTCTGTACTGACCGGTGAGACAGTGAGTACTACAAAGACCGGGAGGGGCACACCTCAGATTTATACTCATAAAACAAAACAAGACTGTGATGAACAGAGGAGGTGACTTCAACGCCAGTCATGTTATTACTTGTTTCAAGCATTTATCAAGTGTCTAAGTTCCTGTGAGAGTATATACAAATGAAATATTACTGGAATTATAACATACATACATGGGTGGAAACAACACCGATGTTCACTGATTCCGAATAAACCTCTCCACCCACCCACCACCTCGAGTTTCTTTTCCCTCTCATTTTTTGACGAAACAAAATGTGAAATCATAATAATTCATGAACAAAAAACAAATCTGAATAGTGGGCGAGAAAATGTAACTAATCTATGACGTCGATATTAGTTGGTTAGTTATCCTCTCAGTTACTAAGAGAAATGCATCTAGGGAGAAACAAACAACTACGATGACAAAAATGAGCAATGAGTGTAATTAATCCAACACTCACTCATCGTCCATCACATCACTGCAACACAGAGGTGGGAAGTGTGAACAGTAATAATAATAATAATAATAATAATAATAATAATAATGTGTCTAACACACCCATACTCATGTGTGCGTATGTTCAGATTAGCGATAAACTTCAACCGGTGATAATGGTGAGAGATTACTGATGTGTATTTCAGGGAAACACATTTTCCTCTAACGGATGATTCGATACATGTGTAATCATGTGGAATATTATAATACATTTCAGAAGAAGTTGTAGTGTACATTGAACTTTTGTTTGAACGCACTCACCCACTTTTGGCTCTTCTTCCTTTTTCGATTCGTGACTCTCCTCTACCTTATGGGTTCGCTCTCTCGTTGTGCTCTCATTCAGCTCACTCTCCGAGCCTACCACGGTCAAGGCAGCAGATAAGTGTATAACCTCTTATTTTTATCAAGTTTCATATCTCATTTGTGTAAAAATATAACTCTGTTCTAGGCACACTTGCCATCTCGAGTCGTTTTACCTTGATTCAGTTCGTTAGTGCTTGTGTGGTGAGAGCTGGCTGCTAGCCAAAGTTGGTAGTCGGTAATTGACGTCAGTGTTTATGTCCCCAATATTCGTGGTGAGAAAATGAGAACAAAGGCTTTTCGCAGTCGGATACAGTTAGCATATGGATGATCTGACACAGCCACAAAGAGATGCAAGGTTAACTTTCTGTGAGAAACAACCAATCAAAAGACTGCATTTTCTACTAATAATAATCTACAATAATGTACATTAAAGTCTATAAATATGTTTTGATTTTCCTAAATAAACTATCTGTTGCCTGGCCCTTGTCTTCTGTTGTTACACTTGCACGTTAGGCAGAGTACAGCTAAGGCCAGAAAGCGATGAATAAGTTTTGTAGGGGTGATTGTTTTAGGTCTACATTAAGCTACGTTAAGTCTAACACCTACAAGTGGTGAGCCCGTGTTTTCACTGTTTGCCACCTTAGTAGCTTCACGTGTTAATAGTTCCTTTCCATATTGACTATTTTGTTTATTTCTCACATAGAGTTATAAAATTTTTCTTGCCTTGTTTTTACTTATATTTGTTGTTATCACTCTGTTAATATATCATCTTGTTCCCATGATGGCCGACAACAGCTCTGTTTCACGAATGGCTATCACCTTGCAACTCCCCACCTTCTGGACACATCGTCCTGCTGCTGCATGGTTCGGCCACGTAGAAGCTCTGTTTGCCCTCAGGCACATACATTCACAAGAAACCAAGGTTAACCTGGTAATTGTGAGTCTTCCAGAGAATGTCATGAAGGAGATGTCTGACGTTCTTGAGGACCCGTCCCCCAACCTGTATGAGTATCTTAAGCAGGCACTAATTAAGCGCGTTCCACTCACCAATCAACAGAAAGTGCAGGAACTTTTTCGAGATGTTCAGCTCGGTGACAGAAAACCCACTCAAATGTTGTGACAAATGAAACAGTTAGTTGCGGACTTGAAAATAAAACAAGTTTGGTTACAAAGATTGCCTCAGGAAATTCAGGGCATTTTAGCCCCGATCTACAAGTCCCCTTTATCGGAACTAGCAGAGGCAGCCGATAGAGCGGTGGAAGCTGCTAGATCCAACATGACCATTTCGGCTGCGGGAGACGATAGTCCCACTCAGGCCAAGGATTCTTCGGCCGGGAGGTCATCAAGCTTAGATGTGGTGGCCCACATAACCGAGTTTTATGAGGAGATATGTAGTATAAGACAGGAGATGAAATCTAGAGGTCGCTCGATTAGTCGCCCCAACTCGACTCGTAGTAGATCTTCTCCACATGCTAGCAGTAGGCGTCGTAAGTCTCGAAATTCTCAGCCTGGAGTGTGCTGGTATCATTGGCGTTATGGTGACAAGGCCCAAAAGTGTACTCGCCCATGCACTTTCGATGTCCAACAATCGGGAAACTAGCAGGCCAGCACGTATTGGCGACTAACGTTGCTGGCGAACCACTGCCATGTCGCCTCTTCTATGTTACCAACCGCAACATGGGGATACGCTTCCTCATTGATACCGGAGCTGAGGTCAGTGTAATCCCAACCACCTTAGAGGAGCGCAGGCGGCCAATGTCTTTGCAACTACGTGCCGCAAATGCTTCGCCAATTGCTACGTTCGGCAGGCGTTTCATAGATCTTAATATTGGTTTGCGCCGTTCATTTCGTTGGGTCTTCCTAGTGGCAGACGTGACCACAGATATAATTGGTATGGATCTGTTGCAGCACTACCAATTACTGGTAGATACGGGCAATCGCACATTAAGAGATCCAGTCACAAACCTCTCCGTCAGTGGTATCACCACACAGGGCCCAGCTCTCAGCCCGGTATATACTACACCCACTTCATCCGGCCCATATTCCCATATACTCCAATCTTTTCCTGACTTGTTTAAACCCATTCGTGGCCTACCATGTGTGACTTCCAACGTCACGCATGATATTGTTACGACTGGCCCGCCAGTCTTTGCAAAGCCGCGACGTCTATCCCCAGAAAAGCTAAAGGCCGTTGAAGCTGAGTTCGAACACATGTTGGAAATGGGGATAATCCGACCATCCAGCAGCCCATGGTCCTCACCCTTGCACGTGGTAGTACCCAAGAAGAAATGGGTTAGATTGGTGACCTTGTGGCGATTACCGCAGGTTAAACACACAAACTGTCCCCGATCACTACCCCGTCCCTCACATACACGATTTAACATCGTCACTCAAGGGAGCTAGGGTATTCAGCAAGCTGGACCTAACACGGGCTTACTACCAGATTCCCGTTCACCCCGATGATATCCCTAAGACCGCCGTGATTACGCCGTTTGGCCTTTTCGAATTTCTTCGAATGCCTTTCGGCCTTCAGAACGCTGCTCAGACCTTCCAGCGATTTATCCATGATGTTTTGCGCGGTCTAGATTTCGCCTTTGCCTACCTGGACGATATTTTGGCAGCTAGTCTAGATGAGGCAACACATCAATTTCACTTGCAGACCGTTTTCCAAAGGCTTACGACACAATCCCTTACACTCAACTTAGCAGTGTCAGATAGGGGTCACCTCTTTGAATTTCTTGGCACATGTCATTAACGAACATGGCATTCGCCCATTACCTGACAAGGTACAGGCCATACAAAATTTCCCAGAGCCTACGTCCACAAAATCTTTGCACACATTTCTAGGCATGGTGAGTTATTACCGGCGGTTTGTTCCTTAGTGTGCACATATTTTACATGCACTCACAGACCTACTAAAGGGTAAGTGCAAGGCATTCAGCATGACTCCAGAGGCTAGGGAAGCGTTTCAAAAGATTAAGTCGGCGATTGCAGACGCCATCATGCTAGTTCACCTAGACGTCCAATTTCCGCTTAGCATCTCAGTTGATGCATCTAACACAGCCATTGGAGCCGTTCTACAGCAGCGGGTACATACCTCATGGATTCCAGTCGCTTTTTTTCTCTTGGAAGTTGTCCGCAGCTGAAGGTAGGTAAAGCACGCCTACACCACCAGCAACTACCTCTGCATCCGAATCCCAGCCAGGTTCTGTTGGTGTACATTCTACCAAACCTAGCAGTTCTCCGGATACAACAAGTAAAGCACCGGTTACACGCACAGGTCGGCGTATACACTGGCCTAAGCGATACTGTGAATTTGTTAGCTAAACGCTTTTACGTACAAGAGTAGTTCATACCCTCATGTCTTTTCTCAGGTTACATTCATTTTTCATGATATTTACCCTTTTGGTTTCGTTTGTGGGCAGTAGCCATTTTTCCCGTTACTAACCCTGTTAGATTTTTTTCCCGTTACAGAGTGTTCTAACATTTTATTCTTGGCGTTGCACTCGAACAGCTAGCTAGACCAGTCAACTTTATTGTCATATGGTGGCTTCCAACACTTGTGGAATTACAAACCGAACAAACAAAAATATAGACCAATAGAAAAGAAGATAAATAAAAAATAATAATAAAATGTAAAGAAAACTAAAAAAATTTCACTGTATAGTTAAACGGACCGTTAAATATTTTTGCACATAAATGTGTCACTTCTATGCTGTACATTTTAATCCGCTCAATCTATTTTCACAGACCTTACTATGTTCACTCGGGTTGTGCCATGCTGAAACTTATTTAATTCGCGAAATATACCCATTAAGACATTGAAATAAGAACAAATTAGTTCAGCGAAGAGTCTCTTTTCGGCGAATTCATTCACTTAGCTGTACAGTCGCAAATATATACAATTAATTTTGTATGTGTGTGTGTGTACATTAGGTTTGTCAAAATCAGAATAACAGTTGTTGTGGGTTGTTGAATACATCATCAAAATAATAAAGAAATTAATTAATTTAATTTCAAGTTTATCCGTCATCAACATTTTGTTATCAAATTTTTTGCGATTTTCGTATAATAATTTTTAGTAACTAACCCATTCAATCTTTTCACCTATTATCTAGTTTATTTTCATAATTGTCTCCATACTCCTTCACTAACATCTAATCTTTCTAAACATGTCTATATTACGTAATCCTACTCACATCTTACCAATCTTCACCCCACTTAGTTACAACTTTGATTATTAATCACACATTTTAATCTCTTTATTATTTTGATGATGCAATCAACAACCCACACTAACTGTTATTTTGATTTTGACAAACCTAATGTACACACACACACACACAAAATTAGTTGTATATATTTGCGACTGAATAGCTAAGTGAATGAATTCGCCGAAAAGAGACTCTTCGCTGAACTAATTTGAAAATTATTTAGTTTTTGAACCGTACTTGCAATCATTTTGCACCACTTTAGTTATACAGCTCGCAACATATTTTCTTTTTTTAATTGTAATTGTAACTACTCATAGCTACTGGTTATACACACACTTCTCTGTACCTTGCATAAGTTTTCACAGTGTTAGAAATTTCTTTTGTTTTATTTCAATTTGGCGTATCACTTCCATGTTACACTAGTTTTCCTCGCATTATTCCGCTTAAGCTTTTGTAACACCTTGATGCTGATTTTGAAATCTTAACCTCTTTTTCCATTCTTTTCTGTTGCTTTTACCTTGTTCCTCCTAATACGCTGGTATATTTATTGCCTTTAGCACCGCTGCTAGTTTCTGTTGAAGCGGAGTGGAGCATTATTCTAAGACGAAACTTAGACATAATGAGTCACCTTTCAGCCATGACAACCAGGGCAACGGAGGTATACCATCAAACCTCCACATCAATGAGCCTGTTTAAAAAAATAATAATAAACAGGTATAAATACACTATAAAAAAAATAAAAAAAAGACAAAAAAATGAATAAAAATAAATGGTGTAACAAAAAAAAGGATAAAAAAAGAACCAAACAACTTAGGAAGATGCAATCGTACCCAGCCACCAGCGTCATTTCTTCTTATATTCCGTCTTACTCCACTAATCATGTACATAGTGCCTGTAAATTGCCTTAACCTTTTCCTCTTTCCTTTCACATTTTTTATTGCTACCTTCAAACTCTTTCGTTCATTCACTGTTATTGTACAAAACCTTGCTACTTTTATTAATCGAAGATTGCCGGTTTCCCACCAACCATCTAAAGGGGGGATAACCTGTAGTGTACATTGAACCTTTGAACTTTTGTTTGAACGCACTCACCCACTTTTGGCTCTTCTTCCTTTTTCGACTCGTGACTCTCCTCTACCTTATGGGTTCGCTCTCTCGTTGTGCTCTCATTCAGCTCACTCTCCGAGCCTACCACGGTCAAGGCAGCAGATAAGTGTATAACCTCTTATTTTTATCAAGTTTCATATCTCATTTGTGTAAAAATATAACTCTGTTCTAGGCACACTTGCCATCTCGAGTCGTTTTACCTTGATTCAGTTCGTTGGTGCTTGCACGTTAGGCAGAGTACAGCTAAGGTCAGAAAGCGGTGAGTAAGTTTTGTATAGGTGATTGTTTTAGGTCTACATTAAGCTGTCTTACACCTACAAATTATGTGATAAGATATGAAGAACTGAGGAGTATGAAAACATTGAGAAATTTATTTTCAGTGAGACGGAGAATAAAATTCGAGAGTTATAGAAGGTATACATCACATGTGCTCCGGGCAGGACTGCCGACCGCCAACGTATTCCTAAACCTAGTTTAGTCGGTAGTCAACCGGGTAAGCAGAAAAAAGGTGACGAATGAGGCTAGCCATTCCTCCACCATGAGAAAATATCACATCATGCTTCCAGAAACTCCAGAGCTCAAGCTTGAAATCTCATGTCCCCAAAGGGAACACAAAAGGAGTGAAAAACCGATTAGCAACACTGGATAACATCCACATCATTAATTCAGTGACTTGACAGTCATCATTCCAACTAAATTCTCAAAGAAACGGTAAAGTTCAATTCGGGATATAAGAATAACTAAAAATACTATACGATATGAAACGCTGCATGCATCAATTTCAGAATAGACGAAAGGTATCACGTCTGTTCGTCCTGTCGTATAAATGACAGGTGTAGGGAAGGTAATTCACATTACACGATGTCCACATCCAACTAATTACAACAACTAAGACTCTTCAAGTCTACGTAGACATTACTCCAACGGGAATAGAATCTAGGACATTTAAGTGACGATACATTCCCACTGGCCATTAAGTCACTGACATGGAATCAAATGTTTTATGAATTCCAGCTCTTGGTGGCCATCTGGATCCATCTTAGTACCCAAATGGCACACGAGTTCGCCTAATAAACTTAACTTCCTGGGACGAAACAACTCTCCGATGATACATTATAGTTCTGTAACTGAAGTGAACTCCTGGTCAAAAGAGAAATCGTGTTACAATAGTCTCGATACTGTTTACACCTAAATACTTACAACAACGAAGATAACGAAAACCAATAAGGCAATATAATAACAGAAATGATCAATGTACTCACATTAATTCCAATCAGCTCCATAGCTAAACTATGCAAAGCGTTCATTTTATCTGAGATGGAAGCACGTCGTCGAAGTTCCCTTTTTATTTTCTTTAGCTAATTTATGTAAACAGAAGAAAAACGAAAAAATACAGTTATCAGTTAGATGTCTAGTTAACGGAGTAGGTCAATAATCAAACACTAAGGAACAATAATTTTGAGCACATTGAAAAGTCACCGAACCACCAACCGAACTGCCACCGACGAACAGGAAGATTATCAGTAGATTCAATTTCACCCCAACTAAATTGATTTGGTAAAGCTTACACGTTGTTAAGTGACTCTAAAGTATAGCAGCCCAAAATGAAACTACCTAATAAAGACCTTGACAAATCTCCATCGGCCAATCAGATGCATTCGAAGTAGAAGTGCTTAGTATGAAAAAAATTTATACAAAAGTAATGATCCCAATTTTTTAGGTGACTGTAGAAACTTTCAATGGAATTTGTATGATTCCCATTGAAAGGAATGACGAATGAGTGACCACGTAGGGTATATAACCTACGGATGACAGTTGGCTGCACTACTTCCACTACTCTCTTCCAATCAGCCTGTTGTTTGAGCAGTACTTAAATAATAAGTAGATGTGGTTGAAATTCGACACCGAATTCGTGTATACCATCCACAATTGCCTCCACATATACCACTGACTTATCTGACTGCTTGCCTTTCAAAGTAATATTGATTCATTCTCTGAGGCGGTTTCCTTTTTCGGCTGATATAGTTTAGAAGTCACCCACCCACCCAGTGGTATACATGCTGAATAACCAGTTTGCCTTCGTACAACACGGTCATATCAAAATATTCAAATTTAATTTTCTCTCTTAATTAACCTGTTGACATGATAATGCACAATCAATCAATTCTGCTTGAAAAGTCAATACCCTGTAGTATTACGCTGTATTTTATATCATATAGACTTATCATCTCATGTGGACTCAGTTTACTTAGACACATATTAATTAATTCGGGTTAATATAACTTCCTCTTCCTCCACCCACTCAAGTGACTCATGCAATAACAACAACATACTATGGCTGCCATACTCATAGACCGAAATTCTTCTCACTCGATTTGATTCGATCTGATTTGTTTTTTAAATGTGTGACTCATACTTCGCTTGTATAGGTGACAGTAAGAAAAAAGCATGTTGCTCAGTCACTCAAAATGCCAGAGTATTGATTACACAGTCAACTAGTGTATTTGGACATATTGATTTTAATGCATTCGAGCATTTGACCAGTAACCAACCTAGTGACAACACTTCTCACAACACTGTCACTTAAAACATATTGGTCAATATCCTTGTTGTTATAATAATAATAATTATTATTATTATTAGTATGTTGACTCATCTCGGAAAATTAGTCGCCTATATGTAGTACAAATAATTAAAAAAATTAAATAAACAACAACTGACTAGCAACTAACAAGATATCAGTCAGTCAGTCAGTACACTATTCGCTTGTTACTACTCTATAATATATATAGATAATATTAGTAAAGGGATACCATTGATGTGTGAAATGTAAGTCACTCGATGACACTACTACTACTACTACTACTACTACTACTACTACTACTACTACTACTACTACTACTACTACTACTACTACTGTAAAAACAGAAGACAAGGCTGGCAACAGATCAGTTTTATTACGAAAACCAACAGGTATTTATATGTATTTTACGTACAATAATAGGCTTCTGCCCGCAGAAAGAAGGCGGTCTTCTGATTGGTTGTTTGCCCACAAACGCAGTCTTCTGCTTTCTCGTTTTCGATGTTTCTCGGAAATGCGAGCCACTTGTCTGCGAATCATATTTGTCCATGTCAAGGTCAGCTGTGATTGGTCCTTGAATCAGCCTAGATTAATTTCTACCAATCAGCGTAGATCAATGTCTACCAATTGGCTAGCAGCTTATTCTCACCACACTACTACTACTACTACTACTACTACTACTACTACTGAAAAGCATATTGACATTAGATCAATAAATCAATGACATCTACTGCTAATTGATTGATTAGTTTAGAAATTTATATATAATACGACTTATCCTCCGTAAAACCTCAGTGTATTCTCTAGTAAGCGATCTCTACCTCGAACAGTTGACCAACCAATTTCAGTTCGTTACAGAGAAATAAACTGGTCTATCCTCACCTCACATTCATACCACACCGGAACACCTAAGACAACATAACAGGAGAGTTCAAAAGACATGGAAGGAAGAACTACATCGCTATGCAGTACTTGTTCATCCATCGAGTCATGCATTCCTAGAAACGACTCCCAATACATTGTCATTTCTCTGCTCTCAGTCGACTCGGTCAAGAAGCAATTAGACATGGTTGGATAGTTATTAGGAAAGGATAAAAAGGTCTGAAGCCATCTGTCGTGAACCACAAGTCCCAGTCTCTTCGACCACCATGTATACGATTATTACATAGGCCTGTGACAAATCTCCAGTTAATCACTGAATAACGTCTGTGTGTTGGTGACATACTAAATCAACATGTGGCGCCCCTTTGAAAGCTAACCACATTTACAGTCACGCACACCTTCTGTCCTGGGTTCGCATAACCAATTCCACGATATCGAATATTTGGCTATCGTGAATAAGCAGTGAACTAATTATCATTACCAAACCGTATATACACGGGAATCTCAGTAGGACAACCCGTCTTCTCTGAGGGGATTGGGGTTCTGCAGTAGGTCAAAGCATAGAATCAATATCGATAGAAATCTCTTCAAAATTTCGTCCCTTGTATTACTCACTCATTCATTCATTCATTCGGATTAGTTCTATGTCAGTGGGAAGGTACGTCAGAGTGGTTGGCACAGTTTGACTTTGTCCATCACACTTCTGAGTGTCATTGGACTGCAACGACTTCGGACAGTGCAACTAAGCCATTATTCGTAGCATTCAGAATGTCCAGCCAGATAGATAGCAAGCAATCTAGCCCATCAATTCAAATATTCCATATAATTAGGTCTGTATAGCCTAACAAGATAGAGTGACGCGTTGTACCGGACTCGTCAGCGAAACACGTCGTCCGGGATTCCACTCTCGAACGAGAGCCTCCCAAACCTCCCATCTCTGAACCAGTAGTAAAACTGAAAAAAAACTGAAATGCACGTGGGGCCAAAGTCGCAGTCACCTTGAACTACCAACCAATCACAATCCAGACAAACAATCACAATCACATAAACAACTTTGAAAAATGCACCAAAAATGCACATTGAAAACATGACATCACACCGTATGATTGTCGCTTATGAGTGTCGCTTGAGAATGTCTCTCAGTTATTATACAGATGATCTGTGGACAAATCACACCATACGCGATAGATAGATGTATTCACTTCGGGGGTGGGGGACTGCAGGTCATGGTAATTTGAGATCCACTCACTGTCCCTTAACCCACTCCTAACTCTAACCACAATCCTAACCTTAAGCTCATTTGTAACCTCACTCAACCCCACACCCTAAACATTAAGCTAAAAGTATAGATTTGGAGAGGAAGCACCTGGAGAATAATTAGATTATTGTATCTACCCTCACCAAATCCAAAAGCGGGTATCTTTGGATTTGAAAGGACATTTCACAGAGTTCCCTGGGACTCACTGCTTCTCGAAGGCCAACTTCTCGTAGACTTCTTTGACTTTGGCTATGATGCCTCAGCTTCGCCGGAGCTGGGTATCAGACTAGAAAACCCAACCCCATACAAACACTACAAGCACTACTGGAACTTCAAAGCCTAGTGCTTCAAGTATCTCTCCCACTTGCGAACCGAACAAATAAACTGCCTAATGCAACATAATCATCAATGTAAAACAACACACCATATATGTTGAACAGTACAAATTCAAAAAAGCAATTTCCATAAATTTATACGAGAGATGAACTTACTCGACGTATTTCTTCTTCTCTAATCTCCACTGGTACAGTCGACGGTCTACCTCTGTTTGAAGGCATTTCATCATTTCGTGAAGTTGAAGGTCCAACTACATGAGATCCTGATAATAGATTCTCCGATGTAATCCCACTTGATGAAGCATAAACAGATACAGGTGGTACAGGTGCACTGTCCCCACGACATGTGGTTATTGGGAAATGATGGTACATTATCACAACAACTAGCACCAAGAGAGAATGTGTAATCAACTCTGGATCAGGTTCACTTTCATTTATATTCACATTCGTGTGTTTATTGATTAACCAATGACAGTAGAGTATTTGTGTAAAACAAGGATGCAATAATTCACGTGGGAGGAAATTCAGCCAATCAAAATAATTGTCTTGCTTTCTACCAACCAGGTGATTGACTTGAAAGACTCTTTACAAAAGCTGTCATATATTGTTGTCACTTTAATATAATTGGTGGAAGATATAATCTATTGGATTGGACTGAATATTTTCATAGTGTTGTTGATGATATATATAATTTTACTAAAATAGTTGATTAGTAATAAGGAGAGAGAAGCAGGATTACTATTTGTTGGGCTTATGGTTGTTGTTGTTGTGTTTTACTTGTCCAGTAGCTTATTGGTTAATTCCTGCATTTGTTCTGAGTTTGATCTGCTCAGAGAGCATCATCATATTGTAATGCAGGGACAGTGGGATGACGAGTCCCAAATGGGAGGAAAGCACTCTCTCTGAGTATTATTACCAGTATCCCCTCTCTCCTCAGAGACATAATATAAAAAGATTACTATTCCTCATTGAAAATCCGGTGACAGAAATACGTGTGAAGGGTTTCGCTTAGTGTCTGAAATCCGTTATTGTTTAGTCGTCAAATCGGGTGATTTTGTGTATACACAATGATATATTTAGTCTGACTCATGTAAAAACAATACTATACTAGTAGAGAAGTTGAGGACACTGGTTGACTAAGTATTCTGTAAAAATCACTACAACTGTTTCATCCCACCCTAGTACTCATCAACAATGAGTGCGCATCATCCGATGAAAGGTAGAATTCGTAACAGTCAGACACCAAACCCGACTCAAATTTCTTCTTTCTCCAATCACTTCATAAGATTGTAGCGTCATTCTTTTTAGTTTCGTTTCTTTGTTCGTTCCGATTGGAATAATAATAATAATAGTGATAATAATAATAGCTTTATTCCAAACAGTATTTGTGGTACAGGTATGGAATTTTCAGCGTGCATTATACAATATTGCATCTAATTACCTCATAAATTTTATAAGATTTTAAAAATAAAAAGCAACAACAACAAAAAGAAAAAAAGAAAAATAAAGGAAATAAAAAAGAACAGTGTTGCATTCACATATTTAAACAATGCACCACAGGATATGAAATATAAAATTAGTGTGTAATAGAATATGTGAGCAACAATATAATAGTAATAAAGAAAGGAGAACAAAAGCTAATGGGAACTATTTGTTAGAGTGCCGCAGTGAGTTGATCGTGTCATACGTAACGGATTTCTCATCACATAACAGCTGTGCCAGATAAGGTATTGTGGAGTTTTGTACTTGGTAGTCCTAGCATATAGCTTCCTATAGTTGCTTCTAGTTCTACCAGATGAAATGCAAGGAGAGAGCTGCGTATAGAGAGGGTGTTCAGGGTCTGACAATATAGAATTCGCTAGTTTCTTACATGACATTATATGTCTATCCACAATGGTGTGAACTAGCTGGTTTAACGAAATCCCACTTGCCCTACTAACAGCTTTTAGTGCCCTACGCAGCAAAGCAAGGTCTTTCTTAAGTAGTCCAGGAAAGATTAATGGGGAGCAGTAAAGAGCGATGGTTAGAATACAAGAGTTGACAAACTGAGAAAGCAAAGACTGCTTTATACCAGACTGCCTTAACTTCCTAACGTAGAACGTTAAGCGAAACATCTTTCTAGTAATTAGTAAGATGTGAGAGGACCAGGAAAGATCGGAGGAAATACTCAGTCCAAGGTACTTGACATTAGATGTAGTTTCAAACTCTATGCCGTCAATGATAGTGGGACCATGTGAGCTAGCTAGTTGTTGTAGGTCACGTTTTCGTCTGAAAGTGAAATTTACTACCTGACATTTAGACGGATTCAGCTAAAGACCGTTTGAAGAGGACCACTGACTAATTTCCGATAGAAAGGTATTTAATTTGGAACAGTCTGACTGAGAGTTGACAGGCATGGAGACAGAGAGGTCATCAGCATACTTGACAGAAGTGGCTTCATCAGAATGGGGCAAGTCATGTAAGAAAAAAGAAAACAGAAAAGGAGAAAGAACAGCACCTTGAGGAACACCAGCTAAAGTAAGTGAGGTAGTGGAGGACTTTCCATTGTAGACGGTGTACTGCTTCCTATCAGAAAAATAGGAATGCAACCACTTACTTGTCCAGCTCTCACTCTGTGTTGCAGCAAGCTTACTTAGCAAGAGAGACCTAGGTACAGAGTCAAATGCAGATGTGTAATCAAGGAAGGCACACCGAACATATTTGGCTCCTCTATCTAAACTAGAGACCAAATTATGATATAGAACAACAGCGGCATCTAAGGTACACCTACTATGTTTATAAGCAAACTGGTTGGGGTCATTGAAAGGCTTTAAAGACGGTTCAAGATTAAGTAAAATAAGTCTTTCCATAACTTTTAAAGAAGGTGAGGTAATAGCAATCGGTCGAAACTTAGTAGTAGGTCCACTTGTTGATTTAGGCACTGGAACAACCTTGATATTTTTCCATGAGTCAGGAATAATACTTTTGGAAAAAGATTCATTGAAAATATCGGTTAATGGGTAACATAAGATGTCAGCACACTTCTTAAGGATAACGGCAGGAACTCCATCAGGACCAAGGGACTGAGTAGGTTTGAGAGATTGAAGACACTTGAAGACATCATTCGTGTTAAACCATGAGAAGTAGTCATTATTTATACTATTAGATTTGGGAATCATAACATCTGCAGGGATATATATGAAGGATTTATTAAGCATATCAACGTCAACAGAAGTATCATTCATTATTTGCTTACCACCTGTGATTTCCTTTAATAGCTTCCACATATTAGATGAGGATTTACATGAAAGAAACTTCTGGTTATAGAGAGCATTTAGTTTTTGTAATTCGGCTTTAATCAAAGTGTTCATCCTCTTAACACCAGATTTATTTCTCATTTTGTACAACCTCTCTTTTTCACGGCGAAGCTTTTTGAGTTGAGGAGAAGAGAAGCGGTCGAATTTCAAGAAGATTGCCTCTTCTGGACAACAAACATCAAGACAGAAATTAATATAATGTGTTATGTTACTAATTGTGTTATCGAGAGCTTGTTCAGTAAACAAGCCCCAGTTTGTGTCTTTTAACATTGTGCTTAGATTCTGTATGTTGTCATGTGAATAACATCTGTGTTGTGTTTTCTTTCCAAGGTAGGAGATGACCCTTTTGTGCTGCTTTCCATATACTTTGGGCAATATTCTTATGATGCAGTGATCAGAATTAAGTAGTGGGGCTCTTTTCCGAGCTTCAAATATTCCTATGTCATTTGTAAACACAAGATCTAGAGTATTTTCCATTCGAGTCGAGGAGTTGACAATGTTATCATGACCAAGTGAAATAAGGAAGCTGTGATCACTAGAATTGAAATCTCCAGTAACTATAGACAAGGAGTTTCCGAAAGAGGGGGCAGCAAGGGAGGTAAATTCATCCGCAAATAAAGACAATTCAGTGGAATTGCATCCAGGTGCAATATAAATGTTCGAGATGTATATGTAGTTATATTTTGACAAATGTTTAGGTCGACATTTAGCGGTGAGGCAGTCAATGTTGTCACTAGAGAATTTGAAACATACTTTATTAGATGTACACCATTGTGAATTGATGAAGATGGCGACACCGCCACCACGTTTCTTCCTAGAACTACACCGATCTTGTCTGAATAATTTGAAATCATGTAGCCATGTTTCTTGAAGTGATATGATCCCAGTATTTCGATATATAACGGAAGACACGAGTGATTGAAGACAGTTAATCTTGGCTGGCAGGGAGCGACAATTAGTACTCATAATTGCAGGAACAGTCATAAATTGAATAGGGGTATTTTTTAAAACTCTTTGCCACATGGCATGATGCTTTTTTGTCTTTTTTATGGTATTTCCGATCAGTAGATTATAAAAGATATTAAATACTCACGAGAATAAATAATCCGATTAGAGGACATATTTGAATAAGATTTAATTATTTAAAATGAATTGGAAATGAACAATTAGATGCAATATGATTTGTAATTTATTAGGTATTTGGTAGCCCAGGATTTAAGCAGGCCGCCAAGGCTACAGGGCTTTACACTGGAGCTTTAAAGTTTTGGTAGTGGTGGTGGTGTTTTTTAGGGTGTGATGTGGTGTTGCTAGCCTCATAACCAACCTGCACTCGCGATATCGCATTTACTTCTGGCTAGGCGACGTTTAGCTATTCATTGGCCAGGTGTTGAACACGGACCACGTGCACATAACAGTTTTACAGTATTACTTAATTAATTCGTGAGTAACAATGCTCAACTGACGACTGATTTCAAATGTACACAGTTTTATTGATTATTTGTAATCGATGCAAATACAGAAGTTGATATTGGATATAAGTATCGATGGCTGATAAGTGAAGGATGATCAAGGTATATCAGGTGAGTGTGGAGAGGTGAAATCCGAAAGATATATAAAAAATGAAGGGATATGTGTGGCAGAATGAGTAGTTATGTGGAGAATAATGAGGATTGCAAAGAGTGAATGCATGTGCGCAAATGAAAACGAATTCAACCGATATCATCAACAACCTGAAGCCATTAGTGCCTAAAGTCTCAACCAACTCAGATGGGTAGTCTGCATCTCCACACATGGATCAAACCAACAGTCTACAATAGAAACTACTGAAAGACTCGGGAATCGAATTAAATATTTCTTGATGATCAGCGTTTCTTTAGACGGTACGAGACCTTGTGATAAAAACAACTTCAATGCTTCCAGTGAACTCCATTATCGACTAGAGCGCCATTGAAAGTGAAGAAGCATTAGACAGCTGAAGAACCCCACTGAGGAGGTTTGAGGCAGAAGAAAACAACTGTCCTGTCCTACTTAATTTCCAACGGTTTGTCAACTGACATCTATCCATGACCAGATCGAATACCTACAAACAGGAAGTGGTACACTAAATAAACAAATTAACATATCGGTATTGCTTATAATAAAATGATAGTGCATAGCTGATAATTCTTTCTCTTTTGGGTGGGGATGGAGGTGGATTTTCAGCCATTTCACCTACTCACACATGTAAGGATTGACGTTCAATTAACTAAACACATCATTGTATTTCATTCCACCTCGGAGAATTTCACTGAATGCATTCTGTCATTCTTGGTGAATAATTCAAGCATGTCTTAGATATTAAAAGGTGTCACAGCCATTCAATTCAGAGAATTGAGAGATCAATCGTCGCCTTGAGTGAAACAGTTCAAACAGATCATATCAAACTATCCACATTCCAGTTAACTACTACAGCACACTGGTTCTTGAACTTTTCAAAATGATAACTGATTCATAATGTGAGACAGAATACACAGCGCGTCTGTAGTTCAATGACAGAATGCACACCAACCATGTAAGTAATCCGGGTTCAATTCCCCAACAAGGCACTCTGAAATCTCCTTTAATCTATCAACTCCTCTCCCAACTCGGAACTCAGAAGAATAGAGAAAAGAAAAAGGGGGATATTTATATTCTTTCAAGTATGACAGTCTGAGGTTGACAGATACCTGTTTGATCGGTTCTTCTAAAAATTAAATTATTCCGAATAAAGCAAGAAGAAGAAGAGTGGTTTGTGCAGAATAATATCGTACCATCATTTAATTCGTCAGCTTCTCATCAGTTACTGCTTACAGACTAATTATGTATTTGTGCAGAACAGTTCTAGCATACTTGAAAATTTTTTACATTTGATGTCAGTTGACAGGAGATTCCGAACTTGGTGAACAGTACTCAGAAAATTTCGCTTATTTAGTTCAAACGAATTTCTTTGATTTGAGTTGAACTCAGTGCATTGTTATCTAATGTATTAGTCACTCATTATCTTACACATTTCTCGTTTATATTACGTAACTCCTTTCCATATTATGCATGCATTTAACTTGTGGAAACTTGAACTGCCTGTGTAAAAAATATATAAGTGTTATTTCCTGAGCACTGTTCACTAAGTTCGGAACCTCTTGTCAACTGGCGGAACACGTATAAAATTTGCGAGTGTGTGAAAACTTTTTTGTTTTTGAAAAGAAAAGGCGTTCAACAAAGAGTTACTCTTTTCGGCGATATCATTCTCAAGCTGTACAAACCGCAAATTTATAGTAATTTCTCTTGGCAACAGAAGGAATATTTCCAAAGATGTGTTAATGCAATAGTTAATTTTTGACAACAAATTACGTAATTTAGAGGGCGTTAATCGGTTAGAAACTAAAATAAAGTTACCAAAGTAGGTTGGGTCACGTAATCGAATTGATAGGGTTCAATGAAAAATGAATGAGAGTCAAGTTAATAATCTGAGTAGAATTCACTTGAAAGTGAATGAGAGTCAAGTTAATAATCTGAGTAGAATTCACTTAAAAATAAACGAAAATGGAGTTAGCACCAGTCGTCATGAGGGCGGAGATTGAATAGAGGGTGGGGGTAGCAAATAATGTTTTTTGTTTTTGTTACGTAATACAAAATCAGTCAAGAAAATTAGGTGTTGATGAAATTAGGGTAGTAACAAAGGTAGGTGATGAGTTGTCACAAACAGTTGTTAAAAGAAGTTATGTGATAATATGAATAGTTTGATGAGTGAGTTTTACTCAGAATGCACATAGGATCAAAGTAGATAATACGAGATTACGTGAGAGTTCTAAATGAATACAGGAATTATAAGCAATTAAAGGAACAGGCAAAGAAACAAAATTAAGTCATCAAAAATTAACAAAGTTGTAACCATGACAGTAGAAGTGGTTTAGTAATTCTCTTTTATATGCACAGCTCCGGTTTTTCTGTATGAATGGCCAGAGCTTCAGCGATACAAAGAAGGCGAAACCGTATTGCCTTTGATAGGTTGTTCTTGACTCTGTAGATTACTTTGAAGCAGGAGGCGTTTGTTGAAATGGAATGGTCAGTGTTAACCAGATGTTCAATTATCGCACTCCTTATTGCACCACTATTGCCTTTTCGCAACCATGCTGGATAGTGTTCTTGAATCCTGTTGGACAGGGTGCGCGTCGAACGACCGATGTACCTGGCTCCACAGCAGCAGGTGAACTGATATATGCACAGAGAAGTAGTCAGATGCGTGATCTTGTCCTTGAGGCTTCTGCAGATCAGCGGGCGACTGGAGAACACTATTCATAGCGTTGCTGAAAGAATGTTCTTCTCAGAGATGATATGATCCTTCTCTTGAGAATATTGCTTGCCAAGTCTCCCTTGAAATCCAGGTTCATGTAGAGTTTCCTTTTAGAGGCAAGTAGAGTTCCGTTTCTCCGAATTCTTGGTTTGAATTCGATATTCGGTTTGAATAACTATAACCAATTGTATTTTTGTTTGATAAACTTATTGTACACATACATACAAAATAACACATATATATTTGCGATTGTACAGCTAAGAAAATGAATTCGCTTCCGAAGAGAGACTCTTCGCTGATCTACGTGTTTTGTTTTCATTAATGCCAGGATGGGGATTATACATGAATTGACACTATCATTTCATTAAAAATATTATTTCGTTAACTTGGAATTTTATTCTGATATTTGTTCCGTTACGGAGTTCGCAATAAAGTCGCCTACAAATTGATTGTTTACCTGGTTGCACAGTTAAAGACGAAGATGGAGCGTCGAGCAGCACACTGTTTGCTTGCAAATATCTCCGATCCTCTAACTGATTCTGTGTGCTATGATATCCACCAGAGTCATCTAGATTTATTTCTGAATTACTTACAAAATCAGGATTAATATGTACGGGAGTTTATAGCGAGCTTTGCAACAGAATAAATACTGGAATAATAATCCATGCTATATAGAGATACCGAATTGCAAATAAACATTCCTGCACGAATTCTCTCGTCTTCTACCGCTACACCACTACTGAAACTTCAAGACTCAAGCTGAAAACCCGATATCCCATTAGGAACGCAAATGAGCTAAATAAATAAAAAAATTACGTGTGCTACTGTTTAAAGTGTCCCTATAGCAACACAACAACAAGGAACTACACAAGATATGAAACATGTTATGCTACTGATTCCTGCAACCAAATATTATTTTCAGTGATAAACTACAGAGAGTGTGGGAGTTCTCCTCTAGTGATTTACCATACACTCAATGTTAACTCCAAGAAGTACTACGCTTAGCGTTTAAAAATCACACTTCATACCTAATTATCCCCATGGGTATACCACAGATATATGCACGCCTTCAAATGAGATGCAGATTTTCAACAATTTATTTGTAGGAATTTGATTCAATTTCCAAGTGTGATCACGCATTGATACCAGTTAGTGGACCATTGAAAACCAGGGAGTACTGGACAGATGTTTCTTCCTAGTGCACGGGAGTCATCGGTATTATGCACCCACCCGACTGGACGAGACGGCAAACACAAAACACCGATGACATTGTCTGATACCAGAGGCGCTAAAATCACAAATTAGCAGAACTTGATATCCACTGGCCACTGGATCGAGTCCCAGCAGCTGAATAGTCTGCGAGTTTGTCTTGTAAGTAGAAGGCCCAGGGTTTGAACTGTCTCTGGTTGGCATGTACCAACCGCGAGTCCCAAAATAGGACGAAAATCTCTCCAGTACTCACTGGCTCTTTTTCAATCGTCCTTCAACTAATATAAATCACTCATCAAACCGGAAAAATCTAGGTAGATTGTTAAACCCAACTCGTTTTCCCTGTTTTGCACCATTCATGTATTAAATTCTTCAAAAAAGTAATAATCCTTCAAGTATTTGAAGGCTCTACTCTAACTCGAAAGTCATTAATTCACATTCAGTCTTCAACTCCCATGTATAACTCTTCACTTTCAGACATCAACCACTCACACTACATGAAATTGAAAGTACTTAACAATGAATTTCAAAGTAACAAGCTGTTTATCTCGAAAAATAATAAGCAAATTAAAATCTTGTTGAATACAATATGTAGTAACAATGAGTAATAAGTAAGGTCTGAAGTGACATCTATTTACTTATGATGTATGTATGGCTTAGTCTTATGTACAGTATGAAAATTGTATGTATATGGCTATGTGGAAAAAGAGGTTTTTGGCGCTAATATGAAAAATAAGGTAAAACTTCAATCTAGTCTAAGTATGGTCGCCATATCGCTGGCGATGTTCTTGTTGTTGTTGTTGCTGTTGTTGGTTTAACGATGTCATGGTTAGCATCACAAGAAGCAAAATTAATAGGAGTTGTTGTTGTTGTTGTTTGTACAGAATTCGTGGTAATGGTCTTCACCACTGCACAACTTTTATTTGAAAATGCATTTTTAATTATCAATTTCGGTATCTTATTCTCTTTATTTTCTTCATCAGTCACCACCTGGGTAGACTTAGGAATGTAAGCAGTGGCAGTAGCGATATTAGTGTTATTATCATTAGTAGTGGTAGTGGTAGTTGTAGCAGCATTTGATTGGAACAAAGACGATGGAAGTATTCGTGTTATTTTAGACGATGAACTAAAATTCACAACAGAATATTCTTCTTCAGAAAGTCTATTCGTCACCAATTCATATTCTTGTCTTCGGTTGTCTGCTGTCGCTGTTGCAGTTGCTGTTATAGCTACTTTATACAATGATTTCGTGAATTGATGAAGCTTCTTCGTAGATCGTGATGTTGATGATGAAGACATTGAGGCGGGGGATGACGGAATGTCATTCCTGATAGAAGATGAAGACGTGAGTTTATACAAACGACGACGCAGTTTCTTAAAACGTGCTTGAAGTTCTATGAAGAAATGAAGAAAGACAGAGAAAGGATAATAAGCATCAAGTCATTCTGTATGACATGTTGAAATGGTAAGTATCAGTAATTACGCCTTACATGACAAGTGGGACAGAGAAGGAAACTCATACCCTACATTTCATCGTCAACGTCAACCACTACTCAATATACAATAACTAAGAACTCAATACAATACAATACAATATGAGATCATTTGAACTAACAGATTTTTAATCAACAAAATCAAAAGTCTCAGCATCATGTACTATATTCCCAATGGCGACCTCTCCTCACTGGTAAGTTATGCATCATAAATGCATTCCATAGTTATACGCTAAACTAATGTCTTTATGAAATCGGTGTGACGAAGTTCGCAGGAGTCATGATAACGTCTCTGAGTTCATTTCTCACTACGAGGACATCAGTCCTTTCTGCATGTGCAGGTACACCTCTCTGAAACACCACACATTAATTCAAAGCACACGGTTATCGACACTCATCTTACATGCTGACGGTATTCCAAACATGGCGGAAGCACTTCAGTCAACTCAAACACATGATATCGATTACTCCATTGGTAGCCACCCAACCAGCCAGCCACTCAGTGTATTCGAAAATATTACAATGCAAACCAAGAGGCCCCTTCAAGTGGTTAGTACTCAAGTCAAAACAATCTCCTATCCCTGATAAAAATATTTTCACACCATTGAAACACACTTACCGGGTTTATCTTTAGCGATATTAGCAACTAGTTCCAATACGGTGTAACAAAGACTTAACATAACAACCTTCTCAAGTTTTTGACTCTCATCAGCCTGAAATTGTGGAGAGAAAAACAGAAACAAAGAGGAATTAGTCGGTTATTTTGTTGTTGAAAAGAAGGAGTCAATAATTTTCGGATTATCTCTGATTGTTTAACTGACTAATCTAATATTCATCTTAGTCAGCTCTGTACTGACCGGTGAGACAGTGAGTACTACAAAGACCGGGAGGGGCACACCTCAGATTTATACTCATAAAACAAAACAAGACTGTGATGAACAGAGGAGGTGACTTCAACGCCAGTCATGTTATTAATTGTTTCAAGCATTTATCAAGTGTCTAAGTTCCTGTGAGAGTATATACAAATGAAATATTACTGGAATTATAACATACATACATGGGTGGAAACAACACCGATGTTCACTGATTCCGAATAAACCTCTCCACCCACCCACCACCTCGAGTTTCTTTTCCCTCTCATTTTTTCACGAAACAAAATGTGAAATCATAATAATTCATGAACAAAAAACAAATCTGAATAGTGGGCGAGAAAATGTAACTAATCTATGACGTCGATATTAGTTGGTTAGTTATCCTCTCAGTTACTAAGAGAAATGCATCTAGGGAGAAACAAACAACTACGATGACAAAAATGAGCAATGAGTGTAATTAATCCAACACTCACTCACTCATCGTCCATCACATCACTGCAACACAGAGGTGGGAAGTGTGAACAGTAATAATAATAATAATAATAATAATGTGTCTAACACACCCATACTCATGTGTGCGTATGTTCAGATTAGCGATAAACTTCAACCGGTGATAATGGTGAGAGATTACTGATGTGTATTTCAGGGGAACACATTTTGCTCTAACGGATGATTCGATACATGTGTAATCATGTGGAATATTATAATACATTTCAGAAGAATTATGTGATAAGATATGAAGAACTGAGGAGTATGAAAACATTGAGAAATTTATTTTCAGTGAGACGGAGAATAAAATTCGAGAGTTATAGAAGGTATACATCACATGTGCTCCGGGCAGGACTGCCGACCGCCAACGTATTCCTAAACCTAGTTTAGTCGGTAGTCAACCGAGTAAGCAGAAAAAAGGTGACGAATGAGGCTAGCCATTCCTCCACCATGAGAGAAAATCACATCATGCTTCCAGAAACTCCAGAGCTCGAGCTTGAAATCTCATGTCCCCAAAGGGAACACAAAAGGAGTGAAAAACCGATTAGCAACACTGGATAACATCCACATCATTAATTCAGTGACTTGACAGTCATCATTCCAACTAAATTCTCAAAGAAACGGTAAAGTTGAATTCGGGATATAAGAATAACTAAAAATACTATACGATATGAAACGCTGCATGCATCAATTTCAGAATAGACGAAAGGTATCACGTCTGTTCATCCTGTCGTATAAATGACAGGTGTAGGGAAGGTAATTCACATTACACGATGTCCACATCCAACTAATTACAAGAAGTATGACTCTTCAAAAGTACGCAGAAATGACTCCGACGAGAATAGAATCCAGGACATTCAAGTGACGATACATTCCCACTGGCCATTAAGTCACTGACATGGAATCAAATGTTTTATGAATTCCAGCTCTTGGTGTCCATCTGGATCCATCTTAGTACCAAAATGGCACACGAGTTCGCCTAATAAACTTAACTTCCTGGGACGAAACAACTCTCCGATGATACATTATAGTTCTGTAACTGAAGTGAACTCCTGGTCAAAAGAGAAATCGTGTTAAAATAGTCTCGATACTGTTTACACCTAAATACTTACAACAACGAAGATAACGAAAACCAATAAGGCAATATAATAACAGACATGATCAATGTACTCACATTAATTCCAATCAGCTCCATAGCTAAACTATGCAAAGCGTTCATTTTATCTGAGATGGAAGCACGTCGTCGAAGTTCCCTTTTTATTTTCTTTAGCTAATTTATGTAAACAGAAGAAACACGAAAAAATACAGTTATCAGTTAGATGTCTAGTTAACGGAGTAGGTCAATAATCAAACACTAAGGAACAATAATTTTGAGCACATTGAAAAGTCACCGAACCACCAACCGAACTGCCACCGACGAACAGGAAGATTATCAGTAGATTCAATTTCACCCCAACTAAATTGATTTGGTAAAGCTTACACGTTGTTAAGTGACTCTAAAGTATAGCAGCCCAAAATGAAACTACCTAATAAAGACCTTGACAAATCTCCATCGGCCAATCAGATGCATTCGAAGTAGAAGTGCTTAGTATGAAAAAAATTTATACAAAAGTAATGATCCCAATTTTTTAGGTGACTGTAGAAACTTTCAATGGAATTTGTATGATTCCCATTGAAAGGAATGACGAATGAGTGACCACGTAGGGTATATAACCTACGGATGACAGTTGGCTGCACTACTTGTGAGTAGTGCCTTGATATAATGATTATTAGCAGTAATAATTTGTCCTCGAAATGTATTCATCAGTGAATCTTACTGTATAACAAACACTGTGTGATTTTATCAAAATAAAATTTCATCCATAATGGAATTATGCTCTACCACAGTGCCCACGTTTTATCCTCATATCGATAATGCGTTGTGATTCGATTGTTCACAGGTCGCATCATCGTAGAGTCGTACGTGTTTAATGCTGAAGTGTTTCAAACAACGGTTGAAATAACGATCCAGCGATTTCTACTGGAGCTTTTATTTGTTATTATACATCGATTTATCATACATACATTTACCGAGGTAAGACAAGATAACCAGCTGTTTCCTTTCGGATGCATAAATTCGAAATAAATGGCGATCGTTTCACCGATTCGTAGTAATCAGGAGCTATCTTTAACCTCTTTAATTACCTTGAAGGATTTTAATGCATCGATTCTATGACTGCTGTCTAACAAGTGGCTAACAATCACACTACTAAGGACTTTTGAACCTACTAGACGCAGGTTTCTTGGAATATACTGATTGTAGGATTGAAGACTAGGTTTGTCAGTATGGACGATATAGACAAGAGTGTAGATGGCACGTTCTATTCAGTCTTTCTTATTACAGTAGGCTTAGATTCACAAATTCTAACTATTTATTTAATCTGTCTCCACTGTCTTTGTGACACTCACTGTGCAAAATGTGTAAATCTCTTCCTTTCATGCCTACTAAACTTGTTTTGAAACACTTACCATCAACAAATTACTTCCGAACTGTATCAGCTATTCAACTTACTTAAAGGCTAATCAGTGAACAAAGAATTTTCATTTCAATAATTTCGTCAAGTTCCTTCTCGGGGCTTGTCAGGTGGATATATCGTTCCCCAGTAAGTGATGATTTTTCTACTGAAATTCGAATCTACCACCCACTGCCTCAAATACACCAAAGTGATATTCACTAGGTTAATGAACCATGAGAGCCGCTATTTGTGTAATTTCTCCCTCTTATTCCAAGAATGAATCAGTAAAAATTGTCGACTAGTGGTTGATTTACAATAAACCAAGACAGTTAATTGATTTATTGTACTCGGTGGGAACTAACCATTCTAGAATCGACCTTGTGCACAGAAGCGAATTCGCAAACTAGGAAGATGTGTAGAGTGTGGAACAATGTGACTGTAGAGTTTTTTTGGTAGAGATTAAAAATGGAGACATTGTACACAACTTTTGTTTAAAACGGTTCATTGTAAAATATACATAACTTTGGAGTGCGATCTAAAACAGAGTGTGCTTCTCGACGCTTCGTCTTCTCACTGGTCCATTCTGTCTACCTGCTTCACTGCTAACAGTGTTGTATCCTCAGATTTCGCCGGAACCTCTCACCCTCATCTGAGGACTATTATACAGCCGATGTCCAACTTCTACTAGTAGAGACGTCTCCACCACCAGTGAGCACTTCGGTGGATTATATTAATAATTTGTAGCAGCGGACTTTAACTGTATGACCAAGTAACCATTAATTTGTATAACTCGATGACTGTATTTTTGATAATATACTGTTACACTATCATATATCACAACAAAACACGTAGATCAGCGAAGAGTCTCTCTTCGGAAGCGAATTCATTTTCTTAGCTGTACAATCGCAAATATATATATGTGGGTTATTTTGTATGTATGTGTACAATAATTTTGTCAAACAAAAATACAATTGATTATAGTTATTTAAACTAAACAGGTGAAGATTGGTAATTGGAGTTACGTAATACAAAATCAGTCAAGAAAATTAGGTTTTAGTGAAATTAGGGTAGTAACAAAGGTAGGTGATGAGTTGTCACAAACAGTTGTTAAAAGAAGTTATGCAATAATAATATGAATATTTTGATGAGTGAGTTTTACTCAGAATGCACATAGGACCAAAGTAGATAATACGAGATTACGTGAGAGTTCTAAATGAATACAGGAATTATAAGCAATTAAAGGAACAGGCAAAGAAACAAAATTAAGTCATCAAAAATTAACAAAGTTGTTACCATGACAGTAGAAGTGGTTTAGTAATTCTCTTTTACATGCACAGCTCCGGTTTTTCTGTATGAATGGCCAGAGCTTCAGCGATACAAAGAAGGCGAAACCGTATTGCCTTTGATAGGTTGTTCTTGACTCTGTAGATTACTTTGAAGCAGGAGGCGTTTGTTGAAATGGAATGATCAGTGTTAACCAGATGTTCAATTATCGCACTCCTTATTGCACCACTATTGCCTTTTCGCAACCATGCTGGATAGTGTTCTTGAATCCTGTTGGACAGGGTGCGCGTCGAACGACCGATGTACCTGGCTCCACAGCAGCAGGTGAACTGATATATGCACAGAGAAGTAGTCAGATGCGTGATCTTGTCCTTGAGGCTTCTGCAGATCAGTGGGCGACTGGAGAACACTATTCTTAGCGTTGCTGCAAAGAATGTTCTTCTCAGAGATGATATGATCCTTCTCTTGAGAATATCGCTTGCCAAGTCTCCCTTGAAATCCAGGTTCATGTAGAGTTTCCTTTTAGAGGCAAGTAGAGTTCCGTTTCTCCGAATTCTTGGTTTGAATTCGATATTCGGTTTGAATAACTATAACCAATTGTATTTTTGTTTGATAAACTTATTGTACACATACATACAAAATAACACATATATATTTGCGATTGTACAGCTAAGAAAATGAATTCGCTTCCGAAGAGAGACTCTTCGCTGATCTACGTGTTTTGTTTTCATTAATGCCAGGATGGGGATTATACATGAATTGACACTATCATTTCATTAAAAATATTATTTCGTTAACTTGGAATTTTATTCTGATATTTGTTCCGTTACGGAGTTCGCAATAAAGTCGCCTACAAATTGATTGTTTACCTGGTTGCACAGTTAAAGACGAAGATGGAGCGTCGAGCAGCACACTGTTTGCTTGCAAATATCTCCGATCCTCTAACTGATTCTGTGTGCTATGATATCCACCAGAGTCATCTAGATTTATTTCTGAATTACTTACAAAATCAGGATTAATATGTACGGGAGTTTATAGCGAGCTTTGCAACAGAATAAATACTGGAATAGTAATCCATGCTATATAGAGATACCGAATTGCAAATAAACATTCCTGCACGAATTCTCTCGTCTTCTACCGCTACACCACTACTGAAACTTCAAGACTCAAGCTGAAAACCCCATATTCCATTAGGAACGCAAATGAGCTAAATAAATAAAAAAATTACATGTGCTACTGTTTAAAGTGTCCCTATAGCAACACAACAACAAGGAACTACACAAGATATGAAACATGTTATGCTACTGATTCCTGCAACCGAATATTATTTTCAGTGATAAACTACAGAGAGTGTGGGAGTTCTCCTCTAGTGATTTACCATACGCTCAATGTTAACTCCAAGAAGTACTACGCTTAGCGTTTAAAAATCACACTTCATACCTAATTATCCCCATGGGTATACCACAGATATATGCACGCCTTCAAATGAGATGCAGATTTTCAACAATTTATTTGTAGGAATTTGATTCAATTTCCAAGTGTGATCACGCATTGATACCAGTTAGTGAACCAGTGAAAACCAGGGAGTACTGGACAGATGTTTCTTCCTAGTGCACGGGAGTCATCGGTATTATGCACCCACCCGACTGGACGAGACGGCAAACACAAAACACCGATGACATTGTCTGATACCAGAGGCGCTAAAATCACAAATTAGCAGAACTTGATATCCACTGGCCACTGGATCGAGTCCCAGCAGCTGAATAGTCTGCGAGTTTGTCTTGTAAGCAGAAGGCCCAGGGTTTGAACTGTCTCTGGTTGGCATGTACCACCCGCGAGTCCCAAAATAGGACGAAAATCTCTCCAGTACTCACTGGCTCTTTTTCAATCGTCCTTCAACTAATATAAATCACTCATCAAACCGGAAAAATCTAGGTAGATTGTTAAACCCAACTCGTTTTCCCTGTTTTGCACCATTCATGTATTAAATTCTTCAAAAAAGTAATAATCCTTCAAGTATTTGAAGGCTCTACTCTAACTCGAAAGTCATTAATTCACATTCAGTCTTCAACTCCGAGGTATACTCCTTCACTTTCAGACATCAACCACTCACACTACATGAAATTGAAAGTACTTAACAATGAATTTCAAAGTAACAACCTGTTTATCTCGAAAAATAATAAGCAAATTAAAATCTTGTTGAATACAATATGTAGTAACAATGAGTAATAAGTAAAGTCTGAAGTGACATCTATTTACTTATGATGTATGGCTTAGTCTTATGTACAGTATGAAAATTGTATGTATATGGCTATGTGGAAAAAGAGGTTTTTGGCGCTAATATGAAAAATAAGGTAAAACTTCAATCTAGTCTAAATATGGTCGCCATATCGCTGGCGATGTTCTTGTTGTTGTTGTTGCTGTTGTTGGTTTAACGATGTCATGGTTAGCATCACAAGAAGCAAAATTAATAGGAGTTGTTGTTGTTGTTGTTTGTACAGAATTCGTGGTAATGGTCTTCACCACTGCGCAACTTTTATTTGAAAATGCATTTTTAATTATCAATTTCGGTATCATATTCTCTTTGTTTTCTTCATCAATCACCAACTGTGTAGACTGAGGACTAGACGATGGACTAAAATTCACAACAGAATATTCTTCTTCAGAAAGTCTATTCGTCACCAATTCATATTCTTGTCTTCGGTTGTCTGCTGTCGCTGTTGCAGTTGCTGTTATAGCTACTTTATACAATGATTTCGTGAATTTATGAAGCTTCTTCGTAGATCGTGATGTTGATGATGAAGACATTGAGGCGGGGGATGACGGAATGTCATTCCTGATAGAAGATGAAGACGTGAGTTTATACAAACGACGGCGCAGTTTCTTAAAACGTGCTTGAAGTTCTATGAAGAAATGAAGAAGGACAGAGAAAGGATAATAAGCATCAAGTCATTCTGTATGACATGTTGAAATGGTAAGTATCAGTAATTACGCCTTACATGACAAGTGGGACAGAGAAGGAAACTCATACCCTACATTTCATCGTCAACGTCAACCACTACTCAATATACAATAACTAAGAACTCAATACAATACAATACAATACAATATGAGATCATTTGAACTAACAGATTTTTAATCAACAAAATCAAAAGTCTCAGCATCATGTACTATATTCCCAATGGCGACCTCTCCTCACTGGTAAGTTATGCATCATAAATGCATTCCATAGTTATACGCTAAACTAATGTCTTTATGAAATCGGTGTGACGAAGTTCGCAGGAGTCATGATAACGTCTCTGAGTTCATTTCTCAGTACGAGGACATCAGTCCTTTCTGCATGTGCAGGTACACCTCTCTGAAACACCACACATTAATTCAAAGCACACGGTTATCGACACTCATCTTACATGCTGACGGTATTCCAAACATGGCGGAAACACTTCAGTCAACTCAAACACATCATATCGATTACTCCATTGGTAGCCACCCAACCAGCCAGCCACTCAGTGTATTCGAAAATATTACAATGCAAACCAAGAGGCCCCTTCAAGTGGTTAGTACTCAAGTCAAAACAATCTCCTATCCCTGATAAAAATATTTTCACGCCATTGAAACACACTTACCGGGTTTATCTTTAGCGATATTAGCAACTAGTTCCAATACGGTGTAACAAAGACTTAACATAACAACCTTCTCAAGTTTTTGACTCTCATCAGGCTGAAACTGTGGAGAGAAAAGCAGAAACAAAGAGGAATTAGTCGGTTATTTTGTTGTTGAAAAGAAGGAGTCAATAATTTTCGGCTCATCTCTGATTGTTTAACTGACTAATCTAATATTCATCTTAGTCAGCTCTGTACTGACCGGTGAGACAGTGAGTACTACAAAGACCGGGAGGGGCACACCTCAGATTTATACTCATAAAACAAAACAAGACTGTGATGAACAGAGGAGGTGACTTCAACGCCAGTCATGTTATTAATTGTTTCAAGCATTTATCAAGTGTCTAAGTTCCTGTGAGAGTATATACAAATGAAATATTACTGGAATTATAACATACATACATGGGTGGAAACAACACCGATGTTCACTGATTCCGAATAAACCTCTCCACCCACCCACCACCTCGAGTTTCTTTTCCCTCTCATTTTTTGACGAAACAAAATGTGAAATCATAATAATTCATGAACAAAAAACAAATCTGAATAGTGGGCGAGAAAATGTAACTAATCTATGACGTCGATATTAGTTGGTTAGTTATCCTCTCAGTTACTAAGAGAAATGCATCTAGGGAGAAACAAACAACTACGATGACAAAAATGAGCAATGAGTGTAATTAATCCAACACTCACTCATCGTCCATCACATCACTGCAACACAGAGGTGGGAAGTGTGAACAGTAATAATAATAATAATAATAATAATGTGTCTAACACACCCATACTCATGTGTGCGTATGTTCAGATTAGCGATAAACTTCAACCGGTGATAATGGTGAGAGATTACTGATGTGTATTTCAGGGGAACACATTTTGCTCTAACGGATGATTCGATACATGTGTAATCATGTGGAATATTATAATACATTTCAGAAGAATTATGTGATAAGATATGAAGAACTGAGGAGTATGAAAACATTGAGAAATTTATTTTCAGTGAGACGGAGAATAAAATTCGAGAGTTATAGAAGGTATACATCACATGTGCTCCGGGCAGGACTGCCGACCGCCAACGTATTCCTAAACCTAGTTTAGTCGGTAGTCAACCGAGTAAGCAGAAAAAAGGTGACGAATGAGGCTAGCCATTCCTCCACCATGAGAGAAAATCACATCATGCTTCCAGAAACTCCAGAGCTCGAGCTTGAAATCTCATGTCCCCAAAGGGAACACAAAAGGAGTGAAAAACCGATTAGCAACACTGGATAACATCCACATCATTAATTCAGTGACTTGACAGTCATCATTCCAACTAAATTCTCAAAGAAACGGTAAAGTTCAATTCGGGATATAAGAATAACTAAAAATACTATACGATATGAAACGCTGCATGCATCAATTTCAGAATAGACGAAAGGTATCACGTCTGTTCGTCCTGTCGTATAAATGACAGGTGTAGGGAAGGTAATTCACATTACACGATGTCCACATCCAACTAATTACAACAACTAAGACTCTTCAAGTCTACGTAGACATTACTCCAACGGGAATAGAATCTAGGACATTTAAGTGACGATACATTCCCACTGGCCATTAAGTCACTGACATGGAATCAAATGTTTTATGAATTCCAGCTCTTGGTGGCCATCTGGATCCATCTTAGTACCCAAATGGCACACGAGTTCGCCTAATAAACTTAACTTCCTGGGACGAAACAACTCTCCGATGATACATTATAGTTCTGTAACTGAAGTGAACTCCTGGTCAAAAGAGAAATCGTGTTAAAATAGTCTCGATACTGTTTACACCTAAATACTTACAACAACGAAGATAACGAAAACCAATAAGGCAATATAATAACAGACATGATCAATGTACTCACATTAATTCCAATCAGCTCCATAGCTAAACTATGCAAAGCGTTCATTTTATCTGAGATGGAAGCACGTCGTCGAAGTTCCCTTTTTATTTTCTTTAGCTAATTTATGTAAACAGAAGAAAAACGAAAAAATACAGTTATCAGTTAGATGTCTAGTTAACGGAGTAGGTCAATAATCAAACACTAAGGAACAATAATTTTGAGCACATTGAAAAGTCACCGAACCACCAACCGAACTGCCACCGACGAACAGGAAGATTATCAGTAGATTCAATTTCACCCCAACTAAATTGATTTGGTAAAGCTTACACGTTGTTAAGTGACTCTAAAGTATAGCAGCCCAAAATGAAACTACCTAATAAAGACCTTGACAAATCTCCATCGGCCAATCAGATGCATTCGAAGTAGAAGTGCTTAGTATGAAAAAAATTTATACAAAAGTAATGATCCCAATTTTTTAGGTGACTGTAGAAACTTTCAATGGAATTTGTATGATTCCCATTGAAAGGAATGACGAATGAGTGACCACGTAGGGTATATAACCTACGGATGACAGTTGGCTGCACTACTTCCACTACTCTCTTCCAATCAGCCTGTTGTTTGAGCAGTACTTAAATAATAAGTAGATGTGGTTGAAATTCGACACCGAATTCGTGTATACCATCCACAATTGCCTCCACATATACCACTGACTTATCTGACTGCTTGCCTTTCAAAGTAATATTGATTCATTCTCTGAGGCGGTTTCCTTTTTCGGCTGATATAGTTTAGAAGTCACCCACCCACCCAGTGGTATACATGCTGAATAACCAGTTTGCCTTCGTACAACACGGTCATATCAAAATATTCAAATTTAATTTTCTCTCTTAATTAACCTGTTGACATGATAATGCACAATCAATCAATTCTGCTTGAAAAGTCAATACACTGTAGTATTACGCTGTATTTTATATCATATAGACTTATCATCTCATGTGGACTCAGTTTAGTTAGACACATATTAATTAATTCGGGTTAATATAACTTCCTCTTCCTCCACCCACTCAAGTGACTCATGCAATAACAACAACATACTATGGCTGCCATACTCATAGACCGAAATTCTTCTCACTCGATTTGATTCGATCTGATTTGTTTTTAAAAATGTGTGACTCATACTTCGCTTGTATAGGTGACAGTAAGAAAAAAGCATGTTGCTCAGTCACTCAAAATGCCAGAGTATTGATTACACAGTCAACTAGTGTATTTGGACATATTGATTTTAATGCATTCGAGCATTTGACCAGTAACCAACCTAGTGACAACACTTCTCACAACACTGTCACTTAAAACATATTGGTCAATATCCTTGTTGTTATAATAATAATAATTATTATTATTATTAGTATGTTGACTCATCTCGGAAAATTAGTCGCCTATATGTAGTACAAATAATTAAAAAAATTAAATAAACAACAACTGACTAGCAACTAACAAGATATCAGTCAGTCAGTCAGTCAGTCACACTATTCGCTTGTTACTACTCTATAAATATATATAGATAATATTAGTAAAGGGATACCATTGATGTGTGAAATGTAAGTCACTCGATGACACTACTACTACTACTACTACTACTGAAAAGCATATAGACATTAGATCAATAAATCAATGACATCTACTGCTAATTGATTGATTAGTTTAGAAATTTATATATAATACGACTTATCCTCCGTAAAACCTCAGTGTATTCTCTAGTAAGCGATCTCTACCTCGAACAGTTGACCAACCAATTTCAGTTCGTTACAGCGAAATAAACTGGTCTATCCTCACCTCACATTCATACCACACCGGAACACCTAAGACAACATAACAGGAGAGTTCAAAAGACATGGAAGGAAGAACTACATCGCTATGCAGTACTTGTTCATCCATCGAGTCATGCATTCCTAGAAACGACTCCCAATATATTGTCATTTCTCTGCTCTCAGTCGACTCGGTCAAGAAGCAATTAGACATGGTTGGATAGTTATTAGGAAAGGATTAAAAAGGTCTGAAGCCATCTGTCGTGAACCACAAGTCCCAGTCTCTTCGACCACCATGTATACGATTATTACATAGGCCTGTGACAAATCTCCAGTTAATCACTGAATAACGTCTGTGTGTTGGTGACATACTAAATCAACATGTGGCGCCCCTTTGAAAGCTAACCACATTTACAGTCACGCACACCTTCTGTCCTGGGTTCGCATAACCAATTCCACGATATCGAATATTTGGCTGTCGTGAATAAGCAGTGAACTAATTATCATTACCAAACCGTATATACATGGGAAACTCAGTAGGACAACCCGTCTTCTCTGAGGGGATTGGGATTCTGCAGTAGGTCAAAGCATCAAATCAATATCGATAGAAATCTCTTCAAAATTTCGTCCCTTGTATTACTCACTCATTCATTCATTCATTCGGATTAGTTCTATGTCAGTGGGAAGGTACGTCAGAGTGGTTGGCACAGTTTGACTTTGTCCATCACACTTCTGAGTGTCATTGGACTGCAACGACTTCGGACAGTGCAACTAAGCCATTATTCGTAGCATTCAGAATGTCCAGCCAGATAGATAGCAAGCAATCTAGCCCATCAATTCAAATATTCCATATAATTAGGTCTGTATAGCCTAACAAGATAGAGTGACGCGTTGTACCGGACTCGTCAGCGAAACACGTCGTCCGGGATTCCACTCTCGAACGAGAGCCTCCCAAACCTCCCATCTCTGAACCAGTAGTAAAACTGAAAAAAAACTGAAATGCACGTGGGGCCAAAGTCGCAGTCACCTTGAACTACCAACCGATCACAATCCAGACAAACAATCACAATCACATAAACAACTTTGAAAAATGCACCAAAAATGCACATTGAAAACATGACATCACACCGTATGATTGTCGCTTATGAGTGTCGCTTGAGAATGTCTCTCAGTTATTATACAGATGATCTGTGGACAAATCACACCATACGCGATAGATAGATGTATTCACTTCGGGGGTGGGGGACTGCAGGTCATGGTAATTTGAGATCCACTCACTGTCCCTTAACCCACTCCTAACTCTAACCACAATCCTAACCTTAAGCTCATTTGTAACCTCACTCAACCCCACACCCTAAACATTAAGCTAAAAGTATAGATTTGGAGAGGAAGCACCTGGAGAATAATTAGATTATTGTATCTACCCTCACCAAATCCAAAAGCGGGTATCTTTGGATTTGAAAGGACATTTCACAGAGTTCCCTGGGACTCACTGCTTCTCGAAGGCCAACTTCTCGTAGACTTCTTTCACTTTGGCTATGATGCCTCAGCTTCGCCGGAGCTGGGTATCAGACTAGAAAACCCAACCCCATACAAACACTACAAGCACTACTGGAACTTCAAAGCCTAGTGCTTCAAGTATCTCTCCCACTTACGAACCGAACAAATAAACTGCCTAATGCAACATAATCATCAATGTAAAACAACACACCATATATGTTGAACAGTACAAATTCAAAAAAGCAATTTCCATAAATTTATACGAGAGATGAACTTACTCGACGTATTTCTTCTTCTCTAATCTCCACTGGTACAGTCGACGGTCTACCTCTGTTTGAAGGCATTTCATCATTTTGTGAAGTTGAAGGTCCAACTACATGAGATCCTGATAATAGATTCTCTGATGTAATCCCACTTGATGAAGCATAAACAGATACAGGTGGTACAGGTGCACCGTCCCCAGGACATGTGGTTATTGGGAAATGATGGTACATTATCACAACAACTAGCACCAAGAGAGAATGTGTAATCAACTCTGGATCAGGTTCACTTTCATTTATATTCACATTCGTGTGTTTATTGATTAACCAATGACAGTAGAGTATTTGTGTAAAACAAGGATGCAATAATTCACGTGGGAGGAAATTCAGCCAATCAAAATAATTGTCTTGCTTTCTACCAACCAGGTGATTGACTTGAAAGACTCTTTACAAAAGCTGTCATATATTGTTGTCACTTTAATATAATTGGTGGAAGATATAATCTATTGGATTGGACTGAATATTTTCATAGTGTTGTTGATGATATATATAATTTTACTAAAATAGTTGATTAGTAATAAGGAGAGAGAAGCAGGATTACTATTTGTTGGGCTTATGGTTGTTGTTGTTGTGTTTTACTTGTCCAGTAGCTTATTGGTTAATTCCTGCATTTGTTCTGAGTTTGATCTGCTCAGAGAGCATCATCATATTGTAATGCAGGGACAGTGGGATGACGAGTCCCAAATGGGAGGAAAGCACTCTCTCTGAGTATTATTACCAGTATCCCCTCTCTCCTCAGAGACATAATATCAAAGATTACTATTCCTCATTGAAAATCCGGTGACAGAAATATGTGTGAAGGGTTTCGCTTAGTGTCTGAAATCCGTTATTGTTTAGTCGTCAAATCGGGTGATTTTGTGTATACACAATGATATATTTAGTCTGACTCATGTAAAAACAATACTATACTAGTAGAGAAGTCGAGGACATTGGTTGACATTGGTTGGACACTGAGCCTCCCCCCGCTGATAGGATCCCACACACTTTGTTATTGTTCAATTATCTTAACGACTGTTAATCTCGCATAAGTGGTATATCATCAATTCTCACGCACTTTGTTATTGACTATTACGACCAATTATTTCAAATACTGTTAGCTGTCTGTATTGGTTGTAAAAATGTATAAATACCATTTCCTAAATAAGCTTCTTGGTCGTAGTTTGTCGTAGTTGTTGTACTACAATATACAGTGACAGACCAGACTTTGTCTTTTGATATTTGTGTGGTTCGCTGAATCGGAAGGTACCAGAAGCAGATAGGCATATTAGTCAGGCGCAGACAGAACAAGGCGACAACGTCCTCATTTAATTCCGCTACAGTTATAACACCCGCCATCCAGCACACACCCGAATGGGACATAGACACTGGCCCGCCGTCTGTAAGTGAGGTCACCAAAGCTATCCGTACTTCGAAACGAGGCAAAGCGGCGGGACCCGACGGAATTATTCCGGAGGTGTTCAAATATGGGGGTGACATACTAGTATGTAGTTGAACTAAGGTACTAGGTAACGTCTGGGAATCAGAGACGGTTCCATCAGATTGGGGTAAGTCACTTATTATACCAATTTTCAAGAAGGGAGATAAGTCCTCATGTGATAATCATAGAGGAATCAGCCTGACGAACATAGTCTCTAAAATCCTAGGCTCAGTAATCATGCACAGACTAAGCCGAACTCGAGAGGAACAAACGAGGGAAAATCAAGCGGGCTTTAGGCCAGGTAGAGGGTGCATAGATCATATCTTCACTCTCCGACAGATCCTAGAACATAGACACACTTTTAGGCGTCCAACAATTGCCATATTTCTTGACTTGAAGGCGACCTTCGACTCCGTGGATCGAGAGGTACCATGTCAATGTTTGACTGTGAAGGGAGTGCCAAGAAAGTACATTGCACTAATCAAGGCACTCTACTCAAACTCACGTAGCTGTGTAAGGGCTTATGGGGAATTGTCGTCTGAATTCATAACAACCAGTGGTGTCCGTCAAGGATGTCCACTTTCCCCTTTTCTGTTTAACTTCATCATAGATATGCTAATGGAAGTATCCTTAACTGAACTTAACGACTTAGGAATCAACTTGTTACCAGGGAATAGTCTCATGGACTTAGAATATGCAGATGACATAGTCCTGTTAGGGGAGGACGCTGACAAAATGCAGAGTCTTCTGAACACCCTGAGCAGCAATCTTCGTATGTTTGGCATGCGATTCGCCCCTGTAAAATGTAACATGCTGCTACAGGAATGACTGGACTACGTCAACTCTTAGCTTAGTGATAGGGAGTGAAGTGATAGAACATGTTGACCACTTCACCTATTTGGGAAGTTGTATCAGCACCAACGGATCGATTGGTGACGAAATCTCAGCACGGATCCAAAAATCTCGAGCTGCTTTCACTAACTTACACCATCTCTGGCGTAGGCGTGACATCTGGCTATCAACCAAGGGACGTGTGTACTGTTCAGCAGTTCGCCCCGTCCTTCTCTGAAACATGGCCAATACGAGTTGAAGACATGAAAAGGTTGCCTGTTTTCGATCATAGATGTCTACGATCTCTTTCTCACGTTAGGTTGTATAATAAAGTAAGTAATGTTGACGTTAGGCGTAGAGTGTTGGGCAAAGAGGGAAAATCAATCGAAGAGGCTATAAAGTTACATAGATTAAGATGGCTAGGTCACGTGCTGCGCATGCCTAACCATCGCCTCCCACGACGGGCATTACTAGCTGATATAGGTGCAGGTTGGAAAAGAGTAAGTGGTGGCCAAACAAAAACATGGCCTCATCAATCCATGAAATCCCTGACAGTTAAACTGAGTCAGTCAGGTAGGGAGATGCAGACTCCTTCCAGGTTGGGGCCCTCGGGACTCTAAGAATCAATGGCTGGAGACAACAATAGGTGACATGGCTCAAAATCGTTGTCAATGGCTTACGCAGATGTATTCAGTCTCTGTAATCTTTCATATTCCTTTCTACCATTACCCATTCTGTTTCACTCTTATACCTGTCAAAACTCTATTGATTCTCTTCACTCATTTTCTTGTCTGCCTTTGTGTGCTCTTTGGAACGTGGCAACTCGAACTGCTGCACTTCGGCGCCAAGTTCTACGTTGAATCCAGACAGACAGACATTGGTTGACTAAGTACTCTGTAAAAATCATTACGACTGTCTCATCCCACCCTAGTACTCATCGACAATGAGTGCGCATCATCCGATGAAAGGTAGAATTCGTAACAGTCAGACACCAAACCCGACTAAAATGTCTTCTTTTTCCAATCACTTCATGAGATTGTAACGTCATTCCTTTTTAGTTTCGTTACTTTATTCATTCCGAGTGGGAAAGAGGGCTTTAAACTGGAGCTTTAAAGTTTTGGTAGTGGTGGTATTTTTGGGAGGGGTGTGATGTTGCTAGCTTCATGACCAGCCTGCACCCGCGATATCGCATTTACTTCTGGCTAGGCGACGTTTAGCTATTCATTGGCCAGGTGTTGAACACGGACCACGTGCATATAACAGTTTTACAGTATTACTTAATTAATTCGTGAGTGACAATGCTCAACTGACGACTGATTTCAAATGTACACAGTTTTATTGATTATTTGTAATCGATGCAAATACAGAAGTTGATATTGGATATAAGTATCGATGGCTGATAAGTGAAGGATGATCAAGGTATATCAGGTGAGTGTGGAGAGGTGAAATCCGAAAGATATATAAAAAATGAAGGGATATGTGTGGCAGAATGAGTAGTTATGTGGAGAATAATGAGGATTGCAAAGAGTGAATGCATGTGCGCAAATGAAAACGAATTCAACCGATATCATCAACAACCTGAAGCCATTAGTGCCTAAAGTCTCAACTAACCCAGATGGGTAGTCTGCATCTCCACACATGGATCAAACCAACAGTCTACAATAGAAACTACTGAAAGACTCGGGAATCGAATTAAATATTTCTTGATGATCAGCGTTTCTTTAGACGGTACGAGACCCTGTGATAAAAACAACTTCAATGCTTCCAGTGAACTTCATTGTCGACTAGAGCGCCATTGAAAATCAAGAAGCATTAGACAGCTGAAGAACCCCACTGAGGAGGTTTGAGGCAGAAGAAAACAGCTGTCCTGTCCTACTTAATTTCCAACGGTTTGTCAACTGACATCTATCCATGACCAGATCGAATACCTACAAACAGGAAGTGGTACACTAAATAAACAAATTAACATATCGGTATTGCTTATAATAAAATGAAAACTAGTATATTCCTTTCCCATGGTGGATAGTTGACAATTCCCTTTCTTTGTGGGTGGGAATGGAGGTGGATTTTCAGCCATTTCACCTACTCACACATGTAAGGATTGACGTTCAATTAACTAAACACATCATTGTATTTCATTCCACCTCGGAGAATTTCACTGAATGCATTCTGTCTTTCTTGGTGAATAATTCAAGCATGTCTTAGATATTAAAAGGTGTCACAGCCATTCAATTCAGAGAATTGAGAGATCAATCGTCGCCTTGAGTGAATGAGATCAAACAGATCATATCAAACTATCCACATTCCAGTTAACTACTACAGCACACTGGTTCTTGAACTTTTCAATATGATAACTGATTCATAGTGTGAGACAGAATACACAGCGCGTCTGTAGTTCAATGACAGAATGCACACCAACCATGTAAGTAATCCGGGTTCAATTCCCCAACAAGGCACTCTGAAATCTCCTTTAATCTATCAACTCCTCTCCCAACTCGGAACTCAGAAGGACATAAAAAAGAAGACGAAGGATATTTATTTTCTTTCAAGTATGACAGTCTGAGGTTGACAGATACCTGTTTGATCGGTTCTTCTAAAAATTAAATTATTCCGAATAAAGCAAGAAGAAGAAGAGTGGTTTGTGCAGAATAATATCGTACCATCATTTAATTCGTCAGCTTCTCATCAGTTACTGCTTACAGACTAATTATGTATTTGTACAGAACAGTTCTAGCATACTTGAAAATTTTTTACATTTGATGTCAGTTGACAGGAGATTCCGAACTTGGTGAACAGTACTCAGAAAATTTCGCTTATTTAGTTCAAACGAATTTCTTTGATTTGAGTTGAACTCAGTATATTCTTACTTAATGTATTAGTCACTCATTATCTTAAACATTTCTCGTTTATATTACGTAACTCCTTTCCATATTATGCATGCATTTAACTTGTGGAAACTTGAACTGCCTGTGTAAAAAAAATATAAGTGTTATTTCCTGAACACTGTTCACTAAGTTCGGAACCTCTTGTCAACTGGCGGAACACGTATAAAATTTGCGAGTGTGTGAAAACTTTTTTGTTTTTGAAAAGAAAAGGCGTTCAACAAAGAGTTACTCTTTTCGGCGTTATCATTCTCAAGCTGTAAAAACCGCAAATTTATAGTAATTTCTCTTGGCAACAGAAGGAATATTTCCAAAGATGTGTTAATGCAATAGTTAATTTTTGACAACAAATTACGTAATTTAGAGGGCGTTAATCGGTTAGAAACTAAAATAAAGTTACCAAAGTAGGTTGAGTCACGTAATCGAATTGATAGGGTTCAATGAAAAATGAATGAGAGTCAAGTTAATAATCTGAGTAGAATTCACTTAAAAATAAACGAAAATGGAGTTAGCACCAGTCGTCATGAGGGCGGAGATTTAATAGAGGGTGGGAGTAGAAAATAATGTTATTTGTCTTGGTTTTAAACCTTTACCTTCTCATCATCGCTGATACCAGAGATCTGGAAGATCTTACCACAACAAGTCGAAACAGAGGAGGACAAAAAAATGTTAAAATGAATTTATTTCACATTATAACATTCTATCAAGTTAGCTATTTATTTTCACTATAAAAACATCTTATTTCCCATCTGACTGTATTGCACTTTATTGATAACACTAACACTATGATTTCCGAATGTACTTTATCTTATATTACCCATTTCATTCAAATGTCTTATCATCAATTTTTACTCATGTATATAAATGAAGCAAGAAAGTTGTGTGAGTAGTGCCTTGATATAATGATTATTAGCAGTAATAATTTGTCCTCGAAATGTATTCATCAGTGAATATTACTGTATAACAAACACTGTGTGATTTTATCAAAGTAAAATTTCATCCATAATGGAATTATGCTCCACCACAGTGCCCACGTTTTATCCTCATATCGATAATGCGTTGTGATACGATTGTTCACAGGTCGCATCATCGTAGAGTCGTACGTGTTTAATGCTGAAGTGTTTCAAACAACGGTTGAAATAACGATCCAGCGATTTCTACTGGAGCTTTTATTTGTTATTATACATCGATTTATCATACATACATTTACCGAGTTAAGACAAGATAACCAGCTGTTTACTTTCGGATACATAAATTCGAAATAAATGGCGATCGATTCACAGACTCGTAGTAATAAGAAGCCGTCACTGGGTGAGTCAAAATGGTTTAATTTAATGCCTAAAACTAATAATGCTAGTAGAATGTATGGTACTATTAAAATACATAAGCCAGGTTATCCCATAAGACCAATAGTAGATTTTAGAAATACCCCTACATATGAATTATCAAAACATTTAGCTCTAATATTATGCCCCATTAGAAATCGTTCAAATTCTAGACTAACTAATTCATATGAGATGAAAAATAAACTAAATGACATACAACTAGATAATGATGAAACAATGGTTAGTTTTGATATAACCAGTCTTTATACTAATATACCAGTCGATATGGCCTTGGAAGCAGTTAAAAAAGAACTAACTGCGGATCCAGAACTCAATCATAGGACAAAGCTGTCCGTTGAAGAAATTATTTTAGGGATTCAGCTATGCCTCACATCTACTATATTTAAATTCCAAGGCAAAATATATAGGCCAACTGAAGGTGTAGCAATGGGATGGATCACCAATATCCCCTATCGTCGCAGATATATTTATGGATAGCTGGGAAAATATGGCACTTAATACGTTTAATCCTACTCCAAAAATATGGTGGAGATATGTGGATGACACTTTCTCACACAGTGTTAAAAACAGAACATATCTCTAGCTTCTTGACACACATAAACTCACTAGTGGAGGGAATAAAGTTCACATTTGAAGCTGAAAATGAGCAAGGAGAATTAGCCATTATGTTAGATTGTAAAATAAAACGAATAGAAGAAGGCAAACTACACACTAGTGTTTATAGAAAACCAACGCATTCTAATAGATATTTAGACTTTAATTCATCTCATCCTTTAACTGTTAAGGCAGGCTTAGTTAAGTGTTTAACAAACCGAGCAATGGCACTAAGTAGCACAAAAAAGACCTTAATGATGAAATGAAACAGATAGAAGAGGCGTTGGTTTTAAATAACTATCCTCTAAAATTCATTAGGAAGATTGAAAAACGCCAAAAGAAAAATAAAAAGAATTGTGAAACTAATAATAATAACATAAATAAGAGAGAATATAAGTCATCGACAGTTATACCATATAAAGAAGGGACATCTGAGACCCTACGTAGGATTCTAAATAAAGCAGGAATTAGGGTGACATTTAAACCTACAAACTCACTCAGGTAGGACAAGCTCTGTAGGTTAAAGGACCCTGTCGGTTGACCCAATTAGACAAAATAATATAATTTACAAAATACCCTGCAATGACTGTGAGTCAGGTCAACTACATAGGTCAAACTAGTAGGTCAGGAGTAGTCAGATTGTCAGAACATAAGAATTTAGCTAAGGTAAGAATGGTTGACCCAGAGAAGATAAGTAATTTAGAAAAAAGCTCGGCAATTGCAATGCATGCATTAACACACAACCACACAATAGCATGGTGGGAGAGGGTTAAAATTCTAAAAAGTAATCTAGGTAGGTGGAGAGAGAGGTTGATTACTGAATCTTTGTTCATCGAATCTACACCCAACACGTGCAATAGGAATGAATCATCGCTAATACCAGAAATATGGAAAATAATACTACCAATCAAATCAAGTGAAAAAACAATGGAACTATATAAATGAATTTAGGAAGTTGTGTGATTACCTTGATATGATTATGAGTGGCAATAAATTGTGCTCGAAACGTCATCAGTAAATATTACTGTATAACACTGTGAGACTCTATCAAAATAAAATTTACCCATAATGGAATTACACTCTACCACAGTGCCCAAGTTTTATTCTTATATCAATGATACTTGTGGTCTTCCTACCAGGAAGCTTATCAACAAACTCACACGACTTTGTCAAACTGAAGCAAGATTCACAAATCACCGGATTTTTAACAGTCGATGTTTAAAAAATCATATAATTCTGAAATATTTACGTCTACGTACTCCAATTACTTCAAGTAAAATAACATCAGCTGCCGAAAATGTCAGTAGATTATGTCTAAGAGAAGAATTACATCGAGTTACTGTAAAACTAAGTAATATACGAAATGAAATCGAAAAACTCAAACACAAACTCAAATATATGATCAATGACAAAGATTATACAATTATTCTTGAAACATCCAAAAAAGCTAGAGAATCTGCATTAAGAAAATCAAAAAACACACAAATCAAAAAATTCAACAAACTTATTGAAGAAAAGAACACAGCAAATGAAATTGATGTCAATGCTTCATCCTCTATCGACAAAACAAAGTGGGTGATCAACCTCTCATCAAGGGAACTAAGCTCCAGTGAGATAAAAGTACTGGAGAAAGGACTACATTTCAACGTAACAGTTAATAAACTAAAACCAGAGGATGTCATTCCTAACATAGAAGTAGCACTAGGTTCAATAGATAAGACAACAGCAGAAGAGGTTAGAGCACAATGTGCATTAACCCTAAAAAATCAAAAGAAGGCAAAATCAAACTTGACAAAATCGGAAAGAGAAGCTTTAATTAATCTAAAACAGGATAAAAATATTGTCATCGCAAAAGCTGACAAAGGAAACGCCACCGTAGTTTCGAATAAATCTGACTACATCAAGAAAGTCAATGAACATATTGAAATGGGTCCATATGAGGAAATCAAGAAGCCCGTAGATACAATAATGAATAAGGTTAAAAAATCCACAGCGGAATTAGTACGCAGAATGAAGCCGTCACTGGGTGAGTCAAAATGGTTTAATTTAATGCCTAAAACTAATAATGCTAGTAGAATGTATGGTACTATTAAAATACATAAGCCAGGTTATCCCATAAGACCAATAGTAGATTTTAGAAATACCCCTACATATGAATTATCAAAACATTTAGCTCTAATATTATGCCCCATTAGAAATCGTTCAAATTCTAGACTAACTAATTCATATGAGATGAAAAATAAACAAAATGACATACAACTAGATAATGATGAAACAATGGTTAGTTTTGATATAACCAGTCTTTATACTAATATACCAGTCGATATGGCCTTGGAAGCAGTTAAAAAAGAACTAACTGCGGATCCAGAACTCAATCATAGGACAAAGCTGTCCGTTGAAGAAATTATTTTAGGGATTCAGCTATGCCTCACATCTACTATATTTAAATTCCAAGGCAAAATATATAGGCCAACTGAAGGTGTAGCAATGGGATGGATCACCAATATCCCCTATCGTGGCAGATATATTTATGGATAGCTGGGAAAATATGGCACTTAATACGTTTAATCCTACTCCAAAAATATGGTGGAGATATGTGGATGACACTTTCTCACACAGTGTTAAAAACAGAACATATCTCTAGCTTCTTGACACACATAAACTCACTAGTGGAGGGAATAAAGTTCACATTTGAAGCTGAAAATGAGCAAGGAGAATTAGCCATTATGTTAGATTGTAAAATAAAACGAATAGAAGAAGGCAAACTACACACTAGTGTTTATAGAAAACCAACGCATTCTAATAGATATTTAGACTTTAATTCATCTCATCCTTTAACTGTTAAGGCAGGCTTAGTTAAGTGTTTAACAAACCGAGCAATGGCACTAAGTAGCACAAAAAAAGACCTAAATGATGAAATGAAACAGATAGAAGAGGCGTTGGTTTTAAATAACTATCCTCTAAAATTCATTAGGAAGATTGAAAAACGCCAAAAGAAAAATAAAAAGAATTGTGAAACTAATAATAATTCACAAGGATGTCTACTTTCCCGTTTTCTGTTTAACTTCATCATAGATATGCTAATGGAAGTATCCTTAACTGAACTTAACGACTTAGGATTCGACATGTTACCAGTGAATAGTCTTATGGACTTAGAATATGCAGATGACATAGTCCTGTTAGCGGAGGACGCTGACAAAATGCAGAGTCTTCTGAACACCCTGAGCAGCAATCTTCGTATGTTTGGCATGCGATTCGCCCCTGTAAAATGTAACATGCTGCTACAGGAATGACTGGACTACGTCAACTCTTAGCTTAGTGATAGGGAGTGAAGTGATAGAACATGTTGACCACTTCACCTATTTGGGAAGTTGTATCAGCACCAACGGATCGATTGGTGACGAAATCTCAGCACGGATCCAAAAATCTCGAGCTGCTTTCACTAACTTACACCATCTCTGGCGTAGGCGTGACATCTGGCTATCAACCAAGGGACGTGTGTACTGTTCAGCAGTTCGCCCCGTCCTTCTCTGAAACATGGCCAATACGAGTTGAAGACATGAAAAGGTTGCCTGTTTTCGATCATAGATGTCTACGATCTCTTTCTCACGTTAGGTTGTATAATAAAGTAAGTAATGTTGACGTTAGGCGTAAAGTGTTGGGCAAAGAGGGAAAATCAATCGAAGAGGCTATAAAGTTACATAGATTAAGATGGCTAGGTCACGTGCTGCGCATGCCTAACCATCGCCTCCCACGACGGGCATTACTAGCTGATATAGGTGCAGGTTGGAAAAGAGTAAGTGGTGGCCAAACAAAAACATGGCCTCATCAATCCATGAAATCCCTGACAGTTAAACTGAGTCAGTCAGGTAGGGAGATGCAGACTCCTTCCAGGTTGGGGCCCTCGGGACTCTAAGAATCAATGGCTGGAGACACTAGGTGACATGGCTCAAAATCGTTGTCAATGGCTTACGCAGATGTATTCAGTCTCTGTAATCTTTCATATTCCTTTCTACCATTACCCATTCTGTTTCACTCTTATACTTGTCAAAACTCTATTGATTCTCTTCACTCATTTTCTTGTCTGCCTTTGTGTGCTCTTTGGAACGTGGCAACTCGAACTGCTGCACTTCGGCGCCAAGTTCTACGTTGAATCCAGACAGACAGACATTGGTTGACTAAGTACTCTGTAAAAATCATTACGACTGTCTCATCCCACCCTAGTACTCATCGACAATGAGTGCGCATCATCCGATGAAAGGTAGAATTCGTAACAGTCAGACACCAAACCCGACTAAAATGTCTTCTTTTTCCAATCACTCCATGAGATTGTAACGTCATTCCTTTTTAGTTTCGTTACTTTATTCATTCCGAGTGGGAAAGAGGGCTTTAAACTGGAGCTTTAAAGTTTTGGTAGTGGTGGTATTTTTGGGAGGGGTGTGATGTTGCTAGCTTCATGACCAGCCTGCACCCGCAATATCGCATTTACTTCTGGCTAGGCGACGTTTAGCTATTCATTGGCCAGGTGTTGAACACGGACCACGTGCATATAACAGTTTTACAGTATTACTTAATTAATTCGTGAGTAACAATGCTCAACTGACGACTGATTTCAAATGTACACAGTTTTATTGATTATTTGTAATCGATGAAAAAACAGAAGTTGATATTGGATATAAGTATCGATGGCTGATAAGTGAAGGATGATCAAGGTATATCAGGTGAGGATGGAGAGGCGAAATCCGAAAGATATATAAAAAATGAAGGGATATGTGTGGCAGAATGAGTAATTATGTGGAGAATAATGAGGATTGCAAAGAGTGAATGCATGTGCGCAAATGAAAACGAATTCAACCGATATCATCAACAACCTGAAGCCATTAGTGCCTAAAGTCTCAACCAACTCAGATGGGTAGTCTGCATCTCCACACATGGATCAAACCAACAGTCTACAATAGAAACTACTGAAAGACTCGGGAATCGAATTAAATATTTCTTGATGATCAGCGTTTCTTTAGACGGTACGAGACCCTGTGATAAAAACAACTTCAATGCTTCCAGTGAACTTCATTGTCGACTAGAGCGCCATTGAAAATCAAGAAGCATTAGACAGCTGAAGAACCCCACTGAGGAGGTTTGAGGCAGAAGAAAACAGCTGTCCTGTCCTACTTAATTTCCAACGGTTCGTCAACTGACATCTATCCATGACCAGATCGAATACCTACAAACAGGAAGTGGTACACTAAATAAACAAATTAACATATCGGTTTTGCTTATAATAAAATGAAAACTAGCATATTCCTTTCCCATGGTGGATAGTTGACAATTCCCTTTCTTTGTGGGTGGGAATGGAGGTGGATTTTCAGCCATTTCACCTACTCACACATGTAAGGATTGATGTTCAATTAACTAAACACATCATTGTATTTCATTCCACCTCGGAGAATTTCACTGAATGCATTCTGTCTTTCTTGGTGAATAATTCAAGCATGTCTTAGATATTAAAAGGTGTCACAGCCATTCAATTCAGAGAATTGAGAGATCAATCGTCGCCTTGAGTGAATGAGATCAAACAGATCATATCAAACTATCCACATTCCAGTTCACTACTACAGCACACTGGTTCTTGAACTTTTCAATATGATAACTGATTCATAGTGTGAGACAGAATACACAGCGCGTCTGTAGTTCAATGACAGAATGCACACCAACCATGTAAGTAATCCGGGTTCAATTCCCCAACAAGGCACTCTGAAATCTCCTTTAATCTATCAACTCCTCTCCCAACTCGGAACTCAGAAGGACATAAAAAAGAAGACGAAGGATATTTATTTTCTTTCAAGTATGACAGTCTGAGGTTGACAGATACCTGTTTGATCGGTTCTTCTAAAAATTAAATTATTCCGAATAAAGCAAGAAGAAGAAGAGTGGTTTGTGCAGAATAATATCGTACCATCATTTAATTCGTCAGCTTCTCATCAGTTACTGCTTACAGACTAATTATGTATTTGTACAGAACAGTTCTAGCATACTTGAAAATTTTTTACATTTGATGTCAGTTGACAGGAGATTCCGAACTTGGTGAACAGTACTCAGAAAATTTCGCTTATTTAGTTCAAACGAATTTCTTTGATTTGAGTTGAACTCAGTACATTCTTACTTAATGTATTAGTCACTCATTATCTTAAACATTTCTCGTTTATATTACGTAACTCCTTTCCATATTATGCATGCATTTAACTTGTGGAAACTTGAACTGCCTGTGTAAAAAAAATATAAGTGTTATTTCCTGAACACTGTTCACTAAGTTCGGAACCTCTTGTCAACTGGCGGAACACGTATAAAATTTGCGAGTGTGTGAAAACTTTTTTGTTTTTGAAAAGAAAAGGCGTTCAACAAAGAGTTACTCTTTTCGGCGATATCATTCTCAAGCTGTACAAACCGCAAATTTATAGTAATTTCTCTTGGCAACAGAAGGAATATTTCCAAAGATGTGTTAATGCAATAGTTAATTTTTGACAACAAATTACGTAATTTAGAGGGCGTTAATCGGTTAGAAACTAAAATAAAGTTACCAAAGTAGGTTGAGTCACGTAATCGAATTGATAGGGTTCAATGAAAAATGAATGAGAGTCAAGTTAATAATCTGAGTAGAATTCACTTAAAAATAAACGAAAATGGAGTTAGCACCAGTCGTCATGAGGGCGGAGATTTAATAGAGGGTGGGAGTAGAAAATAATGTTATTTGTCTTGGTTTTAAACCTTTACCTTCTCATCATCGCTGATACCAGAGATCTGGAAGATCTTACCACAACAAGTCGAAACAGAGGAGGACAAAAAAATGTTAAAATGAATTTATTTCACATTATAACATTCTATCAAGTTAGCTATTTATTTTCACTATAAAAACATCTTATTTCCCATCTGACTGTATTGCACTTTATTGATAACACTAACACTATGATTTCCGAATGTACTTTATCTTATATTACCGATTTCATTCAAATGTCTTATCATCAATTTTTACTCATGTATATAAATGAAGCAAGAAAGTTGTGTGAGTAGTGCCTTGATATAATGATTATTAGCAGTAATAATTTGTCCTCGAAATGTATTCATCAGTGAATATTACTGTATAACAAACACTGTGTGATTTTATCAAAGTAAAATTTCATCCATAATGGAATTATGCTCCACCACAGTGCCCACGTTTTATCCTCATATCGATAATGCGTTGTGATACGATTGTTCACAGGTCGCATCATCGTAGAGTCGTACGTGTTTAATGCTGAAGTGTTTCAAACAACGGTTGAAATAACGATCCAGCGATTTCTACTGGAGCTTTTATTTGTTATTATACATCGATTTATCATACATACATTTACCGAGGTAAGACAAGATAACCAGCTGTTTCCTTTCGGATGCATAAATTCGAAATAAATGGCGATCGTTTCACCGATTCGTAGTAATCAGGAGCTATCTTTAACCTCTTTAATTACCTTGAAGGATTTTAATGCATCGATTTTATGACTGCTGTCTAACAAGTGGCTAACAATCACACTACTAAGGACTTTTGAACCTACTAGACGCAGGTTTCTTGGAATATACTGATTGTAGGATTGAAGACTAGGTTTGTCAGTATGGACGATATAGACAAGAGTGTAGATGGCACGTTGTATTCAGTCTTTCTTATTACAGTAGGCTTAGATTCACAAATTCTAACTATTTATTTAATCTGTCTCCACTGTCTTTGTGACACTCACTGTGCAAAATGTATTAATCTCTTCCTTTCATGCCTACTAAACTTGTTTTTATACACTTACCATCAACAAATTACTTCCGAACTGTATCAGCTATTCAACTTACTTAAAGGCTAATCAGTGAACAAAGAATTTTCATTTCAATAATTTCGTCAAGTTCCTTCTCGGGGCTTGTCAGGTGGATATATCGTTCCCCAGTAAGTGATGATTTTTCTACTGAAATTCGAATCTACCACCCACTGCCTCAAATACACCAAAGTGATATTCAATAGGTTAATGAACCATGAGAGCCGCTATTTGTGTAATTTCTCCCTCTTATTCCAAGAATGAATCAGTAAAAATTGTCGACTAGTGGTTGATTTACAATAAACCAAGACAGTTAATTGATTTATTGTACTCGGTGGGAACTAACCATTCTAGAATCGACCTTGTGCACAGAAGCGAATTCGCAAACTAGGAAGATGTGTAGAGTGTGGAACAATGTGACTGTAGAGTTTTTTTGGTAGAGATTAAAAATGGAGACATTGTACACAACTTTTGTTTAAAACGGTTCATTGTAAAATATACATAACTTTGGAGTGCGATCTAAAACAGAGTGTGCTTCTCGACGCTTCGTCTTCTCACTGGTCCATTCTGTCTACCTGCTTCACTGCTAACAGTGTTGTATCCTCAGATTTCGCCGGAACCTCTCACCCTCATCTGAGGACTATTATACAGCCGATGTCCAACTTCTACTAGTAGAGACGTCTCCACCACCAGTGAGCACTTCGGTGGATTATATTAATAATTTGTAGCAGCGGACTTTAACTGTATGACCAAGTAACCATTAATTTGTATAACTCGATGACTGTATTTTTGATAATATACTGTTACACTATCATATATCACAACAAAACACGTAGATCAGCGAAGAGTCTCTCTTCGGAAGCGAATTCATTTTCCTAGCTGTACAATCGCAAATATATATATGTGTTATTTTGTATGTATGTGTACAATAAGTTTGTCAAACAAAAATACAATTGATTATAGTTATTTAAACTAAACAGGTGAAGATTGGTAATTGGAGTTACGTAATACAAAATCAGTCAAGAAAATTAGGTTTTAGTGAAATTAGGGTAGTAACAAAGGTAGGTGATGAGTTGTCACAAACAGTTGTTAAAAGAAGTTATGCAATAATAATATGAATATTTTCATGAGTGAGTTTTACTCAGAATGCACATAGGACCAAAGTAGATAATACGAGATTACGTAAGAGTTCCAAATGAATACAGGAATTATCAGCAATTAAAGGAACAGGCAAAGAAACAAAATTAAGTCATCAAAAATTAACAAAGTTGTTACCATAACAGTAGAAGTGGTTTAGTAATTCTCTTTTACATGCACAGCTCCGGTTTTTCTGTATGAATGGCCAGAGCTTCAGCGATACAAAGAAGGCGAAACCGTATTGCCTTTGATAGGTTGTTCTTGACTCTGTAGATTACTTTGAAGCAGGAGGCGTTTGTTGAAATGGAATGATCAGTGTTAACCAGATGTTCAATTATCGCACTCCTTATTGCACCACTATTGCCTTTTCGCAACCATGCTGGATAGTGTTCTTGAATCCTGTTGGACAGGGTGCGCGTCGAACGACCGATGTACCTGGCTCCACAGCAGCAGGTGAACTGATATATGCACAGAGAAGTAGTCAGATGCGTGATCTTGTCCTTGAGGCTTCTGCAGATCAGTGGGCGACTGGAGAACACTATTCTTAGCGTTGCTGCAAAGAATGTTCTTCTCAGAGATGATATGATCCTTCTCTTGAGAATATCGCTTGCCAAGTCTCCCTTGAAATCCAGGTTCATGTAGAGTTTCCTTTTAGAGGCAAGTAGAGTTCCGTTTCTCCGAATTCTTGGTTTGAATTCGATATTCGGTTTGAATAACTACAACCAATTGTATTTTTGTTTGATAAACTTATTGTACACATACATACAAAATAACACATATATATTTGCGATTGTACAGCTAAGAAAATGAATTCGCTTCCGAAGAGAGACTCTTCGCTGATCTACGTGTTTTGTTTTCATTAATGCCAGGATGGGGATTATACATGAATTGACACTATCATTTCATTAAAAATATTATTTCGTTAACTTGGAATTTTATTCTGATATTTGTTCCGTTACGGAGTTCGCAATAAAGTCGCCTACAAATTGATTGTTTACCTGGTTGCACAGTTAAAGACGAAGATGGAGCGTCGAGCAGCACACTGTTTGCTTGCAAATATCTCCGATCCTCCAAATGATTCTGTGTGCTATGATATCCACCAGAGTCATCTAGATTTATTTCTGAATTACTTACAAAATCAGGATTAATATGTACGGGAGTTTATAGCGAGCTTTGCAACAGAATAAATACTGGAATAGCAATCCATGCTATATAGAGATACCGAATTGCAAATAAACATTCCTGCACGAATTCTCTCGTCTTCTACCGCTACACCACTACTGAAACTTCAAGACTCAAGCTGAAAACCCCATATTCCATTAGGAACGCAAATGAGCTAAATAAATAAAAAAAATTACATGTGCTACTGTTTAAAGTGTCCCTATAGCAACACAACAACAAGGAACTACACAAGATATGAAACATGTTATGCTACTGATTCCTGCAACCGAATATTATTTTCAGTGATAAACTACAGAGAGTGTGGGAGTTCTCCTCTAGTGATTTACCATACGCTCAATGTTAACTCCAAGAAGTACTACGCTTAGCGTTTAAAAATCACACTTCATACCTAATTATCCCCTTGGGTATACCACAGATATATGCACGCCTTCAAATGAGATGCAGATTTTCAACAATTTATTTGTAGGAATTTGATTCAATTTCCAAGTGTGATCACGCATTGATACCAGTTAGTGGACCATTGAAAACCAGGGAGTACTGGACAGATGTTTCTTCCTAGTGCACGGGAGTCATCGGTATTATGCACCCACCCGACTGGACGAGACGGCAAACACAAAACACCGATGACATTGTCTGATACCAGAGGCGCTAAAATCACAAATTAGCAGAACTTGATATCCACTGGCCACTGGATCGAGTCCCAGCAGCTGAATAGTCTGCGAGTTTGTCTTGTAAGCAGAAGGCCCAGGGTTTGAACTGTCTCTGGTTGGCATGTACCACCCGCGAGTCCCAAAATAGGACGAAAATCTCTCCAGTACTCACTGGCTCTTTTTCAATCGTCCTTCAACTAATATAAATCACTCATCAAACCGGAAAAATCTAGGTAGATTGTTAAACCCAACTCGTTTTCCCTGTTTTGCACCATTCATGTATTAAATTCTTCAAAAAAGTAATAATCCTTCAAGTATTTGAAGGCTCTACTCTAACTCGAAAGTCATTAATTCACATTCAGTCTTCAACTCCGAGGTATACTCCTTCACTTTCAGACATCAACCACTCACACTACATGAAATTGAAAGTACTTAACAATGAATTTCAAAGTAACAACCTGTTTATCTCGAAAAATAATAAGCAAATTAAAATCTTGTTGAATACAATATGTAGTAACAATGAGTAATAAGTAAAGTCTGAAGTGACATCTATTTACTTATGATGTATGTATGGCTTAGTCTTATGTACAGTATGAAAATTGTATGTATATGGCTATGTGGAAAAAGAGGTTTTTGGCGCTAATATGAAAAATAAGGTAAAACTTCAATCTAGTCTAAATATGGTCGCCATATCGCTGGCGATGTTCTTGTTGTTGTTGTTGTTGGCTTAACTGTGTTATGGCTAGAATCACAAGAAGCAAAATGAGTAGGAGTTGTTGTTGTTGTTGTTTGTACAGAATTCGTGGTAATGGTCTTCACCACTGCACAACTTTTATTTGAAAATGCATTTTTAATTATCAATTTTGGTATCATATTCTCTTTATTTTCTTCATCAATCACCAACTGGGTAGACTGAGGAATGTAACAGTGGAAGTAGCGGTATTAGTGTTATTATCATTAGTAGTGGTAGTTGTAGCAGCATTTGGTTGGAACAAAGACGATGGAAGTATTCGTGTTATTTTAGACGATGAACTAGAATTCACAACAGAATATTCTTCTTCAGAAAGTCTATTCGTCACCAATTCATATTCTTGTCTTCGGTTGTCTGCTGTCGCTGTTGCAGTTGCTGTTATAGCTACTTTATACAATGATTTCGTGAATTTATGAATCTTCTTTGTCGATCGTGATGTTGATGATGAAGACATTGAGGCGGAGGATGATTGAATGTCATTCCTGATAGAAGATGAAGACGTGAGTTTATACAAACGACGACGCAGTTTCTTAAAACGTGCTTGAAGTTCTATGAAGAAATGAAGAAAGACAGAGAAAGGATAATAAGCATCAAGTCATTCTGTATGACATGTTGAAATGGTAAGTATCAGTAATTACGCCTTACATGACAAGTGGGACAGAGAAGGAAACTCATACCCTACATTTCATCGTCAACGTCAACCACTACTCAATATACAATAACTAAGAACTCAATACAATACAATACAATACAATATGAGATCATTTGAACTAACAGATTTTTAATCAACAAAATCAAAAGTCTCAGCATCATGTACTATATTCCCAATGGCGACCTCTCCTCACTGGTAAGTTATGCATCATAAATGCATTCCATAGTTATACGCTAAACTAATGTCTTTATGAAATCGGTGTGACGAAGTTCGCAGGAGTCATGATAACGTCTCTGAGTTCATTTCTCAGTACGAGGACATCAGTCCTTTCTGCATGTGCAGGTACACCTCTCTGAAACACCACACATTAATTCAAAGCACACGGTTATCGACACTCATCTTACATGCTGACGGTATTCCAAACATGGCGGAAACACTTCAGTCAACTCAAACACATCATATCGATTACTCCATTGGTAGCCACCCAACCAGCCAGCCACTCAGTGTATTCGAAAATATTACAATGCAAACCAAGAGGCCCCTTCAAGTGGTTAGTACTCAAGTCAAAACAATCTCCTATCCCTGATAAAAATATTTTCACGCCATTGAAACACACTTACCGGGTTTATCTTTAGCGATATTAGCAACTAGTTCCAATACGGTGTAACAAAGACTTAACATAACAACCTTCTCAAGTTTTTGACTCTCATCAGCCTGAAATTGTGGAGAGAAAAACAGAAACAAAGAGGAATTAGTCGGTTATTTTGTTGTTGAAAAGAAGGAGTCAATAATTTTCGGCTCATCTCTGATTGTTTAACTGACTAATCTAATATTCATCTTAGTCAGCTCTGTACTGACCGGTGAGACAGTGAGTACTACAAAGACCGGGAGGGGCACACCTCAGATTTATACTCATAAAACAAAACAAGACTGTGATGAACAGAGGAGGTGACTTCAACGCCAGTCATGTTATTACTTGTTTCAAGCATTTATCAAGTGTCTAAGTTCCTGTGAGAGTATATACAAATGAAATATTACTGGAATTATAACATACATACATGGGTGGAAACAACACCGATGTTCACTGATTCCGAATAAACCTCTCCAGCCACCCACCACCTCGAGTTTCTTTTCCCTCTCATTTTTTGACGAAACAAAATGTGAAATCATAATAATTCATGAACAAAAAACAAATCTGAATAGTGGGCGAGAAAATGTAACTAATCTATGACGTCGATATTAGTTGGTTAGTTATCCTCTCAGTTACTAAGAGAAATGCATCTAGGGAGAAACAAACAACTACGATGACAAAAATGAGCAATGAGTGTAATTAATCCAACACTCACTCATCGTCCATCACATCACTGCAACACAGAGGTGGGAAGTGTGAACAGTAATAATAATAATAATAATAATAATAATAATGTGTCTAACACACCCATACTCATGTGTGCGTATGTTCAGATTAGCGATAAACTTCAATCGGTGATAATGGTGAGAGAGTACTGATGTGTATTTCAGGGGAACACATTTTGCTCTAACGGATGATTCGATACATGTGTAATCATGTGGAATATTATAATATCTTTCAGAAGAAGTTGTAGTGTACATTGAACTTTTGTTTGAACGCACTCACCCACTTTTGGCTCTTCTTCCTTTTTCGATTCGTGACTCTCCTCTACCTTATGGGTTCGCTCTCTCGTTGTGCTCTCATTCAGCTCACTCTCCGAGCCTACCACGGTCAAGGCAGCAGATGAGTGTATAACCTCCTATTTTTATCAAGTTTCATATCTCATTTGTGTAAAAATATAACTCTGTTCTAGGCACACTTGCCATCTCGAGTCGTTTTACCTTGATTCAGTTCGTTAGTGCTTGTGTGGTGAGAGCTGGCTGCTAGCCAAAGTTGGTAGACGGTAATTGACGTCAGTGTTTATGTCCCCAATATTCGTGGTGAGAAAATGAGAACAAAGGCTTTTCGCAGTCGGATACAGTTAGCATATGGATGATCTGACACAGCCACAAAGAGATGCAAGGTTAACTTTCTGTGAGAAACAACCAATCAAAAGACTGCATTTTCTACTAATAATAATCTACAATAATGTACATTAAAGTCTATAAATATGTTTTGATTTTCCTAAATAAACGATCTGTTGCCTGGCCCTTGTCTTCTGTTGTTACACTTGCACGTTAGGCAGAGTACAGCTAAGGCCAGAAAGCGATGAATAAGTTTTGTAGGGGTGATTGTTTTAGGTCTACATTAAGCTACGTTAAGTCTAACACCTACAAGTGGTGAGCCCGTGTTTTCACTGTTTGCCACCTTAGTAGCTTCACGTGTTAATAGTTCCTTTCCATATTGACTATTTTGTTTATTTCTCACATAGAGTTATAAAATTTTTCTTGCCTTGTTTTTACTTATATTTGTTGTTATCACTCTGTTAATATATCATCTTGTTCCCATGATGGCCGACAACAGCTCTGTTTCACAAATGGCTATCACCTTGCAACTCCCCACCTTCTGGACACATCGTCCTGCTGCTGCATGGTTCGGCCACGTAGAAGCTCTGTTTGCCCTCAGACACATACATTCACAAGAAACCAAGGTTAACCTGGTAATTGTGAGTCTTCCAGAGAATGTCATGAAGGAGATGTCTGACGTTCTTGAGGACCCGTCCCCCAACCTGTATGAGTATCTTAAGCAGGCACTAATTAAGCGCGTTCCACTCACTAATCAACAGAAAGTGCAGGAACTTTTTCGAGATGTTCAGCTCGGTGACAGAAAACCCACTCAAATGTTGTGACAAATGAAACAGTTAGTTGCGGACTTGAAAATAAAACAAGTTTGGTTACAAAGATTGCCTCAGGAAATTCAGGGCATTTTAGCCCCGATCTACAAGTCCCCTTTATCGGAACTAGCAGAGGCAGCCGATAGAGTGGTGGAAGCTGCTAGATCCAACATGACCATTTCGGCTGCGGGAGACGATAGTCCCACTCAGGCCAAGGATTCTTCGGCCGGGAGGTCATCAAGCTTAGATGTGGTGGCCCACATAACCGAGTTTTATGAGGAGATATGTAGTATAAGACAGGAGATGAAATCTAGAGGTCGCTCGATTAGTCGCCCCAACTCGACTCGTAGTAGATCTTCTCCACATGCTAGCAGTAGGCGTCGTAAGTCTCGAAATTCTCAGCCTGGAGTGTGCTGGTATCATTGGCGTTATGGTGACAAGGCCCAAAAGTGTACTCGCCCATGCACTTTCGATGTCCAACAATCGGGAAACTAGCAGGCCAGCACGTATTGGCGACTAACGTCGCTGGCGAACCACTCCCATGTCGCCTCTTCTATGTTACCAACCGCAACATGGGGATACGCTTCCTCATTGATACCGGAGCTGAGGTCAGTGTAATCCCAACCACCTTAGAGGAGCGCAGGCGGCCAATGTCTTTGCAACTACGTGCCGCAAATGCTTCGCCAATTGCTACGTTCGGCAGGCGTTTCATAGATCTTAATATTGGTTTGCGCCGTTCATTTCGTTGGGTCTTCCTAGTGGCAGACGTGACCACAGGTATAATTGGTATGGATCTGTTGCAGCACTACCAATTACTGGTAGATACGGGCAATCGCACATTAAGAGATCCAGTCACAAACCTCTCCGTCAGTGGTATCACCACACAGGGCCCAGCTCTCAGCCCGGTATATACTACACCCACTTCATCCGGCCCATATTCCCATATACTCCAATCTTTTCCTGACTTGTTTAAACCCATTCGTGGCCTACCATGTGTGACTTCCAACGTCACGCATGATATTGTTACGACTGGCCCGCCAGTCTTTGCAAAGCCGCGACGTCTATCCCCAGAAAAGCTAAAGGCCGTTGAAGCTGAGTTCGAACACATGTTGGAAATGGGGATAATCCGACCATCCAGCAGCCCGTGGTCCTCACCCTTGCACGTGGTAGTACCCAAGAAGAAATGGGTTAGATTGGTGACCTTGTGGCGATTACCGCAGGTTAAACACACAAACTGTCCCCGATCACTACCCCGTCCCTCACATACACGATTTAACATCGTCACTCAAGGGAGCTAGGGTATTCAGCAAGCTGGACCTAACACGGGCTTACTACCAGATTCCCGTTCACCCCGATGATATCCCTAAGACCGCCGTGATTACGCCGTTTGGCCTTTTCGAATTTCTTCGAATGCCTTTCGGCCTTCAGAACGCTGCTCAGACCTTCCAGCGATTTATCCATGATGTTTTGCGCGGTCTAGATTTCGCCTTTGCCTACCTGGACGATATTTTGGCAGCTAGTCCAGATGAGGCAACACATCAATTTCACTTGCAGACCGTTTTCCAAAGGCTTACGACACAATCCCTTACACTCAACTTAGCAGTGTCAGATAGGGGTCACCTCTTTGAATTTCTTGGCACATGTCATTAACGAACATGGCATTCGCCCATTACCTGACAAGGTACAGGCCATACAAAATTTCCCAGAGCCTACGTCCACAAAATCTTTGCACACATTTCTAGGCATGGTGAGTTATTACCGGCGGTTTGTTCCTTAGTGTGCACATATTTTACATGCACTCACAGACCTACTAAAGGGTAAGTGCAAGGCATTCAGCATGACTCCAGAGGCTAGGGAAGCGTTTCAAAAGATTAAGTCGGCGATTGCAGACGCCATCATGCTAGTTCACCTAGACGTCCAATTTCCGCTTAGCATCTCAGTTGATGCATCTAACACAGCCATTGGAGCCGTTCTACAGCAGCGGGTACATACCTCATGGATTCCAGTCGCTTTTTTCTCTTGGAAGTTGTCCGCAGCTGAAGGTAGGTAAAGCACGCCTACACCACCAGCAACTACCTCTGCATCCGAATCCCAGCCAGGTTCTGTTGGTGTACATTCTACCAAACCTAGCAGTTCTCCGGATACAACAAGTAAAGCACCGGTTACACGCACAGGTCGGCGTATACACTGGCCTAAGCGATACTGTGAATTTGTTAGCTAAACGCTTTTACGTACAAGAGTAGTTCATACCCTCATGTCTTTTCTCAGGTTACATTCATTTTTCATGATATTTACCCTTTTGGTTTCGTTTGTGGGCAGTAGCCATTTTTCCCGTTACTAACCCTGTTAGATTTTTTTCCCGTTACAGAGTGTTCTAACATTTTATTCTTGGCGTTGCACTCGAACAGCTAGCTAGACCAGTCAACTTTATTGTCATATGGTGGCTTCCAACACTTGTGGAATTACAAACCGAACAAACAAAAATATAGACCAATAGAAAAGAAGATAAATAAAAAATAATAATAAAATGTAAAGAAAACTAAAAAAATTTCACTGTATAGTTAAACGGACCGTTAAATATTTTTGCACATAAATGCGTCACTTCTATGCTGTACATTTTAATCCGCTCAATCTATTTTCACAGACCTTACTATGTTCACTCGGGTTGTGCCATGCTGAAACTTATTTAATTCGCGAAATATACCCATTAAGACATTGAAATAAGAACAAATTAGTTCAGCGAAGAGTCTCTTTTCGGCGAATTCATTCACTTAGCTGTACAGTCGCAAATATATACAATTAATTTTGTATATGTGTGTGTGTGTACATTAGGTTTGTCAAAATCAAAATAACAGTTAGTGTGGGTTGTTGAATACATCATCAAAATAATAAAGAAATTAATTAATTTAATTTCAAGTTTATCCGTCATCAACATTTTGTTATCAAATTTTTTGCAATTTTCGTATAATAATTTTTAGTAACTAACCCATTCAATCTTTTCACCTATTATCTAGTTTATTTTCATAATTGTCTCCATACTCCTTCACTAACATCTAATCTTTCTAAACATGTCTATATTACGTAATCCTACTCACATCTTACCAATTTTCACCCCACTTAGTTACAACTTTGATTATTAATCACACATTTTAACTTCTTTATTATTTTGATGATATAATCAACAACCCACACTAACTGTTATTTTGATTTTGACAAACCTAATGTACACACACACACACACAAAATTAATTGTATATATTTGCGACTGTACAGCTAAGTGAATGAATTCGCCGAAAAGAGACTCTTCGCTGAACTAATTTGAAAATTATTTAGTTTTTGAACCGTACTTGCAATCATTTTGCACCACTTTAGTTATACAGCTCGCAACATATTTTCTTTTTTTAATTGTAATTGTAACTACTCATAGCTACTGGTTATACACACACTTCTCTGTACCTTGCATAAGTTTTCACAGTGTTAGAAATTTCTTTTGTTTTATTTCAATTTGGCGTATCACTTCCATGTTACACTAGTTTTCCTCACATTATTCCGCCCAAGCTTTTGTAACACCTTGATGCTGATTTTGAAATCTTAACCTCTTTTTCCATTCTTTTCTGTTGCTTTTACCTTGTTCCTCCTAATACGCTGGTATATTTATTGCCTTTAGCACCGCTGCTAGTTTCTGTTGAAGCGGAGTGGAGCATTATTCTAAGACGAAACTTAGACATAATGAGTCACCTTTCAGCCATGACAACCAGGGCAACGGAGGTATACCATCAAACCTCCACATCAATGAGCCCGTTTAAAAAAAAATAATAAATAGGTATAAATACACTATAAAAAAATATAAAAAAAGACAAAAAATGAATAAAAATAAATGGTGTAACAAAAAAAGGATAAAAAAAGAACCAAACAGCTTAGAAAGATGCAATCGCACCCAGCCACCAGCGTCATTTCTTCTTATATTCCGTCTTACTCCACTAATCATGTACATAGTGCCTGTAAATTGCCTTAACCTTTTCCTCTTTCCTTTCACATTTTTTATTGCTACCTTCAAACTCTTTCGTTCATTCACTGTTATTGTACAAAACCTTGCTACTTTTATTAATCGAAGATTGCCGGTTTCCCACCAACCATCTAAAGGGGGGATAACCTGTAGTGTACACTGAACCTTTGAACTTTTGTTTGAACGCACTCACCCACTTTTGGCTCTTCTTCCTTTTTCGATTCGTGACTCTCCTCTACCTTATGGGTTCGCTCTCTCGTTGTGCTCTCATTCAGCTCACTCTCCGAGCCTACCACGGTCAAGGCAGCAGATAAGTGTATAACCTCTTATTTTTATCAAGTTTCATATCTCATTTGTGTAAAAATATAACTCTGTTCTAGGCACACTTGCCATCTCGAGTCGTTTTACCTTGATTCAGTTCGTTAGTGCTTGCACGTTAGGCAGAGTACAGCTAAGGTCAGAAAGCGGTGAGTAAGTTTTGTATAGGTGATTGTTTTAGGTCTACATTAAGCTAAGTCTTACACCTACAAATTATGTGATAAAATATGAAAAACTGAAGAGTGTGAAAACATTGAGAAATTTATTTTCAGTGAGACGGAGAATAAAATTCGAGAGTTATAGAAGGTATACATCACATGTGCTCCGGGCAGGACTGCCGACCGCCAACGTATTCCTAAACCTAGTTTAGTCGGTAGTCAACCGAGTAAGCAGAAAAAAGGTGGGGAATGAGGCTAGCCATTCCTCCACCATGAGAAAATCACATCATGCTTCCAGAAACTCCAGAGCTCAAGCTTGAAATCTCATGTCTCCAAAGGGAACACAAAAGGAGTGAAAAACCGATTAGCAACACTGGATAACATCCACATCATTAATTCAGTGACTTGACAGTCATCATTCCAACTAAATTCTCAAAGAAACGGTAAAGTTGAATTCGGGATATAAGAATAACTAAAAATACTATACGATATGAAACGCTGCATGCATCAATTTCAGAATAGACGAAAGGTATCACGTCTGTTCGTCCTGTCGTATAAATGACAGGTGTAGGGAAGGTAATTCACATTACACGATGTCCACATCCAACTAATTACAACAACTATGACTCTTCAAATGTACGTAGACATTACTCCGACGGGAATAGAATCTAGGACATTCAAGTCACGATACATTCCCATTGGCCATTAAGTCACTGAAATGGAATCAAATGTTTTATGAATTCCAGCTCTTCGTGGCCATCTGAATCCATCCTCATACCCGAACAGCATACGAGTTCACCTGATAACCTGAAATTCCTGAGTACCATTCTTGATGTGGTCATGAGATTGTACCATTCACGAGTCTCAAACTGGGACGAAACAACTCTCCGGTATGGTTGGTGCAGCATATATATATACATAAACATCAGTATTGCGAGAATACAGTGAAAGTAAGTAAACACCTGCTTCATAAGATTAAGTGATACATTTAATTGGTATGATTGTATTATTATTAGTTGTCTATCCAAGTTAATGATGAATTCGTTGCGGTAATAATACCTATTAGTGTTTAATAGTCACTATATGAACATGAACGTTATTATTATTATTAATGCTGTCAAAACTCATTTTTGTTAAAATCTTTGTTCAAGCTTTGCAAACTATTGCATAACTCTCGTCGTTAAATAATTTTTTATTTCATGATGCTTCGATGGACCTACTAGATATCGACCGACGATAAATTGCGAAGTCCCTTAAGTTTAGTGAAAACTATTTAGCCACTTATATATATTGTTTATAAAGTGATTACTTGTAAATGCTTATCAAGAAGAAGTTTTCATTCAGATCATACATGTACCACCCAAGTTAATAATGCTTTTCTTAAACCTTTTCAGGCTAATGGAGAAACACATATGTGCAGTTTACGCAGATGGAACCTACTGACAGTAACGGAGGACTACTCATCTGAAATCTAATTTTTGTTTAATAAACAATTTTTCAATGAATCTGTTTTCCTTCTGTTGTAACGCGATTGTGTTCCAGTAACATAAGTAACACGTGCTAAGTTAGGAATTAAGGGTAAACTGTTAGAAGTAAATGCGGCGTCTGGGAAACTTTGGTTTACGCGATTAGATGAACAGATAGTAACGTACCGTGTTCTGTGGCTGCGAACCGTAGGCATTCTGTTTTGAATTATTACGATAACCGCAGTTGTACTGAGTTATAAATCTAACAGCATAGGTGCATTATTCCCATCTTGGTTTATTACGATAAGTAGAAATCGCAAGCACACTATCTCAGGCAGATTTACTTTTCACCTTGTGACTGTGAATCCGAAGTCCTACTAAGACGATATATAACTCTAAGCGCTTATAATCTCAATGTTTTCTTTTACAAGTGGATGCGGTAACTTCATTACGGTGCGACAAAGTCTTTTTATCAATAAGCCTTTCCGAATATCTAATTTTACTTAGCATTTCTAAAATCACGTCATATACTGCGTACCTCACAACTTACACAAAGGCTAGAAGTCAGTCTTATCAAGTAGAATATACAAACAAACAACGAGGAATACATTTATTAATGAATAAACATGTAATACAAAATCAACAACACTGCAGATATCTTTTTCTTTATCGCCCAAATCCATAAAATTCCCGAGAGTAGATATTATCTGAAAAAGAACATAAGAATTCTAAAGATGTAGACATTGTTACCACTGTAAATGCAATAATTAACTACTTAACATGTTTAAAATAACGAAATAATTAGTTAAATTGTATATAATTACGTCAGTCAACACTTTTCAAGAAGAAGAAAATGGATATTGCATCTTCCTGTAAACATCAAGTCTATGCCATAAAATAAGTAAATACTATGCGTATATAATTTCTAAGTATTTCTGTAGATTTCCTTTAATGAAATACATGTGGAGGAGCTTTGACAGCATTAGCAAAAGTACACAACAAAGTAAATGAAATAACTAACAAAACGAACTATCCCACCTCATCAAGTCCACGTATAATCCTTTAAACTGCAAAAGAAAGTTCATTAAAAGTCGTTATAACATTTTCTGAAAGGAAAAGTACGTATTTCAACAATCTGTTAACTGGCCGTAAATTACGGCCGGATAAGGACACCATCATTTGCTGTTTATGCTAAAAACGCCTTATTCCATCAACTTTTAGACGGAATATAGGTGTAAGTGGCAAAGTTAAACTTTCGACACCAGTAACAACCAATCAGCAAACGACTTTGAACGGACCAATCACCTGAAAGGGGCGTTTATTATAAGCGGAAACTTATATTTATAGAAAAATGCATAAGAAAATGATGAAACGGCTACAATGGGTATCTCCCCCGAACATAGGAGAGAAACATTTCCCAATTCAGCATGGGACTGTCAATAGAGATTTCGCACCACATTCTCTACATATATTCATCTAAATGACTATAAATGAGATCCTTTTGAGATCCACGTATGGCCCTTATTCTACTTTTCAGTCGACCCCAAAATACCTCAGTGAAATTTTTATGAGGCCTTGTAACTGGATCCACGAAATCACTGGAGTGGTTCACTCTGTGATGAATGTATCCCAGGGATGACAATTTTTTTTGATTTACAGCTTGATTCCACACCGTATTTTCAGTACAAGTGTGAAATTTTCAGCATGGATATCGGTAGCCCAAATTCAGGCCGACCATAGAATTATAGCCTCTCCACTCGTCGGTACGTACAATTGATCCCGGTTTCACAAGTCGCTTTATAATAGGTACCAGTGTAGTCGCCTTCCTGTCTGCTATTCGTTCAACAAATTCTTTTCGGAGGGACGTGTCGTATAAACCTATGACCCAAATATTGTTCGCTCTAGAGCGATTGGGCTCTGACGACCGCGGTTATATTTCTTCTTCACCAACATTGTCTCATCTACATGGACTACTACGTCGTCCCCGCCTAACAACGAAGTAATTCTGTCCATTCTTCATGAGGCGAGTCTCTGCAGTGCTGGTACCACTGAACTGTTGAGACGAGGCTGTTCTCCGTCTCGGCAGCAGCGGCTCTCACGGGCTGTTTCAGTACCCAGTAATTGCAAATGTACCAAATCTGGGTTAGGGAGAGATGCGACCTAGCCAAAACAGTTCCTAAGAAATATTATCCTCTCTAATTAGAGAGGATAATAAAGCGACGGCATTCACCTTTGGTAGGTATTTATTTTTTCAAACTTCCATTTTCAGATGACCGTTGACACCAACAAAGAGAACATCCCGGACGCAGAAAGCACACGGATGACTTTTCCGGCGGATTTATAAGATGTTTTACTTATTTGACTTGTCGAAAGATTGTAAATTCCTTGTAAAATGTTGTTAAATGTATTTCTAATTAAAATCCACTGTTTTCTGAAATCGTGAATCGTTGAGGTGCTGCGAACTGACTGTTCATTGAACCAACCTGTGTACGTAATAGAATTGACGTAGTGTTAGTTGTCGACTGCGGGTTAAAAACGAAACTGTCGGCGCGGTGCACCAGGCTGTAGTGTATAATAGTAAATTAGGGCGCATTGCAGAGTAATTGGGGTAAACTTAGGGCGCATAGCGGACTTTTCGGGGTAGACTTAGGGCGCATTGCAGACATTTCGGGACAGTCTTCGGGTGCATTGCAGACATTTCGGGGCACACTTAGGGCGCATTGCAGACTTTTCGGGGCAGTCTTCGGGTGCATTGCAGACATTTCGGGGCAGACTTAGGGCGCATAGCAGACTTTTCGGGGCAGTCTTCGGGCGCATTGCAGACTTTTCGGGGCAGACTTCGGGTGCATTGAAGACTTTTTGGGGCAGACTTCGGGTGCATTGAAGACTTTTTGGGGCAGTCTTCGGGGCGAAGTTTCAAAAACGGCAATCTGCCCAAAAATTTTTGCCCCGAAAAGTCTGCAGTGCCCCCGAAGAAAATGCTAGCTGGGTAATACTAACTCGCTTCCAGCAAATTCCACAACGATGTACAAAACCATCAGTTGACCTAGTATAGATTTTTAGAGTCGTTACACCACCACACGAACAACTTCTCTCCTTTCCAAGCAAGCCTAAGTCCAGGAAATACTGAAAGACACTATCCTCCTCAAATTGAAAACGTAACCTTGTAAGGGCACGCAGTGAAATGAACCAAGCGCTATACAACATTGAACTACGTTCGTGAATCCCATTGGATAATTCAACGTCGTTCGCTGATTGGTAGTTACTGGTATCCAAAGTTTAACTTGGCCGTAAAAGTGTGTAAAACAACGAAAAATTACCTAGTTTAGAGTTTTTTTCAATAAATAAAGCCAGTAGATATTAGCTGGTCAAATGACCTACGGCCGTATACACTCTGTCATGCTGACACAAATGGCGCCAATGGATATTTAGGGGGCTGCAGGTATCGACGTTCGCGAGTTGTACGGATTATACTAACGCAAGATCTTATACCAACAACCACTATAGTGTTCGTTCTTCGAGTACCAAATGGTAAAGCAAAAGACCAGATTTTGTCGTCCAAATACGATATATATTTTGGGACCAAATCGTGGGTAGGAATGAATGCTTAGCTAGCTAGTAATCGTGCACGCACGTGACACGACGAAGCACCAAATGGCGGGGATGCTTGACCGTAAGCCTTCAGCTAAACAAGTCGACTTAAACAGTGATGGTCAGCATCCAATGTTGAGTGATGATTGCTGTGGTTAATAATTTTGGGGAATTATTTACCGCTACAGCTCACTCCCCCCGTAGTGGGTTTGTGAGGACCCTAAGACATGACCAGCCGGAAGTAAAAAAATCTCGATGGTTCCCTGATGGGTGAAAAAAATCTTCCGAGCGGCTTGATCGAGAGCCTGCTGGTCTGTCTGCCTATGCTAATAGGGTGTCTGTACATAGCTTCCTCAGTGTTGTTCGTTGGATCCCGTGCTTCGTTTGTTTCCTGTCCAGTGCGCGTTGCACCTGGAAAAGAAAACAAGAATGCTGAGAACCTTGTCAAGAAAAATGAACCAAATAAGCGTTTTTTTACAAAAAAAAAAATTGACATGAATCTACTATACAGTAAAATAATGTAAAGTTCAAAATATCGGGAAAAAAAATATACATCGTATATAATTTTATGTACGGTTATAGGAAAAATATCATTTACTTGTGTTAAATGACGCAACATAAAAAAAAATTGATGTGTCACTCAGTTATGTGAGATAGGTGTGAAGGTATTCTGGGAATCTAACGTGACGTCCAGAACGCGTTTTTTTAGAGTGATCGACCGAAGTAGCCAGTGGGCGAATGCCCTGACAGTCAATAGTGTGACCCAGAAAATCGAGTGAGTCAACGCCTATCTGACACTTCTGTATATTGATGGTAACACCATGTTGGCGTAACCTTTCAAATGCCAAGTCCAAGTGTCTAAGGTGAGTTCCCTTATCTGGACTGGCAATGAGGCAGTCGTCTAAGTATGCGTATACAAAGTCGAGACCGCGAAATACTTCGTTGATGAAGCGTTGGAATGTTTGGGCCGCATTCCGGAGACCGAATGGCATACGTAGAAATTCGAAAAGTCCGAAAGGCGTGATGATAGCCGTTTTAGGGATATCTTCCGTTGCCATCGGGATTTGGTTATACGCTTTAACCAAGTCGATTTTGGAGAATATAGATGCTCCAGATAACGTTGCCGTCAAGTCGTGTATGTGAGGCAATGGGTAGCAATCGGGGGTAGTTTTGGCGTTCACTCGCCGGTAATCACCAGTGGGTCGCCAATCGTTGCTATCCTTTTTCGGTACCATATGCAACGGGGATGCCCATGGACTATTCGATGGTCGAATGATGCCAAGGGTGAGCATATGATCGAATTCGTTTCTGGCAATTCTCAGTTTATCAGGGGCCAGTCGTTGTGCTTTAGATGTCACGGGCTGTCCTGAGGTTATGATGTGGTGCATAACATTGCTGGTTATACACGGGAGATCGTTAGATGGGCAATTCAGTTCCGGATATTTACCAACAATCGGTTGAAAAGTTGGATCGAGGATTGCTTTCATCTTAACGATTGACAAGCTGGGGCCTACGTAAGTTATGCCTTTGATAGACAAACTAGTAGTGTTGTCAATTAGTCGTTTACGGCGGACGTCTACGAGCAAATCATGATGATTAAGTAGGTCCGTGCCGATGATGGGCATTGTGACGTCAGCGATCAGAAAAACCCACCGAATAGGTTTGCGTAAACCTACGTTCAGATAGACGTATTTCCGACCATAGGTTGCAATTGGTTTTCCATTTGCAGCCTGTAGGTTGAGGTTAGGATCCTTCTGTCGATCTGCTGCTGTAGCAGGAAGGACGCTGACTTCGGCGCCTGTGTCGACTAGATATCTAGTCTGGCTAATTACATCATGGATGTAAAGTAAGCGGCTAGTGCCACCGGCGACGGTTGCCGCTAACGCGTGCCGGCGGGATAGTTTCCCACAGACTTGGAGGCTTTGCCGAAATCACAAGGTTTTCGACAACATTTCGCTTCCTTGCCATAGGTGTTGTGATACCAACACCAGTCAGGATTTTTAAGAGAGCGTGTGTTGGACTTAGATCGTCCACGTGCACTTTGCCGTTGAGGGGATTTAGAACGACGATAGGAGGAATTGCTAGGCTTGTTTGACCTAAGCATCTGCTGGACGGAGTTGCATAACTCTATCATTGCAGAATCCTTTCTCGAAGTCTGTTCGGTAACAGAGTATACTTCAGTAACTGGCTGTTTCGTTATCTCTAGAATTCTATCTGCAGAGACAGCTAAATCATCTATGAGAACACCCTGAAGTGTCACAAGTACAGTCTGAACTGACTGTGGCAGTTTGGATAAAAATAGTTCTCTAAACAGTCCTTCATCGAACTGACTTTGGCCAATGATCTCTTTCATTCTTGCCAGCATGCTCACGGCTGACTGATCTCCTAACTCGATGTTACGAAATAACTCATCCAGACGTTGTCGATCTGTGAGAACGTTTCTCTTGAGTATGGATGCTTTTAGCAACTCGTACGAGTTACTTACCGACATCTGCAGAGTTACGCACCTGCTGAATTCCCGCGGTAGAGCGTGAATAACGGCAAGGAACTGTGAACGTTGATCAGTTATGCCATGTTCACAAAAATCGGACTCAGCAACCTGAAACCACGTTTCAGCATTATCTGGCCAAAATGGTACTAGCTGAATTGTTTTGGCGGTTGAGCGAATCTGAATAACCTTAGGGCTAGGATCACTCATGACGAAAAGTATGCCGATAACAATATAGTACAAGAATAAACACAAAAAGGAACGAACTCACCGGGTTTATCTGCGTGTGAATTGAAGATGAAGTTCGAGGTTGGGCTCACCAGTTTAGATGTTGACGGTATCGAACGTTCGCGAGTTGTACGGATTATACTAACGCAAGATCTTATACCAACAACCACTATAGTGTTCGTTCTTCGAGTACCAAATGGTAAAGCAAAAGACCAGATTTTGTCGTCCAAATACGATATATATTTTGGGACCAAATCGTGGGTAGGAATGAATGCTTAGCTAGCTAGTAATCGTGCACGCACGTGACACGACGAAGCACCAAATGGCGGGGATGCTTGACCGTAAGCCTTCAGCTAAACAAGTCGACTTAAACAGTGATGGTCAGCATCCAATGTTGAGTGATGATTGCTGTGGTTAATAATTTTGGGGAATTATTTACCGCTACAGATAGTTCTGGAATCGACCTCGGCCCCATTTCATTTCTTCTGAAGAAAACAATCTAACATGACCTAATTTAGTTTTCGTATCCACGATCAAATTTCTTTCCTATTATAAATTACGATTCGACTGCTGAAAAAAATGGAATAGATATATCACTGATCTCGACATTATACATCAATGAACATTAAGCCAAGGATGCTGTTCACAACAAAGTTACATAGGAGAATTGACTTCTCCCAGATATTTGTATTACATTCATCTGATGTCTGGGATTTTTGTTAATGCGAAGACAATATTTCTATATCTCTTTATGTGTTACACAAACAGACTATTTAGCAGACTGTTCCGACTGACTCTAATATCAGAAAGAACAACCAAACTGTAAATTCACCATACATCGAAATATGTGTAATTTATATAATAACTTATCCATGCCTGTACAATTGGTATGTTCCTGCATAAACAGGAATATTTATATAGATATCTATAAGAACAAACACAAAAAGGGACGAACTCACCGGGTTTATCTGCGTATTTATAGAAGATGAAGTTCGCGGTTGGGCTCATCAGTTTAGAGGTTGACGGTATCGACGTTTGCGAATTGTACGGAGTATACTGACGCAAGATCTTATACCAACAACTTCTATAGTATTCGTTTCTCGTGTACCAAAGACAAAGCAAGGCGCCACAAATGATCGCACAAAGTACGAGATATATTTCGGGAACAAATAGTAAGCCGTGACGAATGCTTAACTAGCTAGTAATCGTGCAACGACGACGGAGTACTAAATGGCATGGATGCCTGACCGGAAGCCTTCAGCTAAACAAGTCGACTTAAACAGTGAGAGTCAGCATCCAATGTTCAGTGATGATTGCTGTGGTCAATACTTTTGTGGAATTACTTACCGCTACATGACTCTCAATCCAAAAAGTGAAAAGTAGATCAACTTAGTGAAGAAATATCGTTGTAAATTTACCCCTTTGTGATTATAACTTGTCCTGTTCAGCTTCAGGACCAGACTTGGCTTTCATTCCAACTGAAAAGCTGAATAGAAGCATGAATTACCCGGGTGATGTGGTGGGGGTACTCGCATCTGTGCACTTCACGCATAGACAGTCTGATGCAATCACTTCTTGAAGAGCACAATATCACTGTCCCCTGTTACTCTTTTGGAAATGGTCCAAGGAAAGGTGACAAAACAGGTGATGGGTATCCGGAAAGACCGGAGAATCCGGGTTTTTCACACCTGCCTACAGTCATCTTAGAGATGGCCTAGTTTGTTTTCTTATTCCATTCCGCTGCGTTCCAAGTGGGACATAGGGTTTCAAGCTAGAGGTTTGAAGTTTCGGTAGCAGTTGTGTTTTATTTTTACGGGATGGGGTGGCTAGCCCCAAGCCCAGCCTTCCCTCTTTGTTGGCCTGACTACCAGCTAAGAGAGCTTTAGGAGTGCATAGGCCAAAGATCCATCTTCGGACCATGTTCGTCGTAGGTGAGAGTCCTTCGGTTGAAATACCGACGAACGGGTTCCTAATTACTGCTTTCCAAATTACAAATGATCAGAATCACCCGAAGGCATTCTGCTATTGAGCAACCATAGGTATCTTCGTGGCAAACCACAGATGAGCTCCCACCTGAGATGAAAACTCGAGTGTGCTTTCTATGGAGCTCTTCACCAGGAGCCGTAGGTACACCTTCTGAGAAAAGCTTCAAGCAGGGGGTGGATATTCGTAGAGAAAAACAGGGACTGTGTGCAGATGGACTATCACTTCGAAACTCATACACCACACCGTATTGTTGGGTAACATCTAAACTCATCCCTTGTCTCACTATTCCACCTATTCATTTACTTATTTACAATTATTAAATTTGATTATCTGTGTCCATGCTTTTTTCTCTTTTGCCACTGTCCCACAAACGACCACATCGGATGATTAATGGGTGTAACGATCAACCCCAAAAGCTATGCACGCTATCTAGTGCAAACCGCATCTAACCAATCCCCGTACCTCTCCTTAGAGTAAGCTGACCTGCGGCAGTCAAGGGGCGGACTCACTACTCGGAAGTTTACCGGAGGTCAGAAACCTCTGCCCTACAACGTAGAGGCTGGCTAGCACAGAGGAATTAATTTTACATACACTCACACACAAGGACAATATTGCATTGGACGTCGAATAGGCAAACGGCGGAGGTATGAATAAGTTTGCAGTTACTCTTATAATGCGATTTCTAAATCCCCTGGCAATGACAGTGGGATAATTTTTTGAAATACTAGGTTAGCGTAGCCTAGTACGAATACACTGCATGGATTGGTTAACTTGGGCTGACTTTAGGGAGTTAAATTAGGATTTCTAAATATAAAACATTAGAGCAAATTCTAAATTTTCGACCTACTTCTGCATAGCTCCAGCAGTTTTATTTCACTTTTGCTTCTAACGGATTCCTTTACACCTTTCACAATTGTTTTTCAAAATCCTCTAACCCAGGCGTGATATTACTGGTAGTTTTCAGTTATAACTGAAAATAGGCTTCCTCGTGGAAACCCCAGAAGGATAGCTCATCAGAGGGCAAGAACCCTGGTGCGCCCCCACTTCTTTTCACTGCAGGTTTACCGTCTTTGGAACTGTTTGCCGGCAGATGTAGCTATGGCACTGTCAGTGGACGCCTTTATGCGAACGCTGGATAGTCATGCAGCCATACAAGGACTACGTCCAAATGGCCTATCCCCTTAAAATCCCACACACAATTCGGGGATAGACAACTAAATTCATCGTTCTACTTCTTTGCATCCTCTCCCGTCTTACACTCCTGACAACCCGAACTACTACACTTACACATTATTATTGTTATTATTATTATTATTACTGATATTATATACATATGTGTATATATCTATGTATGTATATACATATATCAACTTCAAGTTTAATTAGCTGTCTGTTTTTACGTTTTCTTTACTTCTTTTTCTGTCTTGTAGTCTGAATAACCTACACTAATTCTATCTATTATTATTATAATTATTATCTCTTTTCTTTTGACGACGATACCGGAGGACTAACTGGTGAAGAGATCAACTCCATTCACAGTAGTAACTAAGTCTTAACACACCACGTACTACTACAAAAGGCATATAATTAGTCCCAGCACTACTCCTTTTGGAGTCAACCAAAGCTACGACAGTCGAGTGGCGAGACGAACTACGCAGAAGTTTACCGAAGACCAGGAACCTTTACCTCGCAATCAAGAAGCGAGCACAAAGGAATCAAATTGGTTTATACTAGCTTGTAAAAGCGATACTGGATTGGATATTTGACAGACATGTAAATTTCTGTATGCAAGATTAATGTAGCTATGATTGTCATTTCATTACCAACAATATGAGCGTTATGATGATGTGGGGTGTGCCATTTTAGATACAAATTTCAGTCTTTGTATTAATCAGGGCATATAATCGTGTCTGTTGTCTAACTGTATAATTGCGATGTCAAATATGTTGTATAATATCTCTTGCATCTTAATAATAAGTCAACGAGTTTGCAAGGAATTTGAGGTCATACTGGGAAAGCCGAATTTCAGCCAGTGTCACCAGCTTACTCAGTACGCGTCCGGTGTAATGCAGGGAGTGTTGGCTGGACAGCGGTTTTGGTAAGAAGCACTTTCTGGCAATATGAATTAGTTATTGACTAGCTTTTCTATCATATATTTGCAAGTAGCTGTTTACTGAAAATATGTTTGAATTCAGCATAATTTCTACTGAAATAGTCATGTCACACATTTCGTTAAGCTTTCAAACACCTCACGCGTTGCAAAAAATTAAACTATGCCCTAGAAAACGTACCCAAAGTGATTCGCAATTATGTGAAATAATTGCTGTCCAGTAAATCTTTCTCTCAATCCACTCTGTCTATATAACCTGTTTTTCAGTAGAGTAACTTGGTCATATCTGGTTGGTAAGTAAATCGAAATTCAAATATTTAGTGATTAGTTGTAAGCATAAATTGGTGGTGAGCAAGGTTTAAGATTTTTTGTTTTTCTTAAATAATTGAATGACTGTTTACTTTAGTATTCACCTACCGTAATCATTTCTCAAAAATCACTTCTTTTTATACCTTTACGTTCCAAGTCGAACACAGGGCTTCAAGCTAGAGGCTTGAAGTTTCTGTAGAAGTGTTTATTTTTACAGAATGGCGTTGCTGACCTTATGCCCAACCTTCCTTCTTTACCAGCTTTGTTTCTGGCGTAGCGAGGTAAAGGAGTGCGTCAGTGGCCGGGGACCGAACCCTGGACGATGTGCATGGTCAGCGAGCATCCTAACCGCTGTGCCACCGACGCACAAAATCATTCGAGTGAAATCTTTTTAAAGGCAGTTCGGACAGTGGTTACAACTGACCACAAATAATTACCTAGAATGGCGAGTTTTAGTTCCTTCAGTGTTCTTTATGCATGGCGAATGAATATCGCACATTTCTTTACATGTGACTTTTACAGTTAGATCAAATTGTCAGGCCGAATGACTCAATACAATTGTCTTTCTGTCCTTGAGAAAATAAGGGCATGTAGGAAGGCACTGGTAAAGTTGTACATCATTCTAACCTTTGAACCACATACGAATTCATGGCGTGTCATCACTTGAAGTGTTGATGAACAGAGGTGTCTGTCACAGATGTCGAATGCCATCACCCTTATTTTTGTTAGATGTACTTATCGATGGCATTTTGTCTAGTTCCTACGATTCGGTGTAAAGCAGTCAGTCTTCTATATTTGGACTTGGACAATATGATTTATCTTCCTAAAAGTCCGTATATTTCTGGCGTGCTGCTCTCTTATTTCAAATGTTAAATGATATTACAAGACTGTTATGCACGAACTCCTAGTTTAAGCTTATGCAATTAAATGGTTGAATGTATTGACCACTTATATGAGAGGTTACCGGATAGTGTTTTGAATGACGAAATCTCAGCACATAAACGAAAAGGCGGTTCGACATATGGCACCTTGCATCACGTCTAACGCGGACGTGTTATTCGGCTATTTTTTCCCATGGACAGTAAGACGAATTTTCAGATTTGCGAGGGAAAATAAGCCTTATCGTGATTCTCCCCTTATTCCAACTGTTACTATTAAATTAGCTTTCTTTTCCAAATAATTTCACATTTTTGTCACTTCGAACATTGTCGTATGTTTTTGCGTGTCTTTTGAGTGAATTGAAAACGTTGTATAAAGACTTATCACCGACTACCTCTGTATGCTGTGAACAACTCCTTAGACAGGATTTTATTAGACCAAATATTCTTCTCAGTCAAATTATCTGAGGTGTGCTTGACAGTCATTATTATATATCTAGCGTCTCTTTAAAAGTGACTTATTGGTCTATAATAATCAAGATATTCCCGTGTCAGTAGCCTCATGGCTATTATTCGAATAGGAATATTCAGGAAGTTTTGGGCTCATTTCACTTTTTATTGTTAAACTGTGATAGAAACACAGTTGTATTTTGTTATTTTCATGTGTCTTTGGTTTTGTAACAGATATTTCAGTGATTTAGTAGCTCAGTGGAGTTCAACAGAGAAAAGCGAAACCTGAGAATTTGGAGACAAACGTAAACACAGCAAAAATAGTCAATCAGACATCTAGAAAACACAAAATAATCGAGCAAAGAATATTCTTTTCGATAATTTCCTCTTCTGGTTCTACAATTCTATACATATATATGTTGATATACACAGAATATTCTACATTAGTACTTAATGACAATATTAGTGTTTTTTAAATAATATCGACTTGTAAAGTAAGATCACAATGGAATTACAGTTCATTAAAGATGCTTTAATTATGATAATAATAAAAAAGACATAGTAGCGAATAGAATATCAACTAAAATTAGGAAAATTCCACAAAAATTCATGATCATTCAAACCTGGGTGGCCAAGGTAATGAATGATGATAATGATAATTATTGTGAATAATAATAATAATTATTGTGAATGGAAATTTCGCCTCGCAAGTCGATAGTTATCCTCTCGTTTTCAAGCGATATCTGCTAGCTGTCTATTTTGGGATAAAAGCTTCTCGGATATATATATATTGTAATTCCAGTGATCATACTTTACAAATCGGTATTATTTTAAAAACACTAATATTGTTATTGACTACTAATATTCTAGAATATTCTGTGTATATAAACATATCCATGTATATATTTGTAGAGCCGGAAGAGGAATTTATCGAAAAGAATATTCTTTGCTCGATTATTTTGTGTTTTAGATATGTTTGAATGAATATTTTTGCTATATTGAAATCTTCTGAGCATCATTCATTTTGCGATAAAAGTACTCAGCGAGTATTTGAAGTATAGCGCAAGGCTCAGCGAAGCAAAGACTACTGTTGACTTTATCCATCAGTGTATTGAAACAAACCGGTACCCTAAATCTTATTGGAAATCTCTGCGCCGTAACAGAGTCCGGCCTAATGATAAGACACTCAAACGCCATGCACGTAATCAAATTGACTCAATTCAATCGTGTATTACTGAGTTATCGAAGAATGTGACAGAAAGGTTCTATGCTGTCGACGAATTACCAGAAAACTTAAAGAAACTATTTTTAGATTATGTGGATGTAATTTCGAGTAAGAAGAAAGCAAAGAAACGCATGAAGCTGGTACAGAGTTTAGAGAACAAGGCACCTGAAACAAGATTTCCTCCGAACCCAAATCGGATGTAATACTTAGTGAAGTGGATCTGCAGGTTTTATTGCTTGGCCCTAAATTTTGTGATAGCCATGTGAAAAAATTAACAAAATGGATGCACAAATTCAGTTTGAAAGTCTCTACACTCAAACGGAAGGCCTGACACCCTCATCAGCTGAAGAAGTTGAACCACTTAAATCAACACTGGTCGATTGTTGCTATTATTACATGAATAGTAAACGCAATTCGGATAGTATTTGGACCAAAATACATAGAGAAGCCCTGGATGTTCTCCGTAAAAATGATAACATAATAATAACAAAACCGGATAAGCGGTCAGGAGTGGTTATCATGAACAAAACGGATTACTTTGAGAAGATGAATACTATTCTTAATGATAATCTAAAATCCCTAAAAATCTCCTCTTCTCTGGATCCGATTGAAAAGATAGAGAAACAGTTAGCGGAAACATTGAAAAGACTGAAACAACAAGGCTTCATCTCACAGAGTCAGTACACATCACTTAAACCCACTGGAACGTTCACACCAAGACTATATAGCTCATCTAAAGTGCACAGAAATGGTGTACCGCTTCGATGACCAGTATTAGATATGTTAAATTCACCATACCATCCCGTAGCCAAATGGTTGTTAATCGAACTCTTACAGCCTCTTCATACTGAGTTGGTGAAACACAGTGTAAAGGATACTTTTGGATTTATTGAAAGGATAAAAGATTTAAATGTTGACAATAAATTCATGATATCATTTGATGTATCTTCCTTATTCACGAATGTACCACTTATGGAAATCGTGGACTTTGTATTGGAAGAACTCAAAAGAAGAAACATCGATGTTGGCATTCCTGTATCTTTTATGAAAGACCTTCTCTTGAAATGTACAATGAATGTCCACTTTTTATTTAATAAGGAACTATATAGACAAATCGACGGTGTGGCAATGGGGTCACCACTAGGACCCATTCCAGCCGACATTTTTCTTGCGAAACTAGAAAGTGGTCCTTTGAAAGATGTTATTAATGAACTTGAATTCTATTGTCGTTACATGGATGATACATTTTTGATTATGAAAAATGAGGAGGAGGCAAAGAACATCCTGGATAAATTTAACGAAGTTCATCCTGCAATAAATTTTACTATTGAGAAAGAAAAAGATTCTAGTATTTCATTTTTAGACGTCCTTATGACCAGAAAAGAGGATGGTACAATAAAAAGAAGTGTATATAGAAAACCTACATCAACTGGTCAGTATACACATTTTCTCAGCTTCGTGCCCTTGAAATACAAACGCAATCTGATAAAGTGCTTGGTTCATAGAGCAAGAGCAATTTGCTCGGACGAATGTCTTGATGAAGAACTTAATAATATTAAACAGTTGCTAAGTGAAAATGGTTATCCTGAAAAGTTTATTGATAAGAATATGATTCTAAAACCAAAGCAGCCCAAGTTACCAACAGTTCCAAAAAAGGCCTTATTCATACAAATGCAGTTCCTTCGAGACAACACCAGTGAGATACTAACACAGCGCCTTAGAAATGCGGTAAAAAGAGCATTCCCTGCTGCCGAATTACGCTGTATCTTTAAAACCACTCCTCTTTTGCGTTCGGGAGTAAAAGACAAACTGCCTAATTTCGCCTCCATCCATGTGTATCTACCAATTTAACTGCTCCTGTGGAGTGAGCCAGTTACATAGGCCGTACAATTAGGCGTGTTTCTCGTCGAATTTCCGAACATCACCCTGCTTAGTGGTTAAGCAAAGGACAAACAAAATCTATTCGCAGCGCTATTCTATCTCATCTTGTGGATACAGAACACAAGATTGACGTTAACCATGCTTTCAGGGTGATTTACCGCATACCTACGAACCTCAATTTTGCCTTAAGAGTTCGACTACTAAACATTGCTGAGGCTGGCTGTGGGGATCCATATTAATAAGCCTAATTTATGCATCCAAAAGAAGTTAGTTCAGTCATTATCATTACCTTGGCCATCTAGGTTTGAATGATCATGAATTTTTGTGGAATTTTCCTAATTTTAGTTGATATTCTATTCGCTACTATCTTTATTATTATTATTATAATTTAAGCATCTTTAATGAACTGTAATTCCATTGTGATCTTACTTTACAAATCGATATTATTTAAAATACACTAATATTGTTATTGACTACTGATATTCTAGAATATTCTGTGTATATCAACATATATATGTATAGAATTGTAGAACCAGAAGAGGAAATTATCGAAAAGAATATTCTTTACTTGATTATTTTGTGTTTTATAAAAAAAAGTAAATCTATAAATAATAAATAAATAAACTTACAACATCTTGAAATAATGATATTAGTTCTAAGTGTCTGTGCTTTAATTGATCCATTTCACCTTTGATTTGTTTAACATGTTCATTATAGACTTCATCCAATGGACGAAATGAATGTTGTTCATGCTTGTTATCAAATAATGCACATTGATGACAGATCGAAAAATCACACGTTGAGCAAAATACAGATAAACGTTCATTGTGCAATTCACAGCTGAAAACAAAAACAAACAAAATCATATACGCATACATACATACGACGTATACATTGTCGTTAATCAGTACATACGATTTTATTTGTTGATTTTCACATTTTCTTACCAACAGAAAGAAAAGGAGGATTTAGGAGAGAAAAACGTGACAAGCGTACTTTGATTGAGTACACACTAGGGGTAACCATCAGTCAAGTTCGCTATATGACCATCAAGGTGCACTCTGAATTGTTCATATTAAATGGTCACATTGCAAATGCATGACACTTGTTACCTAGTGTGCACTCAATGGAAGTATCTAACACAGTCCTACAGGAGGTCAGTAGCGAGACAGAAAAGCTAAGTGATAACATTTCTCGTTGCAGCACTAAGTGATGCGGTTTCGAATCTCATTAGGGATATGAGTTCCTTGAAGTTTGCAGATACACCTTGCTGACTGGTGAGTGTCCAGGGCTTCCTGACGACTACCCCCGAACATCTAATAACAACAATTCAGAATGCAGGGGCGTGATGTCAAGCCGCCTAGCATGGTGACCACACTGCAAATGTGACTGATAGAATTCAGTCCGCACCAAACGAAGGACTGAACACACCACACTACTCTACACCTAGTGTCCAATCCAATCTTATTATTATATGATTGTTTCCTTTAATTCCTAGAGGAACATAGGGTTTCAGCCGAACGTCTCCACTGCGTTCGGTTATCTACCAACGTTCTCGACTGGCTCCACATCTGCCTACATGCTTTCATCTCCTCTTCACATCACCTCCTCCATGTCACCCTTGCACTGACGACCAACAAACTCACCACTTCCCAGTCTGCTTCCACTCAACCGATGGCCTAGCGTGTGATATCACTTACTCGATGGTTTGTTTTCTCAGAGTATCGCCAATCTGCCTCCATTTCTTCCTGGATATTTGTTGCACAGTCGGTTCCTGCTGAGTTGATTCGTTCATTGCCAGAGATCCCACCCTGTTGCTGATCTTCCATGTCCGGCCATCTGATCTGGAGCAGTACTGAGCGAAGACAGCTGTTGATGAAAGTCTGTAGCTTGTTCGAAGTACCCCCCGTGACGCACAGTGCAAGTCTCTGATCCGTATGGTTAGCAGCACTGACTTCACATGGGAGTTGAGATTCCGGATCTTGTTTTTCATGCTGAGTGCTGTTGACTTCCACATAGACTTGTGAGTAATGAGAACTTGCCTTACTTTTCCAATCCTTGCTTTGATATCCTCATCAGTTCCGTCCACCTGTAGTTGAGACAACGCTTCCCAGGTCGGTAGGTAAATGAGGTTACTTCTTTCAGATCTCTCTTATTTATGCTGGCTGATTGATGTTGCTGCTGACCAGGGGTCTTCATCAACTCTGTTTTCTCTATGTTCACCTGAAGGAAGTCCTATCTTCTCTGAATGCTTCTGCCAACTTGTTGCTTTTCACTCGCATATCTTCCAGTCTATGGGAAATCAGACACACATTATCGGCGAAGTCCAGATCCTCCAACGTTTTTGTGTGGGTCCATTATATGCCTATTTCCTCGTTGCCCACCATCAGTCTGTCGCATTATCCAGTCTATCGCATAAGGGAAATCATTGGAGATAGTAGGCAGCCAGCTTGTCTTACTCCGGTCTTCACTTAGAAGGAATCCATCAGCTCCCCTTTGTGTAGGATGTCAATCGCAGGCCCGAATATCTCAGTGGTAACGTCGCTGACTACAGCACTGGGTGACACACGGACGGATCTCAGAATGGACATGAGTTCCTTCAAGGTTGCAGATACGCCTTACTAATGAGTGCTGTCGTTTAACAGATTTTATGAGAACTAAACAAATTCTAACAAGAGCTGCGTAACAACACAAAGGAAATTATTAGCATAAATCTTAGGGCAAAGACAATTACTTGTGTGTGTGTGTGTGCGTGTCTGTGTTTGTGTCCATACATGTGAACAACGCTGCTTGTCAGTCAAAGCTAGTTTTTCTATGGTTTCTGCAGGGCGTTATCCCTAACCTAAAACTACTAAGAACTAAAACAACAACGACGAAAGTCGTCTTAATAAAGTTGTGTAATAACTGACGTGGTATATGCATATGAATCAATACTAGACTAATGGTAAGCAAACGCAAATACTGTGGAATTCAACAGTTTAACTTTGTAAGGGTATACTGTTTTTTGTGTGTGTTAAACAGTACTAGGCTGTTGTTCGACATTTCGTAGATTTTAGCTTCTATCTTGATAAGACGTTGTGTCTGCTGAGTTCCAAAGTTAGGGATTAAACTGGAAAGCCAAACCGTAACTGAACGCCAACTAATATATATATATATATATGTTAATTTATCGATCGACCAACTTGACAGACAATTACTCACCTAACTAGGTGAGAATTATCTTATGTCTTTTCCTTTCATTACTTCGTTTCACCCCACCCACCCCAACCTCACTACACTTTCCCTACTTCACTTTCATTGTAAGATCAATTCAATTCCTATCCTTGAATCAAGTCAACCTGTCCCGGATCAGCCTAGCATTGTTGCAACACAATTATCCATGCTATCCCACCTTGTTTAATTAACTGTGTATGTGTGTTTTTACTTCGATCCTTTTAGTCAGACAGTTGAACTCATGACCCAATCAGAGTATTTTTGTGAACTGTTATTTTGCTGCCCCATGTCTTACTTTGTATTATTCTGTTGAGTTTATCTTATTTATTGATTGGTTAAGTAGCCAATTAAATTCTATCTTTGTGCCTATGCTTTGTCTATCTCTTACTTGGGTTCATTCTTCTACTGACTGCTTACCTGAACGGTCGTGTCTGATCCGGCTAGTTCGTAATTTTGGCTTTAACATTATTCCGCTCTGATAGCGGTGCCTTGCTTTCTGTTAAGCATTGTGTATTGTACTCTTGAAACCGTTAAGGTTTGTTGTATATATATTAATTGATTTGTTTATTAATAGTACCGTAGAAACAGTGACCGGCTTCTTGTTTGTTCTGGACCGGGATAGCCTATATCTACGCGTGACTTAATTTCAAGCGATATTGCGCTTACAGTACTTAACGTCTAGAGTTAAAGTTTGCCGGATCAGCCGTTGACGGAAGAGACCGTACTGAACTGGTCAGTACTTAACGTATAGAGTTAAAGTTATCCGGATCAGCCCTTGACGGAAGAGACCGTACCGAACTGGTCAGTACCTATCGCCTTGACAGAAAATCCGTACTGAACTGGTCAGTACTCAACGTCAAACAGAAAATCCCGTACTGAACTGGTCAGTACTCAACATTCATCCAGAAGAAACTTTGGTTAATTGGCAGCACGCAACGTTGTTGAGAATACATTTTTTCTTTGGAACAATGCAAACCAGATCGGGGAAGCAAATTTTGGAGCAGCAGTCGGAGAGTCGGCAAGTCCCTGTTTGCATAAATGATCATGTTGATAACCTTTCGTGCCCCGGCTCTCATGTCAGTAGGTCGAAACCATCATTATCGCGAGTAACTAGTGCTAAGTCGTCGCTACTAAGGGCGCAGCTAAAGGAGAAACAGCTTCGAGAGGAGTTAGAGTTAGAGAAAAAGTTGCTAAAGGCTAGACATGATGTCGAAATGGCCGAGCTGCATGTGAAGTTAGCCGTGGACGACAAACGGAACATTGGAAATACTAAAAGAGGCACTGTCAACTACGCTCGAATCAGCGAAGATAGTATCAAAGATGACATCAGAAGGCCATATGAAGCTGAGTTCAGGGATACTGAAGAAAACGAACAGTCATTTTCTATCGAAGATCGTAATGCAGTCGAGTTGGTTACTCAAAGCACTGTCTTAGAAAAGGGGCATTACATCATTCCCTTGCCATGGAAAGATCCAGCAAAGGTAATGGACAATATTTATGTAGTTGCCATAAATCGGTTACTCAGTCTGAAATGGAGGTTATCGCGTGACAAGAACCTTTTAGCACGATATGTGGATGGTATAAATACGATGTTAGAAAATGGTTATGCCCTTCCGGTACCCATAGAGCAGCTAGCAGCCAACTATCGCCCGAAGTGGTATCTTCCACATCATCCCGTAAAGAAACCGAAAAAGCCAGATAAACTGAGAATAGTTGTAGATTGCGCCGCAACCTTTAGAGGCTATTATTTGAACGATAAGCCACATGAAGCGCATGATACGATTACCGAGCTTGTTGGTGTTCTGTTGCGCTTTCGAGAAAAACCTATTGCTGTAGTCGCGGACATAGCTGATATGTTTATGCAAGTGAAGGTGCCAGTAGACGATCGACGAGCGTTACTATTTCTGTGGTGGAAAAATGGTTTTCTAGACGAAGAGCCGCAGGAGTTTCAGATGACAGCGCATCCGTTCGGGGCAACTTCATCACCCTTCTGTGCGAACTTCGCGTTGAGAAAGGCAGTAGAGGACTTTGGTTGCTTATATCGGGAAACAGTAAGAGATATAGTACGGAACAACTTTTATGTCGACGACTGCTTGGCATGCTTTGAGGATGTTGAGACCGCCAGTAGGTTTATCACTGATGTAAGTGATCTGCTAAGTCATGCAGGTTTCCGACGGCTTAAATGGGTTGCTAACCGGGCAGAAGTACTAAAATCGGTAACGCTAAAGGAGCCTTCCCCGACGTCTCGACTCATCAATGGAGATACAGTGAAGGTGAAACGTACGTTGGGTTCAGAATGGAACTCTGAGGTAGATTGCTTTGTTTTCCCCTTCAAAATCTCGCGAGAACCTGTTACAAGACGTGGCATTCTATCAGTAGTATCTTCTGTCTTTGATCCACTTGGGATACTGTCGCCACTGTTCTTTCCGGCAAAGCTGATGTTACAGTCATTCTGCAAACAAAATATGGGATGGGTTCAGTCACTGTCCACACAAAACGACGAAGTCTGGCAGAATTGGATAGGCGCCGTGGAGAGAATAGCGGCTTTGAGAATCCTTAGATGTATTGGACCCAATTTCGATTCTGAAAACTGCACCCAACAGTTACATATACTATGTGGTAAGGCAGAAGTAGAACGTATATTGAGTGATCGACCGCTTGTACCACCAACGTCGGATAGTAGAGATCATCTAACTCTCACGCCAAATCACCTACTATTGGTCTGTCGAAGCATAAGTATGGAGACTCCATCAGATACTGTCCAAGTATACAACTCTGGATGGAGGCAGGCTATGCATCTAGCAGCGTCGTTTTGGCATAGATGGAAGCGAAAATGTGTACCCTTACTTCAAACGAGACAGAAATGGATCAAAAAGTCTAAAAATATATCCCCAGGGGATGCGGTGATGATTGCGCCAGAATCTTCGACGAGAGACCGTTGGCCGCTAGGAGTTATTGTGGGATGCGAGCAATCCGCGGATGGACTTGTCAGAACCGTTACGATAAAAACGAGAAATGGCGAGGTGAAGCGCGATATACGTAAGATATGCCTACTAGAGGGAAGTCATTTGTAAGAGAGCCGGGCACGAGGGTTATTCTGTGTAACATGATTCATAAAATCCTAGTCGGATTTTGGGGGCCGGTGTAAGATCAATTCAATTCCTATCCTTGAATCAAGTCAACCTGTCCCGGATCAGCCTAGCATTGTTGCAACACAATTATCCATGCTATCCCACCTTGTTTAATTAACTGTGTATGTGTGTTTTTACTTCGATCCTTTTAGTCAGACAGTTGAACTCATGACCCAATCAGAGTATTTTTGTGAACTGTTATTTTGCTGCCCCATGTCTTACTTTGTATTATTCTGTTGAGTTTATCTTATTTATTGATTGGTTAAGTAGCCAATTAAATTCTATCTTTGTGCCTATGCTTTGTCTATCTCTTACTTGGGTTCATTCTTCTACTGACTGCTTACCTGAACGGTCGTGTCTGATCCGGCTAGTTCGTAATTTTGGCTTTAACATTATTCCGCTCTGATAGCGGTGCCTTGCTTTCTGTTAAGCATTGTGTATTGTACTCTTGAAACCGTTAAGGTTTGTTGTATATATATTAATTGATTTGTTTATTAATAGTACCGTAGAAACAGTGACCGGCTTCTTGTTTGTTCTGGACCGGGATAGCCTATATCTACGCGTGACTTAATTTCAAGCGATATTGCGCTTACATTCATATTAGACTTAATTTTCTATCCTTGGAATTCTACTCACTATGTTATATCATCATCTTTACACTAGACTTAGTACACACCGAATTTTGGTTTTTCAATCTTATGAATTCTAATCACTGTACTTTATTATCTCTCATTGCGCAGTTACCGCTACCTTATCGCCACCCTAACAACTAATAAATTGAGATAACCGTATTATCCTTATGTTTTATCCCACTATGACTTTCTTACAACAATCCTTACTAGAGGAATGATTAACGATGATAAACAAAATGCATGTTAAAATTGTACTGTAACTGGTCTTAATAAATACTATAGGTTTTACGCAGCTGAAGAGAACCTACGAAACAAAATGGATCTATGTTAATCCACACATATGTTTGTCCTACATTTGCTCAAATTTATAAAGGGGAATTCGTGTACGAAATATATATATATATATATACTCATGCAACAAAAGAAAAATGTTCTTACATATCAACATTAGAGGCTGCTGCACTATTGGCGGATCCTGACTGATCACCCTGACCAATAGACTTAGATGAAGTTGCTTGCGACTGTAGATTATCCAACTGCTGGGTAACTTCATCAGCCCAACGGCAGTTAATCAGCTCATAAATATGTAGTGATGCACTGTTAGTACAAGGAAGAAGAAGAGTTAATATAACAGATATACACGAGATATTATATATTCAAATATAACTTCGAAATAGAAAGTACTTGATACAATTAAGAATCTAAAATAACGCAATATTCTCTCAGTATTTGTATGACATAATGTTTAAAAATTACACAGTTAGAGAAATATGGACATTCTGAATTAGGAGGCACTTACAGGAAAAATTGAGATTTGTCAACACCTTCTTCAGCATATCAACTTAACCCAAAATATTCCAACAGTTAACGGCCGCATTGTTCTACGTGTGTTGTAAGTGAGAGATATAATTTGTCATATAATAGGACGGAAGTAATTTATCAACTAAATCATAATAACTACCCACAACGAACCTCTTGTAAGGAGACAGGATTTCTCGTTATTGCGTGGAAATAATCATAACAATAGCTTCAGCTGGCAGATTACTTTTATCTTACATAATAAAAAAACAAAGACAGGTAGAAACATTCAAGAAGCTGGAGGTATAAGTGAAACTAGCGTCCACAGACATATGGATATAAATCCCTTACACAGTCAACCTGTGAAACCCTACCGACTAAAATGGGATACGCAGGCTGAGTCACCATCTTCCCGAACGAGCAACGTCATATGAAATGGAATAAGGCAAGAAAAAACTTGGAAGTGGGAGGTACAAGACACGCCACCAATCTGTGAAGTATCCAACTCTTGGTTTGAACCACTTAGGGAGGTGCAGACTTTCTGACTAGGATGCTAAAAATCAGTGGTTACAGACAGTTGGTGACACAGCTCAAAATCAGGTGTATTGCTTCCATGCAACCATAGTTAATGGTTCATCTACATATTCGTTGCCCATCTACTCTAATCTCATTACGTTTCTTCTACTCCAATTTTGTGTGCACTTTTGTGCTACGTTCCATGTTGATAAGTCAGTTACTTATAGTCAAAATATTACACGATAAAAATCTTCCCCCTAAACCACAACGCAGAAAGTGAGAAAAGCGACATATAAATATTCATGCAACTTGAGAATACGACTCTCTCCTTAATGAAATAAGCGTTGAGGAAATCACATTTTCTCGATCAAATATACAACAACAAACAAATACGAATCACATACTTAGATATATAGTATTCTAAGTTATATCACAGAGTATTACATTGTTGCTGAAAGTTCTGTTGCTCATGTCAAGATATGCATTGTACAAAATGAAATGGAATATTTATAGAAAAATGCATAAAAAAATGATAAAACGGTTACAATGAGTTTCTTTCCCGAACATGGGAGAGAAACACTTCCCAATTCAACGTGGGACTGTCAATAGAGAACTCACACCACATCATAGCCTTTCCACTCGTCGGTATGTACAATTGATCCCGGCTTCACAAGTCGCTTTATAAAAGGTATCAGAGTAGTCGTCTTCCCGTCTGCTATTTTTTCAACAAATCTTTTTCGGAGGGACGTGTCGTATAAACCTATAACCCAAATGTTGTTCGCTCTCTGACGACCGCCGTTATATTTCTTCTTCACCAACACTGTCTCATACACAAGGACTACTACATCGTCCCCGCCTAACAACGAAGTAATTCTGTACATTTTCCATGAGGCGATATCTCTGCAGTGCTGGTACCACTGAACTGTCGAGACGACGCTGTTCTCCGTCTCGGGAGCAGCGGCTCTCACGGACTGTTTCAGTAGCCAGTAATTATAAATGTACAAAATCTGGGTTAGGGAGAGATGCGACCTAGCAAGAAAGTTCCTATAAAATATTACCCTCTCTAATACTAACTCGCTTCCAGCATATTCCCCAACGATGTACAAAACCACCAGTTGAATTAGTAATTGTTTAGAGTCATTACACAACCACACGAACAACTTCTCTCCTTTCAAAACAAGCCTAAGTTCAGGCAATACTGAAAGACAATATCCTACTCAATATGCAAACGTAACCTTGTAAGGGCACGCACTGAAATGAATCAAGCGCTATACAACATTGAACTACGTTCGTGAATCTCATTGGATAATTCGACGTCGTTCGCTGATTGGTAGTTATTATTATTATTATTGTTCCCTTGGGTTCTTAGTGGAACATAGGGCTTCAACTGCACGTCTCCACTTGCTTCTGTCTTGTGCTGTTCTTTTCACTTGCGTCCATGTTATTCCATACTGTTTCATCTCCTCCTCACACGATCTCCTCCATGTCACCCTTGGACGTCCCACTCGCCGCTTCCCTTTCGGGTTCCACTCGAGGGCTTGACGCGCGATGTCACTCAACGGCCTCCTCAGCGAGTGTCCAATCCATCTCAACTTCCTCCTGCATATTTGTTGGGCGATTGGTTCCTGTTTCGTTTGTTCCCATAGCTTCTTGTTTGTGATTCTTTCTGGCCATCTAATCTTCAGTATGGAGCGAAGACAGTTGTTGATAAAGGTCTGCAACCTGTTGAAAATATTCTTGGTGACCCGCCAAGTTTCTGATCCGTAAAGCAAAACTGACTTCACGTTTGTATTGAAAATCCGAATTTTGTTGTTGATGCAGGCTGAGTGACGAAGATTTCCAGATTGGTTTCAGGTTGATGAATGTGTTTCTCGCCTTCCCGATTCTCGATTTGATATCTTCGTCCGTTCCTCCTGTAGTTGAGACAATGCTGGTTGCCTAGATAAGTGAATGAAGTAACCTCTTTCAAATCCCTCCCGTTGATGGTGATTGGCACTGGATGTTGCTGCTGTTGTTGGTTGGTTATTTTCATAACCTCCGTCTTGTCTATGTTCACCTGGAGTCCTGTCTTTGCTGCTTCTTCGACCAGTTTGTCGGTTTTTGCTTGTAAGTTTTCGATTTTGTGTTACATCAAACATAAATCATCCGCAAAATCCAGGTCTTCTAGGTTCTTCACGTCGGTCCAGGATATCCCTGTCTTCTCGTTTCCCACTGTCTGACGCATAATCCAGTCCACCACAATTAGGAATATCATTGGTGATAATAAGCAACCTTGTCTGACTCCTGTGTTTACTCCAAACGCTTCGCTGAGTTTTCCGTTGTGGATCACTTGACATGTGCCGTTGTCGTACAGTTGTTGAATAAGGTTGATGAATATTTGCGGTAAGCCGTAGTACTCGAGTAGTTTCCAAATTACTTCGCGGTCAACGCTGTCGAAGGCCTTCTCAAAGTCTATAAAGTTGAGGTAGAGGTTTGATTGCCATTCCATGCTTTGTTCGATGATAATGCGTAGAGTTGCAATTTGGTCAGAACATGATTTGCCTTTCCTGAATCCAGCTTGTTCTGGTCGGAGTTCTGTATCCAGCGCGTCCTTGATTCTCTCCAGGATGATGCGACTCAGGATTTTACTTAGCGTCGACAGGAGCATGATTCCTCGCCAGTTCTTGCAGAGTCCCAGGTCGCCCTTCTTTGGTAGTTTCACCAGGTAACCTTTCCTCCAGTCAGTAGGCACCTTTCCCTCTTTCCAGATCTTTTGCAATAATGGAGTCAGCATATCTGCCGTCGTTTCTTGGTCCGCTTTCAGTGCTTCAGGGGGTATTCCATCTGGTCCAGCTGCTTTTCCAGCTTTCAGAAGCTTGATTGCATTCATGACTTCAGTTTTCGTTGGAGGATTGGTGTCAACTTGCAGTTGTGTACGTGCTGTTGTTGGTATTACTGGACGGGTTGTAGGTGGTGGTCGATTCAAGAGTCCTTTGAAGTGGTCCGCCCATTGTTTAATCTGTCTTTCTTCTTTGGTAATTGGGTTCCCTTGGCTGTCTTTTATAGGTTTCACTTGTGTTGATCTCTTCCCGGATAGAGACTTGGTTATCTGATATAGTGTCCTCAGGTCCCTTTTGCCTGCTGCCTTCTCAGCTTCAGTAGCCAGGTTGTCGTAGAATTGTCTTTTGTCCTTCCTGGCACTCTTCTTCACTTCTTTGTCCAGTGCTGTGTAAGTTGAGCTCAGCGTCTCTTTCTCTTGTCCATCTTTGCATTGAATCATTTTCTCTTTCACCATTCTCCTCTCCTCTATTAGTTTCCAAGTGTCTGTTGAGAGTCATTCCTTGTCTTGTTTCTTCTTTCTTCCTAAAACTGTTGAGCACGTCCCGTTAAAAATCACCTTCAGAGAGTTCCAATGGTCTTCCACGCATGATTCTTCCATGATGTCATGTAATGTTTCCTGCTTTGCTCTGACAGCTGCAGTGAAAGTGTCTTTTGTGGTTGTGTCCTTCAGTTTTTGAATGTCGAGCTTGCATTGTGGCCTATCCCCAGGTATCCTCGAGGCTTTCAGCTTCACCTTGAAAGTCCCTTGTACCAGATAGTGGTCTGAACCCACATCTGCTCCTCTCCTCGATCTTGTGTCCAGTAGGCTCCGTCTCCACTTCCTTGAGATTGAAATGAAGTCTATCTGGTTTTTGGTGTGTCCATCTGGTGAAATCCATGTTGCCTTGTGTATATCCCTGTGTTTGAACACACTGCCACCAATCACCAAATCATTGAAGGCGCAGAAATCTGAGAAGAGTTCACCATTTTCGTTCATTTCACCGAGGGCCTCACGACCCATGGTGAGTTCTCTTCCTGTATTGTCTCCTCCCAGTTTCGCATTCATGTCGCCCATCAGGGTTTTGATATCGCTCTTTGGGACGTTGTCCATTACTGTTTGTAGTTGACTGTAGAAATCCTCCTTCTTCTCATGTTCTGAGGCGTTTGTAGGCGCGTAGCACTGAATGATTGTAACCTTTTTTCCTTTTGAGTTGAACCTGGCTGTCATTGTCCTGGAGGAGATTGGTTCCCACTGCATGAGAGCTTTAGCCGCTGTTGGTGACATCATGATGGCTACTCCCTCGGTGTGCTCGTGATTGTCCTCTGGGTGACCGGAGTAGATTATTGTCTCTCCAGTTGATAGTTGGCTCCTTCCACATCCGTTCCATCTGCTCTCGCAGATTCCCAACACTTCTATTCTATATCTCCTCATTTCTGCGGCCACCTGATTGGTAGTTACTGGTGTCTAAAGTTTAACTTGGCCGAAATGGCCAGAGAGAAGACGGAGCTACCAACAGTTTAGTGTATTTCAAATTCCACTCGGAAGTTATATGTATTTAAACATAAATCGTCTTAAACAAGAGTCATGTACCATGTTTCTAATTTCAACATCTATCCAAAAAGTGTACAATCATATGGTTACGTATGTTTTCATTATGATTAACCAGACTGCTGTGTATGTATTTTATACTAATTTAAGGATCTCTGAAATAATAGTCAAGCGATAATTGAAGTTTTCACCTCTTCGGAACATTGCTTGCATTCTTGACACTTCTGTGAAGTTCTTAGATCTTGATATGGGATGAATTCAGCAAATAAATCCTCTGGTATATCATTTCTATCATGAGCTGTAATAGTATGTGCTGTCAATTATGCGTTTGACTTGACAAAACGCTCCTGGAAATCGCGAAATTAACCAAGTAGGTAAATGATATTTGAAATTACCGCAACTCGAGTGACAAACTGGCGAATCACAAGCGAGCAAATCACTTGTTTATCTCACTCGCGGGCACGCGAAATTACGGCCGTCGACAGACTGCCCTGTATACGTATGTTGAGTAATACATTGAAAACCAGTTGCTTCTTTATTTCAGATCATGAATACTCCTTGTACAGAATGTTTGCCAGCGTCTTCAATTGGTAGCATGGAATTTGAGTGGTTATGAGTTAAATGGTCTGGAGTCCTGATTCATTTCAGTTTAAATGTGGGGTTGTTCTACCTCGACCAGAAGGTAAATAGAAGAGTAGGTTCAGCAGCAGAATACCAGAGAGAGAAAGTATGTGAACATCAAAAGAACATTAATGTTTTATGCATATATAAATGTTTATATAAATTGTATTACAGAATATAGTAAACATTACCTATATTCTAGTTGTGTTTTCATGTATTTTTGCGAAGTCTTAGAGTTTATTTAGTGTCACAATATATAGTAATGAGTCTAAGCGTTATAGTGTTCTAATAACTGATGCGTTTTATAACTAAGCGGTGCGGTGTGATTGGCATAGTCATTAGGATGAAGCATTTCATATAGCAAGCGTTTGAAGGTTATGATAGAGTGACAGGTCCTTATTTCTAGGGGTAAACTGTTCCAGATCTTAGAGTACATGACTATGAAGAAGTTTGCACGGAGTGTTGTCTTGCAGTTTTTCCTAGATACTGTGCACGTTTGGTTACGAAGATTGTAAGAGCCTTCCGGTGAGAACTGTATCTCCTTACTGTCTGAGAATGATATTTTATGCAATATTTTAAAGAAGAATGTTAGGTTAATGCTCAGTCGTCTCATCCAGAGTGGGTCGATACCTAGAGTTATACACCTTGACGTGTAGTCCTTTTCGCAGTCAAATCCTAGTAGTTTAGACGTGAAGTATCGTTGGACACTTTCTATTTTAAGCTTGTCACTTACGCGAGTGCTGCTGGGAATAAATGGACAATATTCAAGTAGCGGTCTGACACAAGTCTTATATAATAATAGTTTCGCTTCAAAGTTGTGGAAATTCCTGAGTATGCATCCTAAGAGCATCCTCGATTTACGCGTCTGTGTAGCCACTTGCTCAGAAAATGTCAGGTCACTAGAATACCTGAGTCCTAGGTCAACAACACTTTGGAGTTTGGGCAAGTCAATGGATTCAAGTACCAGTCTGATATTTATTGAGGGTGCACCGAAACAGATCCAACCACATTTTTAAGGTTGAATTTTAGGTCCCATGTGGAGGACCATGTAGTTACTCTATCTAGTTCTTTCTGAACAGCTTTCTGAAAGTATCCTAAGTCATCACAGTGGAAAGTGTAAGCTACTTTAAGATCATCTGCAAAGATGAACGGTTTGCCAAGCGAGAAACAACTGCATATATCGTTGATATATAGAGTGAATAGAAGGAGGCCTAAGACGCTACCTTGAACTACTCCAGAAGTGACTGGACTAGGTTTGGAGTTTACACACCCGAGTTTAATAACTTGGGACCTATTGTTAAGGAATGATTCAATCCGTCCTAATAATGGGTTACGTATTCCTAAGGAGTTCAGCTTATTTATTAGAAGCAAATGGTCAACGCGGTCGAAGGCTTTGGATATGTCGAAGTAGATAACTAGTACTAGTTGTTGTTTGTCTCGGCTACTGGTTATATAGTTAAAGAAGTCAAGGTGACAGGTCATGCATGATCTGGATTTTAGGAATCCATGTTGGTTGGGACTTAGAATATTGCAGCTGAGCATACGTTTGAGAATATCACCTTTAACTATTCTTTCCATAATTCTAGATGCTATGGGTGTAATATTGATTGGCCTATAGTTGTTGACTTCAGTTTTCGATCCGCATTTGTGTTTGGGTATTATAAATGTGGTTTTCCATTTGTCTGGATAGGTTTGGCTTTCCAGGGACATTGTAAAGATCTTAAGTGATAAAAAGTACATATCAGAACCACAGTGTTTATAAAAATACGATGGTATACCGTCAATACCAGCACTACTAGACTTTTCAAGAGTATTAATGGCTTGGTTAACATTAGAATAAGTGAAATGAACTGTACTGATTTGTTTCAGCGCTGAAGAAGAAGGAAGTTCCATTGCAGATTGTTAACCGAGAAGTGGGCTTGTAGGCTTAAGGCAGTTAGCTGCAAACGTCTTGTTAAACAGTTCACACATGTCTGCATGGTTGCTGTATAATTTACCCTTGTTTATAAGGAGAGAAATTTTATAGCTTTGACGATTCATTCCTTTCTTCAGGATTTCTGTGAGAGCACCTACTCTGGTGGTGCTGGCTAGTGCGGTGCATTCTTCATTTCTCATACGCAAGTTATGAGCTTGCGAGATGGAGCTAAGAGTACTAAGTATTGACCCTAGTGTGTGTACTAAAGTCGTGTCGTCTGAAGTAACTTGTTGACAGTCTCTTCAGTTTTGAGCAGTGTTTTGGTTGAATAATTGCTTCTTAAATTTTGAGACTTTTACTGTTTGCAATGGGATCACAGCGTCTAAATAAATAAATAAATTTATTCTCATAGTACAGTACATGAGGGACGCCAGTTTACAGGCATCATCAAATTGTTACAGAAACAGAACCATATAATTCAATCACAATTTACAGGCAGTAGCAAGATGTGCTTTACATGTTCGCTGGAGATTATACATACACTTGATAAATGTTAATCCCAGTAGTATAAAACAGCATTTTCACTTATGTACAATCATTTCTGTGCAAAGTTGGAAAAATCTGCTAGATTGTCAGTGAGTGCAACACAACAGGAAATACAGGAGTATTGTCTTCGCATTAACAAAAAAACCAGGTCTTTGGTGGATGGATTATAAGTGCCTGGGAAAAAAATAAAGCTTGAAGTCAATTTTCAAACATAACTTTGTTGTGTGCAGAATCCTTGAATTATAGTTCATTGATGTGTTATTTTGAAATCAGTGATATGTTTATCTCATTTGATCTGCAATGTCATTGTTGGGAGTAAATACATAAGCTTCAGACGCATTAATTAATGAATTTCTACTGCTCGTGGGTATTTTCTTAGCGTGAGGAAGGTTTATGAATTTTAGCTGTTCCGACAGGAGTTGAGAATATTAACTGCTCAGCAACATTATGGATATAAGTTCATCACATTATCTAAGGAAAGGTGGGTTGCAGTTGGTGAGGGATATATGGTGCCCAACGAGCGTACATCTGTCCATGTGATGTTGTGGTGAGTTATACCTTTTTCATGTTGTCGGTTTATGTCCATTTTATTCCACTTATTGTGTTGGGTAGTAGTTTTACAAACGAGATTTCTTGTCTGTTTGAGGATAAGTATCTTAACCGTTAATGTTTTATCTAGCATTATAAATATAGGCAAAAAACAACAGGTGTAGTATTTAAGCTTATACATTAAATGGACCTATAATTTCGGAGGCTCTCAGATAGGAACTAGAACTACTATCGTTTGCAAACTCTTGTAGTTTGTCATTAAGCACCTTTTTGAAGGAGGCCAGTGTACTTGCTTGACGCATTTCCATTGGCAGTTTATTCCATATCTCTGCATACCTAATCAAGTAAAACTTTTGCCTGGTGGCTGTTTTACATTGTTCGATAGCTACTGTACCCTTAGTGTGTCTTAGTTTGTAGCCATTGTCATCTAAAAGTCGAGTGCCATTAGTAGAGGTAAAAACTAAGTGGTTTAGAAGCTTATAGTGAAGTGTTAAGTTTAGTCTCAGGCGTCTTGGCCATAGTGTTTCTACTCCTAGGGTATCACATCTAGTGGAGTGGTTCGCACAATTTTCGGTTCCGAGTAATTTTAACGTGAAGTACCTCTGCACTCCCTCGACTTTCAATTTGTCCTCTATGCGTATACTACTATACATGAATGAACAGTAATCAAATAAAGGATGCACACAAACCTTGTACAACAGAATTCTAGACTCATTTCTGTAGAAGTTCCTGAGTAGAAAGCCGATAAGTCTGCGTGACTTTGACACTTGTTTGGAGATATGTTCAGAAAATGATAAGTTATGTGAATATTTCAGCCCTAGGTCCAGTACAGATTCCAGTCGTAGAAGTGCATGGCCTTGAATTGTCAGGTCAAGTTCTAAATTGTTGCAACCTATGCAGAGCCAGCCACATATTTTGACACTAAATTGGAGTTGCCAGATGTCACACCATCTATCCATTTTTTCTAGTTCCTGCTGTATGGCGTTTACTGTTATTCCAAGATCTGTGTTCTTGCATGTGTTTGAGTCATAGTAAAAGATGTCTAGAGCTTGTCCGAGAGGTTATCATTATAGAAGTACTCTCTCCATTCTGAGGATCTTAACATTGATTTCACTAAAGTTCAGTCTGCCTTACTGTAGTTCCTGTATGTTATTTGTTATCCTCGAAGAACTCCCTAGTACGGCGAAAGCCACCGAACCTTCTGTCAAGCCCTCTAAGAGGACGCGTTCTGGACGTAACGTAACTGAGTGGTGCGATTCACCCAGCTCATTCGTTTGTAGTATTAATTGTCATTTCTTCTTTTCAGACACATCAACTTTTCTATGTAGCATCACTAAACACAAATAGAAAATTTTTTATAACCGTACATTAAACATGCGCCAAAAATATTCGATTTATATTTTTCAATGTTTTAAACTTTACATTAAATACTGTATCGTAGATGGACATCAATTTTTAAACGCTGATTTGGCACGTTTTCCTCAAGAAGGTTCTTAGCATTCTTGTTTTGTTTTCCAGATGCGACGAGGGCTGGACAAGAAGGAAACGAAGCACCAGATCCGACGAACAACATCAAGGAAGCCGCATACAAACACCCTATCAGCATAGGCAGACAGACCAGTAGGCACTCCACCAAGCCGCTCGGAAGTTTTTTCCACCGTTAAAGGAACCAACTTCCGGCTGGTTCTGTTTTAGGGTCCTCACAACCTCACTAGGGGGAGTGAGCTGTAGCAGTAAATAATTCCCCAAAATTATTGACCACAGCAATCATCACTGAACATTGGATGCTGACTCTCACTGTTTAAGTCGACTTGTTTAGCTGAAGGCTTCCGGTCAGGCATCCGTGCCATTTGGTACCCCGTCGTGTCACGTTGGTGCACGATCACTAGCTAGTTAAGCATTCATCACGGCTTACTATTTGTTCCCGAAATATATCTCGTACTTTGGATGATCATTTGTGGCGTTTTGCTTTGTCTTTGGTACACGAGAAACGAATACTATAGAAGTTGTTGGTATAAGATTTTGCGTCAGTATTCTCCGTACAATTCGCAAAGGTCAATACCGTCAGCCTCTAATGTCACATCACTGACAAATGAGGGTCTTCATCTTTTTCCTGTCGTCTAAACACTTTACCGACCTCCAGTCTTTTAAGTCGTCAACGTGAAGAAGGGCTTATAAGCTTACAATGCGTGGTAGGTCGTTGATCACTATCAAGGTCCAGTTTCTCTGAATCTGCCGAGGTCACCCTGTAGTCATGAGAGTGCTCTTGCGCACCGATCTGGAGCAAATGTTTGCATGTTGTCATGGCTTGCTTACTTTCATATTGTGTTTGCTGGAACCATTACGATTAAATGTACATATTAGGTCTTCGCATGTTCAGTTGCCAGTGCAGCCCTTGTGACTAATTGTAGAAGTATCCATAGTAACATTTGGTTATCTATCAAAGACCAAGCGGAATGTTTCAGCTGTTTCTAAACTAGTGAGATATTGACCGCTATGTTAATGACATTTCAGGTTCAGCTTCGAAACATAAGATCCTTCTCCTTTAGTTGTCCCTTTTTATATACTTACTTTTCGAAAGAGTAGACTAAAGATATCGATACTATCCTCATGACTCGGTTCCTAGATTCACTTACTCGGTGGGAGAACCAGTACTGCGTAGCGATATGACTCATCCTAACAATAGGTCTTGATGCGTTTGAGAGGAAAGTGTTTTCGTATTTATTTTTTTCTTATTTTGTTATAGCTTGATTCCACACAGTATTTTTGGTACAAGTATGAAATTTTCAGCATGCAACATCGGTAGCCCAAATTTAGTAGGCCAACCATAGATATCAGGTGTGCGTCGGCGGGGGATCGAACCTCTGACCATGTGCATGGTCGGCGAGAGTCCTAACCGCTGTGCCCTTTAAACCCTGAACATGGTGCCAGGTCCTTACGCTGTGGAGAAATTATCCGGTTTGTTAAGTCATAATTTATATAAGAAATCAGTCACGCCAGGGTCACCCGTTCAGCTGCCCCTAGTGCTTGCAGGCTACCCAGATGTGTGATGTTCTAGTCTAAACACAACTTAAGTTGAATATGTATTAGTGAATACATCAACACTTAACCAAGCAAACTGTGAACGGTGATATGAAATATGTAGCCAGATTTTCAAATATGAAACATGTTCGATTTCTAGTTCGTTCATGTGCGTCTCACTTCTTCTGTCATAATCGTCCTATATTTTGCTGTGAGGGTTCGCAAACCATAAGCTGCAGATGAGTGAAGTTTGCCAGCGTTTTCAAGTCGTTACAACAACTTCATCCTCCATCCGAAATGTAGGGTGTGATGCTCCCTCTATACGGTATGTGCATGATTGTGCATCTACTGGATTTAATCGAAGTGTCACTCCCACAAGCTCCTTAACAGCTTGTTGAGACCTGTTCTCATTGAAGCATTCCAGCGCCCTCGTTACGCTTTCTCCAAATATTTAGGTCACAAGGGTGTGCAAGCATGTGAGATTTGCTAGGCCTCGGTATTTCGCTGGCGCAGAGAAGGAATAATGATGAAGAGTGCAGTGCCGTCATCACTCATTTGGGTGGCGCCATTTCAACTGCTTGCGAGACGGATGAGGATGCCAAAGCCAGTTAGAATCGGAAAAGCAAGTCGGATATTCGTCCCCACCCCTGAGATCAGCGTGGAGACCTGCAAGCAGAGCAAAAAAGACACGAATTTTTAAAACTAGCGTCAACCCAGTGCTTCGACTTGGCTTGGGGACGCAGTGCGTCACGAATAGGCAGATCGGATATTCTGTAGGCTTTCGTCAACATCTGACTCCACTCTACACTTAAGATCAGATGACCGGAAAGGATCAGCAACAAGAAACCCTCAGAACGAACCAACCAAGAACCTGTTGCTCAACAGTTATATGGAAGAAAATGGAGACGCATCAAACACGCACAGAGGAGACCGTCAAATGGCATAGCAAGTGGGGCCCTCCAGTGAAAGCCGAAAGCGATTGAATGGGTCCTTCACCTTAGGGTGGCATGGAGGAGAATGTGTTTTTGTAATATGAGAGGTCACCACCACAAGTGGGGCCAGCTTAGGAAGGCTGTAAAGGGAAGGGTGAAACAGATATTTGTCGAAGCCATATATTCTACTCGGAACCCAAAGGAATAACAATAACAACAATAATAAGGAGAGAGGGCGACGAAGGCTGATCAGCATACATTGTGGCGGTCACAAATGTGAATCCGTCCAATCTGTAGGACAGGAGCATGCATTATTTTGGCAGCTCGAGAATTAAACATGAGTTTAGATACTGAAAGTATAAAAAATTGACTTTATAAATAAAATTTAAAAAAACAAACTAAAACAATAATGACTGTACAGTTTTAGCTTGTAAAAAAATAATGCTTTCGCTCCTAACATCTACAATTCTGCTGAGTTTCTTGTCAAGATGCTATCCCATGGGCCATACACAAGTTCGCCAGACATCCTACAGGTCACCATATTCAACAGGTTCTAATCCTTCTAGCCACTTCTCTCTAAAATGTCACTTATATACTTCAATGTAATCCTTCTACCTAGTTACTATTATACTCTATTTTATCTCAACTTCCTAGGCTTTTAGTAAAGCTGAAATTTACTCTTTTGTTCTTCTTTTTTCTCATTCACACTCTTCTCTCGCATAAAGTTCGGTTGCTCTGATGGTAAAAAAGCATAACAACAGCACTCATGTTTGAGAATAACTTTATTTTCATAGAAAACGTCATAGTTTTCTACGGTGAGACCAATATGGTTAGCACCATACATTGCAAATGTGCACTATCATATCAAGTACTGTATAGCTTATTCTTGTATTTTTCTTGTAAATATACTTCCAATAATGTATTATTCATGATTGCATTTTATGCCACTTTGTAGCTGTGCAGGATTTTCTCCTCTTCCTGAAATAGCGTTCAAGCACGTGGTTGTCGCTCAACTTCGATGGAAACCTTCGTGGAAGATTTACAAATTAACAATTATAACAATCTGTTCCGATTGCTTTTACTATATAATTCAACAACTTGAACTTTTAATAATAATAATAATAATAATTTTATTTCTTGAACAGAAACCAGCCATTTTTACAGGCATGAACAAATGTACACAAATTAGAACTCATAGAATATATATGATTTGTTAATCTAGAAATAGATTGAATACTGGTAAATTTGAGAGAAATATTAAAAAGAAATGTACAAATAAGGCAATAGGTAATTTTCGAGATATGCTTTCAACTGAATAATTCATGAGATATAGCATCAAATCAAAACTGCAATTGAAAAAAAAATACGGTATGTCAATTTCACGCGGGAATTATAAACGATTACGTTAATTGTGGAAGGTAAGTAGCATTTTCGTACAGGTGCTGACGTGAAATATAAGAGATGTGGAATGAACAGTAATTGTAATTAAATGATTCATAGTGTTTGAAAGTCCATAAAACTTCAAATTCACCGGTAAGTACACCATAATTGTGACATTTCCAGTTGTATATGAGACCAACTTTGAACTTGTCAGCAGATTTCATGATAGAGGTGGTTCCGTTATTCACCAGGTGGGCTAGCAATATTCCGAGGATAGCGGCAATGTTTCAGTGCCTTCGTTTAAGGCAGTACCTTTGAAAAGAGAAGAAGACACAAGGAAACCGACAGAGAGGTGCAGAAGTATATAATAGGTGTTAATAATTCAAAACATATGTAAAAAAAAACATGGGGCTCATCATTTTTTTTGTTTTTTTTTCATTTAAAAAATACTATTTCCCCCTGAGATTTTCTAGTGATGGGATTCTAGTCTTTCTTGCGAAAAGAAAAAAAGTTTAAGTGAAAAGATGATAATTTTACCTACTTATATAGGTTAAATAGGAGTTAAACACAAAAGTCAAAGTGCGTGAACTATGTAGAAGAAAAGCGAGGGCTTAATAATAACTACTGTTTTTCTGAAGTATACATTTAGGTGTCCTTCTGAAGTAGGGGACTCATACCATGTACTTGCATTCGAGGAGTTTGTTATTTAAACTTCAGCTTAGGCAATTACTTTGTTTTTTTTAAAGTGATAATCTTACTATCCCTTGTAAACGTTGTACTTACCTCAATATTGGTTGGCTATCGTATGCCTACAACTACGGGTTGAAAACGAAACGAAGTCGATTTTCCTGCGCAACCTGGAGGACTACTGTTTAATTCAATAATGATACGACATGGGTCAGACAACGAGTGCATTTATATATATATCAAATATCTAGCTGTTCAAACACTATTAACTTGTAGACAATCTACTATTTGACATTATATCATACTTGATCGTGCCTGTAAAAATGGCATGCATTTTCTTGTAAATTTATGTTTATATGAAAATATAAATTATTATTATATTTTCACAGCTCGAAAATTAAACACTAGTCTATGTCCTTAACATAAAGAACAATAAGGGTTGTACTGATCTACGTTTTTTAAACGCTTTTGCTCCCAACATCTACGGGCCTGCTCAGCTTCTAGTCGGGATGCTACTCCACGAGCCCCAAAGAAATTCCTGAGACATCTTACAGATCAGCTTGTCCTACAGGTTCTAACCTTTCAGATTTCTGAATTCACTTCTTACTGAAATATCATTTATTTACCTCGCGATAATCTTTTTTATTTACGCAGTATTACACCCTATTTTATCTTAACTGCCTAGGCCTTTAATAAAGTTAAAAGCTACTCTTTTGGTAGTATTCATCGCTTACCTTAAGTCTGGTTGCTGTAGTGGAAAATATACAATGACAACACCCATGTTCATGAAAAGCTATATTTCCATCGGAAACGTCATAATTTCCATGGTAAGACCAATGGTTAGCATTATACATTGCAAATTTATACTGTTATTCCATGGACTCTCTACCTCCTTGTCGTATATACTTTGTAAGTGTACTTCCAACGACGTATTATCCATGATTGTATTTTTTACCATATTGCAGTTTCATAGGACGTTCTCCTCTTCCTGAAATAGCTTTTAATCACGTGGGCGTATAGCACTTACCCGAATATACTCTATTCACTGGTTGATCATAACTATCATCAAAAAACAGAACGAAGTTTCGGTTTGTACTCAACCTCGATGGTGACCTTAGTAGGGGGTTTGAAATTCAACATTTATGTGAACCTGGTAGTGTGCTCTGATGAGCATTACATTCTTGTCACAGATTGAATGTAAAATTTAACATATAAGAACGTTGTAAAACTTATCTCCTAACTATAGGTTTCCAGGTCGTAGGTGTTACGAACTTCCTGAAATAATTTGAGCGCCGAGTCAGATTGATTCATTATAAATTATTTAAATTAATCCCAGCGTGTTAAGAAAATCAAAACAAGATTTTTCGGATTTTTATTCCGAATAAATCTGCTGAAGAAGCTGTGGCTTACACAGCGAAACGTTCCGAAAAATCTTGTTTTGATTTTCTTAACACGCTGGGATTAATTTAAATAATTTATAATTATCTCCTAACTGACTGGAGTAACAAGCTCGAAGAGTGTGCTTAATGATAACACAACGAGGGAGCGAGCCACGTGCGATCAGTCTCATCGGAAGGACAGTGATATGGTGCTTCAGTACATGAATGCGTCAAAACAAAGGTTCAAACATTCAAGGTGCACTGCAGGGTAATGCTTCCGGTGTCAGAAAACCAAGGTTTTTGACGTTTGCTGCATGGGGAGGAAATTGGAGATAATCCCTCTTCACAGTTCTTCAGCCACCCGCAGCAGCTCGTAAGGAAGAGCAAGGTGGGAGAGGCCCAATTGAAGCAAGTTTGGATGATAGCCCTCCCGTAGTATTTGGAACAAGCACTAGACTCACAAGGTCCCGGCTCTTCTCTTGAACATTAAGCACACATAGCTGATCGGGTGCTGGATACGAAACGACTCACAGAAGGTGAGACGAACCATATAAGTACGAACAAAGACCCAGTACCCCCGGAACTAGTGCCCAGAGTTTGGTCACCAATGCAGCAACCGGCACAAATACAACTGACACAATGCGAACGAGGTATATCGCTCAATAGAGCATGTTCTCAGTCGAACAGTAGACCCAGACAAATTAGATGAACAAACCGATTCTGTTTGTATCACTGGAGGGTTGGTGTATAGTCGACAAAATTCACACACCATGCGTCCGAGCTAAACTACCTCGCAAGCAACATGGAAACTATTAACCCCTTCTCAGTTGGCGATTTCTCGGAGGGGATTCATATGCAGTCACATATCCTAAGTCGAGGATAAAATCTCTGGCATGGACTTCTCGATTGATACAGGAGCTGCGCTCAGCGTTATACCGAAATCATAGGCGGAGCCGGGACGACACAAGTCTCCCGTCGCACTGAGAGCAGCCAGTAAAATCCAAATCGCGATGTGCTTACAGCAAACACTGACCGTTGACCTGGGGTCTAGGCGACAGCTTTCATGGGTGTTCACTGTTGCTCCTTTAAACTTAGCAATCATCTACATCGACCACTTGGAAAGGTATGACTTGTTGGAAGATACTCTGAAGGGACAATTAACATTGAAGGAAACCCCCTAATATGAGAATGGCAAGTGGAGCGAACACCATTCGTTGAATCTAATCCAGTGTCCCTCAGTGCCAACAGAAAGGTTGAGGAAAACACCATGATGGCAGCCAACCTCCAAGCTTTTAAGTATTGTTCGAAAATTTCTCATGCCATAAGGACATATGTACCCTCGGTATTTGCTAGGCCAGCAAGCGAGGCCCCGGACAAGCCAAAAATAGCGAGGGCTGAGTTTGATTACATGCTTCAGTTGGGGATTATTCGGCCTTCAAACAGTCGATGCGCTTCGCCACCACAAATCGTGGCTGCAAAAAATCTGAGCTCATTTGTGCCTTGTGTTGATTACAAAGCCCTAAATAAGAAAACCATCCCAGATGGATACTTAGTACCCTACATTCAAGTCTTTACTAATGGTCTTCGTGGCATCACAATATTCATTGGAATAAACTTAATTCGCACTTATCACAAAATTCAGGTGTCTGAGGGAGATATAACCAAAACAGCAGTTACAACCCCATTTGTGTTATATGAGTATGTGTGAATGCCATTTGGTCCCTGGAATGCTAAACACCCTTTCGAAAGATAACTTGCTGCGTGAAGTGAAGTCTGCCAAAGCGTACATAGATTACCTACTCTTCGCCAGCGCGGATATAAACAAACAGGATCTCATTCGAGAAGTATTACGCAAACTAGAAGATGGTGGTGTAACAATCAATCAAATAAAGAGTGTTTTCGGGGCAGGAACAGCGGTATTACTAGAGCATACGACCGACAGCGCCGAGATTGAACAAATGCCCAAAGAGGTGAATACCAACAAGCGGCATCTCCTACACAATTCGCTAAAGCGACTCCGGGGTTTTCTGTGGTTGGCTAACTTCTATAGACGCTTTGTTCCTCATTGAGCACTACACATGCAGCCCCTGACTGATGCATTAGGAGGAAGACCAAAGAACTTTCAGTTGTCAGAGGAAACATCCGAGTCAGTTGCATTACCGAGAGATTTTCTGGCAAAAGTCACAACCCTGAAATACTCTGATCCAGATTCTTATCTTGTATTATTGGTAAACGTGTCAGATAAGGTTGTGTGAGCCTCTCTAAATCAGCCAGTTGAAAATAGAAGAAAACCGATAGCATTCTCTTCTAGACTACTTAATCCTACAGAAACGAGGTAATCTACTCTTCACAAAGCCTTGCCAGCAGTCAGCCTTGCAGATAAGGACTTTCACCACATGGTAGAGGCTAGATTATCCACATCTACACAGATCACAAGTCCCTTCTCTACCCACTCAACGCAAAAACGGACAGGTACTCACCGCGTTAATTCATCACCTTGGTTTCACATCGCAGTTCCCCAGTGATACAAGACATATCAAGCAGGTGAGGAACTGCGTGGCCAATGCACTGTCCGGAGTGCACGTAAATACAGAGCACTGACTGAAGATCAAATGAGCGACGAAGAGTTACGGCACACTCTCTGTGCAAATAACTCTCGTTTCTAACTTAAACAGTAGTCATCTCCCGTAGACGACAACTTTATGTGCCGCCATAAATCAAAAATGGGGTAGTATCATTCTCTATTTTATTGGACGCGTCGGGGATTTTCATAGATGACAATATCCGAGTACCTTTTAGGATGGCCAGACTTGTCCAGCATTGTCAATACATTACATTGTCAATACGAGTGTTCGATTATCTGACTAAATGCTTTGAGTGACATCTAGTGCAGCAGTCTAAACCATATTGTTTCACTCGGTCTTGGAAGTGCATACAGTAGTATCTCCATGACCTTTTAGTGCATAGAATCAACCGGTCGCCCTCTACTGCTTCCAAGGCGTATTATGAATACGAGTAGTTTTGTGAGGAGGTGATGAAAACCAGGTCTATTTGACCGCCTAACTCTTCAAGTAGTCTCGTTAATTAGTCTTTAGGCCACCCTTATTTTTATAGTTTATCACTGTCCCCCAAAATAGCTCATCTGTTCTTTACTTTGCTTAGATTACTCCCTCGATAATAGGTCGCATGGCTTGTAAGGCCCCAGTGGTAACAGATCAAGAGACAAGACACAGCGAGGCAATAAAAATATATTCACAACCATGTAAACTAGTACATAACAATAAGACTGCCATGATATAATCGGTGTATTTAATAATCGACAGAACCAGTCGATAGAGCAAATATCGATCACATGTCACCTGGCAGACACTATTCGTAAAGGATTAAATCACTTGATGAACTAGATGTAGATTCTTATGTCAGTTTACCTAGTGTACTGTCTAGCAGATTACTGCACAACGTTCAGAACTATCGTCCTGTTAGTTTGACCAGTATTGTTGTTAAACTACTAGAAAGAATAATTCGTGATGCTATCATTCAGTTCATTGAAGGGAACAAACTTTTCGCTGTGGAACAGCATGGTTTGACAGCAGGTCACTGTTGCTTGACCAACCTTCCTTTGACCAGAGAAAGTTGTGCAAGTTCAGCTGATGCTAATATACCGGTGGATGCCATATTCATCGACCTTAGCAAGGCGTTCGACAGGGTTTCTCATTCAGGTCTTCTAGTGAAGTCAGGTAGTCCGTGAATCAATAAAGTGGTTGCCGACTGGAGTCAAGACTTTCTAAAGGACAGAAGACAAAGAGTACGAGTTAACGGGGTTTTATCAACATGGGAATCGGTTAAGAGTGGCGTTCCTCAGGGTACAATTCTAGGCCCACTTCTTTTCCTGATTTATGTTAATGAGATTCCATCGGTAGTTAGATCATCCTGCTTACTGTTTGCTGATGACATCAAGATATGGAGGGCTTTACACGATAACAGTGATCAACTTGCTTTGCAGGAAGATTTAAACTTGTTAAGTGATTGGCGTAAGCACTGGGCCTTGGAGATTAACTTAAGCAAGAGTGTAGTTATGCATGTATCTCATAGTCACGTGCACAATTACTCAATGAATGGCATTACTCTCCCAGTGGTCACTGAGTACAAGGACTTGGGAGTGGTTGTGCAGCATGGCTTGAAAACAGCAATAAACTGTAGAGCTGCAGCCACTAAGGGTTTTCGAATGTTATGGGCCATACGCAAGGCTTTTGCGAATTTTGACGCTGAAATATTTCGTATATTATATCCGACTTATATCAGACCTCATTTGGAATATGGGATCCAGGCAGCGAGCCCGTGTTTCAAATATGAAATAGACTTATTAGAAAGGGTGCAAAGAGTAGGAACTAAGCTAATAAAGGGTTTCTCAACCCTCTCATATGAAGAGAGGTTAAGTCGACTGGGTTTATTTCCACTGTCATACAGACGACTTAGGGGTGACCTAATACCAGCATACCGTATCCTAAGAAATGATTTTGGAGCAAATTTATCTAATTTATTTCTTCCTTCTAGCACCAACCAATTGCGAGGACATCACCTCAAGGTTCAAAAACCACGGTCGAATCTTCTGCGTCTGGAGATCCGTTTTTCGCATCGAATTGTGAACCATTGGAACTCCCTACCGGAACACGTCGTATCAGCGCCATCCGTTGCTTCATTCAAGGCGAGATTAGACCTCCTGTGTGTAACAAATCGAAAGGATTAACACAGGCATATAGCCTACTATCCTAAATAAATCGTAAACTGTAAACTGTAAACATAAGTCAGCAAAGAGACCTCTTCACTTCAAAGCTGTAAAGTTATTCACGGGGTTTATACATACAGTGGTAACTGAAAACAGCGGACACAGGTTATTGTCAGTTGGCAACAAAGTAAATCATATCTTGAAGTTAGCCTTTTTGTCAACCAGCAGGTACCTTTTCCTTGCTCCACACCTTCTGCAACAGTGGCGTGAGCATATTTGTCTGAAGCTTCTGGATTCATTTTCAGTGCTTCCTGTGGAATTCCATTCGGTTTTGTTGCTTTTCAGGCTATCAGTAGCTTTATAATCTTTAGGACTTCTGCTTTTGTCAAACAGTTGGTGTTCACCGGCAGTTCTATATCTATTTGTAGATGAGGTACAGGTGGTGGTATACTCAAGAGTTCTTTAAGCAATCATCCCAGTAGTTCCTCTGCTCTACCGCTTTAATGGTTGGGTTTCCTTCACTATCTTTCACTAACCTCATCTCCATTCATTTGTTTTCAGACATCACATCAAGGTTCAAAAACCACGGTCGAATCTTCTGCGTCTGGAGATCCGTTTTTCGCATCGGATTGTGAACCATTGGAACTCCCTACCGGAACACGTCGTATCAGCGCCATCCGTTGCTTCATTCAAGGCGAGATTGGACCTCCTGTTTGTAACAAATCGAAAGGATTAACACAGGCATATAGCCTACTATCCTAAATAAATTGTAAACTGTAAACTGTTCACTAAAAGAGCCTATATACCTTGGCTCAAATGTTCGGGACCCTGCCCTAGAATCTTAACTCTACCTTTATCTGGTTAAGCACATGATATTCTGTAGCAGTTATTTTGGAAGGAGAGAAGATATTAGAGTGGCCAATAGAAAAGTCATCATTTGTTGTGTGGTAGGCTAGAATAACGTAAGCTCTCCTAACATGTTACCCCTGGGACCTCACTTGAGACTGGTTTGCTCCCATGAAGTGTTCATTTTAGTCTTACCGTTCTTCTTCTGCCATACAAATAGTCCTTAAGCCCATCGCGTAGGATTTTATTCAAACCGGAATCTCCTAATTTACTGATTAGACCTTTACCAAACAGTTTACCGATGTCGAGTAACACCAAGTCATCCGGTATGTCCTCTTACAGAGCCCCACCTGACTTCTCCTGTCAAGATCATCTAGGTCGGATATTCAGTGATTTCTTGTCCCCAAACCATATCTCCCCATGTGAGCCATCACTTGATCTTCTATGCCTGTTTCTACCTGCTAGAGACAATACATGACAGGTTAGCTGACCGACAGCCTACTACCTTCTCTAAAAACAGGGCTTTCCACAGTGTTTCCAATGCGTTTGGCATCAATATATGATGTATGCATTAGTATCGAGGAGAAAAAATTGATGAATCACTGCATTGATGAACTAAGCGAGGGAAAACTTGAGTCAAAAGTTTCCTCTCGGACAATGTTTGACTAAGCCACGTACGTTATTTTTACCTTCCAACCAACTGCGCTTGGTTTGTATTTTCGTTAGCCTAAATAAAGTATATTGTAAGGCCTTAGCGTAAGGCTATACTTGGAGTGATAAAAATGACTCTGAATCGTCGAGATGAAAAGTCAAGCGGTGTAGATACATTTGAAGTATGTCTAAATGATTTCGCTGATCGATTACGTGATTTTAGAGCTTATCAGAAGTTTTTCGTTGCTTTATATGTATGGAGAGGCTTAACAATGCACGTTTGTGCCCACATTGCTCAAAACTTTGTTGTTATAAATGCATAAGAGTAAGAAATTTTGTGGTGATTAATGGGATTTTTTAGAAATGGATCACGGAAACACGGTCTCAATGTCCTCATTGTCGGTAATTAACACAGTTTTTGTTTTTCTAAAGGTTCACTTTCTTTAAAATTTCGAGAGCTTCCTAAGCAAACGTTCTGTAAATGTGTCACGAAAAGTGCTCTGTGACTGCCGTGACACGAGAACACATCAGATTTTCAGCAATCTCACGCATTTATTATAACTCAATCCCACTCTACAACCACTAAGCTACAGTGGAGATATCAATATTTGTAAGGTATATTTTTTCGAAATAAAATCGTGAAATTAAGTTGTGAATGAGTTTACTTATATTTCGACTGGTGCTGTGCCTACTGACCAGCAAGTTTAAGGGCCGAAATATCACGCCTTAGATATTGTTTGGGAACAATTATCCATATGTTTATATCGTTACAGTCGGATTGCGCGTCCGTTGTAGTTGTCATAAGGTGCTGTTCAACTTGACGTCTACACGGGGAGCACTATTTCGCGGACTTTTCTCTATTTTACTCATATTGTGTTACTAGATTGGTTAGTCATCGAAGGTACTAATTATTCTTGGAAAGACATTTAAATAATATCGTGTTTCTTAAGAATAAATTTCTCTTTCACCGGTTGCGTCGTATGTACGCTCTCATGAGAGTAGCCCATATCCACATCGATTAAAGCAGTTAGCCGAACCGATTCTCCTTCATAGAATAAGTTGTTTCTTCAAGTATAGAGTTTGCTTTAAGGGGAAATATTCAAAGCTGTCTCCAAGTTGTGTTAGCATAGGCCAACGAACTGTTTATTGTTGCACATGTATATATATATATATGTATAGTATCGAAGTTGTATTCTGGTCTTAATAGTTTATACTTATGTCACATGGATGACTGGTGTCATAATGCGACGGTTAACCCAACAAGAATCCAAGAGGCAGGCCCATCGGATGTAATGAAATCAGAGTTAAAGCAACTCTGGCGTAAGTTATGCTGATAATATTTCCATGTAGGCATCACAAAACTATAGTCTTTCTTTTGCAAATACACCAGTGAACAGCGATTAACTAGTTAGTAAGTATTAGGTTCCATTAATCGTTTAAAAATCCTGAGCACCCATAAGATAATCCTCGCATGACTATATATAGAGCTTCTTAATGACACAACAATCTGAGCCTTGTTGTAAATTCTCTTGCAGTGATGCATATTCACACTAATATTCTAGAATTACTTTAGGAAGAGATAATCGTTAAAATTTCCCAAATCCAATTTTCGGTGCGGTTCTGCTAGAGACAATGATGTTAGTAAGTTTTAGGTTGCTGCCGTTCCCCAGTATTCTCGGAGTCTTCGGAAATGTCGTTAAACACCGTGTTCGATTTGTAATCAGAAACAGGTTATCATCATCGAATAAATGTTATTATACAATATGTGGAACATTCCCACGTTCTTAGGAATTCGCACCTTTTCAACTTATCCAAGTGACATTTCTACAGACTAAATGAACAAGAGTGTGATGAATTTTCATGCTTTTACTGAAGATAGGTTATTATGTGGTTAAGTGTTCGTGATGCCACTTACGAAACCCAGAATTTTCAGAAATTATGTGACATACAGTTGTGACACTTAAGACACTCACGTTATTTTGTTCATTTGACGTGGTCAGACGTTTGTTCCACATGTTGGAGAGACATCTGCCGTATTTATCAACTATCCCTTTCTTTCTTCCACTTGTCAATCTGTTTCCTATATTTCTGGACATATTGGATAACATCATGAATATCTGTAAATGTGTAGTGTTCAGCTTCATGAAATTACGGGAAGTGTTTTGGAAGTCTGTGTCGCCAGTATCAGTTAGGCGGTGGGAAGTGTAATACATTTCACAGTATTGAAAAATGGCTAGAATTTAAGCCAGATGGATAATTACTAATATCTGACGTTATGGGGAGATGTGTTGTTGTCGAGGTTATTGATCGGAACAGTAGAATAATATTGATGTTTGACTTGAGTTAGAAACCCAAGCTCAATACTCACATAACACTTGTTCAAAGTCAGTCACATTCGTTTTCCTCAGCAATATTCCATTTCATTTTGTACAATGCATATCTTGACATGAGCAACAGAACTTTCAGCAACAATGTAATACTCTGTGATATAACTTAGAATACTATATATCTAAGTATGTGATTCGTATTTGTTTGTTGTTGTATATTTGATCGAGAAAATGTGATTTCCTCAACGCTTATTTCATTAAGGAGAGAGTCGTATTCTCAAGTTGCATGAATATTTATATGTCGCTTTTCTCACTTTCTGCGTTGTGGTTTAGGGGGAAGATTTTTATCGTGTAATATTTTGACTATTTTTTTGTGTTGTTGCTGGCCAACAACAACAGACAGCAATCAGCATAAATGGAAAAAACCTGAAAGAAACTACCTCCTTTACCTACTTGGGAAGCATTGTTTCAACTACAGGCGGAACTGACGAGGATATCAAAGCAAGGATCGGGAAAGCAAGACAAGCTTTCATTACTCTGAAGTCTGTGTGGAGGTCAACAGCATTCAGCGTCAAAAATAAGATCCGGATTTTCAACTCCACTGTGAAGTCAGTACTACTATACGGATCAGAGACTTGGCGTGTCACAAAGAGCACCTCAAACAAGCTACAGACCTTCATTAACAGATGTCTTCGCTCAATACTCAAGATCAGATGGCCGGAAAGGATCAGCAACAAAGATCTCTGGGAGCGAACCAACCAGGAACCGATTGTGAAACAAATAGGCAGGAAGAAATGGAGATGGATTGGCCACACTCTGAGGAAACCAGCAAGTGACATCACTAGACAAGCCCTCGAGTGGAACCCGAAAGGGAAGCGGCGAGTTGGTCGCCCAAGGGTGACCTGGAGGAGATCATGTGAAGAGGAGATGAAAGCATGTGGGCAGACCTGGAGCCAGGTGAAAACTCTAGCAGAGAATCGAACGCAATGGAGACGCATGGCTGAAGCCCTTTGTTCCTCTAGGAACTAAAGGAAATAATAATAATAATAAATAATATTTTGACTATAAGTAACTGACTTATCAACATGGAACGTAGCACAAAAGTGCACACAAAATTGGAGTAGAAGAAACGTAATGAGATTAGAGTAGATGGGCAACGAATATGTAGATGAACCATTAACTATGGTTGCATGGAAGCAATACACCTGATTTTGAGCTGTGTCACCAACTGTCTGTAACCACTGATTTTTAGCATCCTAGTCAGAAAGTCTGCACCTCCCTAAGTGGTTCAAACCAAGAGTTGGATACTTCACAGATTGGTGGCGTGTCTTGTACCTCCCACTTCCAAGTTTTTTCTTGCCTTATTCCATTTCATATGACGTTGCTCGTTCGGGAAGATGGTGACTCAGCCTGCGTATCCCATTTTAGTCGGTAGGGTTTCACAGGTTGACTGTGTAAGGGATTTATATCCATATGTCTGTGGACGCTAGTTTCACTTATACCTCCAGCTTCTTGAATGTTTCTACCTGTCTTTGTTTTTTTATTATGTAAGATAAAAGTAATCTGCCAGCTGAAGCTATTGTTATGATTATTTCCACGCAATAACGAGAAATCCTGTCTCCTTACAAGGGGTTCGTTGTGGGTAGTTATTATGATTTAGTTGATAAATTACTTCCGTCCTATTATATGACAAATTATATCTCTCACTTACAACACACGTAGAACAATGCGGCCGTTAACTGTTGGAATATTTTGGGTTAAGTTGATATGCTGAAGAAGGTGTTGACAAATCTCAATTTTTCCTGTAAGTGCCTCCTAATTCAGAATGTCCATATTTCTCTAACTGTGTAATTTTTAAACATTATGTCATACAAATACTGAGAGAATATTGCGTTATTTTAGATTCTTAATTGTATCAAGTACTTTCTATTTCGAAGTTATATTTGAATATATAATATCTCGTGTATATCTGTTATATTAACCTTCTTCTTCTTCCTTGTACTAACAGTGCATCACTACATATTTATGAGCTGATTAACTGCCGTTGGGCTGATGAAGTTACCCAGCAGTTGGATAATCTACAGTCGCAAGCAACTTCATCTAAGTCTATTGGTCAGGGTGATCAGTCAGGATCCGCCAATAGTGCAGCAGCCTCTAATGTTGATATGTAAGAACCTTTTTCTTTTGTTGCATGAGTATATATATATATTTCGTACACGAATTCCCCTTTATAAATTTGAGCAAATGTAGGACAAACATATGTGTGGATTAACATAGATCCATTTTGTTTCGTAGGTTCTCTTCAGCTGCGTAAAACCTATAGTATTTATTAAGACCAGTTACAGTACAATTTTAACATGCATTTTGTTTATCATCGTTAATCATTCCTCTAGTAAGGATTGTTGTAAGAAAGTCATAGTGGGATAAAACATAAGGATAATACGGTTATCTCAATTTATTAGTTGTTAGGGTGGCGATAAGGTAGCGGTAACTGCGCAATGAGAGATAATAAAGTACAGTGATTAGAATTCATAAGATTGAAAAACCAAAATTCGGTGTGTACTAAGTCTAGTGTAAAGATGATGATATAACATAGTGAGTAGAATTCCAAGGATAGAAAATTAAGTCTAATATGAAAGTGAAATAGGGAAAGTGTAGTGAGGTTGGGGTGGGTGGGGTGAAACGAAGTAATGAAAGGAAAAGACATAAGATAATTCTCACCTAGTTAGGTGAGAATTATCTTTGAACACATAGATCAGGCTTGAGTCGTTTTATTGCGAAAGGTTCACCAAACCGAAGAGGCCTAGGGCTGTTTTGTCTGTTAATCATTTTGAAAGCTTCCAATGCGTCTACTACCTGTGGGACTGACTGTATTGGATACTTTGACTGGACACTAGTAACCGGTGTGAGTAATTGTCTGTCAAGTTGGTCGATCGATAAATTAACGTATATATATATATATATATATATATATTAGTTGGCGTTCAGTTACGGTTTGGCTTTCCAGTTTAATCCCTAACTTTGGAACTCAGCAGACACAACGTCTTATCAAGATAGAAGCTAAAATCTACGAAATGTCGAACAACAGCCTAGTACTGTTTAACACACACAAAAAACAGTATACCCTTACAAAGTTAAACTGTTGAATTCCACAGTATTTGCATTTGCTTACCATTAGTCTAGTATTGATTCATATGCATATACCACGTCAGTTATTACACAACTTTATTAAGACGACTTTCGTCGTTGTTGTTTTAGTTCTTAGTAGTTTTAGGTTAGGGATAACGCCCTGCAGAAACCATAGAAAAACTAGCTTTGACTGACAAGCAGCGTTGTTCACATGTATGGACACAAACACAAGACACGCACACACACAGGCACACAAGTAATTGTCTTTGCCCTAAGATTTATGCTAATAATTTCCTTTGTGTTGTTACGCAGCTCTTGTTAGAATTTGTTTAGTTCTCATAAAATCCCTTAAACAACAGCACTCATTAGTAAGGCGTATCTGCAACCTTGAAGGAACTCATGTCCATTCTGAGATCCGTCCGTGTGTCACCCAGTGCTGTAGTCAGCGACGTTACTACTGAGATATTCGGGCCTGCGATTGACATCCTACACAAAGGGGAGCTGATGGATTCCTTCTAAGTGAAGACCGGAGTAAGACAAGCTGGCTGCCTACTATCTCCAATGATTTCCCTTATGTGATAGACTGGATAATGCGACAGACTGATGGTGGGCAACGAGGAAATAGGCATATAATGGACCCACACAAAAACGTTGGAGGATCTGGACTTCGCCGATAATGTGTGTCTGATTTCCCACAGACTGGAAGATATGCGAGTGAAAAGCAACAAGTTGGCAGAAGCATTCAGAGAAGATAGGACTTCCTTCAGGTGAACATAGAGAAAACAGAGTTGATGAAGACCCCTGGTCAGCAGCAACATCAATCAGCCAGCATAAATAAGAGAGATCTGAAAGAAGTAACCTCATTTACCTACCGACCTGGGAAGCGTTGTCTCAACTACAGGCGGGTGGAACTGATGAGGATATCAAAGCAAGGATTGGAAAAGTAAGGCAAGTTCTCATTACTCTCAAGTCTATATGGAAGTCAACAGCACTCAGCATGAAAAACAAGATCCGGAATCTCAACTCCCATGTGAAGTCAGTGCTGCTAACCATACGGATCAGAGACTTGCACTGTGCGTCACGGGGGGCACTTCGAACAAACTACAGACTTTCATCAACAGCTGTCTTCGCTCAATACTACTCAAGATCAGATGGCCGACCTGGGAACATCAGCAACAGGGTGGGATCTGTGGAAGTGAACGAACCAGCTCAGCAGGAAGCAATTGCACAAAACATGTAGGACAAATAGAGGTGGATTGGCGATACTCTGAGTAAACAAACCATCGAGTAAGTGACATCAAACGCCAGGCCATTGGTGGAGGGGAAGTCGAATTGGAAGCGGGGAGTTGGTGGTCATTGCGAGGGTGATATGGAGGTTAAGGGGATGATTTGAAGGGAAGATGAAAGCATGTGGGCAGACGTGTAGCAAGGTGAAAACGTTGCTAGAGAACCGAACGCAGTGAAGACGTTCGGCTGAAACCCTATGTTCCTCTAGGAATTAAAGGAAACAATCATATAATAATAAGATTGGATTGGACACTAGGTGTAGAGTAGTGTGGTGTGTTCAGTCCTTCGTTTGGTGCGGACTGAATTCTCTCAGTCACATTTGCAGTGTGGTCACCATGCTAGGCGGCTTGACATCACGCCCCTGCATTCTGAATTGTTGTTATTAGATGTTCGGGGGTAGTCGTCAGGAAGCCCTGGACACTCACCAGTCAGCAAGGTGTATCTGCAAACTTCAAGGAACTCATATCCCTAATGAGATTCGAAACCGCATCACTTAGTGCTGCAACGAGAAATGTTATCACTTAGCTTTTCTGTCTCGCTACTGACCTCCTGTAGGACTGTGTTAGATACTTCCATTGAGTGCACACTAGGTAACAAGTGTCATGCATTTGCAATGTGACCATTTAATATGAACAATTCAGAGTGCACCTTGATGGCCATATAGCGAACTTGACTGATGGTTACCCCTAGTGTGTACTCAATCAAAGTACGCTTGTCACGTTTTTCTCTCCTAAATCCTCCTTTTCTTTCTGTTGGTAAGAAAATGTGAAAATCAACAAATAAAATCGTATGTACTGATTAACGACAATGTATACGTCGTATGTATGTATGCGTATATGATTTTGTTTGTTTTTGTTTTCAGCTGTGAATTGCACAATGAACGTTTATCTGTATTTTGCTCAACGTGTGATTTTTCGATCTGTCATCAATGTGCATTATTTGATAACAAGCATGAACAACATTCATTTCGTCCATTGGATGAAGTCTATAATGAACATGTTAAACAAATCAAAGGTGAAATGGATCAATTAAAGCACAGACACTTAGAATTAATATCATTATTTCAAGATGTTGTAAGTTTATTTATTTATTTATAGATTTACTTTTTTTTTATAAAACACAAAATAATCAAGTAAAGAATATTCTTTTCGATAATTTCCTCTTCTGGTTCTACAATTCTATACATATATATGTTGATATACACAGAATATTCTAGAATATCAGTAGTCAATAACAATATTAGTGTGCTTTTCAAATAATATAAACTTGTAAAGTAAGATCACAATGGAATTACAGTTCATTAAAGATGCTTGAATCATAATAATAAAAAAGACATAGTAGCGAATAGAATATCAACTAAAATTAGGAAAATTCCACAAAAATTCATGATCATTCAAACCTGGGTGGCCAAGGTAATGAATGATGATAATGACTGAACTAACTTCTTTTGGATGCATAAATTAGGCTTATTAATATGGATCCCCACAGCCAGCCTCAGCAATGTTTAGTAGTTGAACTCTTAAGGCAAAATTGAGGTTCGTAGGTATGCGGTAAATCACCCTGAAAGCATGGTTAACGTCAATCTTGTGTTCTGTATCCACAAGATGAGATAGAACAGCTCTGCGAATAGACTTTGTTTGTCGTTTGCTTAACCACTAAGCAGGGTGGATGTTCGGAAATCCGACGATAAACAGGCCTAATTGTACGGCCTATGTAACTGGCTCACTCCACAGGAGCAATTAAATTGGTAGATACACATGGAGTAGGAGGCGAAATTAGGCAGTTTATCTTTTACTCCCGAACGCAAAAGAGGAGTGGTTGTAAAGATACAGCGTAATTCGGCAGCAGGGAATGCTCTTTTTACCGCATTTCTAAGGCGCTGTGTTAGTACCTCACTGGTGTTGTCTCGAAGGAACTGCATTTGGCAGTTGTATGAATAAGGCCTTTTTTGGAACTGTTGGTAACTTGGGTTGCTTTGGTTTTAGAATCATATTCTTATCAATAAACTTTTCAGGATAACCATTTTCACTTAGCAACTGTTTAATATTATTAAGTTCTTCCTCAGGACATTCGTCCGAGTAAATTGCTCTTGCTCTATGAACCAAGCACTTTATTATCAGATTGCGTTTGTATTTCAAGGGCACGAAGCTGAGAAAATGTGTATACTGACCAGTTGATGTAGGTTTTCTATATACACTTCTTTTTATTGTGCCATTATTATTATTCACGATAATAACAGGACGAAACAAATGTCCAGTTTTTCCATTTTCCAGTGGTTCCCTAACTGATATCAGCTCATGTTGAAATCCTCCATCCAATCAAACAAAATCCCTACAAAACGAATAGTTGAAAAAATAAAGTTAGTAGAAATCAACAATTTTGTTGCCATGATGGTAGTCTTGATTAAATAATTCTCTTGTGCTAAATGAATAACTAAGGCTTCAGCAATGCGAAGGAGACGAAAGCGTATCCCCTTTGGTAGGTCGTTGTTGACTTTGTAGATTACTTTGTAGGAGGCGTTTGTTGTTGAGATGGAATGAGCAGCGTTGACAAGTTGTTCGATTATCTCACTCCTTATATAGCCTCAGAATGATCCCCTTTCCAAAAAATAAAAACAAAAGAAGTACACATATAAGCATAGTGTATTTAAGCTGGCTGAAGAGTACACGGCGTACAATAATCTTGAAAACCGCATTAAAATGTTGTAGACTTAACCTAAGACAAATTTGCTTCATACTATCAAATCCAATGATATTTTAACAATCATAAAACTGAATACAATCTTTATGATTCAATATATTTAGCAAGTTTCAACTAGGCGGCGACAGCACGGATAACTATGGCAAAACTAGAATCTGAATGACTGAAGTCAGTTTTAGAATCTTCTACCCTCCCCCTCACCCGCGCATCATAAACCAGAAAATTCGGATTTCCAAACACCAATGTTACATCAGACAGGGCTTCTATATGGGTCAGAAACTTGGCCAACAATGCGTCACGGAAAACATTTCCAACAGCTGTCTTCAGTGGCTTCATACTGACGATCAAATTAGATTGCCAGCCGGAAAGAAATAACAACAAGAAACTCTGGCAGGAAACGAACCAGCGAAGAACCTGTTGCTCAACAAACAAAATGGGGATGGATTAGACATACACGCACACCGAGGAGACTGTTGAATGAAATTGCGCTCACAAGGCCGTCGCTTGGTGTCGCTGCCTACCGACAAATGGAGAGCCAATGCCCTGCAGTTTTTGATGGAGACATATTGATCTTCGGGCAGGACTTCGAGGCTTCTTCGCAGCTGAGTGGCGTTCAAAATCGGTCAACGATGAGGCTGCTACTTGGGACGCTGCTGGGAGGTCGGGAGAGAGCAGCATATGAAAGTGTGAGGCAAAATACCTACGAATGTGCGACAGGGTCAGGCAAACAGTTTCCAAAATGGGAAGGACCACATATGGTCACGTTGAGATGGGGTTACGCAGACACAATCACAATGGTAAACACAGAGAAACAGGTGAACATCCGCAAGCGCCGAGATTCCAGACAGCAAGACAAAAGAGCAAAGCCCCAAGAACCAAGAAGACCGAACCAACTTCAGTCGCAAGTCTTTGACGGGGGGACGAGTGTGGTGAGAGCTGTCTGCTAGCCAAAGTTGGTAGACAGTAATTGACGTCAATGTTTATGTCCCCAATATTGGTGGTGAGAAAATGAGAACAAAGGCTTTGCGTAGGCGGATACAGTTAGCATATGGATGATCTGATACAGCCACAAAGAGATGCAAGGTTAACTTTCTATGAGAAACAACCAATCAAAAGACTGTATTTTCTACTAACAATAATCTACAATAATGTACATTAAAATCTATAAATATGTGTTGATTTTCCTTAATAAACGATCTGTTGCCTGACCCTTGTCTTCTGTTGTTACATTTGAAATCCGAATGGAAAATGACGAGTTGGGCGTAGGGTTCGAGAGTGACATGGAGGAGATGATAGGCCATAGGCAATCGTGCGTGGAACCAACCAAACAGAGGACTACAGAGAACAGAATAAATTGGAGATGTGCTGTTGAAGGCGTATGTTCCACTTGGAACCAAAGGGAACAAAAATAATAGTAATATTTGACAAGTATCTATCTCCACCAGCCTTCACTATTACCTTTCAATACATTATTCAAAGAGTCATCCTACACGGGAACAGCAATAGTAATTATGACCTTCGTTTCACTCTTTGATATGTGCAATGTGATAAAAACAACTTTATGTAATGTATTTTACAATGTGTATTGATTTTGTGTAAACACTTCTTTTCTCACCTTATAAATACATAAGTTAGTAATAATAATAATAATAATAATAATACCTGATTGTCATTTATCATAATAAATTAGAACACACGCTTGTGTGTATAGTGTTAATCACTGATCCATATTTGGTGGTAAAGCATAAGTACAGAAATGGATTATTAAAGCGTGTTGTGTGCATAAAATCGAAATACACTCACAGTTAAAATAGGTTTCGTGATATCAAGCAGTATATATATATATGACAGCGAGTTATTTTTTGTTGTTTTTGTTTTAGAAGACAAAAGAATTGAGCGATCTTTTCACAGTTAGACTCTCATCTCTGGCTCTATTCTAGTAAATATATGTTCCTTCAACGTAGTGTTAGCGAAGAGACAATACACATCGGATGCATCGAATGCTCTTTTAACTGCATTCTTCAGACGCTGTTACGTGACTGTTTCTCTGGTGAACAATGGCTTTTTTGGAGCTGTTACCTTACTGGCCTGTTTTAGTGCTAAATTCATTTTTTTTTCTCAACCATTTTTACTGAGTAATTCTCTAATAATCTTAAACTCCTCATTGAGAGAGAGAGAGAGAGTCGTTTGAGCAGGTTATCCTAGCTCTACGAACCAAACACTTTATTAAGTTGCTTTTACATTTCAGAGGTGCAGAACTGAAGAAATGTGTGTATTGGCCTATCGTTGTAGATTTCCTCTATACACTCCTTCTTAGTGTGTGTGTGTACCATCCTTTTTGCTGGTCAGAAAGACGTCTAAGAATGAGATGCTTTCATTGCTTTCAGTTTCTCTATAGTGAAGTTTATTTCTGAATACACAGCATTGATTACAGGATTTTCATCATGAGCTGACATTAGTTAGAGAACCTTTGGAAAACCTGGGAGTACTGGACAGCTGTTTCGTCCTAGTTTGGGACTCTTCGGCAGTACGCACCCACCGGGATTCGAATCCCTACAAACCAACACTTGAACACAGCATTGAACTTGTCAAGGATGTGCGTTGCTTTTATTCTCATTTTTCATAATCAGAAGTATTAAACACAAAATAAACATGCATGTTCATTATCAACCATTTCCAAACAGCTTTTCATTACACAACTGACTAGTTGTCAAACCTCTTGATTATGTAAGACTGTTTGTAATTTTCCAAACATAGTTACTACTCATGCACGTTGATCTGGTTTGTTACTGAATGACAAAAACTTTTGACCTCTTTTCTCAATCTCCTTTGTAATATATATATATATATATATATATATATATATATATATATATATATATGGTTAACTGAGTTCCATTGGAGAACTTTGCACAGAAGTGCAGCCTGCTTAATTTGTCACACTCCACGTAGCACACAAAGGCGGAGAAAAACATCAAAACAATTTAAAAGAGCTATAATGAGCAGAAATATGCAGAAAAAACGTGAGCGCTCAATGAATCCATGAGGTTGCAAAAAGGAAATGCATGTGTGCTGTGCCATTAACAACGGTTTTGAGCCATATCACCACTGGTCTATGGCTGCTGATTCTTAACGTCTCGAGGATCCCGCCCAGTCAGTATAATACACGTCTTTACGTGGCCGGATAGAACCAACGGTTAGAGAATTCACTTATTGATGCCAGGTTTCAGTTTGGTCTCCCCCAACTCTTTTCCAATGTAATTCTCTCTCTGCTAACATTGCTTGTTGAGGAAGGCGGTGATTCCGAATTTTTAGCATCTGTCGTATCCGTTTCACAACCCAATCGACTGACCTTCTCTTTTTACCTAATATTCTACCCCCAACCTCAATATTACTCACGATATTATGCCACTTAACATGCAAGTATCTGCGGTCAGAGACAACTGTCCTCTTCATGCCTTTCATTTTCAATGGCCATGTCTCCCAGGCGTAGAGGACGAGGGGATAAACTGCTGCTCAGTAAACGCGTCCTTTGATCGATAGCCAGCCATTTAACACCTCTACACCTTAGATCAAGCTAGGTGGAAAATCTTACAAGGGCGTTTAGTATCTCTGCTGAGAATTTGTCAGCAATCAGTCTGCGCATTAAGGTTGATACAACTTCCGAAATAAGGGAAGTGGTCAACACACTCAACTATTTCACTGCCTCTCCTTAAACTAGTGGTTGGTTCCGGTCAGTTCATCAGTATCATCTTACATTTGATAAGGATGAGTCGTGTGCCAAACATACCAAGATTTCTGCTCATTGTGTTCAGAAGGCTCTGCATTCCATCAGTGTCCTCACCTAAAACGGAAATATCACCCACCTACTCTAAGTCAGTTCCTTATATATATGTAATGTCGTTATAACATTTAAGCATAGGATGTATGTGTCTGGCTTGTAACATTCATGCAAAATCAAGTTGAAATTGTTAAGATTTCTAGGCATCCCGGATATACGTAATATCACTGTTGATCAACGAAAGTGGAGAGTGTCTTTCCGTCCAAGAATTTCTATACAAATTCATTTGTATTTCATCCTCTTTTCCTTATCTGTGTACGATAGAACTTCAACTATCCTTGGTGAATAAGGTGCATATAAGTATTGAAGTCTGCGTCTGTGGTTTACCGGTAGGATATTCACTAAAGATGCACGTAGTTCGCAGCCGGCACGCGCCTTTACCTCCCCCAGCCGGTTGTAAACCTGACAAAAATGGGCCTGAGGTTGGCAACCGCACCCCGTGAAAACTACTGGTGCTCCTGAAACCTCAAACCTGAAGCCCTATGTTCCTCTCAGAACACAAAGGAATAAAATAATAAACACGTGTTGTAAGTGTTTAAGTGACCTTAAAAGTTCCATGGCCAAACAAACACCTAATGGATACTCCACGTGACATTGTACTTTTAGCTCTTAATCAACAGAATAATGATATAATTCTTTTGGACTCATAGGGTTATTCACTATTAAGAAGGTGAAGGCAAACAGAAGTCGATTGTAGATTTCCGCCTCTTGTTGGGTATTCCGTGTGTGTGTGTGTGTGTGTGTGTGTGTGTGTGTGTGTGTGTGTGTGTGTGTGTGTGTGTGTGTACGAAACAGTGACAAGCTGTCATGCCAGAAGTAAAGAAGCACTATAAGACAACGGGAGAATGGAAGGCATATAAAGAAATGCCAGTTTGCCATTAGAATGCAGCTAAGATCTCCAACTGTTATGTCGAAGTCGTGTGGAGACATTAGCAAGGCAAACCACCATTCCATACACTACTCTATATAATGATAATTGTCACATCTTTTGGCGACATATTTCGGTGTAGCTTTCTTCTGCTTTCATTAAATCACCATAGTTCCTCAACAATGAATCCAATAGTGTGTGTAGACAACCGCTACACGTTCCAGCCACCTGAAGTAATCGGGATATTTGTCATCAGCTAGCCCTGCACATTTGTTTCAAGCTTTTATTTGTAGCACTTAATCTTATTCTATAGTTTCAAAATGCACACAAGTACCTTCGTCAGGATGAGTCAGGTTGTCTTGTTCACTGTTAACTGCCTGATCTCTTCATCTAAGATGTTCATCTTCAAGGTGAGTAGAAGAAACTGCTATGAAGTATGTTCTGTGTTTTGAGACTTAGTGCTACACCTGCGTGTGTCGGTGGTAACCGGCCATCGGGAGCTGGACGGTTGTTGTCAAGTGAGGTCAAGTGTATAACGACGCGGTTACACAAACATAGAATGTGCTGAATTCATGTTACATCAGCCCGTTTAATTCCTCACTTTTGCGAGAGAGGGATATCTAATGTTTTGAGGGCATAAATATATGAAAACTCAGTTGTTATCTTCTGAAACTATATAGTATTGTAAGATTTGGACAAAAGTATGGCATAGACATTTCTGAGCGACAATCTTAAATATTGTTCCATTTTACTGGAGTCTACAGCCTTCTGCCTCGGTTGTCTTGCGAACGTCAGCTGAAAAGTTCCACTGCTTTATAAGAATACAGAAAGATCTATTGTAGTCATCACTGTTACAGTTATTTAAGTCTATAATGACTTTTGCGTCGCAAAGTGTAAGGTTTATTAAGAAATTTCCTTCCCTTTGCTGACAAAAGTATGGGTGTTGGGTTTTCTTTTTGAAGAACCAGCAAGTTGGTAACATGGATATGGCTGTAGTTATTTGCATGAGTCACTTTTTTCATTAACTTAACTTCCTTACCCAGTGTCTAAACACATCGATCGGTATTTTCAAATTTTTATTCCTTATTGAAACAACTTTCTTGGGCGTATGTTAAGCCTACAATTACTCTTGTTCAAGAAGTGATTAAGTCTTTTTTTTAGCCTCTCACTACCAAGTGATTCATCGTACTATCCACCTATTGTATGAAAGCACAAACCTGTGAAACATTTTATCCCATTTTTGAATTGCTACTTAATATGCGATTCAGTAGTAGAAAGTGAACTACTGAAATATTCAGCTTAGGCCTATAGAGATTGCTGATTATTGAAATGCATGCGTGTGTGTGAATGTGTTCCAACATAACTTCTACCATTAATAGTGTGAACGTTACACACAAGTCGATATGTTACAGCATGGCACTACATTGAATGCTATCAAGCTACTGAAGTCCAGGAGGGCAGCAGGACCAGATGGAATTCCGCCACTGCGAAGCACTGAAAACGGACCCAGAGACTGTGGCAGATGTTCTCGCGCCATTATCACCAAAAGGTTTTGAAAGAAGGAAACGTACCTACCGATTGGAAGAAAAGCTGGCTACCTCGTCAAGCTGCCAAAGAAGGGCGACTTAAGCCCGTCTCCATAGGTACTGGCGTGGAATCATGCGCTTGTCCACCAACTCCAAGTAAAATACTAAGTCGCATCATCCTAGAGAGAATGAAAGATGCACTGAATGGAGAACTCCGCCACCCGCCGGAACTAGCTGACTGGATTCAGGAAAGGCAAATCACGTGCTGATCAAATTGCAACTCTACGTATCGTCATCGCGGAACAAAGCATATAATGGCAGTCACACCTCTCTCTCTCTGCATCGACTTCGACAGCGTTTACCGTACTGGGAAGTAATTTCGAAACTACTTCAACACTTCGGCGGTAAGTGCCCAAGTCTTTATCAACCTCATTCAACAGCTGGCTATATGACAATGCTATGTGTCAGGTGATCCACAACGGAAAACTCAGCGAGGCGTTCGAAGTGAACACAGGAGTAAGACAGAGGTGTCTATTATCACCGATGATATTCTTAATTGTGACGGACTGGATTGTGCATCAGACTGTGCATGGGAGTAAGAAGACAGAAATACGTTGAACAGAAAAAGGGACTCTAGGAGATCCGGATTTTGCAGATGATTTATGTTTAACAGGTGGAAGCCAACGAACTGGCAGAAGAAGTAGGCAGTGAAGACAGGACTACATATGAAGTGAACAAGGAGAAGAAAGAGGTGGTGAATATAACGAACCAACCAACAGCAACAACAAAAACCAGCACCAACTGGAGAGATTTAACAGAGGTTACCTCCTTCACTTATCTAGCAAGCATCCTTTCAGCTACAGGTAGATCGGATGAAGAGATCAAAGCCAGTCAGAATCGGAAAGGCTAGATACGCCTTCATCAACCTGAAACCAGTTTGGAGATCTTTTGCACTCCCCCTCAACATGAGGAACAATATTCCGATTTTAAACACTTTTGTGAAGTCAGTCCTTCTATACAGGTCAGAAACTTCCCCGGCGTTTCGCGAAAAGGATTTCCAAGGGCTTGTTGCAGACTTTCATCAACATCTGTCCTCTTCGCTGGCTGCATACTGCAGATCCAGTGGCCAGCTGGCTAGAGAGAATAAGCGACAAGTAACTCAGCAGTAGAACAAACCAACCAAGAGTCGATCACTCAAAAATATTTAGGAGAAAATGGAGATGGATTGGGCATATGTTGAGACGGTCTAATGACATTGAGCGCAATGCAGGCTATCTCTCGAGTGGACTCCCAATTGGAAGCAAGAGTGTTACTATCATTAATTGATATATTTGAATAAAATTGGTCCATTTCACACAAATGTACCAATAAAATTGTAGTAACTGTTATCGATATCAAAGAGGTTGAGCTTTAATGTCTAGGTATTGTTGGTATTCCCTTAGTTCTCTATTGTGTGTAACAGTGTCCCTTTGTCTTCGCTGACACAGAATCACACAAACACTTATTTCTGATATGATTAGTATATGGTTTATTACAATGAGATTAGTCTGCTAGGTTTAAGCTTCTTCTAATAATTCGATACAATGAACTCAATTCTATGCAAGTGTTTTTATTTCTAACAGAAGACAAAACTAAGCGGAATGATATCAGTTAATGCGCATTTGTCAGTGTTTTTACAAGTTCAGATCTATCACCCAGCTGGTGCTAAATCAAAATAAACATACGCATACGCAGTTTTTCTTTGTTGTGTCATATACAGATATAGTACAGGGAACCATACTTAAATTGTGTCTACTGACAACAGCTGCATGCATTGATCAAATCGTAACACTACGTATTATCACTGAACAGAGCTTGCAATGGCAGTCAGCTCTCTACCTCACTCAACTTCATCGACTTTGAAAAGGCCTTCAGCAGACATCGTCAATCGAGAGGTGATTTGGCGACTACTTCGCTACTACAGTGTGTCGCCAACAAGTATATACCTCATCCAACAGTTGTACGATAATACTGCATACCAAGTAATCCACAACAGGAAACTTACAGAATCCTTGGAAGTGAAGACGGGAGTTGGTTGTCTTCTATCTCCAATGATTTTCCTGATTGCGGGCTGTAGACTGGATGATGCGACAGACAGATGGTGGGCAACGAGGAAATAGGCATAAAATGGACCCACACAAAAACGTTGGAGGATCTGGACTTCGCCGATAATGTGCGTCTGATTTCCCACAGACTGGAAGATATGCGAGTGAAAAGTAACAAGTTGGCAGAAGCATTCAGAGAAGATAGGACTTCCTTCAGGTGAACATAGAGAAAACAGAGTTGATGAAGACCCCTGGTCAGCAGCAACATCAATCAGCCAGCATAAATAAGAGAGATCTGAAAGAAGTAACCTCATTTACCTACCGACCTGGGAAGCGTTGTCTCAACTACAGGTGACGGAACTGATGAGGATATCAAAGCAAGGATTGGAAAAGTAAGGCAAGTTCTCATTACTCTCAAGTCTATGTGGAAGTCAACAGCACTCAGCATGAAATACAAGATCCGGAATCTCAACTCCCATGTGAAGTCAGTGCTGCTAACCATAGGGATCAGACACTTGCACTGTGCGTCACGGGGGGCACTTCGAACAAGCTACAGACTTTCATCAACAGCTGTCTTCGCTCAGTACTGCTCCAGATCAGTTGGCCGGACATGGAAGATCAGCAACAGGGTGGGATCTCTGGCAATGAACGAACCAACTCTGCAGGAACCAGTTGCACAAAATGTGTAGGGTAAAATGGAGGTGGATTGGCCATACTCTGAGGAAAAGAAACCATCGAGTGAGTGACATCACACCCCAGGCCATTAGTGGAGTGGAGCCGAATGGGAAGCGGCGAGTTGGTTGGTCGTCAATGCAAGGGTGACATGGAGAAGGAGGTTATGTGAAGAGGAGATGAAAGCATGTGGGCAGATGTGGAGCCAGGTGAAAACGTTGGTGGAGAACTGAACGTTATGGTTACGTTTGGCTGAAGCCCTATGTTCTTCTAGGAACTAAAGGAAACAATATACTGACAAGAGCTTATCTAAAGGCTCATAAAGGATGTAATTGTGAATGATAGGATCAGTGACTAGGTTAATAATTCACTCTGTACCTCAACTTTTTTGTTTCATTCATAACTGTAGACAATCAATTTGCCTATCATTTATTATTTATTTGAAACACAGAACCTGGTACAGTAAAGGAATCAAGAAGATGCGCCACATAATAATATTAGGATAATAGGGAGAAAATGAATAAAGGACTTCATCCAGAAAGGAAGCGAATACATTTAACAAGGCGAAACAGCATCCCTTGTATTCCTGTCAAAATTGGAAGAAAGAAGGAAATCGCAGTTCGTTCGTCATTGGTTGCGATTCTTGTCCATATCTGATAACGTTTCCAGCCAACTGTCTCTCGAACGCCAACCGATGCTTACCTAACGCAAACATCCATTCCATAACGCCATGTCATAGGTCGGCCACCTTTCCGCTCTTTCCAACAAGTCCCAGGGCTAGCGAACAAAAACCTGTACGTTAGCCTCTGGGATGAAGTTCTTAGCACATGTCTAAGCCACTGAAGCTGGTATTCCCAGAAGACGGCACTCAATGAATGGTGATCTCCAATGTGTCCAGACACACGCTGCCTGACTCTCGAATTACTCACACGAAAATGCCATCGAACGCAAACAGTTCTACGGTGACAGAGATTATCAAATAGGAAGAGTTGCCACTCACCCTTATCTAGGAGAGGCTGGGCTTCACAAGCGTAGAGCAAGACCTGCGCGTACCGAAGCATTGTAAACCCGATATTTGGCTGGTAGGCTAACGTTACGACGGCTCCAGATGTGGCTCAAATTGGCGTATATACCACTCTAGGTTTCATGATACGCTTAGAAATCTCGTTCGTCTTACCTCCTCAAACACACGAACTTATTGACAACATCAAGTAGTTCACTTAAAAGAATGAATGCAGGTACAGGCTGTCGCCAACCTGGTAACGGTACTTTGCACTCAGACGGTACAAAGCACATACCATACTTACAGGTACTAATCACCAACTGATCAAGTGCGATTTGGGCAGCCGGCATGCTGTCGCACACTAAGACGTTATCGTCTGCATACTGGAGATCGAGAAAGTGTTTCTTCAGGAAGCGGATCTATGCCAACATCACTGACATCCTTCAAAGCTGACTCCAGACGAATGTCACCGATGGCAAAGTTAAGGAGAAATGGAGAGATCGGGCAACACTGTTGGTTGGAAACAGTGATCCAAGCTGGTTGTATCCCCTCATTCTACCTGAGGTATGTTTCTATAGTGCTTTCAGGATGTTAACAAACTTCTCAGGTCCACGCCTCTCTAACAGATATTTCCAGAGCACAGTTTTGTCTAACGAATCGAAGGCCCACTTAGTGGCTTTCCCTCTATCAGCACAATTTATGTGAGTGTTCACAGCTGTTGATATAAGCTTTCTCGTATCCAAGTTGTACAGTGCACACACTGTATATGTTGGCTACCAATTAACAGTTTGTACAGTCGGTCACTGATTCCATTGTCTGGTTTATTGTTTATAAAAAGAAAACCTACTTATGCTAAAGAGATTATTCCTTATGATTGACTAAAGTCGACCTTTGTCTAGTTATTGACTATCACTTTCATCTATCTCATTTAATAATAATAGGAGAAAAATGTACAAGCTGTTAAACAAGCTAAGGAAGAACGTGTTCGAGAATTACGTAATGCTGTGGAATTAATGGTGGCTCGTTTGGATTCACAATTAAAAGCAAAATTAGTCACACTGATGATTCAGCGTAGTCGATTATTTCAGGTGAGTGAATTCAATTTGTCTCTGTAGACTTTTCTTCTTTTTTTTTGTTTCATTTCTTTGCATCCCAAGCAGAATATAGGCCGGTGTCTTCAAGTCTGAGCGTTGAAGTTTCACCAGCCGTGGTAGTGTTGTTCTATTCAAAGAATAGGGTTGCTAGCACCTACCTACACTCAACCTCCACTACACTGGGCTTTACCGGCAACTAAGCAAGGAATAGAAGTACCTCGGCAGGGAATCGAGCCTTGTGAGGCTGCCGGAGATTCGACCAATGAATCACTGACTCAGCTTTTTGTAAGCTAAAGCTTAATTATATTCATTCCGGGGTCGGTATGAAAATATGTGCTGACATGTAGCCATTGTGAATCGATTAGAGTAGATCACTATAGTGCGTCGGTGGTATAGCGGTTAGGACGCTCATCGCCGACCATGCACATGGTCCGGGGTTCGATCCCCGGCCACCGACGCACTCCTTTACCTCGCTCGCTAAGCCAGAAATAATGCTGGTGAAGAGGAAAGGTTGGGCATGAGGCTGGCTAGCAACCCCATCCTGTAAAAATCAACACCACTGCTACAGAAACTTCAAGCCACCAGGTTGAAGCCCTATGTTCCACTGGGGAACGTGAAGGAAAAGAAAACTATAGAATAATATGCCCATTCTTTAAATTATACATCAAATCTTGGATTCTTCAACTTCGATAAAGAATATATTCATCAGATTATAAGTGGGATAGCGTGACCAGTGATGTACAGTAGGTCGGGTGTGAGAAAAAAATACTCTCCACCGATGACACTGGCTAGTGGTCGCACTATATCGTGACAGAAGTTAGAATTCACGAGCTGGACATCGGATCAGCTTCCAGTGGCTGAATGGTCTACTAGCTCGCTCGCCTTTTAACCAGAATGTCCTAGGTTCAACCCCCTGTGGTGGGTGCTTACTGACGAGAAGTCCCAAACTAGGACGCAACGGCTGTACAGCACTCCCTGGTTTCCTAATGCTTCTCTAACCGATGTCAGCTCACGATGAAATCCTGTAAACAATCGAATCAGATAATTATTACAAATTAGTGTAACCACAAGCCTCTGAAGACAAAGTGACGACGATTGCTTTAGGAGTAAAACGGTTGCTTTATGCTGTCAGTTAGTACGTCGGTGGCACAACGAACCACCGACGTACTCCTTTACCTCTCCAGGTCGATAATAATAAGACTGGTAGAGAGGGAAGGGTGGGCATGAAGCTAGCAACCTCATCCCGTAAAAATTAAAAACACCACTGCTACCGAAACTTCAAGCGTCTAGTTCGAAGCCCTATGCTCCACTGGGAACGTAAAGGAATACAATTTTTAAAGAAAAATTAAAAATACTGTCAGTTATGCCTCGGTGACTGTAGCCGATAAGCTGAAATAAGCCATCATTGGAATTTAGTGAAATAAGCTGCACGGATGGTGCTACAGATGAAAAGGTTTACTGGACAACAGCAAATCTATTACTGAAACTCACTTATGCATCCAGTGTTACAATAGAAATCTGTTCATTTCTAGACATACTGCAAACTGTTAAGCTAAACACTAAGCTTAAACGAAATAGAATGCATTTTCTACAATCTCTCTAATTGAAATATTTCAACTGCTTTTTCTTTTCCAGGAAATAGAACTATTAGAAACTCTTTTACAAGATGTTCAATCTGAATTAGACGTTGCCACTCGATCTGAAATGATAACACGATCACCTGACATTTTGGCAATGTTCACTGAAGTACATTGTAAACCGATGGCTTCATTTGTAAGTGCTCCAGTACCAGCTGATTTTGTCAGGTGAGTATACATATATATGTGTATATATTTCTTTAAGCATTTACATAAAGATTCATTATGTATAGTTAATCCTGTTAAATTAATGATAGCTCATTGTCTTTAGTTCATGTAAAATCTTGAATTGAATGCTTAAAAAGCATTCACAATGTTTTTCTGCTTCTGAGATATTTTTTTGTGGATCTAATAAAGTCTGCTATATAATATATGTGTAGTCTTTCCTTTCTGCTTATTCTTTAATAGTAAAATGTCTAGTCCTTTGTTCGCTGCAGACTGAATTCTATCGGTAAAGTTTGCTAGGTAGCCACCGTAATAGGTGATTCACCATCCTGGTGCACTCTGAGTAAAAGAGAAACTGCCTAATTTCGCCTCCTACTCCATGTGTATATACCAATTTAACTGCTCCTGTGGAGTGAGCCAGTTACATAGGCCGTACAATTAGGCGTGTTTCTCGTCGGATTTCCGAACATCACCCTGCTTAGTGGTTAAGTAAAGGACAAACAAAGTCTATTCGCAGCGCTGTTCTATCTCATCTTGTGGATACAGAACACAAGATTGACGTTAACCATGCTTTCAGGGTGATTTACCGCATACCTACGAACCTCAATTTTGCCTTAAGAGTTCGACTACTAAACATTACTGAGGCTGGCTGTGGGGATCCATATTAATAAGCCTAATTTATGCATCCAAAAGAAGTTAGTTCAGTCATTATCATCATTACCTTGGCCACCCAGGTTTGAATGATCGTGAATTTTTGTGGAATTTTCCTAATTTCTGTCGACTATAACTATATATATATATATATATATATATATATATATATATATATATATATATATATAAATGGAATTAGTGTTGGCTATCAACAGAAGGTTGGGCATGAGGTTAGCGACCCCATCCTGTAAAAACAAACACTGCTACTGAAACTTCAAACCTCTAGCTTGAAGCCCTATGTTCCACTGGGAACGTGAAGGAATGATATAAACAGATGGTTACCTGATTATGGTTGTAGCAACCGATCACGATTACCGATTCACTGGTCTGGTTTTGCTAGAATACCCCATGTGATAGTACCTACCTGGTTGTCTTAAGCACCTTGATCTTGATTGTGCATTGAAATTGCCAACGAAGACTAGAACATGTGTGAGAGTTTAGATTGTTGTAGAAGACCAGATAGTCTTCGAAAGAAGTGATGCTCCGTGTCTTCCGAACTGAGGTGATTGGGTGCATGGGTATATGCTGCAAAGTGATGTCGGCATGTGTCAGAATCTTTCATACTTATCACAGAATAATTAAGTAGGATAGGTGACGGGTAACTATCGTGTGGTATTCAGTGGAACAGTGTGTTCTCTGTCCTGAGACTTAATGCTACTGAATGCATGATGGTGGTAACTACTGACCATCGGAAGGCTGGATGCTGGAAGGTGTGTATAGTGTAGACTGAGGACTTTGTTTACCTGAGGTGAAGTGTATGTTGACGCTTAATCTGTGTATACGTGTTCTACTAAGATGGAATGCGTGCATAGCTATGATGCTAGAGTTGAGATTATAGTGATACTTCTTGACCCTATTTGACGTGGTAGATGCAACGCTTAAAGCTGTGGTATGGAGTGTGAAGTGCGCTTTCAGGAGACCAAACAAGTTGATAAGTGTATGTTTGTGTGTATATATTATTGAAGACTAGGTTCTAACGTTGCATATAAGTGTTTCAGTTCAAGTTTACACACTTCGAAGTAGCACACAAACCCGAATTGGTCACAAACAGAATGCTCCTACAACTGGCTAGTATGAGTGTGAAATGAGAGAGCCTAATAGAGTGAAGGTCAACAGAAGTGTTCAGAGATCTGAAGGTGATGAAGAGTCTGTATATATGCGGTATGTCGAACTATTTTGAGGCATGTCAGGGAGTGTCTGCAATCACTGGTTTCGAAAATCGTGATGGTCTCAGTCGAGCAATCTACACCTTTTAACATGGCTCAGAGTAACAGTAAGATACATGATGGATTCGTGTCATCTTTTGAACTGACTATTCCTAACTATTTTCCAACCTGATCGTACATCAGCGACATTGTTCTCTTGGGTTGACAGTGCCTTGTCTTAGCTTGCGTTGTAACACATGTTCCATGGATCTCAGTTGGTGAACACTCCCGGATTCATCGACTGACTTGCTTTCGTTGCTTAACACTCCATCGTCTGTGTCTAATCTCACTAGTACTGACTGTATGGTTTCATCACACGCAAGAAATGCTACAAAGACAATTGCGATCAAAATCCTGTAAGCCTTTGTTGTATGCTGCTGCGTAGTGCACTCACTCTGTGATGTGTAGCCGGATATCTCATTGGTGGCATAGATGACACGAGTTGAGGAACATCGGACAGATCTTGTGTATCTGTACTGAGAATGTGTCACCAACCATTTAATTAGCGCTGATGATGATGCAGCTTCCGAGATAAGTAAACTTGTCAGTGCATTCGACCTCTCTCGACTGTATTTCCTTTAGCATTAATTTGTTCAGACCTGTTCTTTTGCATCACCATCATACGTTTGGCAGGAACGAATCACATGTCCACTGTGCTTCTATTTCCCTTGATGTTTTAATGGTCCAACGTCTTCCTTATAACATGACCGCCTGTAAGGCCAGTCGCTCAGAGGTTAGGGTTGAGCAGAGTCACCTGGATCAGCGTGTCTACAATGGAAATAATGAAGAGTGATTAGAGTGAGCGTTTATGTCAGTTGGACACCAGTGATTGTCGTCCCTTTGTATGACCGACAAGTGTCCGTCAGCTTTTACACGGCTGCGTGGTCTCACTTAGAGTATCTCAACTAGCATAACACAGTTTGTCGACACTTTGTTCACAGCGATAAATTGCCACATTACCTCTGAAACGATGAAGCTGAATTTGGCCTTCAGTTGGGAGCGTGTGACGAGTGTAGAAGGATAACGAGAATGTGTGTATTTCAAAGGTTGTTGAAAGGTGGAGATTGGATGAATACATCCTGGTTGTGTCGTGGATTTTTCTGGTGTTGTAGAATTTGTTGTTTGTTTTCTTGCCGATATCTGATCAGTCATCGAACGACTGTGTACCGTATAATTTAGTAGAGTGTGCTAGTCAAGCTGATTCGTCTGTGTTTATCACGAGATCGGTTCGTTTTTACTTGTGAGGTGGAATAGTCAGAGACGTTGACCAGTCTGAAATAACTACCTGTGACTTCAATACACCAGCTAGTGATCGTCCAGCTGATCTAGTCATTTCTTCCTGAGAATCAGCCTTAAACACTCGTGGAGTCAAAGCGTCAAACAGTGGTGCTCTGCCTCATCTACACCAACATTGAATCCATCCTGGGACTTGTCAACTTCCACGGTGTGGGCAGCCGGCTAGTAATAACCGCTCACACATTTCCAAGAGCACACGAAGCCATCCTGAGCATCATTCTCCTTTACCCATATCACTTTCATCATCTTATTCCTCTACTACAGTTGGTACTATTCTTCAGGCTAATGAGTCATCTTCACTTCACTCTGTGACCACAAACAATGATGAGAGCCATAGAAACACCCCCGATAACCTCTTAAAGCCACGTGTGAAGTGGTATAATAGCGTAAACAGTATTGACGTTAAGTGTCGAGTACTAGGTGAGGAGGCGAAATCCATAGACGAGGCTGTGGAGCCACATAGACTGAGATGGTTAGGACATGTGTTATGTATTCCCAGCCATCGCCTTCCTCGACTGGCAATGTTAGCTGACATAAAATGGATCAGGTTGGAAAATAACCATTGGTGGTGGTCAAAACAAAACATGGCTTTATCAGTCAATGAAGAAATCCACAACAGTTAGTTTAAGCCAGAGTAGAAAGTGTAGACTCCCGGTTGGGGCCCTCGGGAGGGTAATAACCAATGCAGACTGGAGACAATCAGTTATATGGCTCAAAGTGATCCCTCTCAATAGCTGGGGCAGATGCATCCACTCCTTGTGACTAATAATACCCAATGAAGCTACATTGTTCTTCCTTCTTACTATTCCTTTGTCTCATATCCCTGTTTACTGTCTCTATTATGCATTATTTTCTACTTTGTTCTCTTGCTTTGTGTGCTACAAGGAGGGAGTGTGGCTACTTGAACTGCTGCACATCTGTGCAAAGTTCTACGTTGAAACCAGTCAGTCAGTACTGGGACTGGATGGTGGGCAGTTGTAGTGTAACTGTGAGCCGGTTGAAGCTCTGTTCCGGTTGGTTTGTTTATGTTACTAAATGGCCTGTGGCTTGTACTTTTATGGAATCGTTGAGATATGTCGGCATTGCTTTTGTCTCTAGGATTTATTTATTGGTTTCTACGTGAGACCTTTTCTCGAGCTGTTGCTGTTCATGGTTCTTTTCTTTGTGGTGAATGTTCTCTTGGTAATCTTCGTGTGGATGAGTATCTTTTTGTGGAATTAGCTGGATGGCTGTCTATGAAATCGTACAAGTGTCAAATCGCAACACACTCGTACGTGTCAAACAGAGATCAGAATATCATTCAGCCTTCTAGGTCAGGTTTATTAACTTTTAAATGACTTTGGATCGTTACGACTATGAAACTTTTCTACAGATGTTGCAACCCTGTGAAGTGGAGAGGTGCATTCATCTACATAAGACATTCAACAACTATTTATTGGAGTTTTTATGTCAAGTGTTTGACAATGGAAAGCTCAAGTGAACGTTGAAGTTAGGTTGGGATGGAGACATGGCTGTCTACGAGGTTATGAAACACCCATCCAAGAGCTACAAGTGGAAGTCACCATTATTTAGATAAATCTAAGGGTAGTGGTCCATTTTACGTATCTTAAAAGCATAGTTTAAACTACAGGTGGTAAGGATGGGGATTTCATGGTGAACGACAGGATGGCACTTGGGAAGCAAGGGAGACATTCGTGTGTAGGCCCACAAATCTGAGCATGAAAACAGAGAAGTGAGTATTTTTAGAGTAATGTCGAGTCAGTGTTTCTGTATGGTTCAAGCAGACGTTCACTAACGTCTGCCTTCTTTCCATCCTAAAGATGAGTTGTCGGGTGAGGAAGAATAGGCAACAAGGAACTCTATTGACGAACCAGCCACTTCAGAATTGTCTATGCTTCCTGATGAATTCACTATTTTCGCTGCCGCCTCTTTTGTTGACTCCCTGTCCATAGTGACGGGTGATTTTAATTCATGTGACTGCAGCTTTCTCACAGTGATAGGTCATGAAAATGTTGTTAACTTTCCCACCAGACTGGATAATTCCCTTGACCTTGTATTTATCAATGACTCCGGAATATACCAAGCTCGTAAAAGAGCTCCACTGTTTAACTCAGATCATTGTATTGTACGGGTTTTACCTAAAATTTATGGAAAATTACACAAGAGAACTTTTTCACACCTTTCCAAGAAAACTGTACATGGATGTTACTCTATGGAGAATGTTCAGAACCTCAGAAGCATGCTCAAAGATACAAGGTGGGACCTGTTTAAAGAAGACTCTCTTGATGACACAATCTCTAATATTACAAGTTATCTCAAATTTTGTCTTGACACCTGTTGTCCCAGAGAAACGCTCTTCATCAAATTTGACCGTTTCTCCTCTCCTCAACTTAAAAAGCTTCGCAGACAGAAAGAAAAATTATATAAAATGAAGGATAATGCTGGTTTGAAAAGAATTAACATCCTAATAAAGTCCGAAATGCACAGATTGAATTCAATTTACAACCAAAAGTTCATATCCTGTAAAAATGCGTCTAATATATGGAAACTTTTCAAAGAAATTACTGGTGGTAAGCAGATGAACAGTATTCCTTTTCCCCTTGATGTTTCCAAACTAAACAAGTCCTTCATACATTCTCCCACGAATGCCAAACTTTCTAGTGTTACAAGTATTAATGAAACCTGCTTCCCTGGATTTACTACAAATGACGTTCTAAAATGTCTCCAGTCTATGAACCCTTCTTGTAGCCTGGGTCCAGATGGTTTGCCTAGTGTTATTCTTAAAAATTGTGCAGATATCCTGTGTTATCCTCTCATGGACATATTTAATGATTCTTTTTCCAAAAATGTCGTGCCAGCCGCTTGGAAGGACATTAAAATTGTACCTATTCCTAAGTCGTCTACTGCGACATGTTTTAAATTCAGACCCATTGCTATTACTTCCCCTTTTCTAAAAGCTATGGAAAAGTTGCTCTTACTTAATCTTCAACCTTCACTTAAAGCCTTTAACGATCCCAAACAATTCGCCTACAAACATAGTAGAAGTACTTTGGACGCAGCTGCAGTCCTGTATCATAACATTGTCTCCAGCTTAGACAAGGGGGCTAAATTTGTTCGCTGCACCTTTCTAGATTATACATCTGCTTTCGACTCAGTACCTAGGGACATTTTACTAAACAAGCTTGCTGAAACTCAAACTGACTGTTGGGTTGTCAAATGGCTCCATTCTTATTTCTCAGAAAGAAAGCAATACACTGTATGTCAGGGAAAGTCGTCCACTTCATTGCTTACTGAGGCTGGTGTCCCTCAAGGCGCTGTCCTTTCTCCTTTTCTGTTTTCTTTCTTCTTGCATGACTTGCCTCACTCCGATGAAATGAACTTTGTTAAGTATGCCGATGATCTAACTATTTCAATGTCTGTTAACTCTCAACTTGACTGTATTAAGATTAACAACTTTCTATCAGAAATTAGCAAATGGTCTTCGTCTAACGGCCTTAAACTTAATCCTTCCAAATGTCAGACTGTTAATTTCAGTTTCCGATGTAAACGAAAGTTAAATGAAGCCGTTGGTTCCTATGACCCTTGCAAAATCGATGATACTGATATAGAAACCCAGTCTGAAGTTAAGTATCTTGGATTAGTTCTCTCTTCTGACCTATCTTGGTCTTCTCATGTCTTAGCGATTTCTCAAAGAATATTTCGTCTGACTTTTTACATTAAGAAGTTGAGGCACTCAGGCATAACCCAACCACTCCTCTTACAGTTTGTCAACTCGTGTATTTTACCTATTCTTCTTTACTGTTCACCATTATTCTTTCCTGGATTGCTTAAAAAGGACTATGTCATACTTCGTAGAACTCTGAAGACTGTCAGTAGGACGAGTGGTATCCCATTGGGCCATATCGTTGGCATTGTCACCGATAGGCATTTGATGTCATGCAACAGATTCGCTAGAGGAATTTTGTCAGACTCTGAGCACCCACTCTACCAGCAGCTCCAACCTTGTGTCTCCTCAGGTAAAACAAGAAGTCTTTTCAGAAGACTTTATGCACGTACGTCTAAGTATAAAAATTCCACTATACCATATTTGGCACGTACTTTATGTGATGAAAATAGTGTCAGAAATGAACTAACTAACCTTCTTAGCACCACTAAATAGACCATTTCCTTCAACCTTAAAGCATCATACTTTATTGTTATTGTATTTCTTATATTTATAATCCTCTCAATTTTTTCGTTTTGTTTATTTTATTTTTCATAAGTGTGGACATAATTTTAAGCTGTATTATGACTGTTAACTTTGTATTTCACCTCACTATACCATATCAACAGAACATTAGACCCAATTATCCATAACATGCTAAAGTTTCCAAACTGAATCGACAATACCGTTTGAAACAAACTCACTGTTATTAGTATTTATTATTATTATTATATCTAATAATTATGTCGTTAATGTGGACAAATTCCTCCGATTAATTTTTGTTTTAATTTTTAATTTTATATACACTTTGAGTAAATCAGATGCAATATTGTGACAAATGCTGAGAATTCCATTCTGTATTATAAGTACTGTTTTTGGAATAAAGTAAATTATTATTATTATTTATTCCTTTACGTTCCCAGTGGAACATAGGGCTTCAAGTACACGTCTCCACTTGCTTCTGCCTTCTGCTGTACTTTTCACCTGCGTCCATGTTAATCAATACTGTTTCAGCTCCTCTTCACACGATCTCCTCCATGTCACCCACACTTGGACGTCCCACTCGCCGCTTCCCTTTCGGGTTCCACTCGAGTGATGGTCGGACGCGCGATGTCACCCAGCGGCCTCCTCAGCGATTGTACAATCCATCTGCACTTTCTCCTGCATATTTGTTGGGCGATTGATTCTTGTTTTGTTTGTTTCCATAGTTTCTTGTTGGTAATTCTTTCTGGCCATCTTATCTTCAGCGTAGAACCTAGACAGCTGTTTATAAATGTCTGGAACTGGTGGTTGGGCATCCGGTGATTGCATGGAGAAGTTCATGTAATTGGAAATTGATGACCTGTATGCAGCCTTTGAGCTCCTAGGAATCGATGATAGATAACCAGGTGATATAAAGCCCTGAGTCATGCTCAGAATAAAGGAACAAATGGTAGCAGTGATAATATTTTGTCTCTTCGTCTTTTACCTCATGTCACTCGTGTTTTTTTGTCATTGTCGATGTGAATAATTTTTAGCTCTTGATTGCTGTTTGGTTACTCATAAGTAGTAAAGTTTGTTTCAGTATATTTTCGGTCACTTTTCATAAGATTGAATTTTCTATAGTTTGGTTGGTAAGGGTTTGTTATGTTTTTACGAGTTGATCACGGACTGATATCAGTTAGAGAACCATTGAAAACCAGGGAGTACTGGACAGCTGCTGTTTCATCCTAGTTTTGGGAATCATCGGCAGTACGCATCCACTGGGATTCGAACCCAGGACCTTCCTGGTTACAAGGCAAGCTCGTATACCATTCAGCCACTGGGACCTGATTCAACGGCTCATGAATTCTAACTTCTACCAATTCGTGATTTTAACGCGACGTCAACCAATGTCGTTGGTAGGACATCCATCCTCACACGTTACATCTAATTGGACCTCACGGGTCACGACTTCTCACTAGAACTCCAGGAAACTCTATACTTTGGTTTGTAAGGGTTTGTCATTGAATCGGGTCCCAGTGGCTGAATGGTATACTAGCTTGCCTCGTAACCGGAAGGTGCGTACTGCCGATGATTTCCAAAACTAGGATGAAACAGCAGCTGTCCAGTACTCCCTGGTTTTCAATGGTTCTCTAACTGATATCAGTCCGTGATCAACTCGTAAAAACATAAGATTGTATGCTTTAATTGGATAGTAAGTCATTCGCCTTCTCCCTCTATCACTCAACTTAGGTGACCAAAAGTCCTGCTGATAGCCACCAACTATCTAACATTAGGGTAACTGTATTTTTCGTAACGGAACGCTTTTTCCTTTTTGCTTTTTTTTGATCTAATTTTCTGGCGTTATCTGAACCCTATTCGTGCATCTGGATACGACATACCTCATCTTCCATTTTTTACCGACCTTGTGTCATTCCCCTATTCCATTTTTGCTTGTGTCACTAACGTTGTTAAGTATGTGGACGCTAAGTTAGAAAATGCAATACCCTACTTGTAACAAAATATATTAATCACAATCCGAATCTTATCCAGAAGGCAGTGTAATTGCATGTAGTTTGTATTATTTGTGCAGATCGTGATGACTGGGTACTTTTTAGACTTCGCTGAATACGGAATGAACTTCACTGATGCATTTAGCCAGAAAACACACATAAGACGATGCACCGGGATACAGTCATGTAGGGATTTTTCTGGCGTAGTACTCGGTGCCTTCATTACACTTCCACGTCGTTTTAAACTCTTCGAATAGTCTCATGAAAACTGTTAAGTGAACTTTGTAGATTCACACTGTGGCCCAGGTGGAGTTGAGTTAGTAACCATATTCAAGTTTTGTATCCATGTGTCTGAAACACAACTAACGTTCATGGCTCGAGACTCTATAGGGGCCACAAACTTAAGAGAAGGTGAGAGACCTTGCTTGTAATACAGCATCAACACTGGGAAGAAAGCAAGAAGATGAAGGTGAGGGATGATCAGGAAAGCTTTGTCTGCTTGTAGAAGTTTAGGGAACCTAACAAAGAAGGAGTGTTAGTGTTGTGCTATTGCGTAACTCAAGCGAAAACTGTTCGAAACAGGTTACACATGGCCAGTTTAAAGCGGTTTTGAAAGTTGTGTCCGCATGGAGATCTCACTATCAACTAAGGACTACCTGGAGGTAAGTAGGATGCTCACTTTCCGTAGTCTACTTCTCTCTGACCCCGTCTCCCGAGTGGAGAGTGGACATAGCTGGCTTGTCTGTCGTCTGAGGGAAACACCCAGATGACTGACTTACCGAGTTTCAACGTAGAACTTTGCAAGGAGGTGCAGTAGGAGTTCAAGTTGTCCCACTCCATGAAACTCGTGAAGGCAGAAAAAGAGGATTGAAAAGGAGTGTAATAAGCCGAAAATTGAGGGAGAATGAATAGGAACATGGAGTAACAATTAGGGTCTAATGAATGTGGCATATCTTTGCCATTGAGAACGATTTTGAACCATGTCATCAATTGTTTCAAGGCATTGGTTCATAGAATCCTAAGGACTCCAACCAGGCAGTTTACACCTCCCTACGTGGTTGGCTCAAAGTAACTGTTAAAGATTTCATGGACTGGTCCCATGTTGTGGTTTGACCACTGATACCTCTTTCCCTATGTCAGCTGACATTGCCCGTCGAGGAGGGTGATAGCTAGTCATGCCTAGTTTTACGAAGTTTTACAACCTCATCGATTGACTTACACTCCTCACTTATCACTTGGTGACTCACCTCAATATTACTCACTTTATTATACCACTTAACACGGGAGATATAATGGAGACACCTATGATGGATGACAGCTAGTTGGGCTTTTCATATCTTGCACTTTCAATGGTCATGTCTCACATCCAGCCATAAAGGAGGACGGAGTGAACTACTGTTGTTGCTGTTGTGCAGTATACATGTCGTTTGATCGCTAGCCAGCCGGATTTCACGTCTATTTGGGATATGATGCAGGTTGTCTAATCCCACACGAGACCTTTTTATATTCGTTCTGAGATTTCGTCAGTGATCAGCCCATTGGGGCTAATGCAACATCTCAAATAAGTGAAATGATCAACGTACTCTACCACTTCACTACCTCTCACTTTAAGCTAGGAGTTGATGTAGTCTAGAGTCGTAGTCATCTTACATCTGACAAGTTTGAATTGAGTACTAGATATTCGAATTTTGCTGCTCAAGGATGTTTAGAAGACTGCGCATTTTGTCAGCTAATTCGCCTAGAAGAACTACATCATTTGCATATTCTATGTGAACAAGACTATCCCCTGGTAACGAGTAAATCGCTGAGTCACTGAAGTCATTTAGAGTGAATTTGAGTAAAGTGAGTTGGCTAGTTTGATGTACTTTCTTGTCACTTCTTTCATGGCTAAACATTTCCATAATACCTCTCGGTCGATGGAGTGGAATCCCGCCTTCAAGTGAAGAAGTATATCAACTTTTGGACTCCGGTAAGTATGCCTATGTTCCAGAATCTGTCAAAGGGTAGAAATATGATTAGTACACTGTCTTCGCAGTCTAAAGCCTGCCTGGTTTCCTCGCTTATGTTTCTGCTTAGCGCCGTTTAATGTTAGCACGTTTTTGAGCCTAGAACTTTAGATACCATATTAGTCAAGCTAATCCCCATGTGATTACCAAGGAAACTTTTCTTCCCTCTTGTATACCGGGGTGATGAATGGCTTACACCAGTCGAACCGGACTATCTCCCATTCTCAGACATTGTGTAGTGGCTTAGTTCACCCAGACAGCTGTCTGACTACTGTCCTTAAACACCTGTGTAGTCATTCCGTCATATTGTTCTGCTTTCACTCTTTTACGGTTGAAGATAGCCTTTGTAACATCGGTTATAGATGGAGGACTGGTATCTACAACCTGTTGAGGTAGATGTTGGATGGTGGGGAAGTTGAACGTGGCTGTAGACGAGTTAATTTGCTCCTCAAAAGTGTTCTTTCCAACGTTCCACTCGTCTATCCTGAGAGGTAATTAGAGTACCTTTATTCTCGGAGATTGTCTCACTTATCATTTATGTTTCGCCACCTATTTCCCTGATAAGCCTGAATAGTTGTATGGTGTTACCTATTGCCAATGTCTTTTCCACCCCTTTTTGCTTTTGTCACCCACCACTGTTCACGGTCGTTGCGAAGACTTTTTATGTTTGATCAGCTTTCGCTCCGCCGCAATCAGTCTCCTTGCGTATATCAGTTTGGATCCTGACCGAGAGCTACTACCTTGATGTGGTGGTCGGGCTTGCATATTGCAATGACCCAACAAGCTACACTGACTGGAACTATTGTTCCTGCAGGTCCTACCATGCCAAGAGGGTTGTTAGGATAGCGACTGGACTAAAACCAAGTTCTCAGCATACTTTAAGAATTTTGTTTTTATACTATGCTGGGCGTCCATGGGCAAAGTCGTACTGATGGGGAACGGGGATGTAACAGCAGTGAGGTGTTTCCCTCAGATGACCAGCATGCCCAGCAGTCCGCTACGTCCTCCTTTATGGCTGTGAGACCTGGCGATTAAGAATGGAAGACATGAAAAGCCTGATTAGCTTTCTTTGATCATATGTGCCTGCGCTCTATCTCCCGTGTGAAGTGGGATAATAAGGTGAACTATATTGAGTTTAGGCGCCGATTGTTAGGTAAGGAGGAGAAATCAGTAGACGAGGCTGTGAAGATACATCGACTGAGATGGTTAGGACATGTGTTACGTATGCCCAGCCATCGCCTTCCTCGACTGGCAATGTTAGCTGACATAAGATGGATCAGGTTGGAAAAGAGCCACTGGTGGTGGTCAAACCAAAACATGGCTTCATCAGTCAATGAAGAAATCCACAACAGTTAGTTTAAGCCAGCCACGTAGGAAGGTGTAGACTCCCTGACTGGTTGGGGCCCTTGGGACGGTAATAACCAATGGAGGCTGGAGACAATATGTGATAAGGCACAAAGTGATCGTTCTCAATGGCTGGCGCCGATGCATCCACTCCTTGTGACTTATAATTTCAAATGAAACTATATTGTTCTTCATTATTACTATTCCTTTGTCTCATATCCCTGTTTACTGTCTCTATTATGCATTTCTTCTACTTTTTTCTCTTGCTTTGTGTGCTACAAGGAGGAAGTGTGGCGACTTGAACTGCTGCACCTCTGTGCAAAGTTCTGTATTGAAACCAGTCAGTCATCAGTTCAGATTTAGCAGCAGAAATTACCACTTCCTTAACATAGTCTAAATGACTTACAGTACAGTGGTAAGTGATTCTAGTCTAACCACTATTTAAACCTCGTTCCTGGCGTGAGTGTTCCTGCAGAAATATTCGTTCCAGCCAGTATCGCTCGTTGGGTCGTTGAGATATGCAAACTCGACAACCAAGTTAGATTCTCTGCTTGTTGCATAACAGAAAATGTTAGCTAAATACAGTTAGCCTGGAAACCACTTGAATCACTGAATCCTTGTTTATTGTGTGAACGCATAGTCGGTGGGATAGAAATTTTCCACTACTTGCTCTGTATATGTGTAAAATACTGTTATCAATAAAATTAAAAAATCGAAAGTCAATATCACTGTATGATATCTACTGTAATACCTAAGCCAGTGATTTGGAACACGTAAAAATGCCCAATGTAAACAATACTGGGCCATTGTTCATTATATCAAGTCACCTTTCCACTACACCAATTTTATGCGGCTTTTCTATGAATTAATGTAAAATCTGTTGTTGTTTCCCTACCCCTCCCCACACTAATTTAATCTAGCGAAATTGTACCTCCATATGAATCGAGCACATTCATCCTACAACCATATTCAATAATGAAACAACGCGCTGATCCTGTCTACAGTCAACCGTTGCATGTAAGCGGATTGAGCTGGCGTCTTAAAGTCTATCCAGATGGTAATGGTGTTGTACGTGGTAATTATCTTTCCGTATTTTTGGAATTATCAGCCGGTTTACTAGAAGCATCCAAGTAAGTAGTATTTTTTTATATTTTTAACCAACACTAATTCTTTTGCATGTATCATTGAAATAACTACCTCATAGAATTGAAATTTAATGGTTTAAATTATTTTTAGCTGTTAGAAGTTCTTCACGGACCGACATCAGTTAAAGAGATCACTGTAAACCAGCACACAGCAGTGAACAGTTGTTTCATTCTGTTTCTGAACTCTTCACCAGCCCATACAGTCCGCATGTGGTGAGAGCTGTCTACTAGCCAAATTGGTAGACAGTAATTTACGTCAATATTTACGTTCCCAAGATTTGTCGTGAGAAAATGTGAACAAAGATTGATTCAAAACCGACCACAGCAGACTTTGCGTAGGCAGATGCAGTTAACATATAGAGGATTTGACATTCAAGAAACAGTCACAAATAGATGAAAGATTAACTTTACGTGAGAAACAACCAATCGGAAGACTGTGTTTGTTTACTTAAATATCCATAGTGATGTACATGAAATATATAAATATGCGTTGATTTCCTTAATAAATGATCTGTTGCCTGGCCCTTGTCTTCTGTTGTTACACACAAACCCTCCAGGGATGCGACCCGGGTACTTCAGCCGCTTGGGCTGGCTTCTGGAATTCAGTGCTCCCCGGCATAAATTGTAAATTTGTCAACTCGTAATACAGCGCTGCTTTAAATTATGCCGTTGGTCAGCACCCACTTCACCATGACATGGTGGCCCCGACTGGTCACGACTTACTATACTGTGGCTTCAGAAAATCTATCCAGTAGCCTTCAGTGAGCTGGCGACTAATACTCTGATTATATGATTTGTTTTGATAATGTTTCATGTTGGTTTCTTTTTTCCTCTAATTTCTACAATTATTATTGTTCCCTTTAGGGGTCCGAGTGGAACTCAGGTCTTGAACAACACATCAACACTTTGTTCTATTTGGTGCTGTTTTCTTCAACTGGCTAGCTACACTACCGATTGCCTATAATCTCTCGTCTCCTCCTCCCCAAACGATCTCATCCATGTCACCCTAGCACTGTCGTCCTACTCGTCGCTTCGCATTCGGGTTCCACTCGAGTGATGGCCTGCATTGCGCGCGATGTCATTCAACGGTCTCCTCAATGTATTCCCTATCCATCTCCATTTTCTCCTACATATTTTTTTGACCAATTGGCTTGATTTTTTGGCAAAGTTTCTTGTTGCTAAATGTTTCTGGCCTGCCAGCCACTTAATCTTCAGTATGGAGCCAGAGAAGGGAGCAGCTGTTGATAAAAGTCTGTAACTGGCTGTCGTCAATCTTTTCTGTGACGCTTAGTGCAAGTTTCTGACCCATATAGAAGAACTGACTGACTTCACATTTGTGCTACGAAGTGCAGAAGATTTCCGTAGTCAGTTTAGATTGATGAAGGTGTACCTTGCCAATCCCATTTTGACTTTGACATCCTCATCTGTTCCGGCTGCCTTTGGTTGAAACCGTGAAAGAAGTAACCTCTGTCAAATCGCTCCCGTTGATGGTTGTTGTTGTTGTTCCTGCTGCTGGTTGGTTAGTTATCCTCATCACCTCCGTCTTCTCTATGTTCACCTACAGTCCTGTCTTCGCTGACATCCAGTCTCTGCTGTCAGTTTGATGCTTTTTTACCTGCAAATCTTCGAGTTTGTGTGACATTAAGCACAAGTCATCCACACGCGAAATCCAGATCTTCTAGAGTCTTGTCTTCATGTCGGTCAGTACAGCGTGTTCCTGTCTTCTTGCTACCCACTCACAGTCTGACGCATAATCCAGTCCACCACAATTAAGAATATCATCAGTGATGATAGATAACAGATTTGGCTTCACTCTAAACGCCTCTCCGAGTTTTCTGTTGTGGGTCGCCTGACACGTGGCGTTGTCATACAACTGTTGAATGAGGCTGATGGAGATTTGGGGCAATGCACTCCATGCGGTCACTCCCCTGTAGGAGGAGATAGTAACCTATTAAAGAGTGCCACCCACCCCCCATTTTTAGTCTATCAAAGTTGAGCAGTACACACAATTTCTATTAGACTTATTATTTTGTACATAAAAGATAGAAATATATATGACACCAAACCAGTACTTGTTTGAATAAGCTTTATACTTAATTAAATGAAGATGTATAGTACTCACCGATAGACACATAAGCCTAAACTTTTCTCAACATAACTAAGTTAGTTGTTTACGACTTCGGTTATTCAACACTACATTTGTGTGTGTTAAATAGAGAATCCATCTGCTAAGCAAGGTGAATAACCCCTTCACATGGAGTTTCTATTTTTGTGTTTACCAAAGTTTTGCGTATTTTCTTCTTCTTCTTCATTTTGAACAGTGATTATCAGGTCAGAAATGTGTACAACTCATGTGACTTTGCATAAATTACTGACATAGACACACGGAGATTACTGTTAATGAGCTAAGTGAAATACACTTCACTATTAGCTTAACTTAACGTTTTTTTTTGTTTAAAAGGCACAAAATTCTTTCATCTATGATTAGATGCTATCTAAGATGTTATCCAGGACTACAAGGTCTCACTGCGTACACACATGGGCGTTCTTGTCACCTATGTGTACACTAACGAAGTTTATCACTATTATTATTATTCCCTTGGGTCCCTAATGGAACATAAGGCTTCAGCAGTTCATCTCCAACTTTTCTCTACGATCTTTTTTTAGTTGACTGCACAATTGCCTACATAAGTCATCTACAGTTATACCATATAAAGAGGGGACATCTGAGACCCTACGTAGGATTCTAAATAAAGCAGGAATTAGGGTGTGCATTTAAACCTACAAATTCACTCAGGGACAAGCTCTGTAGGTTAAAGAACCCTGTTGGTTGACCCAATTAGACAAAATAATATAATTCACAAAATACCCTGCAATGACTGTGAGTCAGGTCAACTACATAGGTCAAACTAGTAGGTCAGGAGTAGTCAGATTGTCAGAACATAAGAATTTAGCTAAGGTAAGAATGGTTGACCCAGAGAAGATAAGTAATTTAGAAAAAAGCTCGGCAATTGCAATGCATGCATTAACACACAACCACACAATAGGGTGGGAGAGGGTTAAAATTCTAAAAAGTAATCTAGGTAGGTGGAGATAGAGAGAGGTTGATTACTGAATCTTTGTTCATCGAATCTACACCCAACACATGCAATAGGAATGAATCATCACTAATACCCGAAATATGGAAAATAATACTACCAATCAAATCAAGTGAAAATCAAGTGAAAAACAATGGAACTATATAAATGAATTTAGGAAGTTGTGTGATGACCTTGATATGATTATGAGTGGCAATAAATTGTGCTCGAAACGTCATCAGTAAACATTACTGTATAACACTGTGAGACTTTATCAAAACAAAATTTACCCATAATGGAATCGCACTCTACCACAGTGCACAAGTTTTATTCCTTTACAATTACCTACAGACTTTCATTTCCTCCTGGTCCGTCATCGCAATCCTTCGTTGTTGATTGCTCCTTATCAACCATCTGATCTTCAGTATGGAATGAAGACAGCTGTTGACCAAAGTCTTCAGTAACCTGTTTGAAATACTTCTTCGTGACACACACACACACCAAATCTCGGAACCATACAGAAGCATTGACTTGATATTAGGTGTTGAGAAGACGAATCTTGTTCCTTTGTGCTGACTGACTGGGTGCTGCAGCAGATTTCCAGAGTAACTTTTCCAATCCGTCTGTAGTTGAAATGATACTGCCTAGAGATAAGTGAGACAAGTGACGACCTCCTTCAAATCTCTCCCGTTTGTTTGGGACTAGCGCTTGTTTTTTTTGCTGTTGTTAATAGCTGGATATCTTCACTACCTTTGTCTTCTCTATATATTCACCTGAAGTGTCCTGTCTTCTCTACCTGCGTCTTCTGCCAACTTGTTGATTTTTGCCTGCAGTGCAGAGCAGATCTTCAAGTTTCTCTATGTCCTGAAATACCTAAATTGCACACAAACAACATACACTCTGCTAAAAAAATTTTTATCCCACTGAACTGAGGAAGTGTCAGTCTACTGATTTGTAGTTGTCTTGATCGTTTCACTAACTTGGAAAAATAGTAATAGCAAGGCTGACTCAGTGAAGCACTAAATTATCCAATCAGACTACATGTATGTATTTTTTATCAAAACCTTTGTCCTTTTTGTCGTGTTAATAAAAACCTTGTAATTCGCGTCGGTGGCACAACGGTTAGGACTCTCGCCGACCATGCAAATGGTCCCGGGTTCGATCCCCAGCCACTGATGCACTCCTCCCTTACCTCGCTAAGCCAGTAATAAAACTGGTAGGGAGGTAAGGTTGGGCATGAGGCCAGCAACCCCATCCCTTGAAAATAATCACCACTGCTACAGAAACTTCAAGCCGTTAGCTTGAAGCCCTATGTTCCACTGGGAACGTGAAGGATTAAAAAAAATTCGAAGGTCCTCGGTTCGAACCCATCCCTGCAGTAGGTGCGTACTGCAGGACGAAACAGCTCTCCAGTGTATACTGCCTACTGGTTTTCAATGGTGTTCTCTGACTGATGTCAATCCGGTGTTGAACTTGACAAATGAGAAACCACCTGTGTGTGTTAGTTATTTCTCTGAAATGGATTAGCTTTCTTATAGGAAAAGTACATAATTCTATTTTTTTGTGTTATTTATAAGGTATTCAAGTTTTTTTCTACAGCTAATCTCTGATATTTATTTTGAACTAGAAATAGCCTCCATTACTATGTTGTTTTTGCCATTATTACCCCTGCTTAGTAAATTGTACTGAGAAACAGTACTTTTTAGTACATTTTTGTTTATTTGACCTCTGCTATGTCAAATAAACAAAATTCCACTATATTAATATATATAAGAAATCTGTAAAAAACTTAGAATGCTAGTAAATAGTACACTCCCTTAGGGTCTGTATGAAAATCACATGAACATAATAACAGGCAGTCTTAAGTATGCTGTAAACATGTCGTCTAGAAAGACAATGTGAAAGCTTTGCAATCAAATCACTCGGTTGAAAGATATACACAAATATATCAAAGACTGTAAATATTATATTGAGATATGTTATCGTTTTGAAGCGGTTTCGTTTGTAGAAATTTGATCTGCCCATAGATTGATATCAGTTTGAAGGATCAGTAGGGAGTTGTTTCGTCCTTCTAGTTTGGGACACATCGTCAGTACATACTCACCACAGGGGTGGGTTCGAACATAGGACCTTCAGGTTACAAGGCAAGTCGGTAGAGCAGTCAGCCGCTGGGAACCGACGCAACTGCCCATGAACTCCTAACTGCTACCAACTCACTAGAACTCCAGGAGTTCATTTGAAAAGTTGTGACTGGTAGGGTCCATCGTGTCGGTAGTGAGTACAAATACTCGCCGACGACATTGGCTGTGGTGGTCGTGCTAAAATCATGAAATGGTAGAAGTTAGAATTCATGGGCTGGCCATTGAGTCGGATCCCAGTGGCTAAATGGTCTACGAGCTCGCCTTGTAATAGGCAGGTCGTGGATTCTAATCCCTGTGGTAGTCGCGTACTATCGTTGAGTCCCAGACTAGGAGGATGAAACAGCTGCCCTGTACTCCCTGGTTTTCAATATACTATCATCCTAAATTGTAGGTAATTAGCAATAATACGAAGTATGTTTGACTCTTTTTTATTCCATTTGTATTCCGAGTGGAATAGGGGTCTTCAAGCCTCACCTTCACTCTTGACCGGGTTACTGCCTACCAAGCAAGGTATAGAAGTGAGTCTGTCATGAACTGAACGCGGACCACATGTACTGTCTGCGAGCATTCAACCATTGGACCACAGATGCACATTTTTGAGTTTTCCTCAGGCATTACTGTTAGCTACCAGAGAATATCTCTGTCGCATATGCATTTGGTGAATAATGCTAGTTGGAGGGCTCATTCTCAGTGTTTGAATGTCAAGTAAACAAACAAACTGTCTTAAAGTCGAGACTAGATTAGCATCAGAGCATAGTTATTAGACCCGCTATACACACGTCAGCAATCGAATCTCAGTTATTCATGCAAACAACTTATATTTCTAATTAATATGATTCTAAGGGAACTGATCAACCTTTTTTACTGATGAAAACTTCTTCGCTCAGAATTTTCATTTCACTCTTAGCGGCTTTTTAACTTAATGTGTATCTAGTAACACAGGGAGCGAATCGACATAAAAGCCCGAATATCCATCACTTCAAATTATGCAGTTTTGTCGATTAGACAGCACTGTGTTATACTTCCATACAAAGACATATATGTATCTAGTGACTAGTCAGTTCACTCCGTAAAACAACAAAAGGCAAGAAATAAGAAATTCCATAGTTATTTTACAATAAGTGGCCAAAATGCAATTATTTTAACTTAGCGAAGTATGCAGTTTAAATAAGCGATCCGTGCATTTGAATCTTAGCGGAAACACCAGTACTTATTTTGAGACACATCTACCTGATTAGTTCCAAGTAGAGTAATGAGACGCGCTATTACTAGTATTACAACAGAAGGCAAGACACGGAAGTCAAGGTATATTTTCAATTGATCAAACTGCTGTTTGTATCTATACAGTTTATATTCTTTAGCCAATCAATGAGCGTGTGATTTTGGTTTACATTAAACGACGTGACATTTTTTTATTTCCTTCCCATTTCCGTGGAACTTGGGGCTTCAAGCCTAGTGGCTTGAAGTTTCTGTAGCAGTGGTGATTATTTTTAAGGGATGGGGTTGCTAGTCTCATGCCCAACCTTTCCTCTTCACCAGCATTATTTCTGGCTTAGCGAGGTAAGGGAGGAGTGCGTCGGCCGGGGATCGAACCCCGGACCATGTGCATGGTCGGCGAGCGTCCTAACCACTATGCCACCGACGACATGAAATAGAATGTTCAAATGCATATATATAGTATTCCCTTGCTAATGCAGTATTGAAATGTGCGAATATGTGAGAATAACAATTCATTGGAGCATTATATTACTACTAACTTTCTGTCAAGTATAAGGAGTAATACGTAGACGTTTGGATAAAAAAAATCGACTGTTTCAACCGGTTGATCGATAACAATGACAGCCAAATACCAAATAGTTGACTATGATGACACCTAGGAGTAGTGATCCATCATTTTACTGCTGTGCATCTGCTCTTTTTGAGATAATTAGGACGTGTACTAAATAAATATGATGACTGCCTTCCTTCGTTATGCGTCAGAATATTAGATGGGAACAAGGGAAGGGATTTATCGGGGGAGAGTTCTGTTGATTTATAATGTTGGGCCGAAACACTCGGTCTTTGATTACACATCGGCTCCTAGTACAAACCTTTCGACGATATCCTAGGACCAATGTGATGTTTCTTTGGATGACAGTAACTGATAGTATAATCGTGCTTGCGCATTTCGTCCTATTTGGGACTCGTCATCTGGATCTGCTTGCATTCCTCGTAGGTAGTGGTTTTCCTACTGAAACTCGAATCCTGCGCTGACATCATTTCAAACCTCAAAACATCATTCACTAGATGATAAATAAACCGAACTGTCATCGACTCAAAATGTATCCACCCCCCCCCTTGCATCACACTGTATATAATACCAGTTAACTCTGTTATCTTCATTCTATGATAGACAACATGATCTGCAATGTTTTTATTTCACCTATTATCTGATTGTTCGTTTGTTTGTTTGTTTGCTTGCTTGCCTTAGATTGTAGAACAAAGCTCACAGTTGCTAAAGCCAAATGTGAACTTAGTTTAACAATGATCTGCTTGCGTAAAAGTACATAGTAGTCATCTATCTTACTAATACACTCACTCTACTAATATTCACAAATAGGATTGATCTAAGCATGTAATATATACTATAAATATTCATGTTCAGACCTATTTCACTTTTAACAGTTTGATAAAGCTATTATCAGCATTAGTATAAAAAATAACAATATCATTTTGTTTTTCATTCATTGGGAAATCCTTTGATTATAATAATATATAATCATTCATATCTGATCTATGAATATATATTTTTAAGGTCAATAAATGATGAGATTTTAAATAATAAGTGAATGCTTGTAAGCGCCACTAAAGTACCAATGGATGGACTTTAATGCTAACTAGGTCAACAAGCACCTAATTTACGGCCAGTCCTAGTAGGTAGAAATCTCACACTATATATCTTTTAGTCTGCAAATATATATGTATAAATATATATTTGACCTTCACATTATTGATTGATTCACATTTCGTCTCCCTTCTTTATAACCTATATGACCTTGGCTATTAATAGTGAACTGGGCTAAGTGGAGTTAAAAGTCAGTCTGAGCAAAGTGCATTTTTCTCACCACAATCTCCTCTACAGAGTCTTACAGTTATAATAACATATAATGTTTGTTGTTATCGTGACTATAATAATAGCCGGTTATGCGGTGGATATACATGTTTATGTAGAATGAATAACAGATTAGCTGTAGGTTGACAAAATAAATTGTGTGACAAACGTGCTAGGCCGAATTCAATTACAAAATATTGTGAGATGAGAGACTATGGTGGTGATTATTTATTTTTTTTTATTTTTTATTTACAGCTTGATTCCACACCGAATTTTCAGTACAAGTGTGGAATTTTCAGCATGGATATCGGTAGCCCAAATTCAGGCCGACCATAGATATCTGGTGTGCGCCGGCAGGGGATCGAACCCCAGACCATGTGCATGGTCGGCGAGAGTCCTAACCACTGTGCCACCGACGCATATTGATTCATACAATGTAGGGAAGGCAAATTGACGAGCCAGCTCAAGGTTGTAAAAGTGTCAGGTTAGTGGCTAGCAAAAAAAGGATGAGATAGTAGGATTGTGATGAGAAGTTCATCATGAAATAACCAATATGTGGAATAAAACAAATGGAGGCATACATTGAGAACAGAGATAGTGTCATTAATAATAAGTCCGGATAGTATGAATTCGATGGTATTGAAAGAAGGTTGAAATGAACAGCGTAAATTTATAATCATCAAAAGGATAAAAAGGAGTAAGGGGAAGAGAGTCAGCCTTGGAGAGGAGAAGAAAATTTAACGCAAGTGTAGGCGAACTATGCGTGATTATGACTTCGGAATATGGTATATATAACTCCAAATGTCAGACTGTTAATTTCAGTTTCCAATGTAAAAGAAAGCTCAATGAAGCTGTTGGTTCCTATGACCCTTGCAAAATTGATGATACTGATATAGAAATCAAGTCTGAAGTTAAGTACCTTGGATTAATTCTTTCTTCTGACCAATGCTGGTCTTCCCGTGTCTTAGCGATTTCTAAAAGAAAATTTCGTCTGACTTTTTACATAAAGAAATTAAAGTACTCAGGCATAACTCAACCCCTCCTCTTACAGTTTGTCAAATCGTACATCTTACCTATTCTTCTGTACTGTTCACCTCTGCTTATTCTTTCCCGGATTGCTTAAAAAAAGATTATGTCATACTTCGTAGAACTCTGAAGACTGTCAGTAGGGCGAGTAGTGATATCCTATCCCATTGGGCCATATCGTTGAAATTGTCACAGATAGGCACTTGATGTCAAGCAGCAAATTTGCTAAAGGAATTTTGTCATACTGTGAGCATCCACCGCGGCACCCGCTGCTCCAACCTTGTTTCTCCTCAGGTAAAACAAGAAGTCTTTTCAGAAGACTTTATGCACGTACATCCAAGTATAAAAATTCCACTATACCATATTTGGTGGCACGTACTTTATGTGATGAAAATAGTGTTAGGCATGAACTAACTAACCTTTTTTGCACTACTAAATAAACCATTTTCCTCCATCCGTACAACATCAAGCTTTATTGTTATTGTACTTCTTATATTTATAGTCCTCTCAATTTTTTCCCTCATAAGTGTGAACATCATTTAAGCTGTGTTATAACTGTTAATTTTTATCTTTCCCTCACCATGCTGCTATGTCAACAGAACATTAGATTCAATAATCAAACTGAATCGACAATACTGTTTGAAACAAACTCGCTGTTATTATTATCATTATTCTCATTTTGTAATTCGAACATTTTGACTTTATACCGTAAATGTGGACAAATCCCTCTGGTAAATTTTTGCGCTAGCCTCAAATCCAACCTTCTTTCTTTACCCATCTTACTACCGCCGTCTCAATGAGGCTTAAGAGTACGTCGGCCGAGACACTGAACCCCTGACCACTTGCATGGTTGACGAGCAGTCTACCGGCTGAATCACTGACCACACCATTTATTTTTTTGATAGTGCAGGTACATCTTGCTGGAAAATGCCAAAAAGTTCAGATTTCATCATTTTAAAAAACAAACCATCCGCTCATCAAAAAGCTGTAAGCACACTCTTTGCCCAAGTGGATTCATCACGCATATCATGACTCACTGCTCATTATTCATTTTTTTTTCTGTATACCCTTTTCTTTGTAATGATTGATTTCGTGTTGTTTTTATTTTATAGTATCGAGATAGAAAAACGCTTTGTGTTTTCACTTCTAAACTGAATATTAATTTTTCTTCTCACACTCTAAAACCTGTTTCGTCTCTGCATTTCATACAGACATCAGTACAGGCTTCGCGTTGAACACACTAGGTTTCTGCCTGACCCATATGCATACATTATATATTATTATGATTTTCTTTCATTTAGATTTTCTACCCTTCATAAAATCGATGTAAAATAATAAATAAGTTGCTAGATAACCGGTTTGACTAACAATCAAGACTCTATTTTCTCTCTCTCTCTCTCTCTCTCTCTCTCTTCCTACCCAAGGTAAACACATGGATTAGCCTTCAATTGAAAGACACCACTGTGGTAAATATCCTAGATGTAAATGGCTAGCGTGTTTTCAGATCTCCTCTTCCAGGGAAAATCTGGCAGATGTGTGCAGGTTTTATCAAATGGTTGTTCAACTTGTCCAGCTTTCTTTTTCTTTTCTTTTCTTTTTTTCAATGAGAGGAATCATCTGATCGATTGAAAACAAAATAGCACTAGACATATGTTGTTTAATAGAACTCGTCCAACAATTGGCGCTCCCACAGTGATATGTATATATATATATATATATATTTGAAAATCGTCGTTTGTTGTAGTTGAGCTGAACAACAATATTGGACAGACTTTTCTTCTAACAGTTGCCTAGTTGACTCTAATGCCAATAAAAGCCAATGGACTTGTCACACACTTCAAGATAGATATATATATAAATATCCTTCCTCAGCATGGGGGCATTTTCGCGTTGTTGTCAAATCGGCCAATTGGTATAGATAACAAAACCAGGTGTAGATTGTTGGATTTGATAAGTGTATAAAATTATAAAAGCAGAATGCATCTACCTAATGAAATTGCTTATCGCATTCGTGTTGGTTTTGTCATTTCATGGAGTGAGGCAGGTGGGTGTTGTTCTGTTTTAGTCCACCATTCCTATTCAGACGATTTGGATTCCACTTGATGTGAACTGTTTCTGATGATATGAGACGTTTGATTGGACACTAGTAACTAGTGCGATGTGTCTAGTCCTTACTTCGGTGAGACTGAATTCTATCAGTCAGGTCCTACCGATTGCCTCCAACCATCTAATATCATCAAATCAATGTGTGCACCGTGATGACAAGCTACCTAGAATGGTGGCCACATTGCAAACCTGACTGATCGAATTCAGTCTGCACCGAAGTAAGGACTAGACACATCGCAGTAGTTACTAGTCTCCAATCAAATTATCCACTGCAGTCAGTCCCACAGAAGGTCGATCGGGAGCCTAAATAGCTCAGTGGTAACATCTCTGACTGCAGCACTGAGTGACGCAGGTTCGAATGTCAGAAGGGACATGAGTTCCTTTAAAGTTGCAGATACGCCTTGGTGACTGGTGAGTGGCAACTAGCACGAAACCTAGGTCCAAGGCTTCCTACCGATATGATATGAGACGTTCTTTGTGATTTCTGAAATTTTTTTGGGTGATGATTGCAATAATGTCAAAATCATTTTTGTGACCTGATTCTATAGCGTGTAGACAGGCTATGGCTGATGATTTTTCAAGCTTTTCCAGTTCAACTGGATTTCTCGGTGGTCGAACACATATGGCTCCACGGTGTTCATTTCTTCTGATTTTGATTTTTCTCTAGCGATGTTTGTCCTATGTATATCGCATCATATTCTAAGTATTTTATTTTATAGACACAATTAGATAGAGAATCTTTAGGGATTTGGTCTTTTATATGGACAAGATTGTTTCGCAGTGTGTCTGATGTTTTGAAAAAAAACCTCTGGCGTCGAGCTTATTGAGTACTCTTCTGATATTGTCTGACGTCTCTGCTCTATATGGAATGACAACTGTTGAGGTTCATGTTTTCGGAACACGTTTTCGAGCATACTTAATGTTAGTGTTGATTTTGTTGTTTGGCTTATCTAAATTCGAAAATTAAATCCGATTCATAGCCTTTTTTTGGTTATTATTATTATTATTTTTTCATTATTCCTATACACACTTTCTGTTAGCTTCATTTTGACTGCACTAGGAAATTGGTACAAAGAATATTTCATCTCTCTCTCTGTTGTCTAGACATTTTACTCCTATCCTCAAGGCCAAACGTTCAAATAACCTCAAGCCTACCCACTACATAGTCTACTTCGCTTAGGTCAATCAGATAATGTCAATGAACACACTATAACATACATAACAGTCCAAGCACATAAAAAGTAAACATATACAAAGCTTTATTCATCACACCATTCATTAATCGATTGCATTTCCTTATTGTGGTCTTTTGTTCATTTTCTTTTCCGCTTTCGTTTTTTTTCTCTCTCTTTCTGTTAGATATGAATATCGTGTTGAAATGGTTCATCAGTTGTCCCGTGATCCTAGTCGTAATATTGTGCGTGAATTCGCTTCACACTTTGAAGTCGGTGAATGTTGGGGCTATAATCGATTCTTTCGTTTGGATCTGTTAATTAGTGAAGGTTATTTGAACAGTGAAACAGACTCACTTGTATTAAAATTTCAGGTAGCTATTATACTTTCAAATTGGTGTTGTTTTTCCTCTTAACAAGGTGTGTGTGTGTGCGTGTGTAAACTTGACTGCCATCATAAGTGATCCCCTCATACCGTGAATTGCCTTTAAGAAATAATTGATTACTGTTTGAATATGTTTAGAGGAATATTCATTTCCAAACGCAAACCAACCCAGAAGCGACGTCGCGTCAGAGGCCTTACGCAGAATTCTCAATGATGCTGGAATTAAGGTGGTGGTATTTAAACCAACCAATCAACTAGCCAACCAACTCTCTCAGAAATAAACTTTGTCGGCTTGAGGACACTCCCGATATGTGTAATTAGGAAAAATAATATAATTTACCAAATACCATATAATGCTGACTGTTAGTGAGGTCAATTACATAGGTCAAACTAGTACATCAGGGTCAACTAGTTGATTGGAATGCGAAAATCCAGCTACGCCTAGAATGATTGACCCTGCTAAGTTAAATAACCTAGAAAAAAGCTCAGCTATTGCACTGCATGTAATCACACAATAGAATAGGTAGGATAAGGTGGAAGTATTAAAAATTAATATAGTTAAGTGGAGAGACAGGGAGGTTAGTAGCTGAAGCTTTGTTTATCGATTCAACACCGCACACGTCCTATCGGAATGACGCAACACCCATCCTGGAGATATGGGAGGTAGCAACAAACAACCAGGGGAAGATGGAGAGAGAGAAAGAGAACATATATGAGAAAAATTGTAAAAACTTGTGACTAAATTGACATGATTATGAGCAATAAATTGTGCTCGAAACCTTGTCATCCAGTTGTTAATACTGCATCTCGCTGAGTGATATTTACCATAATATGGAGTTACATTCTACCACAGTGCCCAAGTTCTACACTTACACGAACCAAAACTGTCCTTTATTATGTTAGTGTTTACAACTAACTGATCGATATGAATAGCTGAACACCACTCGCATCAACCAGCAGTCATTGATTACTAGTCAAATCGAAGTGATATAAACACCAGACGGTTGTTGTTTCACTCGTTTGGAGTGAAGCTTATCAGCGAGGTATAGATAGAAATAGATGTCCAACATTGTCCACTGCTAGGCAAATCACAGAAATGGTTCATAAAGCGGATTTTAGTAGTGCTTTTAAATTGATTGATCACACACGGACTTGTCATAGGAGTTATGCATAATGAAATTAATAAAGACTTAAGAGGTGGGAAATAGGCTTAGGTCAAGTTAAAAGGACATATTGAAGGTCAAAATAACAATGAAAATCACTAAACCAAATAACAGAGGTAATAGTACATCTACTCTGGCTGATATCAAAACAAAGTTTACCAAGGAAGGTTTAGTGTGATGACGAATTGTTGCTTTGAACGCATAAAGGTAGTTTAAACTTCTTAATCGCTAACTGGGCCTTCCACAAACTTTAGGATACGCCCTCTCCCAAACACGTTTTCTAGATAGGTTTAAAAGATGTGTAAACATCAATGTTACGTGCTGTCTTTAAAATGTTTCGCGATGGAGGAGGTAGGTCTCCTGTTCCCACCGTTAATGGGCTCTAGGGATTTTATCTGCTTCTGAAGTCATTTAAGAATATGCTCTGAAGTCCTTACTTGCAGAGATCGATGAGTCCTCCCTATGTATGTGTGTCCACACTCACATTCAAATAGGTAAATACAGTAGGATGTGACATCATTTTTCGTATAATCTAAAGGCTTAGATGGATATATGGGCTTCTCATGTATTTATATCTCCTGATGAACTTATCTGGATAATTATTATCAGCCAGAGTTTGTACCAACTTTCCTTCTTCCTCATCAAGTTTGTCTTCTGTGCGTAGGTTTGGGTCATATACTCAAATTCGTTGAAGCCTTAGTCATAAATTACTTGTTATTACTCTGAACCTGTCCTGGTTTACTTTTATTTATTTTGTTACATGAAAAAAATATTGATTAATTATTTTATTCAAATTAAAAGGTGAGTAGAACCTGGGCAGTATGTTCAAAGCATGTAAAGAATACTGTTTCACTGTGTGTGGAACATACGCACAGGCCGCCACCCCACCCTACCCCTATTTTTTCCAAACTCATTTTCTTAACGCTTATCTGTGGCCGTGACCTTTTAAAAAAAATCCGACTTATTTTCTAAACTGTTGACCTTTCAGTCAACCTTTTTTAGAAAGAATTATGCTTGACAAGTGCGTCTGTGTGTGTGTGTGTGTGGTCAGGCTGCCCGGGCAAATACACTACATTTTTCAGATGAATGACATCATCTTATTGTTTTTTTTACATATTTGGAAATCCATATAAGGAATTAACTGCTCTACTTTTTTTGCCTGCTTTATTTACCTCTCAAATTATTGGTTCTTATTGATGATGAATGTTTAGTTTTTAGTGGGTTGGGTTGGGTTGGGGTGGGGTGGTGTTGTGTGAATGTAGGTGAAATACAGAAATGATGATTGCATAAGATGATCAGTTAATTAAAGAATGATCAAAGTAATGTAATGCCTACTTTGTCTAGGGCAGACTGCTCTTGTCAGACTGACAATTTCGATGGGCAGATGAACACACAAACACCTCAGTACAGACAAACACACACACACGCAAATACAAAATTTGTAACGGGTTGCTTTTTTTATATGTGACTATCACTCAAAATGTCTTGAAAATTGCGTGATTTGATTAATAACAAGGAAAAAAATAATAAAACTTAATTAAATAATGTTTAGTTGAAAAATGTTATTATCATTCTGTTGTACAACTAAATTGGTTTATAGGTTTCTTATAAAAACTATCTGTGTTGGTGGAAGGCTCGGAGGCAATCGGGCACATGAAGCCTTGGACCTAGGTTTCGTGCAGATACGCTATGTTGATGACTGGTGAGTGGCAAGTAGCACACGAAACCTAGGTCAAGCAAGGGTTTCTGTGGCCTCCGACCATCTGACATCATGATGGCGAGCAACCTAGATTGTTGGTGGCCACATTGCAAATGTGACTGACTGATCGAATTCAGTCTGCTGCAAAGAAAGGACTAGCCAGACACATCACACTACTAGATTCTAGTGTCCAGTGAAATTATCTCAGTACTGCTTCTGACTAACAAAATTACCCGGTGAATACTTAGTGTAGTGTCTAGGATAAAACAAATAATTCTGAAATGTTGAAAGGGGCCTTAAAGCTGATTTCATCTTATTCCTCTACACGTGGAAAATAGGGATCCAAGCTTGAATCCTTGGAATGTTGAGTAGGCATAATGTCGTTTTTACGGGGTGGAATTACTAGCCTTACCCTCAAACTAACCTATTTCGCAGACTTACAGTAGGCGAGGTTTAAGAATCAGAGACTGTGTCGTTGACGCGGCGCCTCTACCATTGAGTTCAGAGACTTAATGTTAATACAGCAATTTGCCTTTCAAATCACAAAGTATGACAATGAAGCTTTCGATGTGTCCAGGCAAAATAGATTCATAACTGGTATGAAAATGATTGCAATTTTCGGCAGGTATCCATAGTATTTTTCTACTACTTTGTGGGATATATTTCCATTAAATCAGGCCCCCTATAATACCATGCAGAAGTGGTAAAAATGTACAAGGGAGGGAACAACAGCTCCATTTTTTTAAAATAAGTGTGCTAAATTCTTAACGTTCGATGTTTTTTCTTTAAATATTTTGTTTTAATTGTGTTCTCCAATGTTCGATAATAAAGTGAACTGATTGAATTTGAAACAGTTAGTTCCCTTAACGAAGGTAGACAAAGCAATAAGAAGACCTAATTTGTATCCTAAGGGTCATTATTGCTTTTATATAGAATAGCAGCAGCTTTTTGTCGAACAACCCTTATAATTCATCATAAGTCTAAGGGATGAAAATCCCCTATCAAGTAATATTCTTACGTTTTCATTCACTTTTTTGAATGTCGTATCCTTTCGATAGGGAAAATTATGAATAGATTGGTTGTCATTATGTTTTGGTGGCTAAGAATTTGAGTATCGATTTCCGAACACGTATGTGGTTCGGGGTTCGATCCCTGACCACCGACGCACTCCTTTACCTCGGTAAGCCGGTAATAACACCGGTTAAGAGGGAAGAATGGGGATGAGGCTAGCGACCTCTTCACGTAAAAAATGAACACCACTGCTACCGAAACAAAGATACTGTGTGTTTCTTAATTGTTTACGCCACCTAATTCCTTATAAGTACTCAGGAATTTGTTGGTGAAGATGAGATTCATCGGACTAAGTATTCAGTTTTCAACTAGTGTAGTGGATCATGGGTTCGAGTTTTGCTCCTTCTACTTCGACCTGTACATTTAGGTAGTACCATCTGCCGTTACATGATGAGTGTGACTCTCTATGAGGTACATGAACAATATTTTTCAGGGTAACTGAGTTTATTGACACCCTGTGTTAACGTAAGAGTAGAATTTGGGCATTGTTGTTGGCCCGTAATACTGAGGTGTTAGACGTAAGAAGGGAATTCAGCTAAGTGTAGAACGATTAACCCCCTAGTAACATGAGAAGAGCTTAGAGAATTTCAATGCATATACTAACGCACACACACACACAATCGTGCAATAGAGTATGGGACAGAGCTACATTGTTCTAAAGGAGTAATATTCTTAGATGTTTGTATGTGTGTGGGCCGGGGGGGGGGGAAGGAGAAATTGTTGTTAATCAGCAGCATGTATTTTGCACTGAAGTGGTGCATTATCAAGTTGAGTGATATATCGATTTGAATGTACTTCTTTATTATTATTTGCTGACTATTTGTTGATTACACACACACTGCAAAGAAACGACTGAATTATTATTGTCCGATTGTAACCGTCACGATAGTGTTTTATTTTACTAAGACTGTTTAAATTGACAGTTGCAGTTGTAACTCATATTTCATACGGTTAATCTTTAACCTAAGTACATAGATGTGCTTCGGTGGCGGTTAGGAATCTTGCCGACCATGCACATGGTCCGAGGTTCGATCTACCGCCGACGCACACCTGATATCTATGGTAGTGAGTCTATGATTTTGGTATCATTTTGGTTAACTTTACTTGACTGTGATATTATTATTGTTGTTGTCGCTTGTTACCCTTTTTCTTGTAATTATTTTCCTGTGCTGGTGTTGTTCTGGTTGTTTTATTCCTTGTTTTCCTGGTTTTAAGGGGAGCAACCCACAAGGTCGCTTCTCTCTAAACTATATTTTAATGTAACAATCCCCTTCCCAGGCGTGAGGCTAGCAACCCCACCCTATAAACAAATTTGCTACAGAAACTTCTATGGTCGGCCTGCTAAACTTGGGCTACCGATATCACATGCTGAAAATTTCATACTTGTACCAAAATACTGTGTGGAATCAAGCTATAATAAAAAATAATAATAAGAAATGTCTTAATTGTTTATGTTCATCTAGTCATAGAGAAACTCTTTGGCAAATTGTTTACTCCAAATCATCTTGAGTAAATATCCTTCTATGCACTCATTTAGTTTGCAGACATTTAACCACTGGGATATTCACCATAGAAAGAGTCTACAACAGGAATACGATAAAAGTGTTGTTGCTGGTTGCTATAGAATAGCTGATTTTGTATTGGAAACTTTGAACTGTGTAATGACATCGTATATTGGATATGTTTAAGTGATCTTGTCCTTACTGGAAGCATTTTTTTTCTTCAAGTATTTTGTTTCTCTTAAATTTATAGGTACGAGCGCCTACCTACTTCCAGAAGTGTCGAGATCAAAACTGGCATATCTCACAACTTGAAGCACATCAAGGTCATTGTTATGCCCAGTTAGCTGAATTAAAAGAACGCCTGTCCATTGAAGTTGCTAGGCAAGCGAATAGTGTTGCGTCGAATACGTCAACGTCGATTGGTGCTGTTGTTCCTGATTGTGGTAGTACTGCGTCGTGTGCATCAAATCCTACTATGGTCTGTCGTGAATCTAGCCAATCAACGAATTCATTGACAGTGAAAACGCCAACAACACCTAGTTTATTGAATAATCCTACTACAAGTATGCCTATAACTGTGCCAGTCACTTCTCAGTCATCTGCTCGAACCTCTTCAATTAAAGAGGAAGGTGACAATGAATGTAACACAAAAATGGAAAATCCTGTGACTACTACTACTACTACTTCTACTTCTATTCAACATAATGCTGATGATAATAATAACAGTAATACAACTGAGCCTATGAATACAATAATATCTCTATGGCAAGATGCACAGAATATTCCTGTTTCAGTTATTCCAAGAACTCCGACATCAATATCATCGGCTAATCAGACGGAAAATATTATCAATGAAGGTGTTGAAGATAATTTGACTACTAGAGCTGGTGAATCTGCAAGTGGATTTAATTCACAGGTTAGTTGATATTTGTATATATTATCCTCTCTCTCTCTCTCCCTCTGTATTATTTTATACATTTTCTTTCTTTAAACAATTTTTTTAAAACTTTCATTCTTTTGAAACAAGAAAGAAGAAACATTGGCGCAGAATAATCTGGATCCAGTTTATTTCGTTGGTTGTCATCAGCAGTTGCGTACAGCCTTTGTCCATTAGCAAGCATATTATGTCAGAGCGTCATAGTGAAATATTATTATTATTGTTTCCTTTAATTCCTAAAGGAACATAGGGCTTCAGCTGTGCGTCTCCATTGCGTTCGGTTCTCTGCTAGAGTCTTCACCTGGCTCCAAGTCTGCCACCCACATGCTTTCATCTCCTCTTCACATGACCTCCTCCAAGTCACCCTTGCACTGACGACCAACCAACTCGCCGCTTCCCTTTCGGTTTCCACTCGAGCAACGGCCTGTCTAGTGATGTCACTTGATGGTTTCCTCAGAGTATGGCCAATCCATCTCCATTTCTTCCTGCCTATTTGTTTCACAATCGGTTCCTGGTTGGTTCGCTCCCAGAGATCCCTGTTGCTGATCTTTTCTGGCTGGCCATCTGATCTTGAGTATTGAGCGAAGACAACTAGCTGTTGATGAAGGTCTATAGTTTGTTTGAGGTGCTCCTTATGACGCGCAGTGCAAGTCTCTGATCCGTATGGTGAGTAGCACTGACTGAATTCACATTGGAGTTGAAAATCCGGATCTTATTTTTGATGCTGAGAGTTGTTGACCTCCACACAGTCTTGAGAGTAGTGAAAGCTTGTCTTGCTTTTCCGATTCGTGTTTTGATATCCTCGTCAGTTCCGCCTGTAGTTGAAACGATGCTTCCCAGGTAGGTGGGTAAAAGAGGTTGTTTCTTTCAGGTTCCTCCCATTTATGGTTAAATAAGGCTTTGCAATTTACAAGGTGTCTAAAGTGTTACGACATATATGTATATCTTGTTAGAGGGAAGTTTCTTAAAGAAAATTAGCAAGTCAAGTGTTGGTTTGTAGGGATTTTATTGGTTACAGGATTTCATCATGAGCTGACATTAGTTAGAGAACCATTGGAAAACCTGGGAGTACTGGACAGCTGTTTCCGTTGTCCTAGTTTGGGACTCTTCAGCAGCACGCACCCACCGGGATTCGAACCCAGGAGCTTCTGGTTACAAGGCGAGCTCGTTAATTGTTAATTTTGTTAACTTATCTTTTCACTCCACTCCCCCTTTATGTTTCGCTTGACTCTCTCAAGAGATAATTTTTCTTGATCTTCTGAGTTCTGCTCACTGTATTACATCATCAACTTCTCATCTGACCTCATGTGCACAGTAATTTTTAAATTTTGATCTTCTCTTATCTAACTACGTAACTATTGCTAATTGTCTTTTGTTACCACCTTAACAACACAACTGTTAACTAATTTTTTCAAGAAACTTCTCTCTAACAAGATATACATTTACGTCGTAACACTTTAGACACCTTGTAAATCGCAACGCCTTATTTCACTATGACACTCTGACACAATATGCTTGCCAATGGACAAAGGTAGTACGCAGCTACTGATGACAACCAACGAAATAAACTGGATCCAGATTATTCTGCACCAATGTTTCTTCTTTCTTTGTTCAAATTTATAGAAAAGGGAATCATTGTATGAAATTTTCTTTTTTTTTCTTTCTTGAATACATTATATACATTTAGCCACAAACTGCTCTACAATTGTCCAATTCTACTACACAATTATCTATTGCTGTCTCTGAACCAATATTAAACTTTCTTCTTACTACACATCAACCGATGAATTCGTCAGTTCTGTCAAGTCTAGATGTAAGTCAGTTAACCGCTTCATATAATAGTGAAGATGCATTATCTCCAAATTCATCAAGATATTTGAACACAACGCATGAACAATCAGTGCTTAGTTGTAGTCGAAATACTCAACGACAAGCAGATGTTGATATTGGATCGGTACATTTCAGTGAAGCAGTATCATATGGCGATGAAGCTGATGTAGAAGAAGAAGAAGAAGAGGAAGAAATAGTCGAGGAGGATGAGGATGATGACGGAGGAGAAGAAGAAGAAATCGGAGAAGGAGAAGAAGACGATGATGTCGATGTCGATGTTGATTCAAATGATGCTGATGAAGAGGTGATAGCACGTAATACAATCGGAGATGATGATTATGATGATCGTGTTAGTGGTGGTGGTTGCGGTGGTGTGGAAGACAATAATCTAACACATCAAAATTCACTACCGAAATTTCGTTTATTTTCAGAGTCCAGTGATGCGGAGAATAGTTTAATTGGTGATTTCAGTGATGGGGAACAACACACTAGACACCGAGATGAAGTTCACGATTATGATATGATATCACAGACAACATCAGAGATGCTTTCTGATCATGAAAGTTTACGTTCAAGTATTGATTATAATCTAGTGTTATTAAAGCAACAATTAAGACAGCGTAAAACTACCAACCCGGTGAATACTACAGATTCTATTAGGACATGTGAAAATAATAATAATAATTATCATAATAGGAAACTGATTAACTCAACTGTACAGATGACAAACTATGAAAACAACTTCAATAATACAGACAATATCCTTGACTCCGAGGCTGGTGGTGGTGATCTAGCCTGTGATTATGAATATCATTCGACTAGAAATGCTTTAGAAGAATTATTGAAACTGCCTGATCCTCGACCTAGTTCGTCTACTACTAGTCGTGTCAATGAATTAATATTGAACAGGAATACCACCTCTAGTAACAGCTGTGCTAGTAGCAGTAATACTGGTAATAGTAATAGTAATAACAATAATAAACAAAAATCAAGTCAACTTTCACGTCACCCGCTATGGTTTAAACTTTCCTCCTCGTCTAATGTCACTAATCATATTAATACTACTACTAATAATAATAAGTCTCGCTTACAACTGATGAATCAACAAGCCTCAACAAGTCGGTCTAATCAAAACTCAAGTTTTATTGAAGAAAGATTTAAACAATTGAAATGTCAGTCTTTAGAACAACAGAAAGCCTTGCCAACTGTTATACCGAATGTAGACGATATACAGTACTGTAGTCGTACATCTGATCAAGAGTGTTCAGCAGCCAGATCATTTGTTGTTAGTGAATGTTTAAATAACAAGTTTATTAAAGCGTTATCAGAGTCACATGAATCGCCACAGGCGTCGAATTACCAGTCTGGATTAAATAGTGAGTCGCGTTGGGGAAGAAGAAGAATATCCAGAGACTCAAATGCTTGCAGGTAAGTAAGTTGTGTGTGTAAATAATTTAAAACTATTATTAGTAATATTGTTATTGTTCCCTTGGGTTCCTAGTGGAACATAGGGCTTCAACTACACGTCTCCACTGCATCCATGTTAATCCATACTGTTTCAACTCCTCTTGACACGATCTCCTCCATGTCACCCACACTTGAACGTCCCACTCGCCGCTTCCCTTTCGGGTTCCACTCGAGTGATGGCCTGACGCGCGATGTCATCCAGCGGTCTCCTCAGCGAGTGTCCAATCCATCTCCACTTTCTCCTGCATATTTGTTGGTCGATTGGTTCTTGTTTTGTTTGTTCCCATAGTTTCTTGTTAGTTCTTGTTCTTTCCGGCCATCTGATCTTCAGTATACAGCCAGCGAAGACAGTTGTTGATAAAGGTGTGCAACAGGCTGTTGGAAATAAATATTCTTTGTGACCCACCAAGTTTCTGATCCGTATAGAAGAAGTGACTGACTTGACGTTTGCATTGAAAATACGAATTGTATTGTTGATGTTGAGTGACGAAGATTTCCAGATTGGTTTCAGATTGATGAATGTGTTTCTCGCCTACCCGATTCTCGATTTGATATCCTCGTCCGTTCGTCCTGTAGTTGAGACAATGCTCCTCAGCTCGCTAGTTTTCTAGCCGGTCCCAAGCCCGGATAAAGAGGAGGGTGGGGGCGTGGTGCTAGCAACTCCACCCGCAAAACTCAAACAAATTGCTACAGAAACTTCAGCGCATAAATATATTAGAAATTTAAAACTATGCTGGTTCATATTTAGTTTACCTTAGACTTGTGTAGTTCTCATCTTTAAGTGACTATATAAGTTTGACTTAGTTTGTTCAAAAGAACTTTGAATCGACAATATCTCTATAAAACCAATATTTTAAAATGGACTGTTTGAAGCTCCAGTGAAAGTCGTAACCCGTGTTGGAGCACAATCATGTCGACTTGTAAGGACAGATCACTCACCGACGACAATGACTGGAGATAGATGGCTGTGTATCACGAATTGATAGAAGTTATCAATTCATAAGCTATTCCACCTGACCCAGCGGATAAATGCTAACATGTGAAGGCTGAAGGTTCTGGGTGTTCAGTAACTAGAAAGTTTATGAGTCCTCACTGGTAAAGAGTCCCAGACTGACTTGACAAAACCGTTGTTCAATACTCTTTAGTTTCAAAGGATTATCCAACTGATGTCAGCTACCTTGAAATCAACTTAAAATAATCAAAATTCTTCAGATGCTCGTTTTTATCCAACGTAAGGAGTAGAATATACTGCCATATTTTATAAAGTTACTCGAACCCAGCAGTCATCGTCGCTTCAGAGGCCAAAGCGAGAATACCACCAATCATCAGGAATGCTGGTACATGGAGCTGATGAGTTTCAAACACGTAGAATGACACTGTTTGACTGTGTCAAATATACCCACTAACACAGGTAATCATACTCTCTCTCCCTCAGTATCCAATTTCGACAGTGTTATGTGTGACATAAGCATAAGATAGGCGTTAACTAAATAACTCACCATAGTTTATCACTTGATAAGGCTATAAACAATGAAATGGGTGTGGCACATAAATAGTCTAACCTTATTATCAAAGTGAAAATGACTTATCTGTTGGAGAAGTTAGCGTACATTTGTTACGGCTTAAGTGATATTAATATATGTGTAAAACTTGGGCACTGTGGTAGTAAGTAATTCCATATTAGTTTGTTTATTAGATGGATATATCACACAGTGAAACAGTATTGTTTACTGGATGACATTTTGAACAAAATTTATTCTTCATACTGATATTGTTAGTTATAATCACACGACTTCGAAACTTGAGTTTTATAGTTTTCTTTGTTCTCTCCTATTTGTCGTCGTTGGGGCAGTAGAATTTTCCAGATATCTCGATGGACAGGCGTTGAATCATTCCTACTGCACGTATTCTCTCTTAGTTGACTCGACAAACAAAGCATCCATTATCAATCTCTCCCTCCACTCTGTGACATTAGATTTTAAAACTTTCATCTTATCCCATCCATCCTACCGTATGGTTGTGTGTAACTACATGCAGTGAGTACTATAGCTGAACTATTCTCTAGATTTCTTATCTTATTGAGGTCAACTAATCTAGATTTTGCTGCTAGGTTTTTATGCTCGGCTTGTCTGACTGCACCTGTTCTACTAGTCTGACCTATGTATTTGACATGACAATCATTGCAGGCAGGGTATTAGATAAACTAAATTGTTTTGTTTTATTGGCTCCACAGGATTGATCCGTTAACCGACAAAGCTTGTTTCTAATTGAGCTTGTGAGTAATTGAATGCCAGCCACTTTTATTCCTGCTTTGTTAGGAATTCTGCATAAGGTTTCTGAGGTTCCTTCCTTGTGTGGAATTACTACTGATGATTTCGATTCCTTATTGTTGGTGTTGTCATTATCTTGTGCATGTTTGACATGCATGTCGTCATTAATATTACTATTATTATAATTATTATTGTTCGAAACATTGTCATCCAGTAAATAATACTGTTTCACTGTGTGAGAGATTTAATAAACAAACTAATATGGAATTACGGCTTAAGTGTATTTTATCATTCTCTGAGAAAGCGTATATATTCTAGGCAACATTATTGAGTTACTGAGTGATTTATAAAAATGCCACCTTATTGTCGTCCTTTTATTATTATTATTATTATTATTATTATTATTATTATTATTATTATTGTGATTAATGATTATTATTACTAATAATGGTGTTTTCCGTAATTATTCTCATTGAAGGAGAAGAGGAAAATACAAATGAGCCTTTATTTATTGAAATTTTTACTCTACTTTTTTTCCCCAGTGACACTACTTTGATGTGTCCTAAACTATGCGCCTCATCGTCTTCATCACGGTCGTCATCACAAGACGAGACAATATCACTACGGCGTTTACCGAAAGATAAAAGTTTTAAACTTCTATACGGTGTCCGTATACCTGAATTGGAAAATAAACACCAACACGAACACCAACAACTACAGCAACAGCAGCAGAAAAAACAACAGTGTAACAGTCCAAGACAACTCGCTCATTGTCATAAAGAAGACGGTGTTAGTTCTGGTTATCCCTTAACACTGTTAACAACTGGTCCAGTCGCGTCAACATCATCATCATGTAATCTTAGAAAAGAATTGTTGAATGGGGCTAATCTTCCAGTGGTTTGTAATAAGGATATATCTTGGCATAGACCTTTGCAAAATACTAATTCTGGTCCTTCAACTCGTGTAAATTTAAATAACCATTCTGATGGATCATCACTGTCAACAACTAAGACGACCATAGCACCAGCATCATCATCATCATCTGCGTTGGTACCAACGTTGAAATGTTCAAATCATTTCGCATCAGTCAAAGATTCAGTGGAACCGTTGGCAACACCATCAACACAAAACATGAAAAATACAGCGCAAAGTTTAGAAAATGATATTGATGAGGAAACAATGACAGGTGAATCATATATATATATATATATATATATATATATATATATATATATATATATATATATATATATATATATATATATATATATATATGTAAAATGCCTCTTTACACAGTTGCTAAAAGACAACATTCTTGTTTGAAATTAGATATTTTTGATGTATCGAAGCTCTGAGACGCTTGCTACCCGGCAATTATGCCAATTTTTACGCAACTATAAGGCAAATAACTGAAGAAAAAGTCCATTTTTTAACGGACTAACTGATCTGATGATATTAGGTGGTTGGAGGCAATCGGCCACAGGAAGCCTTGCTTGGCCTAGGTTTCGTGCTAGTCACTTATCAGTCACCAAGGCGTATCTGCAACCTTGAAGGAACTCATGTCCCTTCTGAGATCGGAACCCGCGTCACTCTGTGCTGCATTCAGAAATGTTACCACTGAGCTATTTGGGCTCGCGATCGACCTTCTGTGGGACTGACTGTATTGGATAATTTGGTTGGAGACTAGTAACTACAGTGTCGGTGGCGTAGTGGTTAGGACGCTTGTCGACCATGCACATGGTCCGGGGTTCGATCCCCGGCCGACGCACTCCTTTACCTCGCTAAGCCAGAAATAATGCTGGTGAAGAGGGAAGGTTGGGCATGAGGCTAGTAACCTCATCCTGTAAAAATGAACACTGCTACAGAAACTTCAAGCCACTGGCCTGAAGCCCTATGTTCCACTGGGAACGTAAAGGAAATAAAAAAAACAACTAGTAACTACTGCAATGTGTCTAGTCCTTTTTTCGATGCAGACTGAATTTGATCAGCCAGGTTTGCAATGTGGCTGGCCACCACTCTAGGTAGCTCGCCATCATGGTACACACTAATTTGATTATAATAGATGGTTGGAGACAATCGGCAGAAAGCCTTAGACCTACGTCACGTGCTAGTTGGCACTCGACTAACTGATCTAATGCAAACCCAGTCAATGTTATTTATCGGCGATCAGTTTCAATATTATGAAGATGAAGGTTGGTAGTGAACAGGAAGGCCTTGTGAGTTTATGGGAGGATAACACTTCTCAGAGTAACTGAAAAAGAAAGACTATTAGCGTTGGGTGACTGCAGACCACAGCGGAAAATTGTCTGAGACTGGTTTCACACTGCCTGTTTGAAGTGTTTTTGGAGTTGTGTTCGTATTGAGATTCCACAGCCGCAAGGTAAACGCAATGCAAAATTTCCCAGGTCGACGTTTTTCTAACTAAACCATCGTCCTCAGAGTTGCGAAGTAGCATAACTGGCTTGCTGGTCATCTGAGGTGAAACACCTTACACTGATGTTATATCCTTATTCGTCAACAGTACAACTTCACCCATAGACCGACCCCAAACATAGTGTAAATCACACAATTCACAGTGCGGTGGTAACTGATTTTAGTCCGACCGCGCTATGAAAACGATGCTTCAGACATAGTGGGACACACAAGAACATTGATTCTAGCCTGTTGGGTCATTAAGGTATGCAAGTTTGACCATAATGTCATGGGGAGCAGCTCTATCGTCCGGTGGTGGTGGTGGTGTATTCTGGTTGTATAAGCACCACCTCTGCTCTGCAGGATTACTGCATTCAAGTGACAAGTAAAACCATGTCAAGACATAAAAAGGTCAGAATCCATTGTCATTACTAGCAGTAGTTAAGTGCTTTACCACACTTGACATGACTCATCCCACAGTCTGTTTCTTTCTGGATCTGCGAGTAGTTGGTTATAATTGAGCCAGTGGTTAGTTATTTGTTCAGAAGGTTATAGTAAACTGATATACTGCAGATTAATTTTGATTGCACACTAGTGAGTAACTAGTGTAATGTGTCTACTCCTATCTTCGCTGCAGACTGAATTCTATCAGTCATGTTTGCAATGTGGCCACTATGCTAGGTGGCTCGCCATTACGGTGCACTGTGAATTGTTGCTATTAGATGGTTGGAGGCACAGGAAGCTTTGGACCTAGGTTTCGTGCTAGTCGCCACTCATCAGTCACCAAGACGTATCTGCAACCTTGAAGGAACTCATGTCCCTTCTGAGATTCGAACCCGCGTCACCCAGTGTTGCAGTCAGAGACGTTACCACTGAGCTATTCAGGCTCGCGACTGACCTCCTGTAGGACTGACTGTATTGGATATTTTTGATTGCGGATTAACTTTCAGCAGGAGTCGATGTTATTGAAATTTGCTGTGAAATTAGTCTGATTTCCGTAAAGTCACAATTATTTTTTATATAATATTAATAGTTGAGTAAATTCACCTCTTTTTAAAATAAAAAAATCAAATTCATATTTCTTCCTTATTCACTGTAGGTGATCGTGACATAGGTGAACATGTGTTGAGTAATCGTCGTTTGTGGGAAGATCCAAATCTTACTATTACAACCAACATGAATAGTACTGCTGCTACTACTAATACTAATACTATCACTGCAAATAGCAAATCAACCAGTTCTTCGTTATTGTCTAATCTTGACAATAGAACACTTAATCAATCTAAACTTTTATCTGTCTCACCACGTTCACTGTCAACGGGATCTAGCACAAAAATGAACGAATCAAGTGTTAATAATACTAATAATAAATAAAAAATCCAGTCCATCTACAATAAGCAATGCAACACGTAAACAATCAAAACCATCAGATGAAATCAATCCGCGTACAATGTGCAATAGACTCTGTTTCAAAGCGAAACGTATTCATGATGCCTTAGAATCTGGTAAATTTGTAAAATCAAATAGCTGTAATTCTTCAGAGAATACACTTCAAAGTCAAGAGAAAGCATCGCATTCTCTTTCGAAGTGAGTCAGTCGTACAGCTTTATTATAACAGATTATTCATAGTATTTTGTGATTACACTTACTGACTGACTGACTCACCAGTTTCGACATAGAACTTAGCACAGATGTGCAGCAGTTCGACTTGCACCACCCTCCCTGCACACATAGCACACACGGCAGAGTAGAGAGTAAAGAAACATTCAAAATAGAGAGAGAGAGAGAGAGAATAATGAAACAAAAGTGTGAGTGAGGGAAAAAGAATAGCAATATGGAAAACCAATAGCATTTCATTGGATATTAAAAATCAAAATGACTGAATGCATCTGTGCCAGACATTGATAACAACAATTTTGAGCCATATCACCGCCAATAGTCTCCATCCTTCATAGATTCTGACAATCTCGAGGACCCTAACCAGTCAGGAAGTTTACACCTCCCTGCGTGGCTGGTTTAAACTAACTGTTGTGGATTTCTTCATTGACTGATGAAGCCATGTTTTGGTTTGACCGCCACTGGTTAGGTCTTTTCCAACCTAATCTATCCTATGTCAGCTAACATTGCGCGTTGACGAGGAAGGTGATGGGTGCAAGGCATTCATGCATGCGTAACAGGATGATACGACTTAGTATTTTACTTGGCGAACGTGCACAAGAGCATGATTCCACGTCAGTTCTTGCGGAGAGAGGCTTAAGTCGCCTTTCTTTGGAAGATTGACGAGGTACCCTGCCTTTCCTCTAATTGGTAGCTTCCGTCCCTTCCTTCAAAACCTTTTGCAATAATCGCGTGAGAACATCTGCCAAAGTCTCTCGGTCAGTTTCCAGTGCTTCGCAGTGACGGAATTCCATCTGGTCCTGCTGCCTTCCCGACCAACCTACCTTCAGAAACTTGATCGCATTCAGGATTTCTGATTTCCTTCGTTGGGGGATTGGTGTCCAATTGCAAGCAGTTCTGTGCATGGTGTTGCTAGTGGTGGTGGCATTTCTGGGTGAGTCACGGGTGATGGTCGATTAAAGAGTCTTTTGAAGTGATCATCCCAGTGTTCTACTTGTTTCTCCTCCTTGGTAATCAGGTTCCGTTGAACACATTTTATTGATTCCATCATCTGGGTGGATATCTTCCTGTGTAGCTAGCAGCCGGTTATCTGATGTAATGTTCTCAGGTCTCTCCTACATGCAGCTGCCTGTTATGCCTCAGTTGACAGCCAGTGTGCCGTTTTTTGTGTGTGGCTTTCGTCTCTGCTAGCACTCCTCTTCACTTCTTTCACTACTCGGTGCAGTGTACATTGCTGTGAACTCAGTCTCTCCTTCTGTTCTCTTTCCCATCTTTGCATTGAGTCATCTTCTCTTCCACCTTCCTCCTCTCCTCTCCTCACTTCTATTAGCTTCCAGGTAGGCGTCCGTTGGCAGCCATTCCTTATCTTGTGTCTTATTTCTTCATAGAACAGTTATACACGTCTCCTTGGACATCACCTGCAGAAACTTAGTTCCAATGTTCCTCCCGTCAAACAAGTTTCCTTAGTGATGTCACGTAGTGTCTCCAACATTGCTGTGATCTCATCTGTAGTGAAGGTAGGTATCCCTTGTAGTTTTGTCCTTCAGTTTCTGAATGTTGAACTTGATTTACAGTGGTCTGTCTCAAGTTGTTCTGAGGGATTTCGGCTTCACCTTGAAGGTTCCTTGAACTAGATCATGCTGATGGTCTGAGCTCACATCTGCTCCCCTTCTCGACTTTGTGTTCAGCAGACTGCCTCGCCAATTCCTTGACCACATTGAAATGAAATCTATCTAGTTCGTGGTGTGCTTATCAGGCGAAATCCATGTCGCTGGCCTTGTGTATATCTTTGTGTTTGTACACGCTGCCTCCGACTAACAGATCATTGAAAGCGGAGAAGTTTGCGAATAATTCTCCCTTCACATTCATTTATCCAAGTGAGAGCTTCTCGATGCATGGTGAGTTCTCTCCCTGTGTTATCTGCTCCCAGTTCGGCTTGCATTCATATTTCTCATGAGGATTTTGATGTCACCATTTGGCATGTTGTCCATAACTGTTTGTAGTTGTCTGTAAAAAAATAACTTCACGTCTTGTTCCGCGTTATGTGGGATACTGTGCGTAATACTGGATAATTGTGACCTTCCTTTGGATTTGAATCTTGCTGTCATGATCCTGGATGATAATGGTTCCCACTGCATTAGGGCTCTGGCTGCCACTGGCGATATCATGGTAGCCACTTACTGTTTCAGTGTGTTCGTGGTTGTCGTCTGAGTGACCACACCGGAGTAGATTACTGAATCTCCAGTTGACACTTATGATGATTCGCATCCATTCCATCTGCTATCACAGATTCCCAGCACTTCTATGCCATATCTTCGCATTTCTCTGGCTACCTGGGCAGCTTTCCCAGCCAGTGTCGTACAGTGTACGAGCATCTCACGTCCCCATTCTTATTCTTGCTGTCATCGAGAGAGAAGAGAAGACACATCGGCTTTCTGGCTTCCCAAAGGCTTTCATGAGGCGGCTGTGTCATTTCGCCTCGCCGACTCGAGGGAAGAATATGATTGTTGTTATTTGAGTTTTGTATTTTAATATATATATTCTATGCGTTGAAGTTTTTCTAGCGGTTTGATAGGTTTAGTGGTGTGGAGTCACTAGCCCCACGCCTCTTTTACCGGGCATGGTACCCGTTAGAAAACTAGTAAGCCAGTTAGCTAGGCGAGGTTGAACTATTTGACACTTGCCCAATTTAAGCCAGTACTTAAGATAATGCCAGGTTGTATGCTGAAATTATCTGTCTCCGATGTGTCGATGATTTCTATCACTAAACACTTCAATATTAGTGCATTATTTATATCTATCTTGTGTTGATTGTAATTTGTCAGTTCACATACCTTTTTCTCATCTTTTCATTTACCAGGCTTGATGATAATTTAGACTCTGTAAATACAGATGAAGCTACAACAAGCAATTCAGGCTTAAATCTTCCACCAGCTCATTTAGGTGAGATTGACACTGAGTCGCAGGAATCTACTCCTGCACAGTATCCATTTGTTGAATGTAAGTAAATTATGAGATGCATAACATTTAATGGTTTGTATGATGGGAAGCTTTCTTTTCTTCAGCAAAGATAATTTTCTTTATCGATGAATTCATATTCATAGGCTGTTCTGTACAGTCGTATTTATTTATATCTATCAAAATTATAATTGATACAATTACACAGAAGAAGTGGCTTTAGAAGTGAAGACAAAAGTTGTAAATCACGTAATACTCAAACAACAGCACAAAGGAAGAAAGGTCTCAGAAATTTGATAAGGCTTAGAATTGTTATTGAGTGAGAAGAAAGGTAGTTGAGTGTCCATTTAACTGGTTGGCTGGCTGGCTGGCTGGATTCAACGTAGAACTTGGCACCGAAGTGCAGCAGTTCGAGTTGCCACGTTCCAAAGAGCACACAAAGGTAGACAAGAAGATGAGTGAAGAGAATCAATAGAGCTCTGACAAGTAAAAGAGTGAAACAGAATGAGTAATGGTAGAAAGGAATATGAAAGATTACAGAAGAGACTGAATACATCTGCGTAAGCCATTGACAACGATTTTGAGCCATGTCGCCTATTGTCTCTAGCCATTGATTCTTAGAGTCCCGAGGGCCCCAACCCGGAAGTCTGCATCTCCCTACCTGACTCAGTTTAACTGTCAGGGATTTCATGAATTGATGCCATGTTTTTGTTTGGCCACCACTTACTCTTTTCCAACCTGCACCTATATCAGCTAGTAATGCCCGTCGTGTCCATTTAACAAATGTGAAGAGGGCAGTGAAAATGTACAAAAGGAAAATATGCGAGTGATAACAGTACAATTAATTATTAAAGTAAAAGCAAACTAAAAGTAAAATTGAAAATTTAAGAAAAAAGAAAATTTTTTACAGGGAAAGACTAGTGAAGAGGTTGAGACCATGGCAGAATAGGAAACTGGACAAAAGTTTTCTGTATACAGAGTTCGGGGTTTTGTTTTGTTGACCAACTATCAACACCTCTGCCATACACAAAAGCCGAAACCTGACGCCCTTTGTACCATTTGGCCCCCCACCTTGTAGATAATCTTGAAAGACGACTCTGGTAACTCTAGTAACTGTCTTACATTGTCTTTCTCGCTAACCATGCGAGATAATTTTCAGAGATGCATTGTGAAAGTGTGTACTTTGTGCCTATACAACTAACTCCACATGAGCAGGTGAATATATATACACACACACATTCCAAAGCCGCAGTTTTTCCATCACACACCCATCGATCACTTGTCCTCTGTAGGAATTGATCTGTAGTTCAGCAGCAAAGAGGGCGTTTCACAGTGATCTGGGTAGGCAGTGGTTCTTCAGGACCTCAGCGGCGGTATTCACATGTATGCAGAAGCCTTACTTTGACATTTAACTTCACCAGAATATCTTCCGAATTAAATAATGTTTTTGAATTATGATATGAAAGGGTTAACTTCTATAGATAAGCTTGCAATAAGAAGTAAGTTAAACTATTACCGGAGATATGTCTCATATAATAACATATCGTGCGTCGGTGGCACAGTGGTTAGGACTCTCGCCGACCATGCACATGGTCTGGGGTTCGATCCTCTGCCGACGCACACCCGATATCTATGGTCGGCCTGCAAAATTTGGGCTACCGATATGACATGCTGAAAATTCCTTACTTGTACTGAAAATACGGTGTGGAATCAAGCTGTAATCAAAAATAAAAATATCACATATGATACAAACAATGCAAGAACAACAGAAGAACGAGGATTTCTAGCAACAACCACAAACATTTATGGACAACATGCCAAATGGTGACATCAAAATCCTCATGAGAAATATGAATGCAAGCCGAACTGAGAGCAGATAACACACGAAGTGAACTCACCATGCATCGAGAAACTCTCACTCGGAAAATGAATGCGAACGGAGAATTATTCGCAAACTTCTCCGCTTTCAATGATTTGGTAGTCGGAGGCAGCGTGTACAAACACAAAGGTATACTTGAACAAAGAAAGAAGAAACATTAGTGCAGAATAATCTGGATCCATTTTATTTCGTTGGTTCTCATCAGCTGCGTACAACCTGAATTTTTTAATTAAAAATAAAGTGTACAACTTTTAACAAACCTTTGTCCATTAGCAAGCATTGTGTCAGAGTGTCATAATAAAATAAGGCATTGGCATTTACAGGGTGTCACCACATATATATATATCTTGGTAGAGAGAAGTTTCTTGAAAAAATTAGTTAACAGTTGTGTTGTTAAGGTGGTAACAAAAGACAATTAGCAAAATTTACGTAATTAGATGAGAGAAGATCAAAATTTCGGTGCACATGAGGTCAGTTGAGAAGTTGATGATGCAATACAGTGCAGTGAGCAGAACTCAGAACATCAAGACAAAGGATCTCTTAAGAGAGTCAAGCGAAACATAAAGGGGCAATGGAATGAAATGACAAGTTAAGAAAATAAACAAAATTAGAAAACAAAGAGTTACTAAGAAGTGAGTTACCAGGGTAATTGAAGTCCAACAACGGATTCTTTTTGGACAAATATGTAGGCTTCAATCGTTTTGTTGCTATAGCTTCGGCAAACTTGAGAAGACTTGAGGTACTTTGTCTGTTAATTATTTTGAATGATTCCGGCACATCTACTCGGTGTCCTGTGTCAATCAGATGTTTGGCGATTGAAGAGCTTAAACAATTCGGTCCCTTTAACCGGAGGCTCCTTGGTACATGTTCGCAGAATCTGACGTAGGCCCTCCTCTCTGTTCTCCCAATGTAACTGCTCCCGCAGATACATGTGAATTGGTATACACAGTTGGAGGTAACATGTGAGGGGTACTTGTCAATCTTTGACTGCACCAGTGAAGAGGTTGTTCGGGATAGAGAGACTAATAACGCTGCAGGATACGTCCTTAAGATAACTGGCACGTTTGCGAGGTGGTTCAAAATCATAAGCATCCACCGGTATTTGACGCTTTTGTACCAAAACAGCAGCTTTTGCCTCAGATGGGCAAGAGAACAGAAGGAGAGTTTGAGTTGACAGCAATGTGCACTGCATCGAATTGTGAAAGAAGTGAAGAGGAGTGCTAGGAGTGACAAAAGACACACACAAATACGACACGCTGACTGTCAGCTGAGGCATATTAGGTAGCTGCATGTTGGAGAGTCCTCAGAACATAACATGAGATAACCGGCTGCTAGCTACACAGGAAGATATCCACCCAGATGATGGAATCAATAAAATGTGTTCAACGGAACCTGATTACCAAGGAGGAGAAACAAATAGAACACTGGAATGATCACTTCAAAGGACTCTTGAATCGACCATCACCCGTGACTCACCCAGAAATGCCACCACCACTAGCAACACCATGCACAGAACTGCTTGCAATTGGACACCAATCCCCCAACGAAGGAAATCAGAAATCCTGAATGCGATCAAGTTTCTGAAGGTAGGTTGGTCGGGAAGGCAGCAGGACCAGATGGAATTCCGTCACTGCGAAGCACTGGAAACTGACCGAGAGACTTTGGCAGATGTTCTCACGCGATTATTGCAAAAGGTTTTGAAGGAAGGAAAGGCAGCTACCGATTGGAGGAAAGGCAGGGTACCTCGTCAATCTTCCAAAGGAGGGCAACTCAAGCCTCTCTCCGCAAGAACCGGCGTAGAATCATGCTCTTGTGCACGTTCGCCAAGTAAAATACTAACTCCCATCATCCTAGAGAGAATAAAAGATGCACTGGATGCAGAACTCCACCAGCCCGGAACAAGCTGGATTCAGGAAAGGTAAATCATTTGCTGATAGAACTGCAAATCTACGCATCACCTTCAAGCAGAGCATAGAATGGCATTTGAACTTCTTTCTACTTCAGTTCCACCGACTTCAAAAAGGCCCTCAACAGACAGCGTTGACCGAGACCTACCCCAAATCTTTATCAACCTCATTCCACAGTTGGCTATGTGACAATGGCACATGTCAGGTGATCCACAACAGCGAAGCCTCTGAAGTGAAGACAGCAGTAACAGAAGACTGCCTGCTATCACCGACAATATTACCGCTTGAGGTAGACTAGACCCTGCCGTAGACTGTGGGAAGCGAGGTGACAGGAATAGGAATACGTCGAACCAACAAGAAGACTCGAGAATATTTAAACTTCATGGGCAATTTATGTCTAGTGTCGCAAAACTCGAAGATACACAGGCGAGAGGCAACAAATCGACAGAAGTATCAGGCAGACAAGACAGGATTTCAAGTGAACATAGAGAAGACAGAGATGGTGAAGATACTGACTATCACCACCACCACCACCACCACGAACAACAACAACAACCGCTGGTCATTATGAACAGGAGAAATTTGAAGGAAGTCACTTCATTCACTTATGTAGGCAGCATCCCTGCAACTACACAAGCGGAACGATTGAAGATGTCTAAGCCACAAGAGGAAAGGCAAAACACACCCTCGTCAATCTGAAATCAGAGTGGAAATCTACTGCAGCATCCAGTCAGCATAAGGAACACGATTCGGATATTCAACACTGATGTCAAGTCAGTCAGTTCTTTCATCTGCTGCAGAAACTTGACACACACACATACACATCAATAAAACCATTTCTAACAGGCTTCAGACTTCCATCAGAGAGCTGAGCTCCATTTCGAGGATGATATGACCAGAAAGAATTAGCAACAAGAAACTCAGAGGACGAACTCGAACTAATCAAGAAGCTATTGCTCAACAAATATTCCGAAGGAAATGGAGACTGACTGAACACACTCTGAGAACATAGTTGGCTGACATCGGGTGCCAGGCTCTCGAGTGGAACTTGAACGGGGAATGGCCAGTTGGGCCCCTGAGAGTGACATAGAGATCATGTGACGAGGAGGAGGAGGAGGTGAGAGTTTATAGACAACCGTGACTGCAGAGAACAGGATGCAATTCAGACCTACTGAAGCCCTCTGTTCCAGTTTAGGTTGGTTTTAGCAGTTCATTAGGCTCTTTCCTCTCTCTGTCTGTTTTCGACATAAACAGTGGAAGGGAGCTTTGTACTTCTGTGTCTGATTGCATTATCATTTGTCTTGTACAACCATTTTCCCTACTAAGACCAAATAGTTACCCGATGATACCTACCTCCAATGCCTTTTCCATACCGTTTAACTTTCGTGGCCCACCACTGTCCGCAGTCATGGCGAATACTCGTCAGCTTGCGTATCACCACCTTCACTCCTCGTCAAGTCTTCGGTCCTCTGGGATCCTTCTATCACCCGAAATTAAATGGCAGAGATCCACTGGGATATGCTGTCCTCTGTCTCTAGGTCATCAATAGCTTCAATCACTTTTGTGTTTGGTTGTGTTCTGGTCGGATTAATTGAGAGACTTCCGTTGTCCTTCGAGACAACATGTCCGCGCAAGTCAATATATATTTTTATTATTATTATTGTTTCCTTTAATTCGTAGAGGAACATAGGGCTTCAGCCGTGCATCTCCATTGCGTTCGGTTCTCTGCTAGAATCTTCACCTGGCTCCAAGACTGCCCACACGTTTTCATCTCCTCTTCACATGACCTCCTCCAAGTCTCCCTTGCAGTGACGACCGGTCGGTCGATCGGTTTTCGACATAGAACTTTGCACATATGTGCGGCAGTTCAAGTCACCACACTCCCTCGTTGTAGCACACAAAGGAAAATAAGAAAGTAGAAGAAATGCATAATATAGATAGTAAACAGAGGTGTGAGACAAAGGTATAGTAATAACGAAGAGCAAAACAGTTTCATTGGAAATCATAAGTCACAAGGAGTGGATGCATCGGCGCCAGTCATTGAGAACGATTTTGAGCCATGTCACCAATTGTTTCCAACCATTTGGTTTTTACCGTCCCAAGACCCCAAACAGTCAGGAAGTCTACACCTTCCTACGTGGCCTAGACTAACTGTTGTGGATTTCATTGACTGGTGGCATGTTTTCGTTTGACCGCCGCTTGCTCCTTTCCAGCCTGGCCCTATGTCAGCTAACATTGCCCGTCGAGGAAGACGATGACTAGGCATACGTAATACATGTCCTAACCATCTAATCCAGTCGATGTAATTTCACAGTCTAGTCGACTGATTTCCCCGCCTTACTCGACGCCTAACCTCAATATTGCTCACCACTTCACGTGGGAGATTGAACGCAGACACCTATGATCGAAGACAGATAATCTTTTCATGTCTTCTGCTCTCAATGGCCATGTCTCACAGCCATAAAGGAGGACGGAGTGGACTGCTGAGCAGTACACACGCCGTTTGGTTGACAGGTAGCCACGTACCACGTCTACGCCAGAGACGGAGTAAACTGGCATATGCGGTTCTAGCCCTCTGTATTCGTGCTGAGATTTCGTCAGAGATCAACCCGTTGGGGCTGATTTTACTTCCCAAATAAACATAAACGTGCGCGAACCAGAGCGTGTTCAGAGTCTACGCACGTGTTCCAGAAGGAGCGACAGTCTTTTACTGACCCTCGCCAACGATACCCTATGACTATGTGGTCTATCTGAGTCCAGCGTTGATTTGGTGATGGTTACACAACGTTTCTCTTTGGGCCTAAAGTTAGTGCTAACTAGGAACAGATGATTATCTGAGCGAAACTGTAGAAGACAATCACCGTTATCGGTTCGTCGGTAGGGAACTCCATACGTACCACTTACATACTTCTCAGTCTGGCACAACTTCCCTACTTGGGCACTGAAGTCGCCTGCTAAAACAACTATGTCTGAACGTTTTGCTTTTTGCAGCAAATTAGACAGTTTCCGGTAGAAGTCATCTTTTAATTCATCCGAACTGCAATCTGTTGGGGCCTAACCGGAAACTACGAAAAGGCAACGACGGGTAGCGCCGTCTTTCCCGTTCAGACGGACCGCGCAAATACGACTATCTACTGGGATCCAGTCAAGAAGTGATTTTTCCGCCTTAACACTCAGTGCTATCCCTACACCTGTGAGTACTGACGGACAAGCTGAGGGGTCTCCCGACACCCTTAAAGTGAATTTTGCAGATTCACATTGTTGACTGGGTGAGGTCAAGTGAATGACCACACTTGGGTCTTGTATGCGTGTCTCCGAAACACAGCATACATCCATGGCTCTAGATTCCAGAGTTCTTGCTAGTGATGCCTGTTGTCCGATTTGGCAGAGGGTCCTGATGTTAAAAGCTCCTATATGAAGTTGGCGACGTGGCTTAAAAAGGCTATCTGGGGTGTTTCTATGTCTCTCATCGTTGTTTGTGGTCACAGAGTGAACTGAAGATGACTCACTAGCCTGAAGAATAGTGCTAACTGTAGTAGAGAAGCAAGATGAGGAAGGTGATGTGAGTAAGGGACGGTGATGCACAGGTAGGCTTCGTGTGCTTCTGGAAGTGTGTGGGCGGTTGTTACTTCCCGGCTGCCGACACCGTGGAAGTTGGTTGAGTCTTCGGGTACCTGAAATAGAGAAAAGGTTAGTGTTGTGTAACCGCAGAGCCCAGGGGACAACTGCTTGAGTCAGGCCGGTCACACGCGGCCTGATTTTGTTTGTTTGTTTTTGTTTGGTGTGTCTCAGTAGCATATTTATCACTTCTGCCCTGTGACACGGCAGCAGGAAGCGCGGTCGTTGTTAATCCGGGCCATGGCCGATCCGGCATGATATCTTGTGAGTTTTTTGGAATCATAGTATTGGACTGGGTAGCTGCTTTTTGTCTAGCCGCTATCCAAACAACCTTTCTGGCATGATAGGACATACAGGAACATAAGTTCCAGCCAGTGTAGCTCATTGGGTCATTGCGATATGCAAGCTCGACCACCACGTCAAGGTAGCACCTATCGGTCGGCCTTTTTCCTCTATCCATTTCAGTCAAATACATTGACAATCTTGTGTATGATTTAAGCATTTATCTTTCAGACAGTGAGCTACGATGCCTATCCATGCTCTACCTCCTGACTTGTGAACACTCAGAACAGGAGGAGCATACTTCAGTGCATTAATACACAGGCGTTTGTTCAATTGAATTTATAGTCCTATTCTTATTTATTCTCACATTTGTACGTGTGTATGTGTACGATACCGTGTTGTTTTTCTGTCTTCTTTTCACATTCTAGTGGTTCAAAATAAAGAATCCAATCTCATGACTAGTCCCGATAATATACTAGCTGAAACACAAGACTTTTCAGAACCTGCAGATATTAGCCTGGCTATGCTGTGTCATAGAATCAGTCGTCTACAAACTGAAGCTGAGGCTGTTGCTAAAGCCATTTCAGCTAATGGTGGTGGTTCTATAAGAAATAAACAATCAATAAGTATACCCGTATCCAATCAGCAATACACTGGGAATAATAGCGTTGCATACGAAGAACAATCAACCATTACTGATCTTAATACTTTAGTGAGCAGTAGTGACAACAACAACAACAATGGTAATCGAAATAACGAAATATGCAGAAACGACAGTCAAAAGTTATCACAGAAATCTCAGGAACAAACTGGGCATGCTCTCAGGTCAACTAATAAAGAGGGACAATTCCATCAATCAAGTAATAGTCAAGAAAATGTCTGAACAACAGATAAGACAGAGAGTTGTTAGGTGAGTTCCACCAACATGAAGGCTATCATCATCGCATACGAAATGTATGCGATGTATGCACAACATTTCACTTGAAATTTTTCTCCGATTAATCAATTGAATCTGTAAGATGTAATAAATAATAATATAGGTCAATAAAAGGAAACCTATGATTATAATTACCTCAGGTGGCGAGTGTAATAAGCACTTCAGAAGCACTTCTCCATTTCATCCTGTTCTCTGAAGTCGTCTTCAGTCTCTCATCTCCTACTCACGCGATCTCCCTCCTCCCCCTTCATCACACCCTTGGATGCCGAACTCGCCGTTCCCCGTCAAGGTTCTACTCGACCGACTGGTACATAATGTCACTAAACGGCCTCTTCAGTGTGTGCCGATCCATCTCCATTCCCCCCCCAGCCTATTTGCTTTGGCCAAAGGTTCTTGGTTGGCTCGTTCCCAGAGTTTCTTGCTGCTCTATCCTTCCTTTATGGTCATCTGATCATAGACCAGATTTTACAGGTAGGCGAAATGATGCGTTTTACAGACGAACGAACTTGCTCTCACTTTAAAAAGTTGGAGGTAGTTTGTTTGGGACCCAGTAATTTTGAACTTCTGCTTTTTAAGAACCAGTCATGAAGCACTATCCAATAAGATGGACACCACTAACACTCTAAGCTACTTACAAGGAACTTACAGAGGTCCAGTATGCCAGGGGACTGTTCCTTTATGTTTGGACTGACTGAGTTTCGACGTGAAACTTTGCAAAACTGTACGGCAGTTCAATTCAATTTGTCACTTTCCATGTAGCAAACAACAGTAGAGAAAAGAGTAAAAGAGGAGAAATGCACGGGAACAAAAATAGTAACACGGAAAAGCATCAGGATTTAATGCATTTGGGATATTACAAAAAGTGAATAAATCTTCGCTACTGACAATGGTTTCAACCTATGTAACCAACTATCTCTAGTCTCATGTTGCTCATAATCCTGAGGACTCCAAAATAGTCAGACAACATCAAAACCGAGCAAGTTTTATCGACTGAATCAGTACTGAGTAGATCCGAATCACGATGACTGGTAGGATATCACAAATCTTCAAAATTCTTTGAAATGAGTTGAACTTCAAAAGAGATTTCACCAGCTACGTTTAAAGTGTCTGCAGAAACATTTTCAGCTACGTGGCACGTAGATGGTACTGGTGAGAATTCCTCCTTCTCCTCTGATCCAGGGGAAATTGGAGTGAGAATCTCTGTACTTGAGCTTATGATATCTCCTGGTTTTGAACAAATGGTGCCTTCACTAGATTTTGATGTCTTATTGGAATTCAGATTATCCATCTAATTGTCATGGATTCATTAGAAACTAACTGTGCAAATAATCCATTGGAGAGTGGTAGGGAGCTTTGTACTTCTGTGTCTGATTGCATGATAAAAGTTATACTCTCAGTATGTGAATGACTGCAAAGATAGCTAACTAGTTAGCACTTCGATCAGTTTCACATGAAAGTCTTCCTACTGCTTGTGTCTGTCTATTGCAGCAGTGTGCGTCGGTGGCACAGTGGTTAGGACTCTCGTCGATCATGCACATGGTCCGGGGTTCGATCCCCTGCCGACGCACACCCGATATCTATGGTCGGCCTGGAAAATTTGGGCTACCGGTATCCATGCTGAAAATTCCTTAGTTGTACTGAAAATACGGTGTGGCATCAAGCTGTAATCTGAATAAAAATAAATAAATAACTTGCCTTGCTCAAAATTGAAAGTTAAATTGCTCCTTCCAATGTCCTAGTCTTCTATTCTGATAAGTAATTAAAATATCATGCTTCTTGGAGATTGTTTAGTTTATCATTTGTCTTGTACAACCATTTTCCCTACTGAGACCAAATAGTTACCCGATGATACCTACCTCCAATGCCTTTTCCATACCGTTTAACTTTTGTGGCCCACCACTGTCCGCAGTCATGGCGAATACTCGTCAGCTTGCGTATCACCACCTTCACTCCTCGTCAAGTCTTCGGTCCTCTGGAATCCTTCTATCACCCGAAATTAAATGGCAGAGATCCACTGGGATATACTGTCCTCTGTCTCTAGGTCATCGATAGCTTCAATCACTTTTGTGTTTGGTTGTGTTCTGGTCGGATTAATTGAGAGACTTCCGTTGTCCTTCGAGACAATATGTCCGCGCAAGTCAATATGTATTATTATTATTATTGTTTCCTTTAATTTGTAGAGGAACATAGGGCTTCAGCCGTGCATCTCCATTGCGTTCGGTTCTCTGTTAGAATCTTCACCTGGCTCCAAGACTGCCCACACGTTTTCACCTCCTCTTCACATGACCTCCTCCAAGTCTCCCTTGCAGTGACGACCCGTCGGTCGGTTTTCGACATAGAACTTTGCACATATGTGTGGCAGTTCAAGTCGCCACACTCAATGTAGCACACAAAGGAAGAGAAGAATGTAGGAGAAATGCATAATAAAGACAGTAAACAGAGGTGTGAGACAAAGGTATAGTAATAACGAAGAACAAAACAGTTTCATTGGAAATCATAAGTTACAAGGAGTGGATGCATCTGAGCCAGCCATTGAGAACGATTTTGAGCCATGTCACCAATTGTTTCCAACCATTGGTGTTTACCGTCCCGAGGACCCCAACCAGTCAGGAAGTCTACACCTTCCTACGTGGCTTAGACTAACTGTTGTAGATTTCATTGACTGGTGCCATGTTTTTGTTTGACCGCCGCTTGCTCTTTTCCAGCCTGACCTTATATCAGCTAACATTGCCCATTGTCGAGGAAGGCGATGACTAGGCATACGCAACACATGTCCTAACCATCTAATCCAGTCGATGTAATTTCACAGTCTCGTCGAATGATTTCCTCTCCTTCCCTAGTACTCGATGCCTAACCTCAATATTGCTCACCTTATCATACCACTTCACGCGGGAGATAGAACGCAGACACCTATGATCAAAGACAGATAATCTTTTCATGTCTTCCACTCTCAATGGCCAGGTCTCACAGCCATAAAGGAGGACGGAGCGGACTGTTGAGCAGTACACACGCCGTTTGGTTGACAGGTAGCCACGTATCACGTCTACGCCAGAGACGGCGTAAACTGGCATATGCGAAACTAGCCCTCTGTATTCGTGCTGAGATTTCGTCAGAGATCAACCCGTTGGGGCTGATGGTACTTCTCAAATAAGTGAAGCGGTCAACGTGCTCTACCACTTCACTTCCTATTTGTAATCTAGGAGTCGGTGTAGTCCAATCCTGCAGCATCATCTTACATTTTACAGGGGCGAATCCCATGCCAAACATACGAAGATTGTTGCTCAAGGTGTTCAGTAGACTGCATTTTGTCAGCGTCCTCGCCTAGAAGGACTATATCGTCTGTATATTCTAAGTCGACGAGATTATTCCCTGGTAGCAAGTCAATCCCTGAGTCTCTGAAGTGAGTTAGGGTTAAGTCCATTAGTACATCTATGATGAAGTTGAATAGGAATGGGGATAATGGGCATCCTTGATGGACGCCACTAGTCGTCACCACTTCAGATGACAACTCGCCGTAAGCTCTCACCTGGCTGGCTGCATGAGTTCGAGTGGAGTGCCTTGACCAGTGCAATGTATTTTCTCGGCATTCCCTTTACAGCCAAGCATCGCCAGAGAACCTCTCGGTCGACAGAATCGAATGCCGCCTTTAGGTCAAGAAAAATAATGATTGTTGGACGCCGGTAGGAATGCCTATGTTCTAGAATCTGTCGAAGGGTGAAGATATGATCAATACACCCTATTCCTGGCCTAAAACCTGCCTGGTTTTCTCGTGTTTGTGCCTCCCGAGCACCACTTAGTCTACGCAGTATTATTTGAGCCTAGGATTTTAAATACTATATTAGTCAAGCTAATCCCTCTGTGATTATCACAAGAAGACTTGTCTCCCTACTTGTATATCGGGATGATCAGTGACTTACACCAACCCGATGGGACTTCCTCTGATTCCCAGACTCTGCCTAGAACCTCAGTTAATGCAGACAGTAAACTGTCTCCACTGTACGACCAACTCACTGCTTCCCTTTCGGGTTCCACTCGAGGGCTTGTCTATCCATCTCCATTTCTTCCTGCCTATTTGTTTCACAATCGGTTCCTGGTTGATTCCGATCTCCTATCAACAATCTCGGATAACACAACCGAAATAAAAATCATCCAACTCACCTACTATCAGTCTTTACCGCCATTTCTGCAGCTGACTGGATATTATTCATCCAGACTTACTTCAGAATGAGTCTCCCTGTCAAACTCAGATGTACGTGTAACTGTTTCTTCCTTAAATAAAGACTTTGTATTGTTTTCAAGTTCCATACGTAATGGCTTCATCGCAGCCTGTTTTCTATACCTGTTCAGTGGTGGGCATATACATACGTGCACCGACTGGAGAGTAATCGGAGACTACACAGGTGTTCCATTCGCAGTGACAGATTTCGTCCGACCTTCGCCATCGATTGCTTATCGCTACGTGATCTATTTAAATCCATCATCGATTTAATGAGGGAGGTAGACAGGCTAGACAACTTCTCTCTTCACGTTTAAAGTTAGCATTGACCAGGAACAGATTATTATCTCAACAGAATTGTAGAACACGACCACCGCTGTCGGTTCGACAACACAGGACTCCATAGGTCCCGACAGCACACTCTTCTGACCGGTACGACTCTCCAATCTGCTGGGACAACTATGTCTGAGCGTTTTCCTATTCTCAGCGATCTAGACAGCTTTCCACACAGAACTCATCATTTACTTAGTGTGAACTGAAGTCTGTTGGAGAGTAAGTAGAGATGGTGAAATGACACCAACAAGTATCACAATCTTTCCTTCTTCTATTGGATGAGTGCAGCCGGACAGAACACATACGACTACCCACTGGATGGATAGCAGTCAAGCAGGGATTATTCCACCCTAGCACTCAGTGCTATCCCTACACCCGAAAATCCTCGCGAGACAGCTGAATAACTTCTTGACACTCATCAGACGAATTTTGAAGATCCACCATGTGGGGTTGAGTGAGTAACCACACTTCAGCCTTGTGTGTGTGTGTGTGTCTCCGAAACACGACATAGATCCATCCATGCCTCGAGGTGTGAGGATTCTGGTTAGTGGAGTATGTTTGCTGATCTAACAAAGGGTCCGAACATTAATTACTTTAGTATGAAGTTGTCAGCATGGTTTTAAGAGACTGTCAGTAGTGTTTCTCCAGCTCTTGTCGCTGCTTATAGTTGCAGAGTTAAGAGGTGAGGAACTTACCTGTGGAATGACAATAGCAGTGGGAAGAAAGCAAGAGGATGAAGGTGGGTGGTGATCAGGAAAGCAGTGTGTATTTGTTACTTCTCGGCAGCTCTCATTGAGGAAGTTGACTTTTTCTTGCCGTGCCCGAAATAGAGGGGCAACGGTGTTGCGTGGCCGAAGAACCTAGGTTAAAACTGCTTCTGACCGGAAACACACGGCCTGTTTTAAAGTTGTATCCGTGAGTAGGTCTTACCGTCAGAAGGTAAGTCATGATGTACAATTTCTTATGCTGACATTTTTTATCCCACCACTATTCGCGCAGCTTTGATGGTAACAAGTGGCTAACTGGTCATCTGAGAGGAACTCCTTACTGCTATGACATCCACCAGCGGTGCGCTTGGTTACACATTCTTTCTTCTTTCCACCTAAAACAACAGTGCATAGGAGCTCAGTTTCTGCTGACATCAGCAATGTCACAGGATTCTGACAACAGTTCAGGATAAATCTTTGAGTGACGTTTGCACATAACCTCAAGTTCCAATTATGCGGAAAAGAGGAAATTACAGTTTGATGAATTCACCGCGACTACCAATTTTGAATTATTATCATTATTCTTACTCCGAACAGCTTAGACTTCATCCCAGTGTTTACTTGAATGTTTGCTCAGTCAGTTGACAAACGGACCGAGAAATGTTAACCGTATGAAATATGTTATCGAATATATTCTAAACCCTGTTATTTTCCACATTTTTTTTTCTAGGTGAAAATTCATCCCTATCCGAATCCAAACAATGCAAAATATGAGGTTGCTTTTTGTCCCACTGTACTACAAATCCAGAAATCAATAATAAATATCATTATCAGTAATAATCAATACTAGTTTTATAACCCGTAAATGAGACACAAATACATCTTCGTACTTAATTCGAACTACTCCGAAATATATTTCAACCACCATGATGAGCAGTTTCAATGGTGAAACCAAACATCCTTGAATCAAATTGCCAATAATTAATATTATTGCGAGTCTACCCAAAACTAAGTTCTTCTGATCGACCGTAAATTTGGGCTGGACACGATTACGTTAGTCGAGCCTAGTGGTTTATCACAGTCCTCTCAGAACGAATGTGATACGTTCCGAGTTTGGCGAAGGGTGATGATTACTTGAACGTAAACTGAGTAAAAGTATTTGCAATGAACACTGGCAGCAGCTAGTGACGAGAGCGAAAGAAATGCAAGTACCACTTCTAGGTAATACATCCCAAATACTTAGGTTTGTTATTGGGGCTTGAAGCAATACACGTCTGTTCGATGTTCAACACTGACGCGTGGACCAGTCATTCAGCGTGTCAACACCACCTACCCGACCAATAATAATAATGGCTTTATTCCAAACAGTATTTGTGGTACAGGTATGGAATTATCAGCGTTCATTACAATATTGCATCTTATTACCTCATAAATTTTATAAGGATTTAAAAATAAAAAGCAACAACATAAAAAAAGAGAAATAGAAGAAATAAAAAAGAACAGCATTGCACTCGCATATTTAAACAATGCACCACAGGATATGATATATAAAATTAGTCTGTAATAGAATATATGAGCAACAATATAATAGTAACAAAGAAAGTAGAACAAAAGCTAATGAAAAAACTATTTGTTAGAGTGCCACAGTAAGTTGATCGTGTCATGCCTAACATTTTTCTCATCACATTACAGCTGTGCCAGATAAGGTATTGTGGAGTTTTATTCTTGGTAGTCCTGGCATATAGCTTCCTATAGTTGCTTCTAGTTCTACCAGATGAAATGCAAGGAGAGGGTGTTCGGGGTCTGACAATATAGAATTCGCTAGTTTCTTACATGACATTATATGTCTATCCACAATAGTGTTAACCAGTTGGTTTAACGAAATCCCACTCGCCCTACTAACAGCTTTTAGTGCCCTACGCAGCAAAGCAAGGTCTTTCTTAAGTAGTCCAGGAAACATTAATGGGGAGCAGTAAAGAGGGATGGGGCCAGTCGTGTACAGCTATGATCATCTGGAGATGCCTTAATGTCCGCCGCTATAGCATTTTCTCAAAGCTTGAAGCGATTGACTGACCTTGGTGGGCGTGAATAGCAACGATAATGATCTGCATATTTTGAGGCAATTGCGCTGAACACCCTAGATATGATAATACAGGTCAGCTCTTTGATATGCACAGTGCAGTGTGCTTTTGAAGCAAATAACATGTGAAAAGTACAGCCAACAGCTATCTTACTCCCTTAAGGACTACACCTTGGTCCTTCAGACACAGAAATGCGCAAGATGCTGCATATGGCGTGGGGTGACCTCATCGTCAATTATAACGTTAACAGTCAGGACTGTGGAGGCCAGGAAACCGATCAGTTACTAACCGTGACATGTGAAAGAGAGGTGTAGTTACGAGTGAATGGAGTTGATGCTGTCGAAAGTCTGGCGAGATCAACTAAGGTTGGAGGGGGCTTATGCACCAATTAAAGCACTGGCAGCTTTAGTGGCTCAAATTCTTGTCACGCCTTTCATACTACGCATGGAGCAACAGCGAACAGTTCGCCTGCTTCTACCGGAACATTTAACGCCCATCATCGAATACACTACATGGCAATTCAGCGATGACAAAGAACAGAGCCAGCCTAGTGGTCACCGGTCTTCCTAGTCTATACAGGATGAGTTTCCCAGGACCCATGAATACCCAAACAGCCTTATTCAACTCCTTTGTGGTCAGACAACCTTACCCCATTATCATAATCTGTCCCTTATTCACTCACTGACTGACTCCGGTAGTGGTAGGGCGTTTCGAAATTTCTCAGCGCTTCCCTTGTGCACACTCCAGACACCTCGTTAGGGTCCTGAGAATGTTAATCACTTTTACTTGGACAGGCAAGAGTATGCATTATATGTGGGACTTTGAGGTACTTGATTGATGCGAATCACAAACATGCTACACCAGGACATCGAACGCCATCGTTGACCATGAACGTTGTTCATACACACTGATGAATGAATCTAACACTGGCATCACAGTATCGCAAGCTGTCCGAATCTCTGACTTCTACACAACTACGATAACGGCTGGAAATGGGTAATAGTCGACCATCACCCCTGTTACGACAAACACGAAAAGTCTGCTGAAGTGAAAATTTATATTGGACTACAACATCGATGGATTGTCAACATTAGACCACGGGCATTCACATGTTTAGACTGCAATATGCAAGTCGGTAAAAGAATTCACAAATGATGCATCCTTGAGGGAATTCTTACGAAGAAGATACTGAATGCCGCTCAATCTTCGTCGGAAGAGGAGGACTCCGAGGGGCTGGCATTTCCTGGGCGGTGAATCACAGCTGATGTTATCCGTGGCCCTTTGGAACTACCATACCCGCGGACTGGTTCTCCCCTAGCTGGACTGCGATCTCGTCTTTGATCCGACCGATCAAATCTGTCGTTCCTTCCAAAATCACGAGGTCCGCCTCTGTTTCCTGACCCGCCTTGAAAACGATTCACATCTCTTTCTCCTCTCCCGGAATTGTAGTCAAACTGTCTCCCTAAAAACAAGGAAAATTAGATTCAAAGCGCGCCACAAAAACGCGAGGAAACATGGCCAACTGTAAGAGTTATTGAACTTACCCTGCCTGTTACCAAAGTCCCGTTGGCCAAAATCACGTTGGTTATTGTCTCTTTGACTGCCATTCTCACGCTGATTGCTATGGTCCCGATTGTTGAAGTGGCGCTGATTAAAATCTCGTTGGTTACGCTGACCGTGTTCTCTTTGATCACGGTGGTAAGACCTCTGGTTGTTGTTGTTATTATTATTGTTATAACTTGACTGTTGGCTGCTTTCCTGATCTGTAATAAACATCATCACATACAATGTGTCTGAGCAGGCTATTACCTCTTTGAATACGTCCACGAACAGGTCTTCCCCCCATCATTTTATTACCACAAGAGGTGAGAGCAGCGCTGCACTGTTCTGAGTTTGAAAATGTCACATGAGCAACACTACAAGTAATTAGACTTAAAACAGAATTACCCTCTTGAACGCCCTTGTTCGTCGAGTGAGAGTGCAACTCGTAATGCCTCCGGAAACTCACGCATAATATCCCTTTCTGATGCAGAATACGGGAGATTCGATACAGTAAGCGTACAGGAAGTACTGGACGGACCGTCACCATCAGCCCCATTATTGTCATAGGTTTGGTGACCGTAATCATTCTCTGAGTATGGACGTCTGAAATCCCTGGAATGTCCTCCATACTGTTGGCTAGTGTATAAGTTTTCTGACGAACTGTAGCGACGTTCTGGAAAAGTAAGGGGCATACGAAATAATCACCGAATCACTTGTAATTTGAGCCTGGTGGTTATCAACACTGAAAGGACCGACTTACCCCCGTTGAATTCTGCATGCAACAGCTGACCGTCGATTTCCTTGCCTTGAAGACATTCATCGTAGGCTTGTTGACAATCACGAGCATTGTTGAATTGCAAGATGCACATGCTGTTTCATATATGAAACAGAAAAAGAGAGCAAATAGGGAGCGGATTGGATCGTAAGTAATAAATGCATGTCGTTCTATGGGAAGCGAATAAGCTTTACAATAAGACCCCGTAGGCAGATCTTTCGAATAACTCGGATTATTCCCGTCAGTAGAGTCCGGGTTCCCCTTTCCGCATTTCACTCCCCCTGCAAATGGTACCACCTGCTCATATTACACGAGTGGGTCAATATGGCACACCTATGTCACCGGTAACAAAAGGTAGAAAGGTAAAAGATCGAAGTCAGTTCTTAGAAATGTACTAACTGAACATCATTAAAATATCGAGGTTCACCACTGGACAGTTAACTTGCCAAACAAAAGCAACGGGTACGAACTTCGCTGAACCTACTGCTCGCAAAATGGAGTGAAACGGACACGAGCTGCTTTCGGGCTTAGCACACAAACAACGAATCATGATATACGGCTATTTTGACTCACCCTTTCGACTGTGGAGGCACTGAATGACTGCGTACGATGCTCACTGACTTAGCTGAGGGAAATATCGACTGGACTTCCGTCTCATCGGCTGAGCAGGGTAGATTGTATACAGCCAATGAGGTAGCCTGATTGGATTGGTATGCTTGTGAAACGGACATATTTTCGGTCTAAAACGGAAACCTCGTTTAGCAACTGAAAGCCATTTATAAGGAAAAAACCAACTCATTTACGGAAATTTATTTGCAATTCAGATATACAAGATATTTGTTCATTTGTTTTTGTTATGACTGCCCTGTTTGGGCCAGCCTCCTCTATTACCGCCCCGACCACGCGGGGATTGACCACCATGACCACGGAAAGACTGACCACCCCGACCACGCGGGGACTGACCACCATGACCACGGAAAGACTGATCCCCGCGACCACGTTGTGAATTATTCTTTAAGTTGCCACCGAATTTATGACTGCCTCTGAAATTAGCCCCACCTCCAGGGCGATTGTTCATCTTCTGGACCTCACCAAATGGCTTCTTGTGGGGTGTATTTTGCGGTTTCTTATTCTTCTGGTCATTGGGTGACGCCATGTGAGTATCTTCTTCACTCTCATCGTCATCATCATCATCGTCATCCTCCTCGTCTTCATCTTCATCGTCGTCGTCATCGTCATCATCATCTTCCTCGTCCTCCTCCTCATCTTCTTCCTCTTCCTCGCTGTCTTCTTCGTCACCTTCATCATCATCATCCTCGTCCTCTTCAACTTCCTCTTCATCAGCATCACTAGTTTCTTTCGCCTTCAGAGCCTTGTTAACTTTGAGTTTCAACTTGTCTTCCTCACTGGTTTCCTCGGCAGCTGTAACGAGTAACAAGAAACATTGTATAGTTACCAAGGGAAATAGCTAGCAACTGTCTGTAGAAAATTGAATGGGAACTAACCTTTGGTCTTTTTAGCAGGGGGTTCACTTTTTCGTGCGGAATTGACGTTTTCAACTTTTTTCTGGGAGGCGTCATCGACGAATACGGCTGAAACGAAAAAACGTTGAGTTATAACTTGTTCGACAAAACGTCAACAAGATTTAGAGAGCACTCAGTATGGGCCACAAACTGACCGATTCGAAAGCGTGAGGAGACAGGTCACCTGTCACCAAACGTACCTTTGGGGAACATCACCAGCCGTTGTCCCTTTAAAGTCACATGTGAAGAAATTGCTTTGGAGCAGTCGGCGGCTGTTTTAAACTCAACGGTGACGGCCCTGAAACAAATGAAATGCACACTGAGTTATGAGGAGCTAGGCAAGTGACAATGAAGTTGTTTGTTATTCAAGAAACTTATTCAGTCTTGAAAAGAACTCAACAGGCACACCGAAACAAACAAAAGCAAAGAGCAGCATAGGACTTACGGACAGAGATCCTTAGGAGACCTGGCACTGCGTGACAGCGAAACCACACCAGCGAATAGACTTTCGATTTCCGAATCCGGTACAGTGGCTGGTACACGTAAAATTAGAGCCGTTTTCAGCTCTGGTCCACCTAAAAGTCCAAGTGACAGTTTTTTGCCATTAAGGAATTTAGGTTCTGAGATGGCAGCCCGTCTGACTTCCAGTGAGGGGAACTTGACAAACGCTTTCCTGGATTGAGTGAAAAACAGAAGAATCATTCGATCAGTTAACTTCCCAACAGGGCAAAACCAATTAACTGTGAGAATTTCACGTCAAACAAATGGTGTAAGACCCTCGGGTGGCCTCATTCGGTCCGAGAAAAGAATAGAAACCAGCGCTACTCACTTTCTCTCGCGATCATGTGTGACATCGATGCAAGTTGGGAATAACTGGCGTAAACGATCAGGATGAGCAGTGAAGTAGGGAATCACGATTGTTGGGCTGAGATCAAAGCTTTTTTCTAAAAAACGTGTTGGTTACATGATAGACAAGTTCTGCACTTACGAGCCACATGGTCAGTAAAGGAAACCCTCATTGACCGATCTCCTAGCTTCAAAGATCGGAGCACCTCACAGGCCTTTATGGCGGCTTCGACAGAGGGGAATGCCAAAACTGCGTTGTTGAAATGTGGATTCCTAGTAATCAATTTGAAGTCGACAGGGTGACAGTTCTCAGGAAGATGATCTCTAAGTTGATCCTGTAGGTGGTAGAGAAACTTAGAAAAAGTCAGAACTTACAATAGTTGTGGATTTAGGGATCCCACTAATATACAGACTGTCAGTTATCCTCGCATCGCCTGATTGGTTCACAGGTATTATCTCGAGCGGTTTTCCCTGGAACGTTAACTTCTCTGACTGTAGGCGGCTCTTCAGGATGTTCAAGTTTGCCACCGTAGCCAGTACAGGGGCGGGCTCCATTTTGCGTATGTCGGTAACGGTAGTTATCTTTGAAAGAAACTCTCTCAAACTATCCAAGTTATCAGGTCCGTTCACTATTATCACAGATCCTGACAGGCCACTCTCTACTTTTGTCTCTGTAGCCGCCTTTTTCGGTGGGGCAGCAGGGACACTCGGAGTCAATTTTCCACCCTTTTGTTGGGGAGTTAGTTTTTGAGGAGCATTCTTCGAACCAGCACTTTTGGCTCCCACAGCAATCTGGGTTGTCTCGTCATCTTCCTCCCCTTCCTCACTGTCTTCGTCATCTTCATCGTCCTCCTCCTCATCATCATCATCCTCGTCATCGTCCTCTTCCTCATCATCATCATCGTCGTCGCTGTCATCTTCTTCATCGTCGTCCTCATCAACGTCAACATCTTCATCGTCTTCCTCCTCGTCACTTTCAACGTCATCCTCTTCTGGATCCAGTGACCTGTCATCGACAAGTTTCAGCTTCTATGAAGTCAACCAAAAAGGAAAGATTGTGGGAAGTACCCATTAGCACATTGGAAAGAAAAGAACACGAAGTTCAGAGAGCTGTACAGTTGAATTTAAACACGTAAATTTACATAGATACAATCATTTGGCTCCACATAATTACGGGGGCTAAGAAAAGGTGACAACTTTCAACTTGAATTGGTTTTCGAGACTTAGAAACAAAAGGGAAAGCATTAGACTGTTCAGTAACGCGTCTTGTTTGTCTGGAAGTATCCCATGCTAGTGCGAGTTAGCTGCTCACATATTTCGGTCGTACCAACTTGATAGAATTTCGGGAACGTCTCTTCACCTTTAAGCATAAACACCCACACGCAGCAATCCAAGCTAATGAAGTGGAGAAATTGAACACACCGTACTTCGGTGGGACCTATATAATGCTACAAAGTTCGCCTCCTACTCCCATCTAGTCCCAAACCGGCACTACACACCCCTAACAAGCCGGTGACCCAAGTGCTCACTGCTTTTCAGCAAGGATCTCAGCCTAGAAGAAGCAAAATCAACTCTCCATGACCGTTGTCAAAACAGGGTTCGGTCGATGTTTTACAACCAGGGGTCATGTGTACACTGTTTTCATCAATTAAGGTATCCTACTTAATGTGCTATAAATACTGTTCATATCAGTTGGATGAAAGCGTCCAGTCTCAACTCGTGCTAGTCATTTCGTTGGTCCTGAACGATAAGTTAGTGACTGTTCGGATTACTTGAGACTAATCACCCCTTATTGTGAGCACACTCTTCGGACTAGGCGCACGGTCTATTACTTAGAGAAGAACAAGATAGCCAGTGTCATCTTATGGTCACGTGCACGTCACTGGCCAGTGAAGCTACACAAGCTACAGGCAAATCAATATGCGACAGTTTTAGAATATATCGCATTTGTCCTAACATGCAAAAATTTTCTGTCACTTACTTTGTTTGATGCTTTCAAACTGGCAATGCGATCATCCGGCATGACAGTTTCGACATCTGATTCACTTTCCTCGCTACCGACCGGGACTGGTCGCTTGGATCCGGGTCTCATTGGCGTTGTTTTGCCGTTCATAGGGCTCTTGATCTTAGATTCGGGAGTCGTTCCAGGTTTCGGAGACTTAACTGCAGAATTATTCACTAAAATGCAGACAATATCTTAAGCAACTTTGAAAAAAGGACACGACGGGCAGAAAAAGAAGACGAGCACTCACGCGATTGTTTTGAACGACCCTGAAAGATGAACAATATGTTAGTCAATAAAGGTGAAAACCAGAATTCACGTTATTAAATAATCTGAGTTAGCACAAGGAACCACTCACCATGTTTCACTGTGCACCGGACGTTGAATGAGGAACAACCGCTTAAACACGCCAAGAGATGGACTCGCCTGTTGAACATTAAACAATAAGTTCAACCGGTTCAATAATTAATGGAATGTTTCAAAATGAATCTTTCTAGGCCGAGATTTGTCTGAAGACTAGCGAAAACTTTAATATATTATAAAGTGGAAAGATGAAAGTCATAGCACTTGCAGAAAGGATGACAACGAATGGATATGAGAGCAGTGAACACCACGGTTTCATTAACTTTCACGCTTCGTTCGGATTAATACCCGAAAAGAGAGTTCCCATAGCACTGTTCAAATGCCTGATGATCTCGAACTCAGGCTGTAAGTGAAGTGTGCTCCCGGACCTTCATGTAACAATAATGTGAATGCATAAACGGCCTTCACAGATATAACATTCCGAGTAGCAATTATTTTTCCCCCTCTCATGTCGTACAGTCCATACCTTTGGATCATCTCCTCTTAAGATTCCTGATAACAATGGAAATCATTGGGCATCAGAAATAGTAGTGGGGAGTTCAAAATCCAGCTCGAAACCAACTGCTGTTACGATGAATTCAGAATGATAAGTATCGTCTTATTCTTATTTATTTTCACATTTGTGTGTGTATACGATATAGTGTGGTTTTTCTGTCTTCTTTACACATTCTACTGGTTCAAAATAAAGAATCCAATCTCATGATTAGTCCCGATAATATACTAGCTGAAACACAAGACTTTTCAGAACCTGCAGATATTAGCCTGGCTATGCTGTGTCATAGAATCAGTCGTCTACAAACTGAAGCTGAGGCGGTTGCTAAAGCGATTTCAGCTAATGGTGGTTCTATAAGAAATAAACAATCAATAAGTATACCCGTATCCAATCAGCAATACACTGGGAATAATAGCGTTGCATACGAAGAACAATCAACCATTACTGATCTTAATACTTTAGTGAGCAGTAGTGACAACAACAACAACAATGGTAATCGAAATAACGAAATATGCAGAAACGACAGTCAACAGTTATCACAGAAATCTCAGGAACAAACTGGGCATGCTCTCAGGTCAACTAATAAAGAGGGACAATTCCATCAATCAAGTAATAGTCAAGAAAATGTCTGAACAACAGATAAGACAGACAGTTGTTAGGTGAGTTCCACCAACATGAAGGCTATCATCATCGCATACGAAATGTATGCGATGTATGCACAACATTTCACTTTAAATTTTTCTCTGATTAATCAATTGAACCTGTAAGATGTAATAGATAATAATATAGGTCAATAAAAGGAAACCTATGATTATAATCACCTCAGGTGGCGAGTGTAATAAGCACTTCAGAAGCACTTCTCCTACTCACGCGATCTCCCTCCTCCCCCTTCATCACACCCTTGGATGCCGAACTCGCCGTTCCCGGTCCCCTCAGCCTATTTGTTTTGGCCAAAGGTTCTCGGTTGGCTCGTTCCCAGAGTGACTTGCTGCTATATCCTTCCTTTATGGTCATCTGATCACAGACCAGATTTTACAGGTAGGCGAAATGATGCGTTTTACAGACGAACGAACTTGCTCTCACTTTACAAAGTTGGAGGTAGTTTGTTTGGGACCCAGTAATTTTGAACTTCTGCTTTTTAAGAACCAGTCATGAAGCACTATCCAATAAGATGGACACCACTAACACTCTAAGCTAGATCGATTGCAGTGTACCCTAAGTCCCTCAGATAGTTTCAAGGAACTCACAGAGGTCCAGTATGCCAGGGAACTGTTCCTTTATGTTTGGACTGACTGAGTTTCGACGTGAAACTTTGCAAAAATGTACAGCAGTTCAATTCAATTTGTCACTTTCCATGTAGCGAACAACAGTAGAGAAAAGAGTAAAAGAGCAGAAATGCACGGGAACAAAAATAGTAACACGGAAAAGCATCAGGATTTAATGCATTTGGGATATTACAAAAAGTGAATAAATCTTCGCTACTGACAATGGTTTCAACCTATGTAACCAACTATCTCTAGTCTCATGTTGCTCATAATCCTGAGGACTCCAAAATAGTCAGACAACATCAAAACCGAGCAAGTTTTATCGACTGAATCAGTACTGAGTAGATCCGAATCACGATGACTGGTAGGATATCACAAATCTTCAAAATTCTTTGAAATGAGTTGAACTTCAAAAGAGATTTCACCAGCTACGTTTAAAGTGTCTGCAGAAACATTTTCAGCTACGTGGCACGTAGATGGTACTGGTGAGAATTCCTCCTTCTCCTCTGATCCAGGGGAAATTGGAGTGAGAATCTCTGTACTTGAGCTTATGATATCTCCTGGTTTTGAACAAATGGTGCCTTCACTAGATTTTGATGTCTTATTGGAATTCAGATTATCCATCTAATTGTCATGGATTCATTAGAAACCAACTGTGCAAATAATCCATTGGAGAGTGGTAGGGAGCTTTGTACTTCTGTGTCTGATTGCATGATAAAAGTTATACTCTCAGTATGTGAATGACTGCAAAGATAGCTAACTAGTTAGCACTTCGATCAGTTTCACATGAAAGTCTTCCTACTGCTTGTGTGTCTGTCTATTGCAGCAGTGTGCGTCGGTGGCACAGTGGTTAGGACTCTCGCCGGTCATGCACATGGTCCGGGGTTCGATCCCCTGCCGACGCACACCCGATATCTATGGTCGGCCTGGAAAATTTGGGCTACCGGTATCCATGCTGAAAATTCCTTAGTTGTACTGAAAATACGGTGTGGCATCAAGCTGTAATCTGAATAAAAATAAATAAATAACTTGCCTTGCTCAAAAGTGAAAGTTAAATTGCTCCTTCCAATGTCCTAATCTTCTATTCTGATAAGTAATTAAAATATCATGCTTCTTGGAGATTGTTTAGTTTATCATTTGTCTTTTGCAACCATTTTCCCTACTGAGACCAAATAGTTACCTGGTGATACCTACCTCCAATGCCTTTTCCATACCGTTTAACTTTTGTGGCCCACCACTGTCCGCAGTCATGGTGAATACTCGTCAGCTTGCGTATCACCACCTTCACTCCTCGTCAAGTCTTCGGTCCTCTGGAATCCTTCTATCACCCGAAACATAGAACTTTGCACAGTGGTGCAGCAGGAGTTCCAGTTGTCCCACTCCATGAAACACATGAAGGCAGAAAAGCAGGATTGAAAAGGAGTGTAATAAGCCGAAAATTGAGGGATAATGAATAGTAACACGGAAAAACAACTAGGGTCTAATTAATATGGATTTGAATGCTGACTACAAGACACTGAAAAAAAGAGTGCCAGAGAAGACAGAAGAAAGTATGATGAAGCCATGGCAAGTGAAGTAGAACAAGCTGCTGTGAAAGGAGTCCTCGTATCACTCTAACAAACAACTAGGTACCTATCGGGAAAAAGTTTGACACAAATTATGCCATTGAAGGATGACAATTGAAAGTCACTCACCAAAAAAGCGAAGCAAAGGAAACACTGGGCTGAACACTTCAAAAGACTACAACGCGACCAACAATACCAACAACAGAGACAGAGCTACCAGGAAACACCAACCCCGGACGAAATCAGAATTCCTGAAGGCAATCAAGGTGCTAAAAGCTGGAAAAGTAGCAGGACCAGATCGAATTCTCAGCAGAAGCATTGAAAATGGACCCAGAGACAACACCGAACTTGATGACGCCACTACTGGAGAAGGTGTGGAAAGAAGGCAAAGTGCCCGAGGATTGGAAGAAGGGATACCTACTCAAGCTGCCAAAGAAAGGAGACTTAAGTCAATGCAAGAACTGGCGCAGACTTATGCTCCTGTCCATCCCAAGCAAAATACTGAGCCGCATCATCCTAGAGAATCAAACATGCCCTAGATGAAAAACTTCGACCGAAACAGGCTGGATTCAGGAGAAAAAAGTCATGTATTCATCAGATCACCACGTTACGGATCATCATTGAAGAAAGCTTGGAATAGCAGTCACCTCTCTATCTCAACTTAATCGACTTTGAAAAGGCCTTCGATAGCTTTGGCAGCTACTTTGCTACTACGGGTTGCCACCGACAACTGCTGTACGACAATGCTGCATGCCAAGTAATCCACAACAGGAAACTTACGGAATCCTTCGAAGTGAGGACAGGAGTAAGACAAGGCTGCCTACCTACTATCGCCAATGATTTTTCTGATTGCAGTAGATTGGATAATGTGACAAACAGCGGGCAATCAGGAAACAGGCATAAAATGGACTCACACAAAATACTTGGAGGATCTGGACTTCGCCGATGATATATGTCTGATTTCCCACAAACTGGAAGATATGCAAGCGAAAAGCAACAAGTTGGCAGAAGAAGCATCCAGAGAAGATAGGACTTCAGGTAAACATAGAGAAAACAGAGGTGATGAAGATTCCTGGCCAACACCACCAACAGCAACAACAACAACAGACAACAATCAGCATAAATGGAAGGAACCTGAAAGAAACAACCTCTTTTACCTGCCTGGGATGCATCATTTCAACTAAAGGCGGAACTGACGAGGATATCAAAGCGAGAATCGGAAAAGTAAGACAAGCTTCCATTACTCGCAAGTCTGTTTGGAAGTCAACAGCACTGTTCAGCATGAAAAATAAGATCCGGATTTTCAACTCCAATGTGAATTCAGTGCTACCCACCATACGGATCAGAGACTTGCACTGCTCGTCATAAAGAGCATCTCAAACAAACTACAGACCTTCATTAACAGTTGTCCTCGCTCAATACCATTCAAGATCAGATGGCCGGCCAGAAAAGATCAGCAATAGAGGTCTCTGGGAGCGAACCAACCTAGCAGGGACCGATTGTGAAACAAATAGGCAGGAAGAAATGGAGATGGATTGGCCATACTCTGAGGAAACCATCGAGTGACATCACTAGACAAGCCATTGCTCGAGTGGAACCCGAAAGGGAAGCGGCGAGTTGGTCCACAGTGTGAGGGTGACTTGGAGGAGGTCATGTGAAGAGGAGATGAAAATGTGTGGGCAAACTTGGAGCCAGGTGAGGACTCTAGCAGAGAACCGAACGCAATGGAGATGCACGGCTGAAGCCCTATGTTCCTCTAGGAATTAAAGGAAACAATAATATGAATAATTTTAATGACAACATGGTTTCTCTAAATGGTTTTACATTATTTTTACAATATCGACTATGCTCTAGAAAGAAGAGATGCAGGTGTTGCATCTTTTATTCATTCTCAGTGGTCAACTTCAAGTCATGTATGTTTTCCTTTCTCTAGTGACTTTGTTGATTGTATAACAGTCAAATTTCGTCCAAAACACTTATCCAAGTTTAAATATGTCTTCATCTAAAACATTTATTTCACTCGTGGCTGTTCCAACTCTAATCTATCTGATTTTGCCGATGAATTCACAGCATTCACTGTTACACATCTTGAAAACTCTTTATCAGTTGTCACAAGAGATTTCAATACCTGCGATTGTTCGCTTCTTGAATCATTAGGTCATGTCAATATTGTTAAATTTCCAACTCGACTTGATAAAACACTTGATCTAGTATTTACTAGTGATGCGGAAATATATGAAGCACGCAGACGTGCTTCTATAATGAACTCTGATCATTGTATTATTCGGATATTACCCAAGATATATAGCAGATATCACTCTAATATCCTCTCAAATCTCTCCAGAAAAACACAACAAAGATGTAACTCACAAGAAAATGTGCTCAAACTAAGAAGTATGTTAAATGAAACAAACTGGGAACTTTTCACTGAACACACGCTGGATGATACTATTTCCAATCTGACTGACTATCTTAAATTCTGTCTTGATGTATGCTGTCCAAAACAGGTACTTTTCAAGAGAATGAACCGTTTCTCTTCCCCTCATCTCAAAAAGCTCCGAGGAGAAAAAGAGAGACTGTACAAGACTAAGGATAAAGCTGGTCTTAGGAGGATAAACATCCAAATAAAATCCGAAATCAAGAGGCCAAACAATATTTATAATCAAAGAATTTTGTCATGTAAAACTCCTGGGAACATGTGGAAGCTTTTCAGAGAAATTACAGGTTGTGGTAAGCATAGTACTTGTGCCCCCTCTATTGATGTAATTACTCTTAATAGATCTTTTATCCGCCCTCCTAATGTACCTTTTAGCTCCAATGTAACAAATAAGATGACCAGTGACTTTCATAGTTTACAACTTCTGATGTTCTTAAATGTTTAAAATCTCTTAAACCTTCCCCGAGCCTGGGCCCTGATGGTATACCTGCCATTGTCCTAAGGAAATGTGCTGATATTTTAAGTAACCCACTTACAAACATTTTCAACACTTCTTTTTCTAATAATGTTGTACCTCCTCTGTGGAAAGATACTAAAATTATCCCTGTACCCAAGTCAGGTTCTGGTAATAATGCTAAGTTTAGACCTATCGCTATTACCTCTCCTTTTTTGAAACCAATGGAGAAATTATTGTTACTAAAGCTTGTTCCCTCCCTAAGTTTCTCAAACGATCCAAAGCAGTTTGCTTACAAACAGGGTAGAAGTACTTTAGACGCTGCTGCTGTGTTTCATCACAACATTATATCCTCCTTAGACAAAGGGGCCAAGTTTTTCCGTTGTACGTTCCTTGATTATACATCTGCCTTCGACTCTGTACCTAGAGGCCTATTGTTAAGCAAGCTTAGCCTTACACAAACTGAACCCTGAGCTATCAACTGGCTACACTCTTACTTCTCTAATAGGATGCAGTACACGGTATACAATGGTGTATCTTCCTCTCTTTTGCTCACTGAAGCTGGAGTTCCTCAGGGTGCTGTTTTCTCTCCGTTTCTCTTTTCCTTCTTCTAACATGATTTTCCTCTTTCAGACGAAATCAACTTCGTCAAATATGCAGATGACATGTCTGTATCGTTTACCATTAAGTCTCAGTCAGACTGTTTCAAATTAAATAGCCTCCTGTCGGACATCAGTCAGTGGTCTAAACTAAATGGTCTCATGCTGAATCCCTCAAAATGCCAGACTATTGACTTCTCCCTTAGGCATAAACGAGATCTACAAACACTAGTAAGGACTCATGAAGCCTGTTGCATTGAGGGGACTAAAATTGAAACTAAGTCTAATGCTAAATACCTCGGTCTAGTTCTATCTTCCTACCTTATTTGGACATCTCATATCCTAATGATTTCTAAGAAAGTGTTCTGTCTAATCTAGTACATTAAGAAACTGAGACAATCTGGAATCACCCAACGTCTACTTTCACAATTTGTCAACTCTCGTATCTTACCTATTCTACTTTACTGCTCCCCGTAAGTCTTTCCTGGTCTACTGAAAAAGGACTACACCGTCCTGAGAAGGATGTTGAAGGCAGTTAGTAGGACTAGTGGTGTTAAAACTCAGCCAGCTTGTCACTACATTAGTTGAAAGGCATCTGAATACATGCGAAAAATGGTCTAAAACCATACTCACAGACCCCCAACACCTCCTCTATTCCCAACTCTCGCCTTGCATCTCATCATACCACCAAGTGCAGGAACTCAATGATACCATACTTGGCCTGTGTTCTTAGTGACTCTCTTATTTTGTATTCGGTAGTGAACTTCTTAAACATACTTAGCTACCTAAATTATTAACATTGGCTTCCTTTTTTGTGCTTTACTGTATTCCTTCTTTTGTGTATCTACTGGTTCCAACTATATTAGCACTATGAGTAGTATGAAATTGTCCTGTCATTAACCACCATGTAATTATTAGTTTTTGTGGTTGTTGTTGTTTTTTTGTTCAGCAATACTAACTGACAATCTTGGTTGTGAAAGCCAATATCACCACCTTAAAATTTTGTATTATGCAGGATTACTCACGCTACCACTGCAAACACTGCATTAGACCTGACAATAAAAAAACAAAACAGCAACTCTGAACTGTTATTTTATGATTGTTTAGTGTTGTTTCAACCAAATTAACTGACCATCTTGGCGATAAACATTCTTAAATATCATTTCATAGCTTCTTGTATGACTATAGCTTTACTGTCACCATGCATAATCATATCATAGCTTCCACTACCCAATACTGAGACATTACTTTATGTTGTTTATTCTCCTTTCTACTTCTTGGTATTTTTTCGCATTAAAAAATTATTTTGTTTTTTTGCTGTTGTTGTCTCTATATTTACTTTTTGAAACACTCCTTTTAAATGTTGGATAAAATTGATGCAAATAATATAGATATGTGCTGAAAATTCCACACTGTACCTCTAGTACTGTTTCTGGAATAAAGCAAATTATTATTAACAATAATATTCTTCTTGCAAGTGGATGCAATTCTTATCACATCTGTGAAATTTATCTGGTTGAAATTTGTATCTCAGTAGATGAACAGCGTTCATTTTCGCGGTAGAATAATGGTAAGTTTCCTAAACCAATAACTAGCATGCGTTCAAGGTCATTGGAACATTTACAATCCTGGGACTCTATTGTTGAACTTCGCCCACATTTTAACTTGTTTCCTTAAGCTGAAAATGTAATGTCTATCCGATTTTATTATTCCTATTTCAAAGGCTGCCTCAGTAACGTACAAGACGTATTAGCCGCAACGATTACGCAAAAGAAAATCTACCAATCACAGTGTCCGTAAGTGACCTTAGAGTGCTCAGCCTCTCCGTAAACATTTTGTACGTCTCTTTTCTGCCGGTTAAAATCCACCACTTACAGGGCGTGTAGGTGACATCTAATTGCTCTGCATCTCTATAGAGGGTGAGTGACTCTGTCCACTGAATCAAGGTGAAAACAGAAGTTGCCGTACGTATTTTTGGTGCACATCATGGTGAGGTCAAGACTGGAAAACTGCATCCAGGCCGCCAGCCCTTGTCTAAAAGGGGACTCACTTATTCTAGAAAGGGTTCAAAGGAAAGCAACACGTATGATTCATGGCATGACTAACTTATCATACGAGGAAAGACTAGACAGTTTAAATCTCTTCTCCTTGTCATACCGTAGGCAGAGAGGAGATTTAATCACAATGTTTAAAATTTTAAATAATGACTACGGACCTGACCTATTTTCTCTTTTCCTTCCCACCAGGTCGGAACACCTTAGAGGACATAGCAGGAGAGTTCAAAAGCCAAGAAGAAATCATATTGCTGTTGAGTACTGGTTCTCACACCGAGTCATAAACTCTTGGAACCAACTCCCAGAAGAAGTGGTGTCTGCAACCTCAGTTGATTCGTTCAAGAAGGGTTTGGACAACCACAGAAATTTACTAGAAAAGGATAAACATAGGCTACAAGCCTTCTATCCTCAACCAATAAATCTGAATCTGAAAATCTGAATCTAATGACTTAATAGACCCAATCAGCCTTTTAAATACCCCCAATTGTGGTAGATGATGTAGTAGTGGTTCTCAAACTACTGTCTAAGCTGAAGCCAGGTAAATCACCTGGACCAGACGGACTTCACCCTAGATTGCTAATCTCCTTGGCGGATATAATATACATTCCACTTATGGAGATCTTTCAGATGTCTCTGACCCAGGCTAGGCCACCCAGGGACTGGAAAGATGCTTTTATAAGCCCCATCTTCAAAGATGGGAACAGGCAGTTAGTATCTAACTACCGGCCTATAAGTCTGACCTGCATTATAGCAAAAGGGTTAGAAAAACTCATAAGGGATCAGCTCTTAGCTCATATGGAGAAATATGGCTTACTGGCAGTGGAACAGCTTGGATTCCGACCAGGACGGTCCTGCTTGACAAACTTCCTGTTACATAGCATTCGATAAGGTATCCCATTTAGGTCTTCTTAATAAACTTAAACGTTTTGGATTAGACCAACGCTTATGTGAGTGGATAGGAGGCAGAATATAAGGGTTAATGGTGACTGTCAGGGTGGAGTGCCTCAGGGAACTGTACTTGGCCTCCTGCTATTCCTATTATACTTAAGTGAAGTGCCGAAAATTCTTACCTCATCTTCCTTACTATTTGTAGACGATATTTAGATATGGAAAACCGTAAGTAGTGACGATGATAGGTTGGTACTACAGAATGATCTAGATAAGTTAGATGAATGGGCTAACCTTTGGAGTCTGGAAATTAATTCCAAGAAAAGCGCGGCAATGCACCTAAGTCAGAAGTCTTACACATCGTACTCCATGGGGGACACAGAACTGGCAGATGTTAGGGGACAAATGAAATTATTGTAATCCATGACTTAAAAACAACGGCAAACTGTAATCGAACCGCACCTAAGGCTTTTCGAATGCTATGGACATTTCGAAGGGCTTTCAAACAATTAGACGGGAGTATGTTCCAAGTACTCCATGCAACATACGTCAGACCTCATCTAGAATACTGCATACAAGCGGCGAGTCCATGCTTCAAAAAGGAGGCACATATCCTGGAAAGATTACAGATGGTAGGAACGAAATTAGTCAGTGGTATCTCACACCTTTCTTATGTCATGAGGATGGAGCATTTAAATCTCTTCACATTATCACACCGAAGGAAGAGAGGCGACTTAATTTTGGCTTACTGTATATTCAAGGGTGATTTAGGGATTGTGACCTTTCAAACCTTTTCTTTCCCCTTCGGATACATTTATGAGGTCACCACAAGAAGGTGCTCAAACTGAGGTCAAATAAAATACGTTTGGCGTTTAGATTCTCTCACAGAGTGGTCAACGACTGGAACTCCTTACCTGATTCAGTAGTAACAGCTGCATCGGTGAACGCTTTCAAAGAGAAACTGGGTCTCTGCAGAAATATATATCGCGAGGATTAACATAGGCAACAAGAGCCTTCTATCCTTATAATCTGAATCTGAATCAGATATAACAGTTCCTTAAAAGCCGACAAAACTATGTACCCATATATATATATATATCGACAACACCAATGACTTTGGGACACTCAGTCAGCCGGTTAGTGAATCCAGGTAAAAACAACATTATAACCACGAATGTGCATATTAATATGCTAAACGAAGCGTCATGATAAGTTCTCGTAACCGGGCAAAAACGTTTAAAAAGTGGATGATTAATGGTTATGCTAATGGCAAAAAAAAATGGGCGAACTGTGATCGTACGACGTAAATTTTTCCACTTCGACTGTTAATTAACCAATCAATCACTGCTCTCTTATGTCACCAATAGTTAAAGGAATTCTCCCCATACATAACCACTACTTATTTCAACCATTATTCAAGCAACATTATCCCATTTCGTCCATTATTCAGCTCATATTTGTCATTATATTACCATTACTACCATTTTGTCAATATAATAATAATAATTTTATTACAGTATTGCATCCAGTTAGTACATTATCAATAAATAGAATTCTACATAGATTGAGGAACCCACAGTTCATTATTACAACAATACATTGGCATGTCAGTAGCAAAGGTAAAGCTGAAACAGTGTTTGAAGGTGTTAGAAAAGTGGGAGCTGTCTTATTAACTGGCGTAAGCGAGAGAAAGAGACAAAGCAGCACATAACGGAAAAAGAAGAGAGAGAAAAGGAACAGAAAGAAAGAAAATGTTGTACCTATTGATGAAGTGGGTTAGAAAGATGAGATCCAGTTGTACTAATGACTATTTAATGAATTATAGGTGTCACGCCTAATGCTTTCTTGCCTACTTTAAACATTGTTCAACCATTGTTTACCTACTTCTGTCTGACTTAATTAGTTTAGCTTTGGAAAAGATTAAGTTACGGTTTAGTCTAGGGATTGGTTCATGTTAGGATTAGGTTAAGGGAAGATTGAAGTTGAAAGACGCAGATGAATACATGTACAGAATGTGGTTTGATTTCCCTACTAGAACAACGCAAGACTGGGAGGTATTTTTGTCACACATGGTTTTCATGAATATATATGTGTTTTATGCGTGGAAATAGTCTCTTTCATGTGACTGGGGCGTCCGAGGTCATTCGTGATTAGAGTTTAACTTTGTCGTATAAATGTATGTACCTGGGGTAATATACCGCGCACACCGCAGAAATAAGTCCTGTACTCTTAATGCGCGCCCAACATCTCATGCCTTTTACTCCACATTTCTGTAATGTGCCCGAAGTCTTTGCTGGCAGATCTGCCACTTAGTTACAGGCTTACTGGCAGAGTAAAGTACGCCTCTAATGTTGACCAAGAGCAGCCTTTCTGTACACGCCGCATTTTATTTCGAAAATATTCCACTAGTGGAACGCTCCCACATTTTTGATTTTAATAATAGTGGGTGCTTGTTTGCCGTTCTAAAGTCGAAAAATAACGGACTGGTTACTTTACTGGACTGTAGCTCGAGCTCCTGTTAGTTCCAGAGCTAAATGGACCCATACTTCAGGATGATTTGTATAAATGTTTATCTGAGCGTGAAATTCATTTTGAAGCCTTTCATTACACATCTATCAAACCTATTTACCCTCCCATAGCGAGTACACCTCAGGCTTATCGTATTGGGCATTTGACTTGGAATCAGTTCAAACCTGGATTTCGGGCGGCTGGATAGTGTTATCAGCACATTACCAAGCTCACCGAAGTACATGTAATTGTTGAATATTATATCTTAAATAAGACAGAAAGACGTGCGTCGTGCCTGTTTGATAATAAGTTGAATTAATTTATCCCATTTCTTTTATACTCCATAAACGGTTATTTTGCGTCATCTTTCATCTTGTTCTTTATTTTTAGGTTTTATCTCAGTTGAAGTGCACATCAATCATCAGCTAGACTCTTATTGTAACCAACCACATTGTAAAGGCGGACAAATGTTTTTCACGCGATCCTTAAGAACTTTGGTTGTGAAATCACCACTTCAATCTCCTAAGTCACACATCTTTTTCCCATCCAGGAGTTTGTTTATTTCACCCAAGTTACCAGCGTTATCCATGCCTATCGACAAATCAGTCTACCGTCCTTCATTGACTGTAGGTAGATGGTTATTGGGTCTTTCTGGAATGACTTTTGGTGCTATTATGCTTGGTGGAGTTACAAGGTTTTTTCCCGTTTCATTGTTAAACTTTGTTTCAAAGGTTGACGGAATCTGGTCTTTCAATGGTAGACTGGCATCCATTTAAAGAACTGCCGCCTCATAGTGAAGAGCACTGGCAACTAGAATTCGAGAAATATAAGAAGTTTCCAGAACATCAACAGAAAGTTTGCTTTCATATATTTATCTCTGCCTTAGTTATGTGAAGGAAAATGGGGAAATGTCCATCACTCGGTTTAAATTTATATGGTACATGGAATTCATCCATCGAATGTGGGGCCGATCAATTGGTGCTGCTTTCTTCTTCCCAGCTGCTTACTTTTTGTATAAAGGTTATTTTTCTGCAGCAATGAAACCTCGCGTTCTTATTTATGGTGGACTGCTCGGATTTCAGGTATGTAGTAACCATTCATGGCGTTACTGTTTTGTATGTTTACATGTGAATTTTAACGTGTGCTACGAATATTTTGTTCCTTGTGAAAAATAAATCTCATCAAATGTTACCTTTTGAAAGTTATCGTTAGGTTGTGTATCTAACGCGTCATACATTTCAATCTCGTACGATGGAGTGTGGCGACTTGAACTGCCGTACATATGTGCAAAGTTCTATGTCGAAAACCGACCGACCGATCTCGTACGAACAAATGTTACACGAGATGAGTTTGCGATGTAGAAGGTGAACACCTAATTGACATTTACGTTTGATTGGACCTTAGTTAGTAACTAGTGTAATGTGTTTAGTCCTCTGTTTGGTGCAGACTGAATTCTATCAGTCAGGTTTGCAATATAGCCACCATTCGAGGTGTTTCACCATCACGGTGCACTTTGAATTGTCCTATAAGAGGTCATTCACGAGTTCGGGTTGTGAGTGAAACATGGCCATTGACAGTGGAAGAAACGAAAAGCCTGGCTAGCTGTCGTTGATTATGGGTGTCTGCGTTGTATGTCCTGTGTTAGATGGTGGTATAATAGGGTGAACAATATAGAGATGAGGCCTCGATCGAGTGGTAGGTAAGGAGCGGAGAGGAAATCAGTCGACGAGGTTGTGAAGTCTCACCGATTGAGAGAGAGAGATGGTTAGGACACCTGTTACGCATGCATGCATTCCTGGCCATCGGTCGCCTTGTTCGACGGGCAATGTTAGCTGGCATAGGATGGATCAGGTTGGAAAAGAGCTAACCAGTGGTGGTGGTGGTCAAACGAAAACATGGCTTCATCAGTCAGTGAAGAAATCCACAACAGTTAGTTTAAGCCAGTCAGCCAGCCACGTAGGGAGGTGTAGACTGCCTAATTGGTTGGAGTTCTCGGGATGGTGAGAACAATGGAGGCTGGAGACTACTGTCGGTGATATGGCTCGAAATCCTTCTCAATGGCTCAGATGCCTCCATTCCTTGTAACTTATAATATCCAATAAAACTATATGGTTCCTCCATATTACTATTAATCTTTTTGCCTCATACGTGTGTTTATTGTCTCTGTTTTGCATTTCTTTTTACTTTCTTCTCTTTCCTTGTGTTTTACAAGTAGGGAGTGTGGCAACTCGAATTGTTGTAAATCTGTGAAAAGTTCTACATTGAAACCAGTCAGTCAGTCAATCCCTTTGTAGGTAGATAGTCAGCTGCTAAGAGTTTTGAATTCAACAAGGTCACCTCCACCAGCAAATCTGTTGCTAGGAATACTGTGTGAGTGTTTCTCAGCACAACACTAGTAACCGTTTCTTCAGTTTTCATAGTGATCATTAGTGCAAGCTTTTAGACCTAATTCTAGATAGTCATTTTTCTCGACAGTGAAGCATTACTTCCCCACTGCATACTCTATAATTTACTAAATTTTTTTTTTGTATTCTAGGGTGTTCTAGGCTGGCTTATGGTACGCAGTGGACTAAAGGAACCTAAACGACCAGCAGGTATTTCACCAAAAGAAGAATATGTCGGTGTACCGCGTGTGGGTCATTACTGGCTGTGTGCTCATCTGATTTCAGCTGTTGTTTTATATTCGTTACTTTTATGGGGTAGCTTCAACCACTTGGTTTCTCATTCTACGGTGAGTGATTTAATTTTCCTTTTTTTTTCAGAACCAGACTTCAATTGCTAGTTTTTTAGAGGATGTTTGTTGAATGTAGATAAATACAGCTCCACAATGATGTGACGTGTGGAAGCCGAATTCGCAAAGATTATTGAACTACTTCAGTGATTAGCTTGAACTAGTTATTTGCTTTCTTATGCAAGACTGCTTACCGTTTTTTTTGTCCTGGATTTCGTAAAGTAATACAGTTTATTAGCCAGTCTTAAGCTCGGGAAAAAAAGAAAGCTAGGCATGCGGCCAGAGATCCTAATCGGCACTATATCTTCAAATGGGCTTATTAGATGGCCTGCCAGTACTAGCAGTTCTTTATGGAATCAAGATATGTGTTCTTGTCTTAGTGTCATTCTTTCCCAACCGTTTGCAGTGATAAGTGTACTGAGGTGCACTACTGTTTCACTCTGATTAAATTGGATGTGACTTCACTCACATACTTGAAAAAAAATACTATCTGCCGAAGTGTTTTCGTTTTAGGGCGCTTTAGCCAGTGAATCTCACTTGAGCCATTTTTTTTATACTTAAGCTTATCTGTCAAGGAGTGGCATCAATTGCGATTTTGATGTATGCGCAGAAGAATACTGCAAAGTCATTGCTTCAACAGCACATCTTACAATCCTGTTTTCTGCAGTCCTCTTTAGTTGGCTCCACCTCCTCATATAATCTCCATGTCACTCTCAGGCGCCCAACTGACCGTTCCCAAACAAACTACCTCCAACTTTGTAAAGTGAGAGCAAGTTCGTTCGTCTGTAAAACGCATCATTTCGCCTACCTGTAAAATCTGGTCTATGATCAGATGACCATAAAGGAAGGATATAGCAGCAAGTCACTCTGGGAACGAGCCAACCAAGAACCTTTGGCCAAAACAAATAGGCTGGGGGGGGATGGAGATGGATCGGACACACACTGAAGAAACCGTTTAGTGACATTATGAACCAGTCGGTCGAGTAGAACCTTGACGGGGAACGGCGAGTTCGGCATCCAAGGGTGTGATGAAGAGGGAGGAGGGACATCGCGTGAGTAGGAGATGAGAGACTGAAGACGACTTCAGAGGACAGGATGCAATGGAGAAGTGCTTCTGAAGTCCTCGTTACACTCGCAACCTGAGGTAATTATAATCATAGGTTTCCTTTTATTGACCTATATTATTATCTATTACATCTTACAGGTTCAATTGATTAATCAGAGAAAAATTTAAAGTGAAATGTTGTGCATACATCGCATACATTTCGTATGCGATGATGATAGCCTTCATGTTGGTGGAACTCACCTAACTGTCTGTCTTATCTGTTGTTCAAACATTTTCTTGACTATTGCTTGATTGATGGAATTGTCCCTCCTTATTAGTTGACCTGAGAGCATGCCCAGTTTGTTCCTGAGATTTCTGTGATAACTGTTGACTGTCATTTCTGCATATTTCGTTATTTCGATTACCATTGTTGTTGTTGTTGTCACTACTGCTCACTAAAGTATTAAGATCAGTAATGGTTGATTGTTCTTCGTATGCAACGCTATTATTCCCACTGTATTGCTGATTGGATACGGGTATACTTATTGATTGTTTATTTCTTATAGAACCACCATTAGCTGAAATGGCTTTAGCAACAGCCTCAGCTTCAGTTTGTAGACGACTGATTCTATGACACAGCATAGCCAGGCTAATATCTGCAGGTTCTGAAAAGTCTTGTGTTTCAGCTAGTATATTATCGGGACTAATCATGAGATTGGATTCTTTGTTGTGAACCACTAGAATGTGTAAAGAAGACAGAAAAACAACACAGTATCGTATACATACACAAATGTGAGAATAAATAAGAATAGGACTATAAATTCAATTGAACAAACGCCTGTGTATTAATTCACTGAAGTATGCTCATCCTGTTCTGAGTGTTCACAGGTCCGGTGGTAGAGCATAGATGGAAATCGTAGCTCACTGTCTGAAAGATAAATGCTTAAATCATACACAAGATTGTCAATGTTTTTTGACTGAAATGGATAGAGGAAAGAGCCTAGTGAACTGCTAAAACCAACCGAAACTGGGACAGAGGGCTTAAGTAGGTCCGAATTTCATCCTGTTCTCTGCAGTCACGGTTGTCTATAAGCTCTCACCTCCTTCCTTCTCCTCTTCCTTCGGAATATTTGTTGAGCAATAGCTTCTTGATTAGTTCGAGTTCGTCCTCTGAGTTTCTTGTTGCTAATTCTTTCTTGTCATCTCATCCTCGAAATGGAGCTCAGCTCTCTGATGGAAGTCTGAAGCCTGTTAGAAATGGTTTTGTTGATGTGTGTGTGTGTCAAGTTTCTGCAGCAGATGAAAGAACTGACTGACTTGACATTAGTGTTGAATATCCGAATCGTGTTGCTTATGCTGACTGGATGCTGCAGTAGATTTCCACTCTGATTTCAGATTGACGAAGGTGTGTTTTGCCTTTCCTCTTGTGGCTTAGACATCTTCATCCGTTCCGCTTGTGTAGTTGAAGGGATGCTGCCTACATAAGTGAATGAAGTGACTTCCTTCAAATTTCTCCTGTTCATAATGACCAGCGCTTGTTGTTGTTGTTCGTGGTGGTGGTGGTGGTGGTAGTCAGTATCTTCACCATCTCGGTCTTTTCTATGTTCACTTGAAATCCTGTCTTCTCTGCCTGATACTTCTGTCGATTTGTTGCCTCTCGCCTGCGTATCTTCGAGTTTTTGCGACACTAGACATAAATTGCCCATGAAGTTTAAATATTCTCGAGTCTTCTTGTTAGTTCGACGTATTCCTATTCCTGTCACCTCGCTTCCCACAGTCTTCGGCAAGGTAATATTGTCGGTGATAGCAGGCAGTCTTCTGTTACTGCTGTCTTCACTTCAGAGGCTTCGCTGTTGTGGATTACCTGACATGTGCCATTGTCACATAGCCAACTGTGGAATGAGGTTGATAAAGATTTCGGGTACGTCTCGGTCAACGCTGTCTGTTGAGGGCCTTTTTGAAGTCGGTGAAACTGAAGTAGAAAGAAGTTCGAACGCCATTCTATGCTCTGCTTGAAGGTGATGCGTAGATTTGCAGTTCTATCAGCAAATGATGTACCTTTCCTGAATCCAGCTTGGTTTGGGCTGGTGGAGTTCTGCATCCAGTACATCATTCATTTTCTCTAGGATGATGGGACTTGGCGTGGGTGGACAAGAGCATTATTCCACGCCACTTCTCTCGGAGAGAGGCTAAATTCTCCCTCTGGCAGTTTGACTAAGTAGTCTGCCTTTCTCCCAATCAGTAGGTACCTTCCTTTACTTCCAAACATTTTGCAATAGTGGCGGTCTCTAGTTCTGCTTTCAGTGCTACAGAAGGAATTACGTTTTCATCCTGCTGTTTCTCCTGCTTTTAGTGGCTTTCTGGCATTCAAGACTTCTACTTTTGTTGGAGCATTGGTGTTCACTGACAGTTATGTGGAGGTTGGTGGTATTTCTGGACGAGTTTTAGGTAGTGGTCGGTTCATGAGTCTTATGATGCGGTCAGCCCATTGTCTACTTATGTAATCAGTGTCCTTGATAACCTTCCATTGATTCTGTCTGTGTTAATCTCTTCCGGTATAGCGACCTGGTTATTCTGAGGCCCCACTTACCTACTACCTGTTATACTTCAGTTTCCAGTGTGTCGTAGAATTATCTTTTGTATTTCCTAGCTGTCCTCTTTACCACTTCATTCAGCTTCTCCTTCCGTTGTTCATCTTTGCATTGGTTAACATTCTGTTTCACCATCCCTCTTTCTTCTATTAGCTTCCATTTGTTTGTTGAGAACCATTCCTTGTCTTGCCATTTCCTCCTTCCTGCAAGGGCTATACAGCTTTCCTTCGTGTCAGACAGTACCGAAATTTCTCATACAGGTTTCCTCAGAGATGCTGCATAATGTATCCGACTCACTGAGATTGTTGTAGTGAATATATCCTTCATAGATTCATCCTTCAGTTTCTGGGTGTTAAACGTGAATTATGATCTGTCTCCAACTTTGTTGAAGGCTTTTAGCTTTACCCTGAAAGTTCCTTGTACTAGATAATGGTCTTAACCCACTTCTCGACTTTGTATCCAGCTGACTGCGTTTCCACCTGCTTGAGATTGAGAGGAAGTTTATCTGATGCTCGATGTGTCCGTTAGGTGAAATCCATGTCGCTTTGTGTATGGTGTGGTACATGTACGCGCTGCCTGCAATTACCAAGCCATTGAAAACGCAGAAGTGTGCGAAGAATTCGCTGATTCTCATGCGTTTCTCTGGGAGCTTCCCGACGCGTGTTGAGTTCTCTTCTTCTATTGTTTGCTCCCAGTCTGGCCTGCATTCATGTCACCCATTAGGATTTTGATGTCACCAGTTGGTGTCTTGTCCATTACCAGTTGTAGTTATCTGTAGAGTTCTTCCTTCTTCTCTTCATCTGCGTTGTTTGTAGAAGCACAACATCGGATTGTTACAACTTTCCTTCCTTTTCAATTGAATCTTGCTGTCATCGTCGTGGATGAGATTGTTTCCCACCGTACAAAAGCCTTCGTTTTTATTCGTGATGTCATGTTAGTCAGTCTGTCAGTGTGCTTGTGGTTGTCTGTGTCTGTGTGATTGGAGTGGATTATTGACTCTCCAGATAACAATTTGTAGAGTCCACTTCCATTCCATCTGCCTTCACAGATTCCTAGCAGTTCTATACCACATCTTCTGTTCTGTGATCTATGCAGCCTTCACAACCAGCTTGAAACATAGTGCGGACATCCCATGTCCCCATGCTTATTTTTGCTTTCATCAGATACAGACACATAGGTTGACTGGCTTCAAGCCGACGTCATGCCCTCTTTCTGATTCCGGCTAAGAATAAATTTATCTTTATAATGTTTTCTGTGCTTTGAAGTTTGTGTTGCGGTGGGGTTGATTTTCTGGCGTAGGGCTGCTAGCCTAACGGCCAACCTTCCCGGTTAGTAAACTAAGTGAGTTTAGTTTGGGCTACACAGTCTACTACTGATTGATCTAATTTTTGCCCTACACTGACTCGGTTAGTTAGGTTTACAAGATATGGTCACAATTTAATCTCATTAATCTACCTGTCTGTTTTCGACTTTGCACATATGTGGGGCAGTTCAAGTCGCCACACTCCCTCGTTGTAGCACACAAAGCAAGAGAAGAAAGTAGGAGAAATGCATATTAGAGACAGTAAACAGAGGTGTGAGACAAAGGAATAGTAATAACGAAGAATAAATCAGTTTCATTGGAAATCATAAGTCACAAGGAGTGGATGCATCTGCGCCAGCCATTGAGAACGATTTTGAGCCATGTCACCAATTGTTTCCAACCATTGGTTTTTACCGTCCCGAGGACCCCAACCAGTCAGGAAGTCTACACCTCCTTACGTGGCCTAGACTAACTGTTGTAGATTTCATTGACTGGTGACATGTTTTCGTTTGACCACCGCTAGCTCTTTTCCAGTCTGACCCTATATCAGCTAACATTGCCCGTTGTCGAGGAAGGCGATGACTAGGCATACGTAACACATGTCCTAACCATCTAATCCAGTCGATGTAATTTCACAGCTTCGTCGATTGATTTCCCCTCCTTACCTAGCACTCGACGCCTAACCTCAATATTGCTCACCTTATTATACCACTTCACACAGGAGATAGAACACAGGCACCTATGATCAAAGACAGCCAATCTTTTCATGTCTTCCACTCTCAATGACCAGGTCTCACAGCCAGCCATAAAGTAGGACGGAGTGGACTGCTGAGCAGTACACACGCCCTTTGGTCGATAGACGGATATCACATCTACGCGATTCACAATTTACTAGAGTTCTTTATTAGTAAACTTTCAGACATATACGAAAATTCCTCACAAAACTGATACACATAGCTGCTCAGTTAACCTCATTGTCTCAACCAGTCATTCATTCCCTAGTAACATTATTTCTCATACATCTCTATGTGTTCCTTTAATAATTATAGGTGAAACCGTTCAAACAAGTACGAAAACTTAAAGCTCTTGGTCATTTGGGTAAAGCCCTAACTTTTACAACTATAATTTATGGTGAGTGCCCAATTCATTTTGTTTATTTTATCAGTGTATTCTTTTCCCAACTTTTTCATTATTGTCTTTATAAAAATGTGATTATTATGTGTGCGTCGGTGGCACAGTGGTTAGGACTCTCGCCGACCATGCACATGGTCCGGGGTTCGATCCCCTGCCGACGCACACCTGCAAACTTTGGGCTACCGATATCACATGCTGAAAATTCCATGCCTGTACCTAAAAATACGGTGTGGAATCAAGCTGTAATCAAAAATAAATAAAAAGTAACCGATGATTAGGCTTTTTAGTATGCAAGCATATACGCATTCTGTTGTGGTTAGTTATCATTTCTCCTAACTAAAAACTGCATTTTACGTGTGCCCAGTCATCGCCTTCCTCGACTGACGGGCAATGTTAGCTGACATAGGATGGATCAGGTTGGAAAAGAGCTAACCAGTGGTGGTGGTCGTCAAACGAAAACATGGCTTCATCAGTCAGTGAAGAAATCCACAACAGTTAGTTTGAGCCAGCCAGCCAGCCACGTAGGGAGGTGTAGACTGCCTAATTGGTTGGAGTTCTCGGGATGGTGAGAACCAATGGAGGCTGGAGACTACTGTCGGTGATATGGCTCGAAATCCTTCTCAATGGCTCAGATGCCTCCACTCCTTGTAACTTATAATATCCAATAAAACTATATGGTTCCTCCATATTACTATTAATCTTTTTGCCTCATATGTGTGTTTATTGTCTCTGTTTTGCATTTCTTTTTACTCTCTTCTCTTTCCTTGTGTTCTACAAGTAGGGAGTGTGGTAACTCGAACTGTTGTAGATCTGTGGAAAGTTCTACATTGAAACCAGTCAGTCAGTTAACAAATTGTAAAAGTAGAGGTTGAGTTATTCCAGATTGTCTTAGCTTCTTGTTGTAGTAGTGTAGTCGAAACATTTCCTCAGAAGTCGATAACGTATGGGATGCCCAAGTAAGGCATTTTGTATTACACCTAGTTTCTTTTACAGTCCCCTCTATGCTACGAGCATCGTGTGTATCAACCAGTCCTTGTACATCACCTTTACGTGTAAAGTAGAAGTCAGCTGTCTGGCATTTTAAGGGATTTAACGTTAGACCACTTTAGTTTTGACCACTGACTGATGTCAGACAAAAAGCTATCAGTCTGATGGGAACTTGACAGAAGGCGTCACGGTCAGATCATCAACGTATTTGGCGAAGTTAATGTCATTAGAAAGAAGTAAGTCATGTAAAAAGATTGAAAAAAGAAATGCAGAGAGAACAGCTCCCTGAGGAACACTAGCTTCCTGTAAGCATGACAGAGGAATATTCAACCTTATACACAGTATACTGCATTCTGTTTGAGAAATAAGAATGCAACCAGTTAACAGCCCAGGACTTGGTTTGCGTAAGGGAAAGCTAATTTGAAGGAAGGAAGGCTTCGTGTGCTTTTGGGGAAATCAATCGACGAAGCTGTGAAATTACATCGACTGGATTAGATGGTTAGGACATGTGTTACGTATGCCTAGTCATCGCCTTCCTCGACAACGGGCAATGTTAGCTGATATAGGGTCAGACTGGAAAAAAGCTAGCCGTGGTCAAACCAAAACATGTCACCAGTCAATGAAATCTACAACAGTTAATCTAGGTCACGTAAGGAGGTGTAGACCTCCTGACTGGTTGGGCTCTTCGGGACGGTAAAAACCAATGAATGGGCACAATTGGTGACATGGCTCAAAATCGTTCTCAATGGCTGGCGCAGATGCATCCACTCCTTGTGACTTATGATTTCCAATGAAACTGTTTTATTCTTCGTTATTACTATTCCTTTGTCTCACACCTCTGTTTACTGTCTCTAATATGCATTTCTCCTACTTTCTTCTCTTGCTTTGTGTGCTACAACGAGGGAGTGTGGCGACTTGAACTGCCGCACATCGGTGCAAAGTTCTATGTCGAAAACAGACAGACAGACAATTTGAAGGAAGGCATCTAGGTGCTGTGTCAAAAGCAGATGTTTACTCGAAGAAGTTATAACGAACATATATTTGGCCGCTTTGTCTAAGGAGGAGACAATACTATGATGTAGTACAGTGGGCAGTATCTAAAGCACTTCTGCCCTGCCTATAAGTAAACTGTCTGGGATCATTAAAACTCTTGAGATAGGATACAAAGCTGAGTAAGAGCAGTAATAATAGAACTGCATATTTCTTCGGTAGAGTGTTACGTTGTCTTTTCACTCACTTACGTGTATTTTATATTTTACATTTGTCAGTTTATTTTTTGTTTTTCCTTTCTTTTGTATCAAGGTGCTTTCGTGGCTGGTCTTGATGCAGGATTAGTATATAATTCTTGGCCAAAAATGGCTGATAAATGGATTCCTGATGATTTGGTTGTTTCGCGTTATGGTTCACGGATAAGAAACTTTCTTGATAACCCAACTGCTGTTCAATTCACGCATAGAATGCTGGCGTATGCCACAGTCTTATCAACCGGTGTATTATGGGCAAATGTAATGCGTTTAGGTGTAGCTTGTACTGGACCACGTATTCGAAATGCTGCACATATAATTCTTGCTGCTGCATTAGGACAATCAGCACTCGGTATAACCACTTTATTGTATTATGTACCAGTTGCATTGGGCTCTCTACATCAATGTGGCAGTGTTGTTCTTCTTTCATCTTTACTTTGGTTCACTCATTGTTTACGAGCTGTTCCAAAATGATGAAATATTGTAATAAGAACGATCACTTATATTTCTTCATTGTCGCTTTCTAAAAAAACTTCATTGTAATAAATATTTTCACTTGAAAAAATAGGTTTTTTCAAATGGCTTTTGTGTGCATAATGATTGGGGGGAGGAGTAAGTCCTCGTCGTTTTCGCCGTACATCGCTCTAAGTGGAACGTAAAGTTTCGGTAGTAGTGGTGTTTATTTTTATGGGATGAAGTTGCTAGTATCATGCCCAATCTTCCCTGTTTGCCAGTCTTATTACTGGCTTAGAGAGGTTTAGGAGTGCCCCCGTGGCCGGGGATCGAATCCCGGACCACGTGAGTCGTGTCTGGCGAGCATTCTACCGCTGCGCCACCGACGCATACATATATATTTGTGTCGTGGATTTTTATGCTTAACTCATAAGATTCACAGTGAAATAAAAATGAAAAAGTCATTGGGGGCAGGCGGGAGAAAGTCTTTCAATCTTTGATAAAAAGTGCTGCAAATGTGTATTGCCCTTGTGAAATTTAGAACAGCATATTTAAGCGAACAGTATTGTGTTTTCAATTAGATCTCATCAAGCTTAACTCTACTATACATAAATTTACAAATAAAAATTTAAATATAAACCAATCATGGTGATTTGTCAATAGGATAATAAGATTGTGCAGTTATTCATAATAATAAACAATAACAAGGATGAGAAAGTGAGGCTGTCTATGATAACAAGAATGAGGACAAAGAGCATGACTAAACAAACAGATGTTCAGGTAGAAGTAGTCGATAGATAAGCCATGTTTTTCCGTATGAGCTAAGAGCTGATCCCTTATGAGTTTTTCTAACCCCTTTGCTATGATGCAGGTCAGACTTACAGGCCGGTAGTTAGATACTAACTGCCTGTTCCCATCTTTAAAGATGGGGCTAATAAAAGCATCTTTCCAGTCCCTGGGTCAACCATAACCCTAATCTTAACACTTACCCATTGGCTACTCTGCCACCGACAGAATAGTCAACCATAACCTCCCGTTGGCTGTTTTTCGTCACCGACAAAGTGGTCAACTCCCCAGAAGCTATCAAGCGGTCTTTGGCTAGACTGCCATAGTGGAGTTGGTACACGGGTAAAATCAATAGAAGTAGTCGATAAAGGCCAGGAAAAACAAATGAACTGATTAAGTAATGCTAGATTGTAAGGAAAGTAAATAAAATGCGGTTTAGTGATGTGATAAGATTTAGAGATGATAAGAGAGGGGTTGAAAATATTAGTAAGGCTTGGTGGTGGTGCTGGGGAAGTCATCAGTTGGTTAGGTCTTCATAGGCCAACAAGGGAGAGATAATGGCCGTGTACGAACTTCTTTTGAATGCATAGTTTAGGCTTAATAGTTCGAATACCTATCGCCTCAGCTGTGTGCAGTAGACAAATATGAAGTCTATTGGAACGATTCTGTGAGATGTGATGAATAGTTACCTTGAAAGCTGTCGTTTTCTCCACTACATGACCACGAAAGCTTCTAGTAACACAATAGGGTGGGTTGAAAGTATTGAAAAGTCATATAGTTAGGTGGAGAGAGAGAGGTTGATCACTGAATCTTTGTTTACAGAGTCAACACCGCATATGTGCAATTGAACTGACGCAACACGAACAATAAGGAATCTAAATCACCAGTAGTAATTTCATACAAGGAAGGAACCTCGAAAACCTTACGCAGAATTCTTAACAAGGCAGGAAGGAATAAAAGTGGCTGGCATTCAATTAGAAACAAGCTTTGTAGGTTAACGGATCAATCCTGTGGAGCCAATAAAACAAAACAATTTAGTTTATCTAATACTCTGCCTGCAATGATTGTCAGGTCAAATATAGGTTAAAGTAGTAGAACGGCGTCAGTCAGTCAGGCTAGTCGAGCATAAAAACCTAGCAAAATCTAGATTGGTTGACCCGAATAAGATAAGAAATCTAGAGAATAGTTCAGCTATACCCCTCACTACATGCAATTACACACAACCATACAATAGGATGGATGGGATAAGATGATAGTTCTAAAATCTAACGTCACAGGGTGGAGAGAGAGATTGATAACAGAAGCTTTGTTTATCGAATCAACTGAGAGGTGATACGTGTAATAGGATTGATTCAACACCTATCCACCCAGATATCTGGAGAATTCTAGTACCCCAACGACGACAAATAGGAGAGAGAGAACAAAGAAAACTATAAATCTCAAGTATCGAAGTCTTGCGATTATAATTGGTGATATGAACAGTAAATTTTGTTCGAAACCTTGTCATCCAGTTGTTAATATTGTGTGATAATTAAAATAAACTTATCTAGTATGGAATTACATTCTACCAAAGTGCCCAAGTCCTACACTTATATTCTTATGGTTTTATCCAAATTAATAAAGGAAATTAATTGCTTTAGGCAACCTTGTAATCCAAACATATAGTCAGACTTGATATTGAATCAGAATAGGTGTTATAGGATGTCACCACAGAGTAACCAGTGTTTTTCTATCTCCAAGTGGTAGAGTCGCTTCATCGATTAACTCTGCGTTTCGGTTGTCAGTGTGTACGACCTAACATCCACCAGTTGATTATTTCCCTCTTCCTAACAAAACTCCATGATAGTGGCAAATAGGAACTACTAACATAAGATCCGGAATCATTAAATGGGGATCGCAGTTGTTACATCCCGCACGTGGTAGTAGATAATAAGAATCAATGTGTAGACGTAAACCTGAACAAATAGTGATGTAAAGGAATAAGTCCTGACCAGTTCTGCTACCTTGATATGGTGGCAAGGTTGACGAGATACACTGGCTTGAATTAGTGTTCTTGGTGGACATACCATCCCAGGAAGGTCGTTTGAATAATAGTGGTTAGATTGAAAGCAGTAATCAGTAAAAGTATGGGTCGTTTACAGTGTGCTCTTCGACAGGCCTCAATCAGTTGTATCCTGGGTTCTTTTGTCACGCAACCCTAATGCAGCTTCTGTTTCACGTAACCCGAGGAGTAGCTAACTTCCACGATGTGGGCAGTAGGGTAGTAATAACTGTTCAGATATTTCAACAAACACACAGCTTCCCTGACCATCACCCCCCTTCATCCTCTTGCTTTCCTCTTACTGTTATCGCCATTCCATAGGTAGGTTCCTCACCTCTTAACTCTGCAACTATAAGCAGCGACAAGAGCTGGAGAAACACTACTGACAGTCTCTTAAAACCATGCTGACAACTTCATACTAAAGTAATTAATGTTCGGACCCTTTGTTAGATCAGCAAACATACTCCACTAACCAGAATCCTCACACCTCGAGGCATGGATGGATCTATGTCGTGTTTCGGAGACACACATACAAGGCTGAAGTGTGGTTACTCACTCAACCCCACATGGCTCACATGGTGGATCTTCAAAATTCGTCTGACGAGTGTCAAGAGGTTATTCAGCTGTCTCGCGAGGATTTTCGGGTGTAGGGATAGCACTGAGTGCTAGGGTGGAATAATCCCTGCTTGACTGCTATCCATCCAGTGGGTAGTCGTATGTGTTCTGTCCGGCTGCACTCATCACAATGGTGTCATTTCACCATCTCTACTTACTCTCCAACAGACTTCAGTTCACACTAAGTAAATGATGAGTTCTGTGTGGAAAGCTGTCTAGATCGCTGAGAATAGGAAAACGCTCAGACATAGTTGTCCCAGCAGATTGGAGAGTCGTACCGGTCAGAAGAGTGTGCTGTCGGGACCTATGGAGTCCTGTGTTGTCGAACCGACAGCGGTGGTCGTGTTCTACAATTCTGTTGAGATAATAATCTGTTCCTGGTCAACTCTAACTTTAAATGTGAAGAGAGAAGTTGTCTAGCCTGTCAACCTCCCTCATTAAATCGACGATGGATTTAAATAGATCACGTAGCGATAAGCAATCGATGGCGAAGGTCGGCTGGGAAAGCTGCCCATGTAGCCAGAGAAATGCGTAGATATGGCATAGAAGTGCTGGGAATCTGTGGCAGCAGATGGAATGGATGCGAATCATCATAAGTGTCAACTGGAGATTCAGTAATCTACTACGGTGTTGTCACTCAGAAGACAACCACGAACACACTGAAACAGTAAGTGGCTACCAACCGCACGTTTCCAATGCGTTCGGTTCTCTGCCAGTCGGGTGCGCTCGGGAGTGTAGTGTTTGCCATTGGGTTGGCCTTACAGTCCTCCCTTTAAGTGCGTCGGTGCCACAAGGGTTAGAATGCTCACCGACCATGCACATAGTCCGGGATTCGATCCCCAGCCGACTCACTCCTTTATCTTGCCTAACCGGTAGTAAGGTCCGAAAAAGAGGGAAGGTTGGGCAAGCGTGATGCTAGAAACCCTTCCTCTTCAAAAAACTGCACTGCTACTGATAATCCGAAGCTCTAGCCTGAAGACATATGTTCCACTGGTAATTCAAAGAAATAAAATGCTTTAAAAATGCTATAAACGACGCAGAACAAGAGGAGAAGAATGAACTCTACAGACAACTACAAATAGTAATGGACAATATCCCGAATGATGACATCGAAATCCTCATGAGAAATATGAATGCATGCCGAACTGGCAACAGATAATACAGGAAGAGAACACATCATGAGTGGAGGGGCTCCCGCTCGGCAGAATGAATGAGAACTAAGAACTCGTCGAAGACCTCTGCACTCTCAGTGATTTGGTGATTGGAGGCAACGTGTACAACTACAAGGATATACACAAAGCAACATGGATTTCGCCTGACGGACACACCAAAAACCAGATAGACTCCGTCTGAATGTCACTCAAGGAAGTGGAGACACAGCCTACCTGCTGAACACAAAGTCGAGAAGGGGAGCACATGTGAGCTCAGATCAACATCATCATCATGATCTATTTCGAGGAACCTTCAAGGTGAAGCTGAAATCCTTCAGAACAACTGGAGACAGGTCACTGTGATTCAAGTTCAACATTCAGAAAGTGAAGGACAAGACTACAAGGGATACCCACCTTCACCACAGATGAGATCACAGCAATGTTGGAGACACTACGTGGCATCACTGAGGAAGCCTGTGTGAGGGGAGGAACATTGGAACTGACTCTCTGCATGTGATGTCCAAGGAAACGTGTACAACTGTTCTAGGGAGAAGGAAGAAGAGACACAAGACAAGGAATGTCTCTCAACGGACACCTACCTGGAAGCTAATAGAAGAGATGAGAGGAGAGGAGGATTGTGGAAGAGAAGATGACACCATGCAAAGATGGACAAGACAACAGAAGGAGAGGCTGAGTTCACAGTTCTCTTTTCTTTCTTTCTACATGACTTACCATGTTCAAAGGAATAAATCCGACCTAAACAAACTGGTTGGCTCTCACGAGGTGTGCAACATAAATGGCAGTGAAATAGAAACCAAGTCTGAAATTAAATACCTAGGTATCATTCATGGTCGTCTCATATCTTGACGATTTCTAAGAAAATATTCCGTCTTACCTTCAACATCAAGAAGTTAAGACATTCTGGTATAACCCAACTCTTACTCCTAGAATTCGTTAACCCTCGCATTCTGCCTATTATTCTTTATTGATCTCCCTTAGTTTTTCCCGGGATACTGAAGAAAGACTATAACATATTACGCAGGATGTTAAAGGTTGTCAGCAGGGTAAGCAACGTGCCACTTAACCAGCTTGTCACTATTCTGGCTGACGGGCACATGGACTCATATGAAAAATGGGCTAAATCCATTCTGTTTAACTCACACTACCCTCTTCATTCACAACTCTCCCCTTGCATCTCATCAGGCAATACCAGACGCCTATATAGAAAACCATATGCTCTCACCAGCAAGTACAAAAACTTAACCATACCCTACTTAGCTCGTGTTCTGTGCGATAAAGAAAGCATTAGGCGTGATACCTATAACTTATTAAATAGTCGGTAGAACAACTGGATCTCGTCTTTCCAACTCATATCATTTACAGGTACAATATTTTCTTTCTTTCTTTTCGTTTTCTCTCCCTCTTTTCTTTTTATGTTATGTGCTGCTCTGTATCTTTCTTCCGCTTACCCCAGTAAATATGATAGCACCTACTTTTCTAACACCGACATGCTAATACATTGTTGTCATAATGAACTGAGATTTCCTTAACCTATTTAGGATTTTATTTATTTATAATGTACTAACTGGATGCAATACTGTAGTAAAAATGCTGAGAATTCCATTCTGTATCACAAGTACTGTTTTGGAATAAAGCAAATTATTATTATTATTATCAATGTATACTGCACCGAATAAGGAAACAAGTGAAGAGGAGTGCTAGGAAAGACAAAAGACACACACAAAAGACGACACACTGGCTGTCAACTGAAGCAGAACAGGCAGCCGCAGGTAGAACAGACCTCAGGACATTATATCAGATAACCAGGCTGCTCGCTATCCGGGAAGAGATCAACACAGATGATGAAACCAATAAAAGATGTTCTAGGGAACCTTATTACCAAGGGGGAGAAACAAATAGAACAATGGGCTGATCACTTCAAAGGACTCTTGAATCGACCATCACCTCCAACTCACATAAAAATATCAACACCACTAGCCATAGCACGCACAGAAGTGCATCAGGTGGATACAGATCATCCGACGAACGAAAGCAGAAATCCTGAATGCTATCAAGCCACTGAAGGCCGGCGGGGAAGGCAACAGGTCCAGGCGGTATCCCCATCCCACGCCACCCCTGATGCACTGAAAACGGACCCAGAGACTGCAGCAGATATGCTCACTCCATTGTTGCCGAGTGTTTTGAAGCAAAAGAAGTTACCTACTGATTGGAAGAAAGGCACTTTACTTAGTCAAACTAACAAAGCGAGAATTTAGCCTCTGAAAGAACTGGCGTAGAATAATGATCTTATCTACGCCAATTTGAGAGAATAAAAGGTGCACTGGATGCAGAACTCCGCCATCCGCCGGAACAAGCTGACTAGGTTCAGGAGAGGCAAATCATGTGCTGATCAAAGTGCATATCTACAAATCATCATCACAGAACAAATAATAGAATGGCAGTCAAACCTCCCTCTACTTCAACTTCATCGACTTCGAAAAGTCCTTCACCAGACAGCGTTGACCGAGAAGTGATCCGGAATCTGCTTCAACCCTATGGAGTGCCGTACGCTAAATCTTTATCAACCTCATTCAGTAGGTATATGAGAGCAGCACATGTCAAGTGATGTAGAGCAGAAAACTCAGCGAGGCGTTCTCAGTGAATAAAGGAGTAAGAGACGACTATGTTTCTTTTATCACTGATGATATTCCTAATTGTGGTGGACTGGATTATGCGTCAGACTATGAGTGGGGAGTGAGAAGACAGGAATAAGTTGGACGACCGATAAGAAGACTCTAGAAGATCTGGATTTCGCTTGTGGATGATTTATGTCTAGTGTCACACAAACTCGAAGACTTCCAGGCAGGAAGGCGAAAACTGGCAACAAACTGGAAGAAGAGGTTGGCTACCTAGTAGAGAAGACAGGAGGTCTGGAGAAGTTAGAACTGATGGGGGTGATGAAGGTAACCAACCAACCAACCGACAACAGCAACAACAGCCAGCACCAATCACCATCAACGGGAGAGATCTGACAGAGGTCGCTTCCATCATTTATCTAGGAAACACTTTTGCAACCAGAGGTAGTCGGAGCTGGTGAAGATGTCTTAGCCATCCAACCAGCCAGAATTGGCAAGGTGATGTGAATCTTCATCAATCTGAAATCAGTGTTGAAATCTGCTGCACACCACAGGATAAAGAAGAAGATTCGGATTTTCAGCTTAAATGTCGAGACAGTTTGTCAGTTCTTCTATTTGGGTCAGAAACTCGGCGGGTGTGTCACGAAAAGGATTTCCAACAGCCAGTTACAGACTTTTATCAAAAGCTGCCTCTTTCACTGGCTCTCTGTTGAAGATCAAATGACCAGAAAGAATCAACAATAAGAAACTATGGGAACGGACTAACCGAGAGCCGATAGCTCAATAAATATGTGGGAGAAAATGAAGATGGGTCGGGCATACGTTGAGAATGTTGTCGTATGAGGTCGCACGCGGGGCCATCGCTCGATTGGAATCCTACTGGGCAGCGACGAGTGGACCGTCCGGAAAGAGTGATATGGAGTAGTTCATACAAGGAGGAGATGAGTTAATACTACTGTATAACACTGAGTGATTTATCAAAATAAAATCTTATCCATAGTGGAGTTATACTCTACCACAGTGCAAAAGTTTTAAACTTATATCAAGGAGATGAGAGATTATGGGTAATCGCATAGAGGACGCTGGAAAATAGAACAAAGTGGAAATAGGTTGTTGAAGCCCTATGTTCCACTTGGAAGCCAAGGGAATAATAATAATAATACAGCCACGCTCGAATTTAGCAGCATCTGTGAGATATCGAAAATTGTCTTCTAACTGTCACTGGGATTGTAAATGCTGATTCTAGTCTGAAATGTCACAAGGTAGCCGGACGAGATCTAATGATTCAAGAGATGTTTAAGAGTCGTGGTGATGATGATTAAGTGCTGGCTGATTCAGCCGAGATACTGGGTAATATGCGGAATCTGAAATGTTCCCATTAGAATAGTGTTTACAGAGAGGAGGACAAATCTTTCAGTGATAATTATTGGGGGATTAGCTTCACTAACATAGTATATGAAGTTCTAGGTTTGATAATCATACTCTGACTTAGTAGTACTCAGGGGAAACAAACCCGGGAAAACCAGTCAAGCTTTAGGCTGGTAGGAGGGCGTAGTGATGATTTCATCACTGTAACAAATTCTCGAGCGTAGGCATATTTTCCGGCATCCAAAACCTGGGATGTTTCCTGACCTGAAGGCGACAGTTGACTGCATTGACTGTGAGGCTCTGTGGCAATATTTGACTGTGAAGAGAGAGTGAAGAGGTACTCTACTCGAATTCACGCAGCCATGTAAGAGTTGGTAGATACTTGTCATCTGAAAAGATGGCAACAAGGGTTTACGTCAGAGATACCCACTGTCCCAATTTTGTTTAATTTCATTATACACGTAGAAATGGAAAATACCCTAAATGAATTATGTCAGTTAGCGAATTCTTGACTGGTTTCCAACGACTTCTAAACATCTTGGAAAGAAATCTTAGTTTGCCTGGTATGCGATTCTCTCCCGTCAGTCATATAATGATGCTACAGGAATAGACTAAATCGACTCCTAACGCAAAGATAGGGAGTGAATCGGTAGAGTATGTTCACCACTTAACCTTTTCGAGAAGTTGCATCAGCCCTAATACACTAACTGACTGCTGATGAAATCTCATAACAGATAGATACAAAGGTCTCGTGTAGGATTCGCTAACCTGCATCATCTCTGGCGTAAATGTGATATCCAGCTTGCTATCGATCGAACGACCTGTGTACTGCTTAACACTTCGTTCCATCCTGCTTTATGGCTGTCAGACATCGCCGTCGTCGACGGTGGAGGATATGAAGAGACTAGCTGTCTTTCATCATACGTGTCTCCCCGTGTTAAGTGGTACAATATGGTGAGCAATATTGAGATTAGGCATTGAGTGTTAGGGAAGCAGTGTAAGTCAATCGATGAGGTTGTGAATCTACATCCACTGAGATGGCTAGGGAACGTGTTGTGCATACCGAATCAAACTTTTCTCCTTTGAGAGGTGCTACCTGAAATAGGATTCTGTTTGAAAGGAGTAAAGGGTGGTCATACCAAAATGAAGCATCGATCCATTGAGGTCTTTGACTCCTGGTTTGAGCCTACTATCTAAGGTATTGGCCACCTATTTAGGGTTCTCAGCATACTAAGAATCACCGGCTGGAGACTGTTAGTTATGTACCTCAAAACCGTTGTCAATTGTTCATATTCATTCAGTCACTGTAAACGCCTATATTCACCAAGTCCTCATGTTTTTCCGCACTACTATTCTTCTCATTATAGTTCTTCAGAATTTCTTGTTTCTTTTCTCTATTTTTGTGTGCTACTTGTGTATGGCGACTTGTACACGATATTCATTCATTTCTCAAGCTGCTAGGGTTCTAGCTAGTGAAGTCTGTTGTTCGATTTGCCCAAGGGTCTTAACGTCAAGCACTCTAATATGAAGTGGTCAAGGTGATTTCAAAAGACTGTCAGTAGTGTGTTGCCACGTCTCGTCGCCATCAATGAACTCACGCCTTAAAGAAGGTGATAAACATTGCCTTACTGAGGCATTAACACTGGGCAAAAGGCAAGTAGATGAAGGTGGTCTAGATGAAGTGAGTGATGATCAAGAAAGCTCTATCTGCATGTGGAAATGTAAATGTGGAAATTGAAAAAGAAGGAGTGTTAGTGTAGTGTGACTGCAAACCTCAGCGGACAACTGCTTGATACTAGTTACATATGGCCTGATTAAAGAGAGATCTTACTACCAACTAAGGACTACCTAGAGGTAAGTCATTATGCATACTTATCGAGATTGACTTTTCTTTAATCCCCTCTCCAGAATGCAGAATGAACATAACTGGCTTGTTCGTCGTCTGAGGGAAACACCTAAATGAATGACTGACTGACATAGTTTCAACATAGAACTTTGCACAGAGGTGCAGCAGGAGTTCAAGTTGTCCCACTCCATGAAACACGTGAAGGCAGAAAAACAGGATTGAAAAGGAGTGTAATAAGCCGAAAATTGAGGGAGAATGAATAGTAACACGGAAAAACAACTAGGGTCTAATGAATATTGCATATCTTTGCCAATGAGAACGATTTTGAACAATGTCATCAACTGTTTCAAGGCATTGGTTCATAGAATCCTAAGGACTCCAACCAGGCAGTTCACGCCTCCCTACGTGGTTGGCTCAAAGTGACTGTTAAAGATTTCATGGACTGGTCCCATGTTGTGGTTTGACTATTGACACCTCTTTCCCTATGTCAACTGACATTTCCCGTCGAGGATGGCGATGGCTAGGCCTGCATGCATGCGTTACACATTCCCTAGCCATCTCAATCGATGTAGTTTCACAACCTCATCGATTGACTTACACTCCTTCCCTAACACTGAATACCTAACCTCAATAATGCTCACGATATTATACCACCTGACAAAGGAGATAGAATAGAGACACGTATGATGAAAGACAGCTACTCTCTTCATATCCTCCACCGTCGACGACGGCGATGTCTGACAACCATAAAGCAGGATGGAACGAAGTGTTAAGCAGTACACAGGTCGTTTGATCGAGAGCAAGCTGGATATCACATTTACGTAAGAGATGATTCAGGTTAGCGAATCCTACACGAGACCTTTGTATCTCTCCGTGATGAGATTTCATCAGCAGTCAGTTAGTGTATTAGGGCTGATGCAACTTCTCGAAAAGGTTAAGTGGTGAACATACTCTATCGATTCAATCCCTATCTTTGTGTTATGAGTCGATTTAGTCTATTCTTGTAGCGTCATTATACGATTGACGGGAGAGAATTGCATGAAGTCATGCGAAGATTACTGCTGAAGATATGCAGAAGATTGTATTTTTTTTCCAGCGTATTCACCCGGGAGGACTATATCACATTTTCCCTGGTAATAAGTCAATTCCTAAGTCACTGAAGTCAGTTAACGTCAATTTCATCAGTACATCTATCATCAAACTAAACAGAAATAGGAAAATTTAGTAGTTCCACGTTGAAACCAACTCAGTTTGTCAAAAGAGTGCGGTAGGAGGTCATCAATTAAGTGAAGTGTACGAATGAAGCAAGCATTCAGTTGTAGCACAGTGGATAATTCTGAACCATATCACCTACAGTCTTCAACCTGTAGTTTCACTTGTCTCACAGGTTTTAGTCAAGCAACTTGCCCTGCGTATGGTGGCCTAACATGGATGGTAGACTAACATGGATGCAAGTGAAAAGTACAGCAGAAGACAGAAGCAAGTGGAGGCGTGCAGTTGAAGCCCTATGTTCCACTAGGAACCCAAGGGAACAATAATCAATAATAATAATGGTAGCCTACAACAACAGATGTAGGTCAATAAAGTGTTATCTAGTATACTTAAAATGCTTCTTATCTAATTTTACTACTATACTAACCATATCGAGATGGATATGCACATCAAATATCTCAGTTATTCCGAACAACCAAGGTTTATAACTTTAGTGATGGAATTACCTGCCTATACTAACTGTAAGACCAACTATGTCGCTCACGTCACAGAAACACTAAGTATCTTTTAGGTAGGATGGCCACTTCGCATCAGTCATAGACCCTGATGTGCACTGTCATTTGCCCACTCCATCTAAAGTCAGCATTTTCCTGACCGACTGACTTTTTTGAAGTCCAAAGAAACGTAGACCCATTACAGTTACTTGTGCTATTTTGAAATTAATGGAGGAATTACTTTTACTCAACCATGAACATTCCTGGAAAAGTTTTAATGACCCTAAACAGCTTGCACATAAACGGGGCAGAAGTAATGTAGATGCTGTTACTGTCTTACACCATAATATTGTTTACTGTTTGGATAAAGCAGCCACATGCACTTCTGACTGTGTACTCACATGATTTTTATCAAATAAGCTTCCCCTTACCCAAATCTAGTTCTGGTCTGTTAAATGGTCGCATTCTTATTTCTCGAACAGAATACAGTATGCTGTATATAAAGGCGAATCTTCCTCTGCCCTGCTTGCTGAAACTGTAATCCCTCAACGTGCTGTTCTCTCTCCAACTCTTCTTCTTTCTTCTTTTTCATTATTCGCCTCTTCGGGAAGAAATCAACTTCGTTAAATGCGTTGATGATATGACTGTCTCGCTGCCAGTCATGTTTCGATCTGACAATTTCAAACTGAATAGCTTTTTGTTGAACACAAGCCAGGGAGTGGTCAGAGCCAAGTGGTTTCACCTTAAATCTCCATAAATTTCATACAGTTAACTTCTCCTTCCGGCATAAACGTGATCTACACGAACTGGTCCGTTCGCATGATGCTTGTAGCATAGCATAGAGGGCACTGAAGTAGAAACGAAGTCAAGCATAGAATTACTTGGAGTAGTTCTATCTTCCCACTTTTCGTGGCCAGCCATCCCATATCTTGTCGATTTCTGAGAAAACGTTCCGTCTAACTTACTACATTAAGAAGTTGAGACGATCAGGAATCACTCAAACTCTACTTTTACAATTGATTAACTACTTCAGCTCACCTCTTGATCTTTACTGCTCCCCCCTTAATCTTTCCTGGGCTACTCAAAAAGGACCATTGCATATTGTGAAGAGCATTAAAGCTTGCCAGTAAGGCAAGAGATTGGCTACTAAGTGTGCCGGTAATACTGTAGTTGACAAACACCTTGTATCATGTGAGAAATGGTCTAAATCCATATTGTCTGACCCTCAGAACTCTGTTTATTCGCAAATCTCCCCGCCTTGCATCTCAGTTTACAGTTTACAATTTATTTAGGATAGTAGGCTATATGCCTGTGTTTGTTGCACACAGGAGGTCCAATCTCGCCTTGAATGAATCAACGGATGGTGCTGACACGACGTGTCCCGGTAGGGAGTTCCAATGGTTCACAATTCGATGCGAAAAACGGATCTCCAGACGCAGAAGATTCGACCGTGGTTTTTGAACCTTGAGGTGATGTCCTCGCAATTGGTTGGTGCTAGAAGGAAGAAATAAATTAGGTAAATTAGCTCCAAAATCATTTCTTAGGATACGGTATGCTAGTATCAGGTCACTCCTAAGTCGTCTGTATGACAGTGGAAATAAACCCAGTCGACTTAACCTCTCCTCATATGAGAGGGTTGAGAAACCCTTTATTAGCTTAGTTCCTACTCTTTGCACCCTTTCTAATAAGTCTATTTCGTATTTGAAACACGGGCCCGCTGCCTGGATCCCATATTCCAAATGAGCTCTGATATAAGTCGGATATAATATACGAAATATATCAGCGTCAAAGTTCGCAAAAGCCTTGCGTATGGCCCATAATATTCGAAAACCCTTAGTGGCTGCAGCTCTACAGTTTGTTGCTGTTTTCAAGTCATACTGCACAACCACTCCCAAGTCCTTGTACTCAGTGACCACTGGGAGAGTAATGTCATTCATTGAGTAATTGTGCACGTGACTATGGGATACATGCATAACTACACTCTTGCTTAAGTTAATCTCCAAGGCCCAGTGCTTACACCAATCACTTAACAAGTCTAAATCTTCCTGCAAAGCAAGTTGATCACTGTCATCGTGTAAAGCCCTCCATATCTTGATGTCATCAGCAAACAGTAAGCAGGATGACTTAACTACGGATAGAATCCCATTAACATAAATCAGGAAAAGAAGTGGGCCTAGAACTGTACCCTGAGGAACGCCACTCTTAACCGATTCCCATGTTGATGAAACCCCGTTAACTCGTACTCTTTGTCTTCTGTCCTTTAGAAAGTCTTGAATCCAGTCGGCAACCACTTTATTGATTCCCATACTACCTAACTTTACTAGAAGACCTGAATGAGAAACCCTGTCAAACGCCTTGCTAAGGTCGATGAATATGTCATCCTCCGGGATATTAGCATCAGCTGAGCTTGCCCAACTTTCTCTGGCCAAAAGAAGGTTGGTCAAGCAAGAATGACCTGCTCTAAAACCATGCTGTTCCACAGCGAAAAGTTTGTTCCCTTCAATGAACTGAATAATAGCATCACGAATTATTCTTTCTAGTAGTTTAACAACAATACTGGTCAAACTAACAGGACGATAGTTCTGAACTAAGTTTCTAGATCCGGTTTTGAAGACCGGACTAATGATGGCATCTTTCCAGTCTCTTGGACATTTAGACTGGTCCAGAGACATATTGAAGATTACCGACAATGGCTCGGCTATGTTTTCAGCCAATGCTGTTAATATATGTGGGTGGAGTTCATCAGGGCCACTGGACTTACGAGGATTGAGCCTTAGAATCCACTTTAGGACAGTATCCTTTCCAATGAATGAGGGTTCCATTTTCAGCATTAATGCTTTTTCATCTTTGTCTGTGTGTAACTACCTGTAAGATGCCATTCCACAACCTTCGTTGTAGATTTCCCTGGCGAAGTGTCCAAGAGCTGAAGGCCGCTTAAATTCCCTTCAAATTGCATTTATCATCATTTCAGTTGCCTGTCAGGTGGCTAAGTTTCTGTCTTAGTCAAAGTGTCATTTACTCTTGACTTCTACCATCAATCTACCTAAGAATAAATAGCAAACTGTTTTTACTTATCACCGCTGCCTCTCTTATTCATTCGGTTTTCTCTATCTATCATTGTTGAGGATAACCATATCACTTTTATGCTCATCTGTTCTTGAATGAGTCCGTTAATCACGCTAGATGTTTTGGGTTGATATGTTTTTGTGCTTTGTAAGATTTTGCCTCCTCCTTATAACTTCTCGTTGAAAAACAACTAGAGATTGTCTGCCACTGTCTCCACATTGCGTTCCTTCTAGTTTCTTCATGTCGACGGAAGAATAGACGATATTCCCTATGAACAGCCACCTTACCATAAGCCTTAATTCATCTCGCTGTATATCCATGAATTAAGCCTGCTTAAATGTCTAAGTAATTTAACTGATTACTCGTACAACGAAATGAAATTATTATTATTATTGTTCCCTTGGGTTCCTAGTGGAACATAGGGCTTCAACTGCACGTCTCCACTTGCTTCTGTCTTGTGCTGTACTTTTCACTTGCGTCCATGTTATTCCATACTGTTTCATCTCCTCCTCACACGATCTCCTCCATGTCACCCTTGGACGTCCCACTCGCCGCTTCCCTTTCGGGTTCCACTCGAGGGCTTGACGCGCGATGTCACTCAACGGCCTCCTCAGCGAGTGTCCAATCCATCTCCACTTCCTCCTGCATATTTGTTGGGCGATTGGTTCCTGTTTCGTTTGTTCCCATAGCTTCTTGTTTGTGATTCTTTCCGGCCATCTAATCTTCAGTATGGAGCGAAGACAGTTGTTGATAAAGGTCTGCAACCTGTTGAAAATATTCTTGGTGACCCGCCAAGTTTCTGATCCGTAAAGCAAAATTGACTTCACGTTTGTATTGAAAATCCGAATTTTGTTGTTGATGGTGAGTGACGAAGATTTCCAGATTGGTTTCAGGTTGATGAATGTGTTTCTCGCCTTCCCGATTCTCGATTTGACATCCTCGTCCGTTCCTCCTGTGGTTGAGACAATGCTCCCCAGATAAGTGAAAGAAGTAACCTCTTTCAAATCCCTCCCGTTGATGGTGATTGGCGCTGGATGTTGCTGCTGTGTGTTGTTGGTTGGTTATTTTCATAACCTCCGTCTTGTCTATGTTCACCTGCAGTCCTGTCTTTGCTGCTTCTTCGACCAGTTTGTCGGTTTTCGCTTGTAAGTCTTCGATTTTGTGTGACATCAAACATAAATCATCCGCAAAATCCAGGTCTTCTAGGTTCTTCACGTCGGTCCAGGATATCCCTGTCTTCTCGTTTCCCACTGTCTGACGCATAATCCAGTCCACCACAATTAGGAATATCATTGGTGATAATAAGCACCCTTGTCTGACTCCTGTGTTTACTCCAAACGCCTCGCTGAGTTTTCCGTTGTGGATCACTTGACATGTGCCGTTGTCGTACAGTTGTTGAATAAGGTTGATGAATATTTGGGGTACGCCGTAGTACTCGAGTAGTTTCCAAATTACTTCGCGGTCAACGCTGTCGAAGGCCTTCTCAAAGTCTATGAAGTTGAGGTAGAGATTTGATTGCCATTCCATGCTTTGTTCGATGATAATGCGTAGAGTTGCAATTTGGTCAGAACATGATTTGCCTTTCCTGAATCCAGCTTGTTCTGGTCGGAGTTCTGTATCCAGTGCGTCCTTGATTCTCTCCAGGATGATGCGACTCAGGATTTTACTTGGCGTCGACAGGAGCATGATTCCTCGCCAGTTCTTGCAGAGTCCCAGGTCGCCCTTCTTTGGTAGTTTCACCAGGTAACCTTTCCTCCAGTCAGTAGGCACCTTTCCCTCTTTCCAGATCTTTTGCAATAATGGAGTCAGCATATCTGCCGTCGTTTCTGGGTCCGCTTTCAGTGCTTCCGGGGGTATTCCATCTGGTCCAGCTGCTTTTCCAGCTTTCAGAAGCTTGATTGCATTCATGACTTCAGTTTTCGTTGGAGGATTGGTGTCAACTTGCAGTTGTGTACGTGCTGTTGTTGGTATTACTGGACGGGTTGTAGGTGGTGGTCGATTCAAGAGTCCTTTGAAGTGGTCCGCCCATTGTTTAATCTGTCTTTCTTCTTTGGTAATTGGGTTCCCTTGGCTGTCTTTTATAGGTTTCACTTGTGTTGATCTCTTCCCGGATAGAGACTTGGTTATCTGATATAGTGTCCTCAGATCCCTTTTGCCTGCTGCCTTCTCAGCTTCAGTGGCCAGGTTGTCGTGGAATTGTCTTTTGTCCTTCCTGGCACTCTTCTTCACTTCTTTGTCCAGTGCTGTGTAAGTTGAGTTCAGCGTCTCTTTCTCTTGTCCATCTTTGCATTGAATCATTTTTTCTTTCACCTTTCTCCTCTCCTCTATTAGTTTCCAAGTGTCTGTTGAGAGCCATTCCTTGTCTTGTTTCTTCTTTCTTCCTAAAACCGTTGAGCACGTTTCGTTGAAAATTACCTTCAGAGAGTTCCAGTGGTCTTCCACGGATGATTCCTCAGTGGTGCCACGTAGTGTTTCCTGCTTTGCTCTGACAGTTGCAGTGAAAGTGTCCTTTGTGGTTGTGTCTTTCAGTTTTTGCGTGTTGAACTTGCATTGTGGCCTATCCCCAGGTATCCTCGAGGCTTTCAGCTTCACCTTGAATGTCCCTTGTACTAGATAGTGGTCTGAACCCACATCTGCTCCTCTCCTCGATCTTGTGTCCAGTAGGCTCCGTCTCCACTTCCTTGAGATTGAAATGAAGTCTATCTGGTTTTTGGTGTGTCCATCTGGTGAAATCCATGTTGCTTTGTGTATATCCCTGTGTTTGAACACACTGCCACCAATCACCAAATCATTGAAGGCGCAGAAGTCTGAGAAGAGTTCGCCATTTTCGTTCATTTCACCGAGGGCCTCACGACCCATGGTGAGTTCTCTTCCTGTATTGTCTCCTCCCAGTTTCGCATTCATGTCGCCCATCAGGATTTTGATATCGCTCTTTGGGACGTTGTCCATTACTGTTTGTAGTTGACTGTAGAAATCCTCCTTCTTCTCATGTTCTGAGGCGTTTGTAGGCGCGTAGCACTGAATGATTGTAACCTTTTTTCCTTTTGAGTTGAACCTGGCTGTCATTATCCTGGAGGAGATTGGTTCCCACTGCATTAGAGCTTTAGCCGCTGTTGGTGACATCATGATGGCTACTCCCTCGGTGTGCTCGTGATTGTCCTCTGGGTGACCGGAGTAGATTATTGTCTCTCCAGTTGATAGTTGGCTCCTTCCACATCCGTTCCATCTGCTCTCACAGATTCCCAACACTTCTATTTTATATCTCCTCATTTCTGCGGCTACCTGAGCAGCCTTCCCAGCTTCGTACATTGTACGAACATTCCACGTCCCCATCCTTATTTTCGCTTTCATCGAAAGAAGGCACATCGGCTGACTGGCTTCCCGAAGGCTTTCACCAGCCCGCGTCATTTCACTTCCCCGATTCCAGCGAAAAATAAGGTCACTATTTGTAATTTTAGGATTTTGAATATATTTGTGCGTTGAAGTTTTAGTAGCAATTTGGTTAAGTTTTGGGGGTGGAGTTGCTAGCACCACGCCCCAACCCTCCCTCTTTATCCGGGCTTGGGACCGGCTAGAATACTAGTGACCTAGTAATCTAGGCGAGGTTACAACGAAATGAAATAGGTAGGATAAATATCACTACTCAGAAACTATCTGTAATAATTCTTCCCGACACACATTAGAAAATTATTAGTAATGTGAGTAGTTTTTCTACTGGACTGAGGCGATTCGGCGTCTCCACACTGCTATCACATTAACAAAGAATTGCCATTACAATGTTACATAAAATTCTTAGTCGACTCAAGGGTTCCGCAACACAACATAATTTAGTCTACTAAATAGGGCAGTGTATATAGGACCAGATAGGACGATCGGAGAAGAAAAACTTTGAGGATCTTGCTTGGTTAGTGATAATGAATACTCTCGAATAAAAAATCAGTCAAATTGTAATCATTTCTGTCATGAATTAAAGGCTGAAACTGGTGATGCTGTACACTGTGTGGTCTCGCCAAACAGTCCCATCAGCGTATGCCCAATCCATCTCCATTTCCTTCAGCACAATTTTCGGGTAATACATCCTAGTTGGTTTGCTGCCAGGGTTCTTTGTTGCTTATATTTTCTGGCCATATGATCTTCAGTATCTGTCCAAGGGGGCAGTCTTCAGTAGTGTGTTGAAAATACTTTTTGTGATGAACCAATTCTCTGAATCATACAGAAATAGTCAGACCTTTTTCCTTGTCTATGAATGCGTGAAAGATTTCTCCCAGTGACGATGATTGCTGATTTTGTTCGCCATTGAACTTCTGCATCATTTCTCCTATTCCTACCTTCTCTGTCCCTTCTGCCAACTTGCTGGTTTCATTTTGCATATCTTCGAGTTTGCACGACTTGAAACATAAATCGTCCTCGAAATTCAGGTGTTCTGGGGTCTTTTTTCCGTCCAACGTATACCCGTCTTTTGACATCACATGGTCGTCAACATGATCTAGTCTACAACAGTGAGGAGGATCCTCGGTGAGTCAGGTGTCATCACTATGTAACAGTTGAATACAGCATATAAGTGTTTGCTGCTCTGCACTTCTCATTGTTGAGACAATTGCAAAATTACTTCACAGTCGACACTGTGAACGGCCTTCGCAAAGTCAGTGAATTTGAGATAGAGAGTCTACTGTCATTGTTGGTTTTAGATGGTTGGAGGCAATCGGCACGAAGCCTTGGACTTAGGTTTCGTGCTAGTTGGTACTCACCAGTCAGCAAGGCGCATCCGCGACCTTCAAGGAACTCATGTCCCTACTGACACACAAACCCGCGTCACCCAGTGCTACCAGCAGTCAGAGACGTTACCACTAAGCTATTCAGGCTCGCGATTGACTCCCTGTAGGACTGTATTGGATATTTTTTCGATCGGACACTAGTCAGTAACTAGTTTAATGTTTATGTCTAGTCCTATCTTTGGTGCAGAATGAATTCCATCAGTCAAGTTAGCAATGGGGCCACTATTCTAGGTAGCTCGCCATCACGATGCACTGTGAATTGTTGGTATTAGATGGTGTTTCTGGTCTACTGTCATTCTAGAATCTGTTCGGTGATGATCTGTGGTGTTGTACTTTTTTTCTAAAGGTTCCCACTGAGTTAATCTTTTAATAGTTCCAAGATGATTCAGCTTAATATTTTGCATGGGATGGACAGGGACATGATTCTGTGCTAGTTTTTGCGTGGAGCTAAACCACCATTCCTTGACAGTTTGAAAAGTTAGCCTGTCAAGGACACATTAGTCAGCAAAGAGACCTCTTCACTTCAAAGCTGTAAAGTTATTCAAGGGGTTTATACACACAGTGGTAACTGAAATCAGAGGACACAGGTTATTGTCAGTTGGTAACAAGGAAATCATACCTTGAAGTTAGCCTTTTTGTCAACCAGCGGGTACCTTTTCCTCCCTCCACACCTTTTGTAACAGTGGCGTGAGCATGTTTGTCTGAAGCTTCTGGATTCATTTTCAGAGCTTCCTGTGGAATTCCATCAGGTTTTGTTGCTTTTCAGGCTTTCAGTACCTTTATAATCTTCAGGACTACTGCTTTTGTCAAACAGTTGGTGTTCACCGGCAGTTCTATGTCTATTTGTAAATGAGTTACAGGTGGTGGTATACTCAGCAGTCCTTTAAGCGATCATCTCAGTAGTTCCTTTGCTGTACCACTTTAATAATTGGGTTCCTTCACTATCTTTCACTAACTCCATCTTCATTCATTTGTTTTCAGATAGTACCCTGGCTATTTGATATGGTGTTCTGAGGTCTATCTTAGCTGCAGCATGTTAACCTTAAGTTCCCAGTGTCATAAAAGAGTCTTTTGTTTTTCCTAGCACTCCTCATTCCTTTGTTCAGTGCTCTGTAGACTAAACTCAGCTTCTACTTTTGTTCATCTTCGCACTTGCTCATCAGCTTCACCATCCTCCTCAATTCTACCAGCATCCAGGGGCCCATAGATAGCTACTCCTTGTCTTGCTTTTTCTTCTGGTCTAAGGTGTTTAGTTCCACGTAGCTTTCACAGAATTCCAGTGTTATTCCCAGCAGGTTTCCTTGTTGATGTTGCATAATGTCCCCGATGTTTTCTTTGTGCTTACAGTGATGTTCTATGTAGTTAAGTCATCAGATTATGAGAACCGAGCTTCAATGATAGTCTAGCTCCAACTTCTTTGAAGGCCTTCAGCTTAATCTTGAGGGTTCCTTGCACTGGGTAGAGAACTTAACACACATCTGCTCCTCATTTCTGTTTCGTATCTAGTAAGCTGCATCTTAACTTTATTCAGATTCATATGAAGTCTGTCTGCTTCCTGGTGTATTCATCTAGTGAGATCCATGTCACCCTATGGATATCCCTGCGTTTGTGCATGCTGTCCCCAATCACTGAGGAGGTCTGTAAACACTGACAGCCTATAGATCCATGATGAGTTCCGTTCCTGAGTTGTCTAACCCCAGTTTGGCTGGCGTTCATATCACGCATTAAGATTTCTTTGTCACCGTTTGGAGTCTTGTCCATTACCACTTGTAGTTGTCTGTAGAGTTCTTCCATCTTCTCTTCTTCTGCGTCTTTTATAGAAGCACAACATTGGATTATTATAACCATCCATCCTAGAGAACGCAACGACATCAAAATCACCCACCTAAGCTAAACATCTTCTCCATCGTAACTTTCCTTCCTTTTGAATTGAATCTTGCTGTCATCGTTGTGGATGAGATTGTTTCCCACCTTACAAAAGCCTTCGTTTTTATTCGTGATGTCATGTTAGCCAGTCTGTCAGTGTGCTTGTGGTTGTGGTTGTCTGTGTCTGTGTGATTGGAGTGGATTATTGACTCTCCAGATAACAGATTCCTAGCAGTTCTATACCACATCTTCTGTTCTGTGATCTATGCAGCCTTCACAACCAGCTTCAAACATAGTGCGGGCATTCCATTTCCTCATGCTTACTTTACGTTTCATCGAAAGAACACATACTGGTCTACTGGTTTCTTGAAAGGCATAAAGTCACTGGCGTCATCCATTCTCAAATTGAGGATTCTTCTGGATTTCTACTGAGAACAGGTTCATTTTTTCTCTACTTTGAAGTTTTCATAATGATTAGATTGATTTTTCGGGGTATCTTCACTAAGCCCCACAACCACCCTTCCCTCTGTTTTCAGGCCTGGGACCAATTAGTGAACTAGCTTAGGGTATTACTTCTAGCTATCTAGTAATTATCGCGCACAAAGTGTTATGTAACTTTTAAAAATTCTTAAATCGCTTGTAGTGCTAGTTATCTTATGATGATATTCTGAATACCACACCAAAAGATAATTCACACGTACATAATTAAATAAGTTGCGTAATAATTTATTGCAGGCCAGAAAAGATCAGCAACAGAGATCTCTAGTGATGAGCGAACCAACACAGCAGGAACCGATTGTGAAACAAATAGGCAGGAGGAAATGGAGATGGATTGGCCATACTCTGAGCAAAGAAACCATCAAGTGACATCACTAGACAGGTCGTTGCTCGAGTGGAAACCGAAAGGGAAGCGGCGAGTTGGTTGGTCGTCAGTGCAAGGGTGACTTGGAGGAGGTCATGTGAAGAGGAGATGAAAGCATGTGGGTGGCAGACTTGGAGCCAGGTGAAGACTCCAGCAGAGAACCGAACGCAGTGGAGACGCACGGCTGAAGCCCTATGTTCCTCTAGGAATTAAAGGAAACAATAATAATAATTATTATTATTATATTCCTTTACGTTCCCAGTGGAACATAGGGCTTCATGCAGGAACTTTGGAGTTTTAGCAGTAGTGATGTTTATTTTTAAGGTGTGGGGTTGCTAGCCTCATGCCTAACCTTCCCTCTTTAGTTGTCTTACTACTGGCTTATTGGGGTAAAGGGTGCATCAGCAGCGGATAGAACGCTGAACCACATGCCTGGGTGGCGAGAATTTTACCGCTATACCACCAATGCAATTACAGATACCTGGAATACCTAAAAGTCAAATTTCCTATCGAGTAAATGAAAATGGCCAAACTCGTACTTCCATTAATACCACATGTCTTTAATTAATGAAAATGTTGTCAGGAGCCAGTAGAATTGAAGGTTCTGGATGAATTCCTGAAGCCCAGCCTTAAACTCTGTGAGAAAAAAACTATGTTGAATTCCACTAATACTGCATCAAACCTAAAGCGTACTACAGGTTTCTGCGTTGAAGCAGAGTTCATCCGAATAAAAAAAACGTTAAGGTGACTGATATATATATTAAATCAAGTAGACTCTTTGTTCACTTATGTATAGCAGGATGAACTAAATATCGTCCACAGACAGTATTCAATAGACGGGCTATCGGTAAATCCAAGGACCTCTTTTAAGGAATGCGACACATAAGTTACTGAAAAAAAAGAAGCACACTGTATTGATTAAAGGATCTGAAGGCAAGTCAGCAGCTAGCAGTTTCCCGGTATGCCCTAAACAGTACTTCCATAAGTATAGTAGTACTGAATTAAATGCAGAGCAGCTTGAAGTACTTTCTCTAGGGCAACGACTTCGCGAAAGACACAGACAAATCAACTATAGAGATAAAGAAATCGGATGTAAAAACCCATACAGTTAAACAGTAGATCTAGTTTCATCCTCAGGTATAGAGCTAAAACGTTTCAAGTCTAGTCTAGTAGATAAAAACATCAAATACGACTGTAAAAGTATCCTACCAAAGAAGCACAGAGAAGCACTATGTAGATCAGTGAATGACAAAACCTGATAAAGCATCAGGGATAGTCTTGCTTGATAAAAGTGATAATATTAAAAAGACGAATAATATAATGAGACAGAAACAGAAATCTCATAAAGTGGGGATGAGAAAAGATTTAAATAGTGGAACAGAAAATGAAATAACCAAATATTTGATTAATCTAAAGGCAGAAAAAATCCTCCTAGAGAGTTTGTACAGCGAACTCAGACTCATGGGCGCACACATGTACCAAGATCACATGGCTTACCAAAAGTGCATAAGCCTGAAGTACCGATAAGATTGAATTTAGACATGCTAAGTTCTCCCTAACCAACAAGAAACTATGGGAACAAACAAAACAAGAACCAATCGCCCAATAAATATGCAGGGGAAAGTGGAGATGGGTTGGACGCTCGCTGAGGAGGCCGCTGGGTGACATCGTGTGTCAGGCCCTCGTGTGGGACGTCTAAGGGTGATATGGGGGAGATCGTGTGAATAGGAGTTGAAACAGTATGGATTAACATGGATGCAAGTGAAAAGTACAGCAGAAGACAGAAACAAGTGGAGGCGTGTAGTTGAATCCCTATGTTCCACTAGTAACCCAAATGAACAATAATAATAAGTTCTCCCTAGAGTGCTTTAGCTAAGTGTTTCGTAATTATTCTAAAACGCTTACATGAACAGCTAGTGAAATATGTGTTTGAATTCACAGACAGAAGATATTAAAGATATTAACATCAAAGAAAAAACTATGATATATTTGGACGTAATATCTCTGTTCACAAGTGTACCATTGATTGAAAGGGCTAACTGGACAGCCGTCCAATACTCCCAGGTGGTTTTCCAATGGTTCTCTAGCTGATGTCAGCTCATGATGAAATCCTGCAACCAATCAAACAAAATCCCTACAAAACTAACCCTTGAATAAATATAAGTATCCCACTCAGTATTAATATTGTTCCTTTGTGTTCCGAGTAGAACTAAGGGCTTCGAAAACAAATCTCCACTATGTTGTTTTTTCTTCTCTCCTATTCAGGTGGGCATATAATTGGCCATAGCCTCTAGTCTCTTTCGCTCACGATCTCCTCCATGTCACCCTCCAACCGACGACCAACTAGTCGCTTCCTAATCGGATTCCACTCAAACAATGGTCTGCATTGAGTGCCATATAATTTGACGGCATCCTCAACTTACACCCTATCCATCTCCATTTTCTCCTACATAACTGTTGAGCTATTGGCTATTGATTAGTTGGTTTGTCGCCGACCAGCCAGAGTTTCATTTTGCTAATTGATTCTGCCAGTCAGCTGGCCATCTCATCTCAATTATGGGGCTAGAGAAGGCGGCAGTTGTTGATTGAAGTCTGCAAAAAGTTGTAAACTCTTCTCGTGACACGCCCGCCAAGTTTCTGCCTCGTATACAACAACTGAATCGACATTTGTGCTAATAATCCGAATCCTGTTCATTATCTTGCGATGCGAAGCAGATTACAACACGGGTGTCAGATTGAAAAAGATTCACATCACATCGTAGATTATGGCAGCTTGGATGCCTTTGACATACTCACCTGTTCCGATTTCCTGTTGCTGAAACAATGCTTCCTAGATAAATGAAGGCAGCGACATCTTTCACATCTCTCCAGTTGATGGTGATTGATGATAGCTGTTGTTGCTGTTGTTGGTTGGTTGGCTATCATTACCTCCATCGGCTCTGTCTTCCCAAGACATCCTGTCTTCCCTGCCAACCACTTTGTTCGTTTCCACCTGCCTGAAATTCTTCGAGTTTGTATGACATTAAGCACAAATCATCCACGCACCAAATCCAGATCTTCTACAGTCTTCTTATCGGTCGTCAAGTGTAATCCTGTCTTCTCACTCCCGACGGAAATTGTTGGTGATAATAGATAGGCAGCCTGGCCTTACTCCTCTATTCGCTTCAGAAACTTTGCTGAGTTTTCTGTTCTACATCACTTGACATGGGCTACTCTCATATACCCACTCAATGAGGCTGGTAAAGATTTGACGTACGCCACTCCATAGGGTTGAAGCAGTTTCCGGATCACTTCTCGGTTAGCGCTGTCTGCTGAAGGCCTTTTCGAAGTCGATGAAGTTAAAGTAGAGAGAGGTTTGACTGCCATTCTATGATTTGTTCTGTGATGATGATGTGTACATATTCACATTGATCAGCACATGATTTGCCTTTCCTGAATCCAGTCAGCTTGCTCCGGCGGTGATGGAGTTCTGCATCCAGTGCATCTCTCATTCTCTCTAGGCTAATGCGACTTAACATTTTACTTGGCGTGGGTGGACAAGAGCATTATTCCACGCCAGTTCTTACAGAGTCAGGCGTAAGTCACACTTCTTTGGTAGTCTGATTAGGTAGGTAGCATTTATTCCAATCAGTACGTACCTTCCTTCACTTCGAAACACTCAGTAACAATGGAGTGAACACATCTGCTGCAGTCTCTGAGTCCGTTTCCAATGCATCAGGGGTGGAGTGATGATTCCGTCTGGACCTGCTGCCTTCCCGATCAACGTTCAGTAACTTGATCGCATTCAGGATTTCTGCTTTCGTTCGTTGGAGGATTGGTGTCCACTGACAGGCAGTTCTGTGCTTGTTGTTGTTGTTGATGGTGGTGGTGGTGATATTTCTTGGTGAGTCGCGGGTGATGGTCAGTTTCAAGAGTCCTCTGAAGTGATCAGCCCATTGTTCTGTTTGTTTCTCCCCCTTGGTAGTGAGGTTCCCTTGAACACATTTTATTGATTTCATCATCTGGGTTGATCTCTTCCCGGATAGCGAGCAGCCTGGATATCTGATATAGTGTTCTGAGGTCTCTTCCACCTGCGGCTGCCTGTTCTGCTTCAGTTGACAGCCAGTATGTCGTCTTTTGTGTGTGTCGTTTGTCTCTCCTAGCACTCCTCTTCACTTCTTTCCTTATTCGGTGCAGTGTACATTGCTGTGAACTCAGCCTCTCCTTCTGTTCTCTTGTCCATCTTTGCATTGAGTCATCTTCTCTTTCACCTTCCTACTCTCCTCTCCTCTCCTCTCTTCTATTAGCTTCCAGGTAGGTGTCCGTTGGCAGCCATTCCTTGTTGTGTCTCATCTTCCTTCTCCCCAGAAGGGTTGTGCGCGTTTCCTTGGACATCACATGCAGAGAGTCAGTTCCAATGTCCCTCCCCTCACACAGGTTTCCTCAGTGATGCCACGTAGTGTTTCCAACTTTCCTCTCATCTCATCTGTGGTGAGAGTGGGTATCTCTTGTAGTCTTGTCCTTCACCTTTTGAATGTTGAACTTGAATCACAGTGGTCTGTCTCCAGTTGTTATAAAGCATTTCGGCTTCACTTTGAAGGTTCCTCGAACGACATCATGATGATGGTCTGAGCTCACATGTGCTCCCTTCTCGACTTTGTGTTCAACAGGCAGACTGCATCTCCACTTCCTAGAGTGACATTGAGATGGAATCTTTCTGGTTTGCGGTATGTCTGTCAGGCGAAATCCATGTTGGTTTGTGTATATCCTTGTGGTTGTACATGCTGCCTCCAATCACCAGATCATTGAAAGCTCAGAGGTCTTCGAAGTGTTCTCCGTTCTCATTCATTCTGCCGAGCGGGAGCCTCTCCACCCATGATGATGTGTTCTCTTCCTGTATTATCTGCTCCCAGTTCGGCATGCATTCATATTGCTCATGAGGATTCTGATGTCACCATTCGGGATGTTGTCCATTACTGTTTGTAGTTGTCTGTAGAGGTCATCCTTCTCCTCTTGTTCCGCGTCGTTTTTAGCATTGTGAGCAATGTCGGATGATTGTAACACTGCTTCCTCCATTCTCAGTTGAATCTTGCTGTCATGATCCTGTAGGATGAAATTGGTTCTCACTGACTTAGGTCTCTGGCTACAACTGGTGACATCATGATAGCCACTCACTGCCTCAGTGTGCTCGTGTTTGTCGTCTGCGGGGATGACCAGACCGGAGTAGATTACTGACTCTCCAGTTGACAATTTTGACAATCCGCATCCATTCCATTTCTTTTTCAGATTCCCAGCACTTCTATGTCACATCTTCTCATTCCTTCAGCCATGTGGACAGCCTTCCCAGCCGGCTTCGTACATTGTACGAGCATTCCACGTCTTCAGTCTTATTCTTGCTTTCATCGAGAGAGAGAGAATATACATCGGCTGGCTGGTTTTTCGAAGGCGTTCACGGGCCCAGTGTGTTATTTCCCCTCTCCAATTCCAGCGAAGAACAAGTTTGCCTTTGTATTTTTAATGTATTTGTTATGCGTAGAAATCTATGTAGCTATTTGATTGGTTTTGTGATGTAAGTGTGCTAGCCCCACGCCCAAAACTCCCTCTTTATCCGGGCTTCGGAACGGCTAGAAAACTAGCGAGGTAATAAACCAGGCATGGTTGTCAGTATCCCAATAGAAGTCCTTAAAGTGTTGATACTAAGACGTACGATGAACGTACATTTTAAATTTCATAGTGAACTCTACTCACAAGTGGATGAGGTGTCACTTGGCTCCCCGCTGGGTGCTATTTTAACTAAAGAATGGTGCTTTAGACGATCTTAGTGATGATGATTAGGCTCTCAGTGATAGCTCAGCTAAGTGAGGTATATGCAGTCATCAAATTCACATTTGAGGAAGAATTCCAATGGAAAATCGGCGTCTTGGATGGTCTGACAAGAAGATCAGATGGTAACATAGAAAGAAATTTACTTAGGAAAACTACATGCACATTACAATATACACATTTCTATAGCTTTGTCCTTCTTCAGTACAGAAGAACTTTGGTAAGAACACTCAGCTAACGGGTTAGACCTATAGATGCGTTACATGTTATTGGAGATGCAATTAAGACTCTATGTGACACCATAACTAAAAACAGCTGTTCAGGAAAGTCCATAAGGAAAGGCATTTTCACGAAGGTTGAATAGGAATTTTCTGTATCTGTAAACAAGAGATCCTTCTATATGAGAGTGGAATTTAAGGTTGCCATACCAAGTGAAGAAAGAATCAACAAGTTGAGAAAATCAATTTAAAAAGCTCCTAATGCTGGTAAAATGAGGCTCATATTCTCGATACAGCTGGTTGTGTTTTTGAAGCATAATGACCTGTTCTTGTATCTACCACCAGTTCATCTGATTCTTTGGAACTGTGGTGAGTGCTACTTATAATCCTATATAAGTAGTATATCAGAAACGAATTCAGAAAAGTAACAATATGTTTGGCACACTGGAAAGAGCAATCAAAGAAGAGAACCATGAGCAGAATGTTGCCATATGATGCAGAATCCAAGAAGCTATCGAATGTGACGATATTAGACCAATTCGTCAAGGATGTGGTAAATGATGTGCAAATGGCAGGTTGAGAATATGGCATACCAAATTTAGCTATGTACCATACGTTTCACCAAATAAACATTCCTTTCAGCCTCCTCGGACTTTTCTTCTTTACAGAACTACTTAGATTGGCCACTGTTCTAAGCACTTGATTCCTCGCATACAGAACACCTACAAGTATGCCTAAACAAAAGTATGGTAAAAGTTGTTGACATTCCGATACTAGATAACCTGGTCCACAAAGCCGGCATTGATAGATCTTCCTCCATCATTTATCGTGTAGCAGACGAATCGCCGACGGCGCCTAGATAACAGATACTGCAAACTTCAGAAGCCATTGCAATTCACTCAAAACAACGGGAGCTCTGTGTACAAAAAAACAGTTCTAGCCACTATTACCACCCTGGTCTGCAGTGGAACATGTAAATTCATGAATTCCGTATTATTTTTCCTATTTATTATTGTCGTCTCCTTTAGTTCCTAGAGGAAGAAAGGGTTTCTTCGATCAGGTGCACTCAGGAGTGCAGGTTTTTCAGTGGGGAAGCCTCACTGAGGAAACCTGTGTTAGAGGAGGAACATTGGAACTAACTTTCCGCATGTGATGTCCAAGGAGATGTGTATAACTGTTCTAGGGAGAAGGAAGAAGAGACACAAGACAAGGAATGGCTGCCAACGGACACCTACCTGGAAGCTGATAGAAGAGAGGAGAGGAGAGGAGGATGATGAAAGAGAAGATGACTCAGTGTAAAGATGGACAAGAGAAGAGAATGAGTGACTGAGTTCACAGCAATGTACACTGCACCGAATAAGGAAAGAAGTGAAGAGGAGTGCTAGGAGAGACAAAAGACACACACAAAAGACGACACACTGGCTGTCAACTGAAGCAGAACAGGCAGCCGCAGGTAGAACAGACCTCAGAACACTATATCAGATAACCAGGCTGCTCGCTATCCGGGAAGAGATCAACCCAGATGATGAAATCAATAAAAGATGCTCAAGGGAACCTTACTACCAAGGGGGAGAAACAAATAGAACAATGGGCTGATCACTTCAAAGGACTTTTGAATCGACTATCACCCGCGACTCACCCAGAAATACCACCACCACCATCAACAACAACAAGCACAGAACTGCCTCCCAGTGGACACCAATCCTCCAACGAACGAAAGCAGAAATCCTGAATGCGATCAAGTTACTGAACGTTGATCGGGAAGGCAGCAGGTCCAGACGGAATCATCACTCCACCCCTGATGCATTGGAAACGGACTCAGAGACTGCAGCAGATGTGTTCACTCCATTGTTACTGAGTGTTTCGAAGTGAAGGAAGGTACGTACTGATTGGAATAAATGCTATCTACCTAATCAGACTACCAAAGAAATGTGACTTACGCCTCACTCTGTAAGAACTGGCGTGGAATAATGCTCTTGTCCACCCACGACAAGTAAAATGTTAAGTTGCATTAGCCTAGAGAGAATGAGAGATGCACTGGATGCAGAACTCCGCCATCCGCCCGGATCAAGCTGACTGGATTCAGGAAAGGCAAATCATGTGCTGATCAAAGTGTATATCTACACATCATCATCACAGAACAAATCGTAGAATGGCAGTCAAACCTCTCTCTACTTCAACTTCATCGACACCGAAAAGGCCTTCACCAGACAGCGTTGACCGAGAAGTGATCCGGAATCTGCTTCAAAGGAATAAGACCAGGCTGCCTGTCTATTATCACCAACAATGTTATTCTTGATTCTGGTGGACTGGATTATACGTGAGACTGTGAGTGTGGAGTGAGAGGACAGGAGTACGCTGGACGACCGATAAGAAGACTGTAGAAGATCTGGATTTCGTGCGTGGATGATTTGTGCTTAATGTCACACAAACTCGAAGAATTTCAGGCAGGTGAAAACGAACAAAGTGGCTGGCAGGGAAGACAGGAGGTCTTGGGAAGATAGAGCCGATGGAGGTAATGATAGTCAACCAACCAAGAACAGCAACAACAACCAGCATCAATCACCATCAACTGGAGAGATTTGACAGAGGTCGCTTCCTCCATTTATGTAAGAAGCATTGTTTCATCCACAGGAACTCGGAACTGGTTAGAATGTTAAATGCATCCAACCAGCCAGAATCGGCCTAGTGATGTGAACCTTCATATATATTTGAAATTAGTGTTATAATCTGCTGCGCATCGCAGGATAAAGAACAGGATTCGGACTTTTAGCACAGATATCGTTTTAGTTCTTGCATTCGATTCAGACTCTTGGCAGGCGTGTCACCAGAATTATTTCCAACTGGTTGGAGGCTTTTATCACACCCTGCCTTTTCCTGCTTCTTCCTGAAGATGAGATTGCCGGTCGAAAAGAATTACTATCAAAATACTCCGGGAACAAACGAAAGAGGTACCTATTCCTGAACAATATGTGGTAGAACATGAAGATGAATTGGGCATGCATTGTGGATGCCGTCGAATGACATGGCGCACAATGCCTGCCAACGATCCGATGGAATCCAAATGTGAAGCGACGAGTGGCTCATCTATTAGGAGATGACATGGAGGAGAACGTGTGAGGATGATGTGCAATCGTGGCCCGAGCTGAAGATGATGTCAATAAGCAGAACGAAGTGGAGATGTATTGTTGAATCCCTATGTTTCACTCGGAACCCCAGGGAACAATAATAACAACAGTAATATATCTAAGCCAAGTATAGCTTGTTTTCATCTTGTCTTGTTCGTGGTATCAGTACAGTGTGTATCTAACGCTTAAGCACTGGGGTTGAGCGATTCGTCAGATGAGCTGTTACACACTCTCTTTAAGGGTTTCTGACTTCTATGACCATCGTCCCACTATCTGCACCAACCAACACCTGTTGTAGTATCTCATGAGTGCTGCTTTAAGCATCAATCAGGCAGAGAATTATAGACAAATCACACCGAGGTAGCAAGACTCCCGAAGTTCAGTCAGTAGTCAGAGATATTTGATAAAATCACCACTCCACAGAGATGTGTGTGCACCCATTGTCTATCTACATCTCTATTCCTTCACATTTCACTATCCTAGTTGTCTTGTTCGGCTTCCTTTTTATAGCGTTATACAACTTCTAACAACTTCGTCTTTCCATGTTTTTTCTTCTCAACTCCTATCTCTTATGGTTTTGCTGGAGCTTTTGTTTTTGTAGACCCTCAAACAGGTGGATATTCCGCCTGTCATATCTGTGTCTATCTGACATGACTTCTCAACCACATCAACTACTAGTCATGTTTATTTTAATAAACATTTGTATACAAGAACTTTTTACACTGTATAAATCCAGTCGTTTTCCCTTCAGCTTTTTTTTATATATCTGAATACAATTTACCAAGTTCAGTGTTTGTTTTCTCTTCTTTTTTCAGTTCACAGTCGCTGATTTGTGAACAGATTTCGCATTTCTTTCAGTGTCCGGTTAACACCTTCTGAGTGCTTGAATTTATGCGTTTTTAACTGACCGGCCACTTCTTTAATACCACGATGCAGCATAGACAATGGTCGACTAACCAACGTTCTATACATTGTCTTCAATGTATCCATATACACACCATAATCTCCGGGGGCAGTCTTCTCCCGCACTGATATCCTGCCTCTGTTCACAGTATCATTAGATTTCTCTAAATCTTGATAAGCATCACCTTCGTTTTCAGGTGACAGTTTCGAATTCTTAACCAGTTGCTTAGCTATAAATTCTGCGTTTACACAACGCCATTTCTCCACCCATTGTATGAATGCCTGTTTTTCGCCAGGCGTTTGCTTCATCTCATTATTGTCAGAGTTACAATTAGTTTCATTTTTTGATGATGAACCTAAATTATCATTCACTAACCTTGAACACATTGAATTCGTATATTTATTCCCAGTGATACTGGTTGTTTTTTGTTTTACTTGTTCACCGAGTAATTTGTGCATTCCAGCTTCATTGCTACGTAGCTGTAAATACTGCAGTGATAAACACTGTTGACTGTTTGCTTTTAGACTTGACAAATAATTCTGCTCTTCAAGTGAACACAAATATAAGCAGGATTTTTTCCACATTTCAATGGATTTCAAAATATTCTTAGCATGTGGATATTTTAAATCTTCAATCAGTGTCATGAATAACTTCGATTCATTTGTATAATCCCAGAGGGTATGTCGTTCAAGTGTTTCAGACAGAGCTGTTAACCAGTCGGTCAGATTGTTTACTGACCTTTTCGATGTTTCATTAATGTAAGCTGAACCATTGTCAGCAATCTGTATATTGCCTAAGGTGGGATAGCATAGATTTTCTAATGCAATGATATCTTTGCGAATCTTTTCTTTTTCTTCGTTTTTCTGTACGACAAGATGACTTTCCAGTTGATCTAATAATTGATAACATAATGCACTTGATTCATTCACATACAATGCTCGATTCAAAGTGAATTTAGCTAAAATCTCTGCAAGATTTATAGAATTTGTTTTAATAATAGTATTCGCCTCTTTGACATCATTAGAAATCATACAGATTGTTTAATGCAGCATTGACTTAATTAAGTAAGGCTAGTGAATTAATGAATGCATCATAATCATATCGAGTAGTTATTTCGTTTTTATAATGAAAATCGATCGATACGTGTTAGTCGTTAATAATTAAACTATAAGTAGATTAGTTGAAACTGAGGCTAAAACGCTTACTTCTTACTTAATTTAGCCTTGAGTTATTATTACTTTCCTTCTATGTGTTCAGTTGACCATGGCCAATCTAATGGGAAATTGTATTGTATTTACAACTCTTTGTTTTGTCTAGACTTTGGATATAATTTATCGTTGAACTCTGGTTTTTGAGTATGATGGGAATCTTTCAAACGGGAGTAAGACAAACTGGCTGCCTACTATCTCCAGTGATTTTCCTGATTGCGGTAGACTGGATAATGCAACAGACAGACAGATGGTGGGCAGCGAGGAAACAGGCATACAATGGACCCACTCAAAAATCTTGGAGGATCTAGACTTCGCCGATGATATATATGTCTGATTTCCCACAGACTGGAAGATAGGCAAGTGAAAAGCAACAAGTTGGTAGAAGAAACCTCAAAGATGTGACTTCCTTCAGGTGAACATAGAGAAAACAGAGGTGATGAAGACTCCTGTCCAGCAGCACCAGCAACAACAACGGACAACAAGCAACAATCAGCCAGCATAAATGGGAGAAATTCGAAAGAAGCAACCTCCTTCATCTACCTACCTACCTGCCTACCTGGGAAGCATCGTTTCAACTACAGGCGGACGGAGCTGATGAGGTTTTCAAAGCAAGGATCGGGAAAGCAAGACAAGCTTTCATTACTCTCAAGTCTGTGTGGAGGTCAACATTGCTCAGCATCAGAAATAAGATCCGAATTTTCAACTCCAATGTGAAGTCAGTCACTGCTACTATACGGATCAGAGGCTTACAATGTGCGTCACGAAGGGAACTTGGAACAAACTACACACTTTCATCAACAGCTGTCTTCGCTTAATGCTACTCAAGGTCGGATGGCCGGTCGCGGAAGATCAGCAACAGGGAGGGATCTCTGGCAATGACCGAACCAACTCAGCAGGAACGAATTGTGCAAGAAATATGCAGGAATAAATGGAGGTGGATTGGCCATAATCTGAGGAAACAAACCATCAAGTGACATAACACTCGAGGGCATTGCTCGAGGGGAACTCGAAAGGGAAGCGGCAGTTGGTCGTTGGAGTAGGAGGTGATGCGAAGAGAAGATGACAGAATGTGGGCAGACCTGGAGCCAGGTGAAAACGTTAGCAGAGAACCGAACGCAATGGAGACGCATGGCTGAAGCCCTATGTTTCCCTAGGAACTAAAGGAAAAAAATAATAATATAATAATCATTTCTCACCTTCCACTGAAGAAAGAAGCCCAAAGAAGTTTGTGATCTTTATTTCTGTTTATGATACAGAAAGTGAGACACTTCAGTCGTTAAAGGAGCACAGAAGAGAAGGAATTATTATTATTATTTAATTTCACATAATAACGACTTAGGAGATTAAAGGTGGTAATAATTTTCAACTTGATGGTATGTAGGTTTGAAGGTGTAAATATCGATCACAAAGGGGCATTGGAACATAATTGCATAGGATTAGAAGATAGTTGTCTGATATGAAAAATAGTTTTTTCTTAACAAATGCAAATGTAGACGGGATGAGAATGGGAACAATTTTTAATAACATCTTTTTTATAATTGAAATGAAAAGAAAATATGAAGAGAATGGAAAAAAAGAGAAAGAAAGGACGAAAAGTGAGGAGTCGAACAGAACTAGATCCATGGTAAATACAGACGTTGGACTAGTTTATTTTAAACGTATAGCTCCAGTTTTTTAGATGCATGTGGCGAGGGCTTCTGCAGGACAAAGAAGTCAGAAATGCTCTGCTTTTGGTAGATTTTTGTTTATCTTGTAAATCATGGAAAATTCCCATTGTAACATATAGAAAATCAAAACAAATGATTCAGCGAAGAGACTCTTTTCAACGAATTTATCATCAAGCTGTACAATCGTATATATATGGTTTTTTAAGAAGTTATATCCGGTGAGGCAATTGAAACATAGGTGTGAATGCATAAAATAATAATAATAATATGAAATGCAATTAAAACTAAAATGTTTGTGATTATAATCATAATTAAATGTCAAGTGGCAAAGCAAATTAATGTCATACATAGAATAATTCATAGGATGCATAGAACTTGAAAAAGGTGTGCAGTTATAAGATTAGTAGACAAAGAAGAATTGATTTAGAATGACAAGTGGAACAAGTGAAATAATACCGGGGACAATTAAAAGTGAGAGTAGTAATAGTAACAATTGACTTAATAAGGAAGAGTATACAAATTGAATAGACAAAAATGAAAAATTGGTAGAGCTAAAATATGATTGGGGATTACCATACTTTAGCATAGAGGGATTAAGACCATGAAAGTTGGAGGGGTTGAATGAACTTTTTCTGTACACAGAGATCTGGCTTTTCTGTTTCGATAGCCAAAGCTTCAGCAATACAGATGAGTCGGGTACGTAGGGATTTGGGTAAATTACTCTTTGCCTTGTAGATGACTTTGAAGGTGGAAGCTATAGAGATAGGGTGATCATTATCGACCAAATGTTCAATGATCGCGCTTCTTATTGCTCCACTTCCACCTTTTCGTAACCAAGCAGGATAGTGTTATTGTACCCTCTTGGACAAAACTCGTGTCGAACGACCGATATACCTAGCTCCACACGAGCAGGTGAATTGATAAACACACATAGAGTTAGTCAACAGCGGGATCTTGTCCTTCAGGTTATTGAACAATAATGGTCGACTAGTAAAGGCTATTCTCAGGGATGCAGCAGGGAATGTTCTTTTCAGGGACTGTGATATCCTTCGTTTCATGATATCGGAAGCTAAATTCGTTGAAAAGAGTCTCTTCGCTGAATCATTTGTTTTGATTTTCTATATCTTGTAAATGACTCTGAATGATGAGTCAGCTGAGATGTGCTGTGACAGATGTTGACGAGGTGTTCAATTATTGTACCTCATCTTTGCAGCCATGCTGGATAATATTCTCTAACACGTTTTGATAAAACCCGCATAGAACTACCTGTGTGCCTAGTTCCGCACTAGCGGGAGATTACGACATATGACCTGCTTGATACCATGAATGGCAATCACATAAACAAGTATAAATGCATTCTGCTATGTACTATTAACTGACTGAGTTCCCTGAGCTGAATCAAACGGTTGATGACCTCTCATCCCCAAACGAATAAAACAGTCGTCTGGTGTTTAGACCTCCTCAGTCTGGCTAGCAAATGATATGAGTAATATCCAACCAGTAGAAAGCGAATAAGAAGAATACAGTTTGTCTTAGAGTGAGTTTATGACTAAGGAGTAGTGAGAATTAGCTTGATGAATAACTGCTTTCTGCTGGTGTGTTTGTTTGAAAAATGACCCCAATAATATCACCCTATATCTGCGTAAAATCATATACTACTGATTGATTGAGATGAGTAGTTGTGTGTCAACCACGTCAACCAGCAGTGCTTGCTCTCCTTCCCTCAACACTCCCTCTATTCCCAACTCTCGCCTTGTATCTCGTCAAGTAGAAGCAGAAATCAGTATAAAATAATCTATGCTCGTACAACCAAGTACAGGAACTCAACGATACCATACTTGACCCGTGATCTAAGTGACAGAGACAATGTTAAGCGTGAAACCTATGACTTGCTTTGTTTTTAATAACATAATTTCGGCTCTTTTATTTCTCTCTTATTTTGTATTCTATGGTGAACTCCTTCTTAAACATACTTAGCTACCTAAACTGTTAACATTGGCTTCCTTTTTTGTACTGTATTCCTTCTATTGTGTATCTACTGGTTCCGACTATATTAGCACTATGAGTATTACAAAATTGTCCTGTCATTAACCATCATGTAATTATTAGTTTTTGTGGTTGTTGTTGTTTTTTTGTTCAGCAATACTAACTGACAATCTTGGTTGTGAAAGCCATTATCACCACCTTAAAATTTTTTATTATGCAGGATTACTCACACTACCACTACAAATACTGCATTAGACCTGACAATAAAAAACAAAACAACAACCCTGAAATGTTATTTTATGATTGCTTAGTGTTGTTTCAACCAAATTAACTGACTATCTTGGCGATAAACATTCTTAAATATCATTTCATAACTTCTCGTATGACTATAGTTTTACTGTCACCATGCACAATCATATCATAGCTTCCACTACCCAATACTGAGATATTATTATATGCTGTTTATTTTCCTTTCTACTTCTTGGTATTTTTTTCTTTTTCTCATTTTTTCTATTATTTTGTTGTTGTTGTTTTTATATTTATATTTTGAAATACTCCTTTTAAATGTTTAATAAAATTAGATGCAAATATTGTAGATATGTGCTGAAAACTCCACACTGTACTACTAGTACCGTTTCTGGAATAAAGCAAATTATTATTATTGCTAATCATACTATCCAAGTGATCTGAAAAACACCATACGGTGTCCGGCTATCTCAGCTGAGTGACAGCGAGTACATTGGTGCTGAGCAAGGCTCCAACCTAACAAAACGGCTGTCCAGTGTTTAAATCTTTTCAGCCTAGCTAGCAAACACTAGTGGTTTACGTGAGTGGTGTATTACTACTCACCCCAAACAATAAGTAGTACACAGTTCTACGCATTCATCCCTACCTTTTTGATTACCACATTTTGTGATCTGTGGTGACAGCTTACAATGATGTGTGTATCTCCTAGAATCCAGTTTACTTCGGAAGCAGAATTAGACGTCGGTGAACTACCATTTCTAGACTGCCTAGTTAAGAGGAGGGAAAACGGACATTTTAGTATATCCATATTCAGGAAGAAAACCCACTCAAAAAAATATTTAGACTTCAGATCATCACACCGCATCAGCGCAAAGATTTCAGTTGTTTCAAGTCTTCTTAGACGAGCACACTCTCTGATGACGGATGAGAAAGGAAAAGAAGAAGAAATATCAAATATTACTGAGACTCTCAAGCAAAACAACTACCCAATGAACTTCATCAACAAAATCAACACAGACATTAAGTATGGCCGAAAACGCATTCAGAAAACATGGACCTCAACAGTTGTTATTCCACATACATGAGAGACATCAGACGATATCAGAAGGGTACTCAATCAGCTCGATATTAGAGTTTTCTTCAAAACATCAGACACACTTCGAAACAACCTTGTCCATATAAAAGACCAAATCCCTAAAGATTCTCTATCTAATTGTGTCTATAAAATAAAATGCTTGAAATGTGATCCGATATACATCGAACAAACATCTCGAGAAATCAAAATCAGAAGAAATGAACACCGTAGAGTCATTTCCATTCGAGCACAAACTATTACTCATAATCATTTCAAGTTGATATGGTTATGAGCAATAGTTTGTGCTCGAAACGTCATCAGTTAATATTACTGTACAATACTGTGTGATTTATCAAAATAAAATCTTATCCATAATGGAGTTGTGCTCTACCACAGTGCTCAGGTTTTATATTTATATCAAGTGGAATCCAAATTGTCTGAATAAGAATGACGGACTAAAACAGAATTTAACATGGTTTCAACACCTCCCTCCCTCCCCCATGAAGTGACAAAATCAACACGAATGTGATATGCAAGTTCACTATGTAAACACACACTGCCTTTATGATTTTAAACACTGATCAAATCCAACAATAAAGTATAATTATATTTCAATAGTTTACACACAATGATAAGTTGTTATTTTTGGTAATATTTCGAGCAAAATTACTGCCCGTGTTCACACCACTGTTGGAATTGTTTGATTCACACATTTATGATTTGTACTCATATATATAGTTCATTATTTTTGCTCATTCATATTTTTTTTTTTGTATCTGAGTTATATTCCAAGTTGTTGATAGTTGTACTGAGTCACCCTTGTTACACGTATCCTGTGTGACTTTAATGAATATCGATTCTGTTATAAGTCTTTCTTTCCATTTGTTCATGTTAGTTTTTAGAATACACACATTATTCCAATCGATATTGTGGTTTTTGTCCCATGCATGTGCAGCTATCGATGAATTTTTTTCAAGATTCTTGTAGGCTTGTGTTCCTGTTGGTTGACCTTTGGTTAGGCGTTTATGTTCATTCACTCTTATTTTGAGTGATCTGGACGTTTGCCCCACATATTTAGTCGGACAGTCAGCACAAGATATTTTGTAAATCAAGTTGTTTTTATCCATCATTTTTATGGGATCTTTCAGTTGATTTATTTTATTTTTGATTAGATTCGTCGGTTTAAACGTTGTGCGAATACCGATATTTTTGAGGTTTCTTCAAATTGCCTCTGATGTACCATTTTTATATGGTATTGTGACTGTTATTTTTTGCATTCTTCCATCTTGTTATTCTCCGGTTTTACCCTCTTTTTTATATTATCTTTTATAAATTCTTTTGGGTAGTTGTTTTCGAGTAGCATTTTGAATAGGACATTTATTTCTTTACACTGGTCCTCTGGTGTTGTTGTAAGTCTACGTATTCTATCTGCAAGACCTTGTATTAATCCTCGTTTCACCGTGAGTGGATGAGCTGAGTGATAACCAAGGAATCTTCCAGAGTGTGTGACTTTTCTATATAGCGTATTATCATGTTTATCACATGTGAATTGACGTCTTTCCATATGACAAATAACATACACTCACACACACTCATACAGACAATTATGCAGAATGACAATTTGACATTAGTCATTACAAATATGTGATGACTGCTTACATATTTTCTATTGGTAAAAATGTCCATGGACAAATGACCTTCAAATAAACGGACTTCAACTTATGTAAAAAAATTTGACGATATATTTTGATGATTAATTAGAATCCGAATAAATCTGCTGAAGAAGCTGTGGCTTACACAGCGAAACGTTCAGAAAAATCTTGCTTTGATTTTCTTAAACACGCTGGGATTAATTTAAATAATTTATAATGAATCAATCTGAATCGGTGCTAAAATTTTTCCAGGAAGTTTCTAACACCTACGGTTTGGGAACTTATAATTTTGAGACAAAGGTTAAATTCCATCATCCGTAGGACCTATTATGCAGTGTGGCTTGTAATTATTGAAAAAGCCAAAAATATGCTCCACTGCAAACCTCAAAAGTGGACACTCAAACATAGGGGGGAGTAATACTGCTTTACATGTGAGGGTAGGGGGAGATCATATTCCGAAATGGTTAGGAAGACAAATGAATTGTGGAAAATCAATAGACTAAGGTGGTAGACTACCAACATTGTCGATAGTCAAACATCGAATCCACATGACCCAAAAGACTGATGTTAACACAGTCTTTAAGGCCGTCTATAAAAATAGTCAAGGGCGCTTATTGAAATACGCTGAGACTATAAATATTCACTAACTTAAGCACCCCCCGCTCCCTGTGTGTTCAGAAACAGTTTATTTTTACTCTTAACCTACTTTGGTAATCCTCATCTCACTGGATTACCAAACGTTGTGTTAATGATTCTTAAATCCTTTTTTGTCACTTTGTTCTCCAATTTTGGCAGATTTCTTTCTTGCTAAGCTTGCAAATGGTCCATTGAAACCAGTAATAGATAAAACTGATTCTTATTTTCGTTATGTTGATGATACGTCTATTATTCTTGATGTGAAAGCTGACAAGAATGAAATGTTAGTAAAATTTAATGATGCACATCCATCGCTCATCTTCACTTGTGAAGAAGAACGTGATGGTAGACTACACTTCCTTGATGTTCAATTGAGCAGAAGAGAGGATGGTTCACTCAAGAGAGATGTCTATAGAAAACCTACATTTGTAGGACAAATATACACATTTCCTTGGTTTTTTACCAATCCGATACAGAACCAATTTGGTCAGATGCCTCACGAATAGAGTAAGATGGATCTGTATAGATGACTCCCTAGAGAATGAGTTAGGATGCATCTAAAATACGCTGGTCCAAATGGGTTATCCTAGTAGATTTGTAAGGAGACATGAACATCGGGTAAAATAAAGAGAAACTGACGACACAGTTAAAAAGAAACAACTGTTCCTAAAATCGCAATTTAATGGGGAAGTGGCTAGTGAAGTCTTACATCTAAGATTATAGAGAGCAATGAAACGGAGTTATACTGCCACCACCCTTTGTCTGTCATTTTTCAGCTGACCAATTATGATTGCTCAAGTGAAAGACAAGCTACCTAGCTGTACCACTTCTATATGTATCTACAAATTTAGTTGCTTCTGTGGAAAGAGCTATATAGGGCGAACAACTAGACAGCTTAACAAACGCATTCATGAGCATCTTCGTTCATGGTTCGGAAAAGGTCAAATAAAATCTATACGAAGTTCTATTTTGGCTCATTTGATTGATAGCGGTCACCAAGTGGACAAAAATAGTGCCTTCAAAGCTATCTACCGTACATTCCATCGAGCCTTTCGAATGGAATTCGAACCCTCCTTTTACACATAGCCGTAGCTATGGGAATTAATCCGAGAGAACAATCCTAGTCTTTGCATACAATATGAGAAGTTTGTTCTACCTATGCCTCTCCCTTGGACTAGGTAAATTCTGTTCGATAAAATCTCCCACCCTTTCTTATTTTCCATTTCCTTCGTACTTTTATGATGTTTATTTTAAACTCTGATTACCTGTCCATTTCACCTGCCTTTAGTATGACGTAACTTTTAAGATTTGACCTAATTTATTTATTGAATTGTCTACACATATTATCGCCCTCTTCATAAACCTTATTATTATTTTATTATCATTATAATCATCGTTATTAATGACGTTCAAAACATTCACCACATTATTATCATTTGATCCATAAAATCACCGTCATTGGTTAAAATTTTTATATATAAGTTTATGTAAATTAGAGTAAAGCCTGAAGAAGATCTAATTGAAAACAATAATGTTCGCTTATATGTCTTGTTCTAATATTAATAATGGGAATATTTGAAGACTTTGTTTAATTTAACTGCCCTTAATTTTTTCATATATATCGACTTGACAAGTAAATGTGTGAGGGATCAGATTGTTCGAAATGTTTAGCACAAATAGATCACACATTTTTCAGACAATCTCCATCTTCTAATAATACTATCCAAATTTATGAAAGCGACAAATTGTTTTAAACACCAGAGTAGAAAATATTTTCGGTATTGTATTGGGAATGCTAAATGCTCTAGAGTAGTCGTCATAGATGAGAATCTAACTGAAAAGTAAGAATTTTTTTCGCTCAAGTAGACTGTCCACCCAACCAGGCCTTCTGTGCTTGGTTCTTTCTGATAACATTCCACTCAATATTGATTTCGATTTTTACTCACTGAGTTGATTTCACTATTAAGGTTCTAAATTTACTAAATTAAATTATTTTATAATTTTACTTTACTATTCAACCCCACCCACCCATCCTGAACTCTCCACCATAACATGTATAAATTAACTGTCTTTTTCTATCTTGTATTTTGTCTCTAGTCCATCCTTGTTTCCAAGAGAAATTTGAATTCCCCCCCTCGCCCCTTATCTAATTAAGAACACAATATTCAGCGAAGAGACTCTTTTCAACGAATTTATTATCAAGCTGTACAATCGTATATATATGGTTTTTTTAATTTTTTTTAAAATTTATATCCGGTGAGGGAATTAGGTCAAAGGTGTGAATACATGAAATAATAATAGTATGAAATGCAATTAAAATATTTGTGATTATAATCATAGTTTAAGGTCAAGTGGCACAATAATTAATGTCGTATATAGAATAATACATAAGGTGTATAGAATTTTGGAAAGGGGTACATAATTATAAGATTAGTAGACGAATATAAAATGTTACATAACATGGTATGAAATTTGATAAGACAGAAATCAATATTGTAAAAAATATAAAAATATGAAAATTAATAATTTTAGGTTTAAAATGTCAAGTAGGTCAAGTGAACAAGATTCAGAGTGAGAATAGTAATCATAATAATGATAATAATATTAATAATAATAATAATAGTAATAAGGGAAGAGTACATAGAATAACTAAATAAACAAAATAAATAAATGTCTATCCCTCTACGGCCAAGGCAGAAGTAGGGATAGTACATACTTCTTTTGTACACAAAGGTCTGGCTTAAAGTCATGAATTGCCAAGGCCTCAGCTGTCTTTAGAAGTCTGTAGCGAATAAAAACGCGGGAAGTTAGCATGGATTCTATATATGATCTTAAAATCATGGTCAGGGTTAACAGAGTGACAGAAGTCGATCAGGTGTTCCAAAATGGAGCTTCTCATTACTATATAAATGTGAGTAAGGCATTAAGAAGACAAATTTCGCGAGATGATATCATTCTAGGGCGACCAGATTATGCAGTTGACAGCTCAAAGACTTCGGGCAGCCATCAAACGCACATTCTACGCCGCATCTCTTTTTCTCACACGCCCAACATTTTCGATCACTGTACCTACGATTAAAGGACGACATTCTATGGACTCTACTTCAAACTGTATTTACAAGTTCACCTGCAGTTGCAGTGGCACCTATATAGGTAGAGCCAATAGAATCTTCCAATGTCGTCGAAAAGAACATGTTCCAAAATGGCTACTAAATCATATAGAAAATCCTAACGCGATTAATCTGAATAGAAATCCATCATCACCAACCGTTGCAAAGCACTTATTAATGTCAGGTCACAAAATCAATTTTATTAATGACTGTTTCACAATTATTTCACATAACTCTGATTCAAGGTTATTGAAGGTGATGGAAGCACTTTGGATCAATCATATACATCCTAAGCTATGTGTACAAAAAGTCACGACAGACTTCAACCTTCGCCTACCATGAACTACATGACCTATGTAAATATGACTGGTCATCAGTATGTACTTTTGTTTTTTTATTTAACTGAGTAATTGTCATGCACTTTATTTTATTTTATTATTGTTAACCATGTTAGTTGTAAAGCGGTTGTAAAGAAACTACGAAATGACGATATCATCTCGCGAAATTTGTCTTCTAAATGCCTTATTCAAATTTATCAAAGGGACTAATTGTTTTAATACTATATAAATAGTTACTCTTTTAACACTAAATAATTGTCTACTTATATCATCTTTGAAATAATTATTTTGCTTATACTTTCTATCTATAGCTTGAAATCATTGTAAAAAGAATGTTGAGAAAAATTTTGTAACGTATAATTGATTTGTTTAGGATGTACTCAGTTGAAGAGAACCCACGAAATCCTGGCAAATATTTTCGATCTTTCTTCATTCAAACTAACAAAGTAAACCAGCTGAAAAAGGCATCTGTTACCGTTAGTCAGTGCATAAGAGAAGTTGAATACGGGCACCATCAGAGTTGTGTAATAAGTTGAATAATTTAATGAGTGAAAAGTGATTCACTGTAGAAAGATGGCATACTTTTGTGAGTAACATTCACATAGTGTATGCAATCGACGAGTTGGAAAGTGTTTCAGTGTTTCTCCTACGAGTTCCAGATTATCAGCCAAATATTTTGCAACAGAATGATAAGGGGAACATATTTATTTATTTTTGATTACAGCTTGATGCCACACCGTCTTTTCAGTACAAGTATGGAATTTTCAGCATGGATATCGGTAGCCCGAATTTCACAGGCCGACCATAGATATCGGGTGTGCGTCGACAGGGGATCGAACTCCGGACCATGTGCATGGTCGGCGAGAGTCCTAAACACTGTGCCACCGACGCACGTGATACATCTAGAGTTGGATTGGATGGGTGACCAACTCTGTGTATCTCTGGTAAACCGTAAAGCCTTGTTATTACTGAACCTGCTGGCCTGATTTGATTATAGATATCGCAGTTAATTATCTGATCGGTTTTCATTCTTTTCAAGATGTCTGTAAGCTGTTTCTCAGTCATTTAATTCAATTTTAGTTTTTACCATCGATTGATTGCACTGAAGTGCTCAGTCTCAGGTTGACATATCGGCTCCTTGTGCAGATGCTTCGACAATGTCTAATCATGCAACCTGAAGTCAATCATGGAATCTAGGATGCGCATTTCGTCCGATTTGGGATTTGTCAGCTGGATGTACCAGTTGGTCAACGGGAAAATCTAAAACTGAATTAAATAAATAAAGTATAATTATATATTTCAATAGTTTACACACAATGATAAGTTTTGTTGTTGGTAATATTTCGAGCAAAATAACTACCGCCCGTGTTCACACCACTGTTGGAATTGTTTTGTCCACACACTTATGATTTGTACTCATATATATAGTTCATTATTTTTGCTCATTCATTTTTGTGTATTCAGAATAATACTCCAGGCTGTTGACAGTTGTACTGAGTCACCCTTGTTACATGTATCCGGTGTAAGCTTAATGAATATAGATTCTGTTATAAGTCTCTCTTTCCATTTGTTCATATTAGTTTTTAGAATGCAAACATTATTCCAATCGATATTGTGGTTTTTGTTCCATGCATGTGAGCTGTAGATGAATTTTTTTTTCTAAATTCTTTTAAGCTTGTGTTCCTATTAGGCGTTTATGTTCATTCACTCTTATTTTGAGTGATTTGGACGTTTGCCCCACATATTTAGTCGGACAGTCAGCACAAGATATTTTGTAAATCAAGTTGTTTTTATCCATCATTTTTATGGGATCTTTCAGTTGATTTATTTTATTTTTGATTAGATTCGTCGGTTTAAACGTTGTGCGAATACTGATATTTTTGAGGTGTCTTCGAATTGCCTCTGATGTACCATTTTTATATGTTATTGTGACTGTCTTTTTGCATTCTTCCATCTTCTCTTTACTCAAGCACACAAAAGAAACACAACAATACTACTTAACAAAACAGCATATAGTGAAAAGATAAATGAATATTTACAACCTGGACCCTATACCCTAATGACGAAATCAGCAGAAACAATCACAAACAAAACAATGAAAGAAACAGCAAAGGTAGTTAGACAGATGAAAGAAGTAATTGGTAAGTCAAAATGGTTTGAAATTATGCCAAAATCATGTAATATACCTAGGATATATGGCAAGATAAAACTGCATAAAGAGGGATATCCAATAAGACCGATTGTAGACTTTAGAACCACATACTTTATTTGATCTGTTCCACAATGCTCAAACTTTTTACTGCCATGAATTAAATAAATAATACAACTGGTTGCACAAGCGGTGGCTGTCGTGGCCCAAGTGGTCTAGTGAATAACGCTTTACCGTTCGAAACTATAGGCACTGGATTCGAGCCTTGGCGGGAACGCCATCACTCACTGGGGAATTCAGGTGCATCCGAATGACGAGTCCCAAATAGGACGAAATACGCATCCTGGATTGTCCACTGCTAGTCACCATCCACTAATTGACCTCATGTTCCTCAGTCAGTTCAGTTGTGTTTCCGTCTTTGGGAGGTTGAGAAAATTTACTTTTGTTTGAGAGTTTATTCTTCACTTTCTCCATGTAGTATTTTGGGTCTAAAAGAATTGCACCAGCACCCTTGTTATGACGAGTTATTACTAATGTGTTCATTATAAAACTTCATAGAGCAACAAAACTTTGAAGCATCTTTTCGTTGGTTTCATTCTCGATAAATGCACACTAGCGATTATAAAATTACTAAAACAATAATCCCAGCATGTTGAGGAAGTTAAAATAAGATTTTTCTGAAAGTTTCTCTGTATAAGCCACAACTGCTTCGGTCGAATTACTCCGATTTTATTAACTATCCCTAGCAGCTGTTATGTGTTTTCGTTCTACACTTCCAAACACAAGCGTGACGTACATGAACTGTTTCTTTCGCATGTTTCTAGTATCACAGATGACACAGAAGCTGAGACTAAATCTAATGTTGAATACCTTGGATTGTGTATTTACTTTGATCTTTCCTGGTCTTCAGACATCATGTTAGTTAGTTTCTAGGGTGATATTTCGTTTAACGTTCTACGTAAGGAATTTAAGACAGTATCTGGTATCACTCAGTTTCTACTTTGTAAGTTTGTTAATTCTTGTATTCTAACCATCTTTCTTTATTGCACCCCCACACCTTAATCTTTCTTGGGCTACTTAGGTAATAATAATAATAATTTGCTTTATTCCAAAACAGTACATATGATACAGAATGGAATTCTCAGCATTTTTACTACAGTATTGCATCCAGTTAGTACATTGTCAATAAATAAAATTCTACATAGATTAAGGAAATCTCAGTTCATTATGACAACAACATATTGGCATGTCGGTAGCAAAGGTAAAGCTGAACAGTGTTTGAAGGTGTTAGAAAAGTAGGTGCTGTCATATTTACTGGCGTAAGCGGAAGAAAGAAACAAAACAGCACATAACAGAAAAAAGAGAGAGAGAGAAAATGAAAAGAAAGAAAGAAAACGTTGTACCTATAAATGATATGAGTTGGAAAGACGAGATCCAGTTGTTCTACTGACTATTTAATGAATTATAGGTGTCATGCCTAATGCTTTCTTTATCACACAGGTAAGACTTTGTTACGCTAAGAAAGGCACTAAAAACTGTCAGCAGGGCGAGTGGCGTGTCGCTAAACCAAATCGTTACTACTGCTGTTGTAAATAGACAAACAGACAGATGCCAGAAATCATCTTGTCAGACGCTGAGCCTGCTCTCTATACACCCAACTCTCTCCTTGCATCTATCTCATCGGATAGAAAGAACTAGAAGCAATTAGAGAAGACTGTATGCCCAGACGGCCAAGTATTAAAATTCCAGAATACTTTATTTGTCAGGCACACATTTTATGCAATGCGAAAAGTGTGTAAGGCGTTGTATTATTAGGTTACTGTGATATACTAAGTGAACGGCCCTCTTTATCCTTTCTCTCATTACTATATATCGTTTTTAATAATTTCACTTAAATTTTAATTTTGTGTTCAGATTCTTATTGGATAATATTATCAGTGTAAACGCCCAGTTTAATTATTTCCCCCCATACTATTGCGGTTGTGTGATACAGTCAGTGTGTTCCAACGGAATATCATTCTCACATATTCCCACAGTTCAGTACTACATTAGCAACAGAATACGATTATATCTATTTGAACATTCTATTTCATGTCGTTTAATGTAAAACAAAATCACACGCTCAGTGATTGGTTAACCAATATAAACTGTTAGATAGTTGGAGGCAATCGGCAGGATGCCTTGCTTGACCTAGGTTTCGTGCTAGTTGCCACTCTCCAGTCACAGCAAGGCGTATCTGCAACCTTGAAGGAACTCATTTCCCTGGCCACATTGCAAACCTGACTGATAGGATTCTGTCAGCATCAAATCATAATATAAGCTGTATATATATAAACAGCGGTTTGATTAATGACAAATATACCTTGGCTTCCGTGTCTTATCTTCTCTTGTTACACTATGTAATGTAAAGAGTGGATTAAATGCATTATTGTATCACATTCAGAAAATCTCACCTTGTGCTAAACTTACAATTTGGAACCAGTAACAACTGTTTTGATGAATATTATTCACTTAATAAGGACGTTAACAGATAATCACTTATCGATCATGTATTCGTCGAAATCGACACTTATTTGTTGTAACAACATTTATTTGTTTATATGTTTCAAGTTTGATAACAGACTGACATCAGTTAGAGAACCATTCAAAACCAGGGAGTGCTGGATAGCCACTTCGTCCTAGTTTGGGACTCATCAGCAACGAAGGTTCGAACCTAGGGCCTTCCTGTTACATATCAAGCCCATAGATCATTCAGCCAGTGGGACGCGATTCAATGGCCAACCCATGAATTCCAACTTCTAGGGATTCGTGATTTTAGCGCGACTGTCACCAGCCAATAGGTGCGTACAGCTAATGTGTCCCAAACTAGGACGAAACAGCTGTCCAGTTCCCTCTGGTAATTTCCAGTGGTTTTCTAACTGATATCAATTCGTAATCGAACTTGAAACGAATCAAATCCCTACAAATAAACTTATCAAAAATGTTTCAGTGTTTTTTATTCCTTTGCGTTTCCAGTGGAACATAGAGCTTCAAGCTAGAGCTCAGAAGTTTCAGCAGCAGTTGTCTTATTTGTACGTGGTGGGATTGCTAGTCTCACGTCCTACCTTTCCTCTTCGCCAGGCTTATTACCAGCAAAGCGAAGTAAAGGAGTGCTCTTGTGGCCGGGGGTCGAACCCCGGACCACGTGAGTGGCTGGCAAGCATTCTGCCTCTGCGCCGCTGACTCACCATTTATATGTTATTATTATTATTACTATTATTATTATTAAAAGTCACGTATTACTTAAATTATCATAGTAAAAATCCCCATCTCTGTCTTATCCCACTATTATCATCATGTCCATTTAAACACTACGTGTAATATTGACACCTTGTAGAACGAAAATGCATACAAATTGCATCTACACAGTTCTTTGGGAAGGAACAACCGAAACGATATCTGCTGAACTTCTTGTTTTCTCTATAACTGCCAAACTTTAGAAATTAGTTAATACAATATTCATCAAACTGCTGATGAGCACATCACTAGCCATAGCCTATCCTGCAGCTAAGCTCGTTCCCGTCTATCGAACAACTTGCTCTTTAATGCAATCAAAAATCGATAGATATCCTCCTCATGTTAACTCCAACTGTATATACAAATTTACATGTATCTGCAGGAGCAGTTACATTGGAAGAACAGAAAGAAGGGCATATCTACGATTTTCTGAACATGTACCAAAAAGCTTATGTCTAAAGGGAACAAATGCTTTAAACAGTGCCATCGCCAGGCATCTCCTCGACACGGGTCATGAGGTGGACGTCGAAAAATCGTTAAAAATTATCAATAGGCAAAAGAGCTCAATTCTCCTTAAGTTTGCTGAAGCCATTTCCATCAAGTGCCTGAAACCTGATTTGTGCGTTCAGAAAGAAGCGGTTATCAGTCTTTCTTTGCCCTGCCTGGTAACTGGATATTTTTCATCCGAATGCGAGATGCTGAAAAGTTTTCATTGTGTATGATTATTATTGTTCGGAATAGTGTTTAATATTGCATATATATGTATATATTATTACTGTATGCGTATATTGATCGATTGGTTGATTTTTGTTTAAAATGAACTCTGTGCAAGTATGTTAAATTGTTTTTGTAGATACATTTAATAATGTCTTTGCCCTGTAAGCAGCTGACGAGAAGGCAACGAAATAAAAGATGGTACCGTTTTATTCTGCTAAAACTGTAGTTCTTGCTTTGTTCAAATTCATTAAGGGGAATAAATGTATGAAAACTGCTTATCAACCCGGCATAGTTTTCTACTTAATTCATCACGATTTCATCACGTCCACATCAATACTAATTGATGTCTTAAAATCCTAAAAAAAAGTAGCAGACATGCCCAGGAAATGTATGTATTAGTCAGCCAGCCATATAAGAGACATAGAAAATCCTTTTTTTTCATATGATTGGCTGATGTCTTCTTGTTGTCTTTTTCTAACAAGCGTACAAAGACAGTTAATCGATACGTTGCTTACCAATCACGTACAAGGTCAACGAGAATATCCTAATCTCTGAATTTTAGCCTCTTTTAGACATTTTGTAGGAAAATGTCTCTAGGCTTTGGAACTGGCGCGAAATCAGGCAATGAAAATATTAATACACGTTTTCTGAAGGTATATATTTATCCTTTCGACTAATTCCTCTTTTTAAAAAAAAAAATAAAAGACGTATGAACAAATTGAATTATTGTTGTCTCAAACAAAGCCTCAACCAGTATCGTTGTGCGCGAAAGCTGCTGCCATCGAGGTAGGTGATAATTTTAAATTTATTATAACACTTTTACTTTATTTACTTTTCTTTTGTAAAGGCTTATGATCACTTAAGATGTCATCATTATATAAGTGAAGCAGAACAGTTAGTGAATTTACTGGCTAAACCGCATATTAAGGTGAGTGACCTAGACAGAATAGATAGACTCACTGTATTGACTCCTGTGTTATTATAGTCTTTATTACTTTGTCATGATGGGATAGCGAATAAAGCCTATGGACCAGTTCTGCCGCAGATATCCCCGGAAGTGGACGAAGATGATATCAGCATTAAAGTAGGTTGATTTATTTGTTACTTAAAAATTTTTTTTTAAATTAAAGATTGTAAATTTAATTAAGAAACACGAACCACTTGGTGTCACAATGAAAATCAACGAAAGAAATGGAGCTGTATTGGTTGCTCGTGTTATGCATGGTGGAGCTGCAGATCGTACAGGTGATGAGTTGTTTTCCCTCTCTTTTATCTGGAGATTCACTATTGTGTGTGTGTGTAACTTTTAATTAGTAATGAATAAGAAAATATGCATCTAAAAAACTTAAAACGAGCAACCACACTGAGGTCGGTGAAGCCAACTATGCTTTACAATTGGCGTTGGGGATGGTGATTCCATCCGCTAATTTAAATATCAGGAGAGTTGAGGGGGAGTGAAGACAAAACTATAGCGGCCGTGATAGACTTTGACAGTAACCTCCAGCGTAGGTTGTGAATACCGTTTACTGTTTAGGGTTCGGAGGTTCGAGGCTGCGGTAAACTCACAGTTCTCCTATCATAGAGTCGCAATATTTAAATTTATAATTTACAAACAAGCTATAGGAGTTTTGCAGTTCTTCGGTCTGAATGGTTGGTCAAGGTCACTTGGTGACTGCCCTTAGTTTATCTTGCTTGACTGTACATGTTAGTATGGAAATTTTATTACATTTCTAATGGACACATATTTCTGTCTTACAAATTATGGTAAACATATTAATAGCCAGCTATCATTTTGCGTCAGAGTCTGATTTCTTAGGCGTTTTCACACTATTATCTCTTATAGCAAAAATATTCATTCAGACATCTATAAAACGCAAAATAATTGAGCAAAGAATATCCTTTTCGATAAATTCCTCTTCTGGCTCTACAATTATATATCATGTTTATATACATAGAATGTTCTAGAATAGTAGTCAATAACAATATTAGTGTGCTTTTTAAATAATATCGATTTGTAAAGTAAGATCACAATGGAATCACCACAGTTCATTAAAGATGCTTAAATAATAATTATTATTATAACAAAGATATAGTAGCAAATAGAATATCAACTAAAATTAGGAAAATTCCACAAAATTCAGGATCATTCAAACCTAGATGGCCAAGGTAAGGATAATGTCTGAACTAACTATCTTTTTGGATGCATAAATTAGGCTTGTTAATGTGGATCCTAACAGCCTCAGCAATACTTACTAGTCGAACTCTTAAGGCGAAATTAAGATTTGTTGGTATGCGGTAAATGAGCCTGAAAGCATGGTTAACATCAATCTTGTGTGTTCTGTATCCACAAGATGAGACAGGATAGCGCTGCACATAGATTCTCTCTGTCCTTTGCTTAACCACACAGGGTGATGTTCGGAAATTCTTACTTTACAAATAGATATTATTATTTAAAAAAACACTAATATTGTTATTGACTACTAATCTAGAATATTCTATGTATATAAACATGCATATATAATTGTAGAGCCAGAAGAGGAGATTTATCGAAAAGAATATTCTTTGCTCAATTATTTTATGTTTTATTATCGCTTAGCTGAATTTGTTGTAACCCTGTCGCAATTACGAGGCATGCATAACCTATAGTTTTCCCAATGAGTTAACAGCAATCATCGTGCTTGCGTTATATTATTTTAAAGGATACCGAATAAGTGAATTTGTTCCCACTGTGGGTCAGTTTGTGCATTTGACATCATGAATGAATTTCCTGAGCCTTTTGTAGATGTAACAAAGGCTATCTATCATTGAGTTCCCCTCCCTCCACCACCCCCCAACTTAATGGTAAAGTTATATTGTATAGAAATACAGATAAGTGACTGAAATAAGCTATGGATATTTCTCTTGTATTGTTATCATTTTACTTGTCATCGTTCTGTCAAGTATTGGTTTTGTAGGGATTTTGTTTGATTGCAATGAGGATTTCATCATGAGCTGACATCAGTTAGAGAACCACTGGCAAAAGTTAGAATTCAAGGACCATTGGATAGGGTCCCAGTGGCTCAATAGTCCACGAGCTCGCCTTGTAACCAGAAAGCCCTGGGTTCGAATCCTGGTGGGTGCGTACTGCTGAAGAGTCCCAAACTAGGACGAAACAGCTGTCAAGTACTCCCAGGTTTTCCAGTGGTTCTCTAACCAAAGTCAGCTCATGATGAAGTCCTCCATGCAATCATTCTATCAGTCCAGTATTTCTGTATTATTCTCACTCGGAATTCATCAATCATGGCGATTTTCTTTGAGTAGTACTTTAAATGTGATTAACTTGGAATTATTTATATATTTGTATTATGTACTATTCCCTTGTTAATATATGTGTATAGCTTGGGCACTGTGGTAGTAAGTAATTCCATATTAATTGATTAAAAATGTCCATTAAAATTTTCAAAAGAATAGACACGGAACAAAGAGATCTCTTTTCGATAAATTCATCATCAGGCTCTACAGTTATATATACATTATAATGAATGAATGAATTAGTCTTATGAACGACATTAATGGTGTTTAAATAATATCGAATCAATAATATTGATAGATTACAGCTGAACAGCATCAACATAAAATAAACTGAATGTCAGAAGAATTAGGAAAGGTAATAGTACAAATTCATGAGTTTATAGTCTATACTGAGGGCCAGGGCAGTAGTAGGGCTGGACTTGTTTCTTTCGGACACAGAGCGCTGGTTGTTTGAGGCGAATTGCAATAGCCTCTGCTGTTTGAAGCAAGCGGTGCTTCGACGATTTTGGTAGTTTGTTAGGCACCCAGTATATTATGGAGAAGGATTCGTCTACGCTGGCTTTGTGACCGGATTGCACCAGATGGTCTAATGTAATGTATATATAATTGTAGAACCTGGTGATGAATTTATCGAAAAGAGATCTCTTTGTTCCGTGTCTATTCTTTTGAAAATTCCATATTAGTTTGTTTATTAGGTATAACACACAGTGAAACAGTATTATTTACTGGATGACGTTTCGAACAAAATTTATTGTTCATAATCATTTCATCAATTATAATCACATGACTTCGAAACTTGAGTTTTATAGTTTTCTTTGTTCTCTCTCTCCTATTTGTCGTCGTTGGGGTAGTAGAATTTTCCAGATATCTGGGACAGGTGTTGAATCATTCCTATTACACGTATTCTCTTTCAGTTGATTCGATAAACAAAGCTTCTGTTATCAATCTCTCCCTATACCCTCTGACATTAGATTTTGAAACTGTCATCTTATCCCATCCATCCTATTGTATGGTTGTGTGTAATTGCATGTACTGAGTGCTATAGCTGAACTATTCTCTAGATTTCTTATCTTATTCGGGTCAACCAATCTAGATTTTGCTGTTAGGTTTTTATGCTCGGCTAGTCTGACTGCCCCTGTTCTACTACTTTGACCTATGTATTTGACCTGACAATCATTCCAGCAGGGTATTAGATAAACTAAATTGTTTTGTTTTATTGGCTCCACAGGATTGATCCGTTAACCTACAAAGCTTGTTTCTAATTGAGTTTGTGGGTAATTGAATGCCAGCCACTTTTATTCCTTCCAGCATTGTTAAGAATTCTGCGTAAGGTTTTTGAGGTTCCTTCCTTGTATGGAATTACTACTGATGATTTAGATTCCTTATTGTTGGTGTTGTCTTGCGCATTTTTGACATGCATGTCGTCATTAATATTATTATTACGATTATTATTATTATTATCACTATCACTATTATTATTTATTTTATTTTCGCATTCCCTACATACTTCCTGATTAATTTATCAGGGTAATTATTAAGCTTCAAAGCTTCTCTCATATGCCTCACTTCCTGTCTTAGATTTTCCTTAGTACTACTTAGTTTTTCTGTCGTATTGCTTAAACATTTCACCAATCCTATTTTTACTGACTAACTTGGGTTCCAAGTGGAACATAAGACTTCAAAAACACATCTCCACTTTGTTCGATTTTCTGCTATCCTCTCCTACATATTTGTTGAGCAGTCGGCTCGTGGTTGGTTTGTTTCCAGTCAGCCAGAGTTTCTTGTTGCTAATTCTTTCTGGCGAGCCGGTTGGCCATTTTAATCTTTAGTATGGAGCCAGCGAACGAAGGGGGCAGTTGTTGATAAAAGTCTGTAACTGGCTGTTGGAAATCCTTTTCGTGACACGCCGGCCAAGTTTCTGACCTGTATATTTAAGGGGGGGGGTTAAAGAGAAAATGCTTTTACTTAGATTGGACAGGTATCGCCAGCTTGAATGTTGACTATCTTTATGAATTGCTTCGATGCGATGTTGTAATCATACTATAATGTTTGCTGAGTTTCACTTCTATTTCAATAACCAGGTATCTTACTTAACTGCGATATGATTTATATACATACGCTTTGCAATCACATCAGCTTTCTCTGTCAGTTCAATTGTCTTTCCTGAATTTTTAACTGACATCTTTTCGATATCGATGCATGAAATGATAATGGGGACTAATTATATATCAAGTGTGAACTATGAAGTTTGTAAGCAGGTCATAATTTGTTGTCTTTACTGACTGACATAAGCCAGAGGATTAGTTAAAAGCATAGAGTACTATTGGACAACAGTTGTTTCGTCTCGGTTAGAGTTTCTTCAGTTTTTCGCCCGTGTAATCCCATGCACAACAGAATCTAGGACCGTTTTTGTCCCACAAAAGATAGGCTATGTGCATCTTTTTGAACTGTTATTTCTTTTTTCTTTCCAGATGCTATTGATGTCGGGGATGAAATTCAAGAAATTAACGGTGTCACTGTACACGGTCGAGATCCGATGGAGGTGATAAGAATGTTGGTGAGTGACTTTATGATTTCCATCACTATTCATATTCATATTATCGTTATTCATCCCTTGTATTCCGAGTGGAACGTAGGGCTTCATGAGCGTATCCCCAAAATACTCTGTTCTCCTGAATCTTCCTAAGCTGACTGCATGACTGCCTACAGGCTTTCGTTTCCTCTCCTCTTCTACTGCATCTTCAGACGCCTAACTCATCGCTTGTTTCTCGTGTTCCACTCGAGTACATGAAGTGTGATGTTATTCAACGATCTTCTCAGAGTATATCCAGTCCATCTACATCTCCTTCTACATATTTGTTGGTTAGTAGCTTCTTAGTTTGCTCTTTCCCAGAGTTCCTTGCCGCCTATTCTATTCGCTACTACGGGGTGCAATCGACAATTATACATTTCATCCAACAGCTGTACGACAATGCTGCATGCCAAGTAATCCACAACGGGGAAGTTACTGAATCCTTCGAAGTGAGGACAGGAGTAAGACAAGCTGGCTGCCTACTATCTCTAATGATTTTCCTGATTGCAGTAGACTGGATGATGCGACAAACAGTAGGCAATGAGGAAACAGGCATAAAATGGACTCACACAAAATACTTGGAGGATCTGGACTTCGCCGATGATACATGTCTGATTTCCCACAAACTGGAAGACATGCAAGTGAAAAGCAACAAGTTGGCAGAAGAAGCATCCAGAGAAGATATGACTTCAGGTGAACATAGAGAAAACAGAGGTGATGAAGATTCCTTGCTAACACCACCAACAGCAACAACAACAACAGACAACAATCAGCATAAATGGAAGGAACCTGAAAGAAACAACCTCTTTTACCTATCTGGGAAGCATCGTTTCAACTACAGGCGAACGGAACTGACGAGGACATTAAAGCAAGAATCGGAAGAGCAAGACAAGCTTTCACTACTCTCAAGTCTGTGTGGAGGTCAACAACACTCAGCATCAAAAATAAGATCCGGATTTTCAACTCCAATGTGAAGTCAGTGCTACTCAACATACGGATCAGAGACTTGCACTGCGCTTCATAAAGAGCATCTCAAACAAACTACAGACCTCCATTAACAGTTGTCTTCGCTCAGTACTCAAGATCAGATGGCCGGCCACAAGAGATCAGCAACAGAGATCTCTGGAATGAGCGAACCAACCTAGCAGTAACCGATTGTGAAACAAATAGGCAGGAAGAAATGGAGATGGATTGGCTGGCCATACTCTGAGGAAACCATCAAGTGACATCACTAGACAAGCCATTGCTCGAATGGAACCCAAAAGGGAAGCGGCGAGTTGGTCGTCAGTTCAAGGGTGACTTGGAGGAGGTCATGTGAAGAGGAGATGAAAGCGTGTGGGCAGACTTGGAGCCAGGTGAAGACTCTAGCAGAGAACCGAACGCAATGGAGACGCACGGCTGAGGCCTTATGTTCCTCTAGGAATTAAAGGGAACAATAATAATAATAAATTCTTTAAGAATGGTCACCTGATCTTCAGTATCTGGTAAAGAGAATGACTGACAATGAAATTCTGCAGTAGCCTGTGTTGAAATGCTTCTGGCAACACGCTCCACAAGTCTCTGAAGCATATAAAACCGATGACTTGACATTTGTTTTGAATATCTGAATCCTGTTCATTACACTAAGTGCAGTAGACTTCCACACTGATTGTAGACTAATGAAAAACTGTCGTGCTTTTCCGATCCCACCTTTGATATTCTCATCTGTTTCGCCTATAGTCGAAACGATACTGCTCAGTTAAAGGGGGGGGGGAAGTAACTCCCTTTAGGTTACTCCCGTTGAGTATTCATGTTAGATAAGTTTATTTGAAATAAAACATAGCGATACAGTATTAATAAACATTGTTAGTACCCTATCATTGTGTATCCCGTCTATTATCCTACCACAGTGCCTAATTTCTACGGTTACATGGATTACATCAGTATTATTTATAGAACTGCATATCTTTCTTATTGCGCGAAATCTTATCAGCGTGATTTGAGTACAGTAATGAACTTAACTGCAGTACTGACCTACTTGGTGGAAGGGATGAGTTTGTTGCACATAGTAAATAGAGTTAACTTACGCGTACCAATGGAAACTCAGCTTAAAATTTTTGTCTGATTGTCTCTGACTACTGAAATATATATATATATATTTGTCTAGTTGTCAAGCTGCTATGATCCCCCATATGAGGTAGCTTGAGAGAGTGGTTCTTGGTACTCTGAATACTTTATATCTCCTGATGAACTTGTCTGGATAATTATTATCAACCAGAGCTTGTGCCAACTTTCTTTCTTCCTCATCAAGTGTGTCTTCAGTGCATATTCAGCGGATTCTATTGAAGAGGCATCTTACTAAGGCTCTTTTGTATCGAAGCGGGCAGAATCTGTGATTATTAAGATATTGTCCTGTCCAGATAGGTTTTCTATAAATAGATCGTTTTATTGACCCATAAAGCCGTCGACTCAGCAATATATCTAGGGAAGAACAAGGCTTGTCACTTATGATTACAATGTCGTCTACATACCTTCTATAAAGGGGTGCATTTTCGATTAAATGCTTCGATAAACTCTCAATGTACAACATATAGATAGATATGTGCTAAAAGGGGCCCTAACGAACTCTCAATAGCAACACCATCAACCTGACGGAAACAATCATCTTGCTAGGTACATAGAAATAATAAACCTCTTAAATAAGATATAGGGAATGGGATGAAAAAAATTATGTATGGAAATGTAATCACACAAAATGTCAAATGTTTTGAGTAAAGGCACGTTAGCGAATTTTAGTGTATATATTTACAAATATTCATTTCCATTATTTTTTTATCAATCTGCAGACTACAATTTCTGGTGATGTAAAGTTGAAATTGGTCCCATCCAATGCGAAAAAGCAACAACCAGAAAGGAATCAAGTAAGAATTCAAATGAGATTGATTTGTAGTCTTTTTCGCCTTCTTTATGTTTCAATATTGCAAAAATATTAATTCAGACATCTTCAAAACAAAAAATAATCGAGCAAAGAATATTCTTTTCGATAAATTCCTCTTCCGGCTCTACAATTATATATATGTTTGTATACACAGAATATTCTAGATTAGTAGTCAGTAACAAAATTAGTGTTTATTAAATAACATCGATTTGTAAAGTAAGATCACAATGGAATTACAGTCCATTAAAGATGCTTAAATTATAATAATAATAATAATAAAGACAGTAGCGAATAGAATATCAACTAAAATTAGGAAAATTCCACAAAAATTCATGATCATTCAAACCTAGATGGCCAAGGTAAGGATAATGTCTGAACCAACCAACTTCTTTTGCACGCACAAATTAGGCTTACTAATATGGATCTCAACAGCCAGCCTCAGCAATGTTTAGTAGTCGAACTCTTAAGGCAAAATTGAGATTCATTGGTTTGTGGTAAATCACCCTGAAAGCATGGTTAACGTCAATCTTGTGTTCTGTATCCACAAGATGAGATAGAATAGCGCTGCGAATAGATTTTGTTTGTCCTTTACTTAACCACTAAGCAGGGTGATGTTCGGAAATTCGACGAGAAACACGCCTAATTGTACGGCCTATATAACTGGCTCACTCCACAGGAGCAGTTAAATTGGTAGATACACATGGAGTAGGAGGCGAAATTAGGCAGTTTGTCTTTTACTCCCGAACGTAAAAGAGGAGTGGTTTTGAAGACACAGCGTAATTCGGCAGCAGGGAATGCTCTTTTTACCGCATTTCTAAGGCGTTGTGTTAGTATCTCACCTCTATTTTGCCTTAAGAGTTCGACTACTAAACATTGCTGAGGCTGGCTGTGGGGATCCGTATTAACAAGCCTAATTTGTGCATCGAAAAGAAGATGGTTGGTTCAGACATTATCCTTACCTTGACCATCTAGGTTTCAATGACCCTGAATTTTTGTGGAATTTTGCTAATTCTTATTTGATATTCTATTTGCTACTATATTTGTATTATTTTTATTATTATAATTTAAGCATCTTTAATGAACTGTAATTTCATTGTGATCATACATTACAAATCGATATTATTATTTAAAAAAAACACCAATATTGTTACTGACTACTAATCTAGAATATTATGTGTATGTAAACATATCTATGTATATAATTGTAGAGCCGGAAGAGGAATTTATCGAAAAGAATATTCTTTGCTCGATTATTTTGTGTTCTTTAGGTTTGTAAATTACCTAAAGGAAAGTAGATGTTAAAGTATTATTCACACTACTAGAGATTTTGTCCTATGCCTATCCTATTTAACCTGCATCCGTCCACAACTTACAGTTGGTACAGATGTGCACCGACATAACACATGATGGTATTTCTCCGAATGACTGATGTCATTGTAACGGCAGAAGACAAGGGCCAGGCAACAGATCGTTTACTGAGAAATGCAAGAGGTATGTATAGAATTTTACGAACATTATTGTCAGCGGATGAGCAACCTTTTCTGATTGGTTGTTTTCTTGCTGAAGGTTATCCTATTGTCTCTTTGTGGCTGCTTCTCAGAAAGTTAAGCCGCATATCTGCGGATCATATTTCCACACGTTAACTCAGCTGTGATTGGCTGGTGATTTTCTCAAGTTTAAGCTTTGTTATTGTTTTTTCTCATGACCCTGATTGGGGACGTGAACATTGACGTAAATTGTTGTCTACAATTTTGGCTTGTTTGCAGCCAGCTCTCATCACAATATTACCTAACTTAATGACCCCTTAACTCTGCTGCTTATTTACTTTCTTCACAAGGATGAATCAGTCATGACGTTCGAAGAATCAGACTTTATAGAATAGTAACTAGATCTCGAGTTTCCAACCGAGCTATGAGCTGTTAACCTAGGAGCCGCTGATTTAAATACTGTCACCCTCCAGACTATTGTTTAAAATATGTTGTTGTTGATTGAAGCAGCTTTTCAGCAGTTTTAGGCATAGATCAAATTCGTCCACTTGCCTAGTTTTATCGGCTAGATCTTAGTAATCGATATTTCTTAGTCGGTAACTTCACACACCCCCTCTTGTCTGACAGCTAATAACACCATCTGGCCATACATATCTACTCCAAGATGTCGACAACTTCGTAGTGTCAGTAAGCTCTATACAGATAAATGTAACGCATATTTGAGCATCATATAAAGACGTTGAGAATAATGAGAAGGCATGATGAATCACATTCAATTTACAGAATTCATTGAAATCTCCAGGAGAATGGTTATTTTTGTTGAATTGCTTCCTGTTTTTCTTACTCCTAGATGCATATTCGAGCTTTATTCTCCTACAGTCCAAGTTCAGATTCATTAACCCCATGTCCAGAAGCTGGTCTTGCTTTTTTAAAAGGTGAAATCCTACGCGTAGTCAATTCAGAAGATCCGAACTGGTGGCAAGCTGTAAAGGTGAGGAATAACAAATTTGCAGTTTCACTCACTTGAAGATACTCAATGTTTTTAATATGAAAAAAACACACGCACATTTAAGTTACTTGTCAGGCATACACATTTAGGAAAAAGAGATCCAAAGAAGTGTAATAAGCAGAATTGTGAGGGAGAAAGAATAGTAACATGGAAGGACATTGAGATTTTATGGAAATGAGAGGTGTGAATGCATCTGCGCCATTGAAAATGACTTTGAGTTATATCACCAGTAGTCTTCAGCCGTTGATCCTTATCATTCTGAGGACCCCAACCAGGAAGTCTACATCTCTCTGTGTGGCTCGAACCAAATGTCTTTGATTTAATTGAATTTTGCATTTTCCCGTCGATTGATTGGACCGAAGTGCTCGGTCTCAGGTTGACATGTCGGCTTCTTGAGCAGATGCTTCGACGATGTCTGGGCATTTAATTAGTATTTAATTGGTGGATGGTGACTAGCAGTGGAATCCAATCCAGGATGCGCATTTCGTCCTATTTGGGACTCGTCAGCTGGATGTACCTGCATTTCTCAGTGAGTGATGATGTTCCCACCGAGACTCGAACCCAGCGCCCCTGTTTGCCCAGGCTGAAGCAGTTAGAGTTGGATTCGAACCTAGGACACATACACTAGCTTTAAGTTCAGTGCTTAAGGTAATGAGGAACATCTTCACACATTTAATCATACATCATACCATGCAAAGTGAAGGTATCGCTATGCTACTGGGATATCACCAAGTACAACTGTAACGACAGAAGACAAAAGGGCCAGGCAACAGATCGTTTGTTTAGGAAATCAACAGATATTTATAGATTTTCATGTACATTATTATAGAGTATTGTAGGCAAACAAAGACAGTCTTCTGATTGGTGGTTTCTCGCTGAACGTTAATCTTTCATCTCTTTGTGGCCGTTTCTTGAAGTTCAGATTATCTATCTGCAAATTGTATTCGCCTACGCAAAGTCTGCTGTGGTTGGTTGCTGAATCAGTCTTTGTTCTTGTTCTTTTCTCACGACCAATACTGGGGACGTAAACTTTGACGTAAATTACTGTCTACCAATTTGGCTAGCAGCCAGCTCTCACCACACAACTATTACAATGCATTAAACCTCTTCATATGGTTAATTCCTTTCCATTCTGTTGCCGGCTTATGCATGGAAGTTGAAGTGCATGAATAGATGTGGTCAAATGAACCTATGAAGTAGATTAAGTCGTCTAGCATTTCTGTAGCCTTAACTCTTCCTTCCAACATCGCCAAGTTTATTATATATATTGATATTAGTACATGCAGTAATTGCATTCTGTTTTTAAAAAAATAGCATCAATAATTCTTCACACGGTGACCTTGAACACTGATATTTTAATGGTGTGACCTTAAATTCATGGTAAACCATTCATTAGGTCACTGGTGAGAAGACCACAAAAAAATGCAGTTCCACCTCATCTTCGTTTCTTATTAAGAAAACTGATAAGAAATTTTTTCTAGTTTTTTCTTTCTTTTGTTTTAATTAAATGACAACTAAGCGACAGAAACGTTAAAAAAATGAGAAGTTAATCTCATTTCTGTTAGATTTCAGATTAATAGTTAGCTGTTCATTTCCGTATTATTATTGTTCCCTTGGGTTCCTAATGGAACATAGGGCTTCAACTACACGTCTTCACTTGCTTCTGTCTCCTGATGTACTTTTCACTTGCATCCATGTTAGTCCATACTGTTTCATCTCCTCTTCACACGATCTCCTCCATGTCACCCACACTTGGACGTCCCACTCGCCACTCCTCTTTCGGGTTCCACTCGAGTGATGGCCTGACGCGCGATGTCACCCAACGGCCTCCTCAGCGAGTGTCCAATCCATCTCCACTTTCTCCTGCATATTTGTTGGGCGATTGGTTCCTGTTTTGTTTGTTCCCATAGTTTCTTGTTGGTTCTTGTTCTTTCTGGCCATCTGATCTTCAGTATAGAGCGAAGACAGCTATTGATAAAGGTCTGCAACCTGTTGGAAATAAATATTCTTTGTGACCCGCCAAGTTTCTGATCCCAAATAATAATAATAATCCCGAATAATAAATACTGTAGCGTTTTACGCTGGAATCGTATAGCTTTTTGTTCAATAAGGAGAAGAGACCGACATACGTCACTGGCATCAGATTTCCTTAAATCTGGATAGACTTTTAATGAGTTATAGTTTCACTCGTTTGTTTATCTTGTATTGTATTCAGACACAGAACAATGATTAATGTAAGTGTAGGACTTTGACACTGTGGTTGAATGCAGTTCCATATTAGATAAGTTTATTTCAAATATCACACAATGAGTGATACAGTATTAACAACTGGATGAAAAGGTTTCGAGCATAAATTATTGCTGCTCCTAATCATATCAATGTTAGTCACACGGCTTCACAATTTTTCTCATATATGTTTTCTCCCTCTCTCCATCTTATCCTTGTTGTTTGTTGCCACTTCCCATATCTCCAGTATAGGCGTTGCGTCGATTCGATTGCACATGTGAAGTGTTGAACCTATAAACAAAGTGATTAACCTCTCTCTCTCCACTTAACTATAAAACTGTTTAATACTTCCATCCTGTCCCACCCATTCTATTTTGTGATTACATGCAGGTGAATGCAGTTCAGTCGCTGAGCTTTTTTCTAGGTTATTTAACTTACTTAGCAGGGTCAGTTATTCTCGGTCTAGCTAAATTTTTGTGTTCCACCAATGTAGTTGATCCTGATCTACTAGTTTGACCTATGTAATTGACCTCACAGTCAGCATTACATGGTATTTGGTAAATTATACGTGATTTTTCTTAATTGGATCTATGGCGCGTGTCCCTAAGCCGACAAAGTTTATCTCTGAGAGAGTTGGTTGTTTGGTTTGAATGCCACCCTAACTCCAGTCTCATTGGGAATCCTATGTAAGGCCTCTGACGCTCCTTCTTTATATGGCAGTTCTACAGAGGCTTTGAAATCTATAGTATTTTTGTCATTTTCATTAGTAACCTTATTTTTCCCCAAGGGTTCTCATACATTTCTGAATAAAATCTGGTGGGTAATAACACACTATTAAGTTTTCCCTTATACGATTGACTTCATCACTGAAGTCTTCTGGCTTAATCGTTAGGCTCTCAGCCCGATTAAACAGACATCTAAGTTAACCTGTCTTCCTTTGAGGATTCTCGATGAGATGAATTAAAGTCCTATAAATGCTTACGAGAATAAGTGTTGTGTGTGTGCACGTCGAATGCATCTTCACTTGTAATAAAAGTATCACCCAGTTTAAACACTTGTAAAATCCCTTAATCATCACATTCTATCTCGCTTGAAATGCTTAAATGTTAGATCAAGTCGACTTATTGTTAAACTAGGCTAAATCCGTTTTAGAAACTAGTAATTTGCCCTTATTTAGTTTTTCTATATATATATATATTCTCTCTTTCGCGCCTTGTTGTTCCTTACAATTTCCCGTGTATCTAGGATAGGTGTTGCGTCATTTCGATTGCACGTGTTTGTTGTTGATTGCATGAACAAAGACTCTGTGACTGACCTGTTTGTCTCTCTCTCCAACTAACTATATTAAATTTTTAGTACTTTTAACCCAGTCCCACTCTACTGTTTCTAAATTATTATATAACTTAGGAGGATCGTTCATTTTAGGTTTAGCTAATTTCCTTTATCCTGATAATCTAATTAACCTTGGTCTACTAGTTTGCTTTTGATATCATTCATTATGACTAGTGAAGTGCGCGACAACAGCTAAAGGTTTTCCTGAGTACTTCAGTGATTTGTCTAAAGCTATAGCTTCCAAAAAAAAATACCGTTTCAACTTCATCCTTACACTTTTTACAGGTTGAATTCCCCCTCAGCGGAGCTGTTTCATTTGTCCTAGGCAGTAATATAACACAACCAGGATTGGGAAGAGCTGGTCTAATACCGAGTAAAATGATGCGAGAATGGTAAGTTGCAAGTGTAATGCATACTTTTGCACATATTTTTGATTTGTATATGCATGTCTTGTTTCGCTTTTCGTCAAATCTATCGATTTACTGGTGTTTATCTTCAGGTGAAGTGATTTGCTCAAGATTACGGCATACACTTAGTTGTTAATGCTTCTCAGTGTCACGTGTTCAGTGATTAACTAACTAACTAACTAGCGTATTTTGACAGCCTACCTTCGATCATGTAATATTGTGTGCTTACAAAATTCGTGTTTCGAAAGGCCTTTATTTTTTTCATTTTTTCCCAGTCTACAAAGCAATTTAGAATGTTAGTTGTGAAATTACTGACCAAATGCTTTATCACTACTCATTGAAACATACCCTCTACGACAACAGTTCTTCACTTAGTCGTCTTTGCCAATAAAATGAATTGTATTCTCAGGTGTTTGGTTTCCAAAAGATTTGAGTGGTTATTTTGATTGGACACTAGTAACTAGTGTGACGTATCTAGTCCTTCTTTGGTGCGGACTGAATTCTATCAGTCAGGTATTTGCAATGTGGCCACCATTCTAGGTAGCTCGCCATCACAGTGCACATTGATTTGATATTAGATAGTTGGAGGTAATCGGCAGGAAGCATTGGATCTAGGTTTCGTGGTAGTCGGCACTCACCAGTCAGCAAGGAGTATCTGCAGCCTTGAAGGAACTGATGTCCCTTCTGAGATTCGAACCCGCGTCACCCAGTGCTGCAGTCAGAGACGTTACCACTGAGCTATTCAGGCTCGCGACTGACCTCCTGTAGGACTGTATTGGATATTTTTGATTGAACACTAGTCAGTAACTAGTGTAATGTGTCTAGTCCTATCTTCGGTGTAGACTGAATTCTATCAGTCAGGTATTTGCAATGTGGCCACCATTCTAGGTAGCTCGCCATCACAGTGCACATTGATTTGATATTAGATAGTTGGACGTAATCGACAGAAAGCATTGGATCTAGGTTTCGTGCTAGTTGGCACTCATCAGCAAGGCGTATCTGCAACCTTGAAGGAACTGATGTCCCTTCTGAGATTCGAACCCGCGTCACCCAGTGCTGCAGTCAGAGACGTTACCACTGAGCTATTCAGGCTCGCGACTGACCTCCGTAGAGTAATTTTCTCTGAACTACTGTATTTCTATTATCTCATTTACTACTCAAATATCTTGTGGAGCCAGTTCAAAGTTATAGCGGAGCACAGGATGTGATGAAAATGTGCTCTGTGTTCCCATTGGAACTGAAGAGATAAGTAATAATAATAATAATAATCCAGACATCTAGTATTAAGCGTTTGACACCGAATTTCAAGAAGTGTAGGTCCCTGTGTCTCCTGGCACTTTTCGTTAACATACACAAGGAGCTAGGAATGGTATTTACCTTTGTGGGATCAATATCCATATAACGCAAATATTCATTCAGACATCTATAAAACACAAAATAATCGAGCAAAGAATATTCTTTTCGATAAATTCCTCTTCCGGCTATACAAATATATACATGTTTATATACATAGAATATTCTAGATTAGTAGTCAATAACAGTATGAGCGTTTTTTTAAAATAATTTCGATTTGTAAAGTAAGGTCACAATGGAATTACAGTTCATTAAAGATGCTTAAATTATAATAATAATAATAATAAAGACAGTAGCGAATAGAATATCAACTAAAATTAGGAAAATTCCACAAAAATTCATGATCATTCAAACCTAGATGGCCAAGGTAATGATGATAATGACTGAACTAACTTCTTTTAGATGCATAAATTAGGCTTATTAATATGGATCCCCACAGCCAGCCTCAGTAATGTTTAGTAGTCGAACTCTTAAGGCAAAATTGAGATTCATTGGTTTGTGGTAAATCACCCTGAAAGCATGGTTAACATCAATCTTGTGTTCTGTATCCACAAGATGAGATAGAATAGCGCTGCGAATAGACTTTGTTTGTCCTTTGCTTAATCACTAAGCAGGGTGATGTTTGGAAATCCGATGATAAACAGGCCTAATTGTACGGCCTATGTAACTGGCTCACTCTACAGGAGCAGTTAGATTGGTAGATACACATGGAGTAGGAGGCGAAATTAGGCAGTTTGTCTTTTACTCCCGAACGCGAAAGAGGAGTGGTTTTAAAGATACAGCGTAATTCGGCAGCAGGGAATGCTCTTTTTACTGCATTTCTAAGGCGTTGTGTTAGTATCTCGCTGACGTTGTCCCCAAGGAACTGAATTTGTAAGAATAAGGCCTTTTTTGGAACTGTTGGTAACTTGAGCTGCTTTTGTTTCAGATTCAGATTCTTATCAATAAACTTTTCAGGATAACCATTTTCACTTAGCAACCGTTTAATATTATTGAGTTCCTCGTCAAGACATTCATCCGAGCTGATTGCTCTTGCTCTGTGAACCAAGGACTTTATCAGATCGCGATTTTTACTTGGAATATTCAGGCTTCTATGATTCCATGCAGCACAGAGCTATTCGAGCATTACTGGTTATCAGCCAACTGGATTAACTGTAGTGCACTGCTGGTTCGGCGTTAAAATGCTGGCCAACCACGTATGTGGTCCAGGGTTCGATTCCCAGTCAACTCACTTCTACACCTCGTTTGGTCAGCAGTAAATCCTGTAAAGAGGGGAGATTTGGCGTGAGGATAGCAACCTCATCCGATAAAAACAACGCCATGGCTACCGAAATTTCAAACCTTGAAGCCCTATATTCCTCTCAAGGAAGTCAAGATATGATGAGGGGATTAATTATTGATTAAGAAGCAAGCAGTAATTACCAATTTCATTAGTTGGATTCTGATACTATAGCGACACTCTGAATAGCCTTGATTTTGTAACTTTTTATACTTTGATCACTGAATTTAATTGCCTTACTAAAAGTATATTTTTATGCCAGGAAGATACAGTATCACTTCAACGCATTGCATAAAAATGGAGGACAAGATATGCAAACTAACGGTAAGTGAATGTTACTTGTAAAATGTAATAGATTAGTGTTAATATCTGAATGTCGTTAATTTTTATGATAACTGGTCAGATGAAACAAATGCATATATATATAATATTGGGACACATCTATTCTAATGCATTTGAATAACCTAACAACATGTCTTATGCCGTCAGCCGTTATCCTCTATTCATTTACATGACTGATTGGTTTCAATGTAGAGCTTTCCACAGATCTACAACAGTTCGAGTTGCCACACTCCCTACTTGTCGAACATAAGGAAAGAGAAGAAGGTAAAAAGAAATGCAAAACAGAGACAATAAACACACGTATGAGGCAAAAAGAATAATAATAATAATATGGAAGAACCATACAGTATTATTGGATACTATAATTCACAAGGAGTGGAGGCATCTGTGCCATTGAGAAGGATTTCGAGCCATATCACCGACAGTAGTCTCCAGCCTCCATTGGTTCTCACCATCCCGAGAACTCCAACCAGTCAGGCAGTCTACACCTCCCTGCGTGGCTGGCTGACTGGCTTAAACTAACTGTTGTGGATTTCTTCACTGACTGATGAAGCCATGTTTTCGTTTGACGACCACCACCACTGGTTAGCTCTTTTCCAACCTGATCCATCCTATATCAGCTAACATTGCCCGTCGAACAAGGCGACCGATGGCCAGGAATGCATGCATGCGTAACAGGTGTCCTAACCATCTCTCTCTCTCAATCGGTGAGACTTCACAACCTCGTCGACTGATTTCCTCTCCGCTCCTTACCTACCACTCGATAGAAAAAAGCTCAGCAATTGCACTGCATTCATTAACACACAACCACACAATAGGGTGGGAAATGGTTAAAATTCTAAAAAGTAATCTAGGTAGGTGGAGAGAGAGGTTGATTACTGAATCCTTGTTCATTGAATCTACACCCAACACATGCAATAGGAATGACTCACCACTCATACCGGAAATATGGGAAACACTACTACCAATCAAATCAGGCGATGAAAAGTAATGGAATTATATAAACGAAGTTGGCAGGTTGTGTGAGTACCTTGATATGATTATGAGCAGTAACATATTGTGCTCGAAAGGTGGTCATAATTTGATATTACTGTATAACACTGTGACACTTTATCAAAAGAAAATCTTATGCATAATACAGTTATTCTGTACTACCATAGTGCCCAAGTTTTATCCTTATATCAATCTGATGATTTGTTAAATCAAACTATTCAAACAACAGTACAGTAGTTTTTACAGGAATACATGTCTTCTTTAACTGTTTCCCCCCCTTTTTTATTTAAGATTCTTTATCATATGAAGAAGTGGAACGTTATTTTCCTGAAGAAGGTTGTTATCGACCGATTGTCTTAGTTGGTGAGTTGTCTACTTCATCATGTCATTCATTGTGTTATAGAGTCAAATCGGATGTAGACTGTATGTAGCGCCAGACATGGCACAGACTCCTATCACTGAGTAATCGTCAGACAAAAAAACAACAGTTGTGTTTTCTAATTACTATAAACAGTTGAAAAAGTCATATTTATTCGTCTTAAAAGTACAGAATTCGCAATTCGGATTTCAGTTAGTTGAACAAGCTGTTTGTGTTTTGTGTTGTGATTTTTTTTGATTACAGCTTGATTCCACACCGTATTTTCTGGTACAGGTATGGAATTTTCAGCATGTGATATCGGTAGCCCAAATTTTGCTGGTCGACCATAGCTTTCAGGTGTGCGTCGGCAGGGGATCGAACTCCATACCATGTGCATGATCGGCTAGAGTCATAACGCTGTGTCACCGACGATGCTGAGAGTATCACTCGTGACTATTTCAAACTTCGATGAGTGAATAATAATAATAATAACGTGTCTACTCTTCACTCATATGAAATCATGTGAATGAATCGTTGTCACAATCAACCACTGTGCAAACTTCCGCCTGGTTAAAAGGCTATCAGAATTGTTATTGAAGTATTTGTGAAAATCGCACCTACTTCTTTTCTAAACGAAATCAGCGTTCACGATGTAGCCAAGACTGATGATGAAACGTCCGTGATTAGTTGCCAGATGTTGGCAGAATACTCACTAGTGTTCATTCTTATTCAGAGCTACAAATCTTCCCCATTGTTTCAGGGGCTGTGTCTACAACAAAGCGTAAGAATGACTTCATATTTATGGCGTTATCAAGTTAGTCAATTTAAGATTATTGTCTGCACCATACTTTCTGCTGAGGACTTCATCTGTTAGTATTGAAAGCGTAGAATAGGAAAGAAGTGTATCTGTGGTACAGTCGTAGAATACTCACCAATCACACCACACGTGGTGTGGTGGGGTTCGACCCTTGGGCCAACCCACTCCTAAACCAATCTCAGCCGGTAGAAAGCCCAGTAAAGAGGGAAGGTTTGGCGGGAGACTAGCAACCCCACTGGAACTTCAGCTTGTAGCCCTACGTTCCTACCTGCAAACACAATGGGATGAAAGCGAATAACAAAGAGATGATAGAAAATTCTTTCATACATCGACAAGTAATTTTTTATGCTTACAATTATTTTCAATTCATCATGAGCTGACATTGGTCAGAGAACCATTGGAAAACCACTGCTGAAGTACTGGACAACTGTTTTGTCCTGGTTCGGGACTCTTCAAAATTATGCACCCACCGGGGTTCGAACCCAGGGCCTTCTGGTTACAAGGCGAGCTCGTAGACCATTAAGCCACTGGGACCCAATCGAATGGCCAGCCCATGAATTCTTTTTTTTCCCTCACGTTCCTCAGTGGGACATAGGGCCTCAAGCTAGTGGCTTGAAGTTTGTATAGCAGTGTTTATTTTACAGGATGAGGTTGCTAGCCTCATGCCCAACCTTTCCTCTTCACCAGCATTATTTCTGGCTCAGCGAGGTAAAGGAGCGCATCGGCCGGGGATCGAACTCCAGACCATGTGTATGGTCGGCGAGCGTCCTAACCGCTATACCACTGACGTACCCATCAGTTCTAACTTCTGCCAGCCAATTCACGATATAGCCCGACTATTAGTCAATTCCTACAAACCATCACTTGAATATTTTCAATTCATTCGACGTAATGCTAAACGTGTTATACCAAGAATATTATTTGAAGCAGTTTGACTTCCATGTCGATGACTTTATAGATCTTGACAATTATGCGTCTACTTTTATGAAATTTATACATTCACATAGAAATTTTCCGACATTCATATTTACTAGTCATTGTAAGTTGTTGTAAACTTCAACCTTTTTAAAGTTATACATCTAGACAGTTTGTGAAGTAAGGCTTGCACATTTTAAATTGAAAACATTTATTTCCCGATACGAATTTAAAACAAGCAATAAAGGTTAATAAAGCAGGATGATTTAATGAATTCATCAAATTTCAGTAGAACTCGTCAGCTGAATACTCTACATATACGGATATATATACATCCTATTGAAATTATATTGGGAGATATAGGACTGATAAGTGAGCAAATAAACTACATTGAATTAGTCATGCAGAAAGACAGGTGCGAATGTTTTCCAGGTCATGTTCAAAGAGATAAGGAGAGAGGGAGTATACGAGGTCAAAATTAAGATAAATTGAATTACGCTTCAGTTACATCACTAAGATAAACACTTAGACATTAGAGAATTTAACAAGAATTGCAGCCAGAGAGATGTCAATAGTAATAGTTATAATAACAATAATAATAGTAATAGTGTTGAAGTGAGTTAAGATAATCCTACTGATAAAGGATAGTTTTAAATGAACCAAGAATAATAATAATAAGAGGTGGAATAATAAGTAAAACGTATTACCATGGTAGATTCAGAGTCACAACGGTCTCCTTTTGTACACAGAGACCTGGTTTGTAAACTCGAATTGCACAAACCTCTGCAATTGCAAGCATCTTCTTGTTTCTTTGTCTGCTGACACTAACAGTGAATGACTTGACAGCGTCGATATCATGTCCATAGTCCACAAGATGTTTTGTTATTGAGGTTTTTGGCACATTTAGAGCGATTACTGTGTAAATAAATATTATACACACTTTATTTGATATCTCCTTTTCCTTTGAACAGGACCAAGTGGTGTAGGCAAGTCAGAATTAATTCGCCAGTTGATTAGTACAGATCCGGATCATTTTCGTGAACCAATCAGAAGTGAGTACACTGTTAGTAATTTTTATAGCAGTGTTATATATCTTGTACATATCGCTTTCTGGTACACAAAGGTCTGGCTTCGACTGTAGCCAAGGTATGCTTTCTACACAGATACAAGAACATATTCCAGTAGGTATAAGAATAGAACTTGTGCACTCAAGGTAGAGTGTAATTCCATTGTGGGTAAAATTTATTTCAATAAAGTCTCACAGTCATGTTGTGTTATACAGTGATATGTTTACTGATGACCACAATTCGAGCACAATTTATTACTGCTCATAATCATCTCACATCAACGCACTACTCACACAACTTTCTAACTTCGTTTATATGATTCCATTATTTGACTTGATTGGTAGTAGTAGTATTTTCCATCTGAAAACTTACGTAGGATTCTTAATAGAGCAGGAATTAAGGTGACATTTAAAATCTACAAACTCACTCAGGGACAAGCTGTGTAGGTTAAAGGACCCTGTAGGTTGACCCAATTAGACAAAATAATGTAATTTACAAAATACCCTGCAATGACTGTGAGTTAGGTCAACTACATAGGCCAGTCAAACTAGTAGGTCGGGCGGGAGTAGTCAGATTATCAGAACATAATTTGTAATATGATTTTCATTCTCCTTTACCGGCTATTTGTATTCTAATATTCATGAATTTAAAACTGTAGATCCTGAAGAAGAGAATTTATGAGAAATGATTGCTCACTCGAATTTTTTCTTGTTCTGAATATACTATTATTAGATCATAATTCCCTTGTGTTCAAAGTGGAACATATAGCTACAGCAGAACATCTCCACTTTGTTCTGTTCTCTGCAGTTCTGTTTAGCTGGCTCCACGATTGCCCATAATCTCTCATCTCCTCCTCATATGATTTCCTCAGTGTCACACTAGGACCTATGTCAATATTGTTGTTTCCTACTAGGGTCCAACTCCAGCGATAGTCTGGTGAGCGGTGTTATCTAATGGTTTGCTCAACATGTGTCCGATCCATCTCCATTCCCTTGGGCATATTTGCAGAACAATAGACTCTTGGTGAGTTTATTGCCACAGTTCCTTGTTCTTAGTTATTCCTGGTCGTCCACCTGATTCTCCCTGTGGAACGAAGGCAGCTGATGATGAAAGTCTGCAACTGGCTTTTGGAAATGCTCCACTCGACGCGCTTGTCAATTCTTTGAACCCTATAAAAGCACTGACTGATTTGGCATATTAATGTTGAAAATCTGCACTTTGTTCATTATTACTAAATGGAGCAGATTTCCAAAATGATATCAGAATGGCGAAAGTCCTGCCTTGCCTTTTCAATCCTGATTTTGACATTCTTATTCTCACCAACTGCTCTAATGACGTCTAACACCAGAAATAGTTTTTTTCCCATTCTATACTAATATTTTGCTTTGATTTCCATTTGTTTATTTATTCGTTTGATAAAGTAACCACAAGGGAACCCAAGCCGAATGAGGTACACGGAGTTGATTATTTATTTGTAACTAAAGATGAATTCAATACATTCCTTGAAGCTGACAGGTATGTTGTTTCACCTTTATGACTGTTATTATTATTATTATTGCTATTATTGTTATTAATATTATTATTTGAACAAAGCAAGAGCTACAGTTTTAGCAGAATAAAATGGTACCATCTTTTGTTTATTTCGTTGCCTTCTTGTCAACTGCTTACAGGCCAGAGATATTATTAAATATATCTACAAAAACAATTTTAACATACTTGCACAGAGTTCATTTTAAACAAAAATCAATCGATCAATATATGCCATCGCCAGGCATCTCTTTGACACGGGTCATGAAGTGGACGTCGACCTGAAGCTTGAACCAATCCATTATGCTAACATCTCTTCTTTATCTCCTTCAAGAAATACACGACAATATTTTGTTGAATGCCAATCATAGAAAGTTCAGGAGTATAGTCTGTGTACCAAGGAGACCACTCAGGAACGGTCATCTCATGTGTTGGGTGGGATAAGCTGCCATCGAGCATAATGCTTTTCCATTTGTTTGGTAGAAACTTGCAAACCAGGAGGTTGTCAATGTTTCAAATACTCGGCAGAGTAAGCAGTACTATTAGAGGTCATATTTTGCTGGATTTAAACAAACTGAATAGGAGATATTAAATGCAATATATTGATGCAGGTCGCCAGTTTTTTCAATTTGCATTTGAATACGGAAATCATGACTAAATATAAGTCCGCTAATCAATGATATTTTGGATTTGTGATTTAGTATCAGTTGGGAAAATAAGTTTTAAAGTTATTTAGTGATCACTTTTCATGGGTTTTTTTATTCCTTCACGTTCCCCAGTGGAACATAGGGCTTCAAGCTAGAAGCTTGAAGTTTCTGTAGCAGTGTTTATTTTTACAGGATTGGGTTGCTAGCAGCATGTCCAACCTTTCCTCTTTACCAGCTTTCATTTCTGGCTTAGCGAGGTAAAGGAGTGCGTCGGTGGCCGTGGATCGAACCCCGGACCATGTGCATGGTCGGCGAGCGTCCTAACCGCTGTGCCACCGACGCCTTTTCATGGCTTACTAGCTAATAATCTTGTAATCTTCAAATAACTGACTAGGCTTTCAAAACAGCTCAGTGATGTTATGTAACACGGTTAGATTAAGATACAGCTAGATGTAGTCATCCTCGTATTTATGAACTTTGTCATTGCCCTGGATAAAGAACTCCACGAACCGGAACATGCTAGATTCAGCAAAAGGCAAATCATGCGCTGATCGAATTGCCACTCTACGCATCATTGTCGCAGAACAAAGCAGAGAATGGCAGTCAAACCTTCATCTACTTCAACTTCATCAACTTCGAAAAGGCCTTCACCAGACAGCGTTGATCGAGAAGTGATTCGGAAACTTCTTCAACACTACGGCGTGCATTGCCAAAATGTTCATCGACCTCATTGAACAGCTATATGACAGTGCCACATTTCAGGTGATGTATAACAGAAAAGTCAGCAACGTTTCTGAAGGGAATAGAGGAGTAAGACCAGGCTGCCTATCTATTATCACCAGCAATGTTATTCGTGATTCTGGTGGACTGGATTATGCGTGAGACTGTGAGTGGGGAGTGAGAAGACAGGAGTACGCTTGACGACCGATAAGAAGACTGTAGAAGATCTGGATTTCGCTTGTGGATGATTTCTGCTTAATATCACACCAACTCGAAGAATTTCAGGCAGGTGAAAACGAACCAACTGGCTGGCAGGGAAGACAAGAGGTCTTGGAAAGATAGAGGTGGTTGAGGTAATGATAGTCAACCAACCAACAACAGCAACAACAGCCAGCATCAATCACCACCAACTGGAGAGTTTTGACAGAGGTCGCTTGCTTCAATTATCTAGGAGGCACGGTTTCAACCACAAGCTGCCGGAACGGATGAAGATGTCAAAGCCAGACAGCCAGCCAGCCAGTCAGAATCGGAAAGGTGAGACACACACGCCTTCATCAACCTGAAACCAGTTTGCAAATCTTCTGCACTCCACTCCACCTCAGCTTCAGCACAAAGAACAAGATTCGGATTCTATTCAACACAAATGTCAGTGAAGTCAGTCAGTCAGTCGGTCAATTCTTCTACATGGGTCAGAAACATGGCCGGCGTGTCACTTAAATGATTTCCAGCAGCTGGTTACAGACTTTTATCAACAGGTGCCACCATTCGCTGGCTGGCTCCATACTGAAGATGAAATGGCCAGTCGGCCAGCTGGCTGCTGAGAAAGAATTAGCAAGAAGAAACTCTGGCTGGCTGGCTGGCTGGTTGGAAACAAACCAACCAACCAAGATCCGATTGCCCAACAAATATGTGAGAGAAAATGGAGATGGATCGGTCATAAGTTGAGGAGGCCATCGAATGACATAACGTTCTAGACACACCTTAGAGAGGAATCCCAACGGCAAACGGTGATTTGGGCGTGTGTCTAAGGGTGACATGGAGGAGACCGTGTGGCGAGGAGCAGGAGATCAGAGATGAGATAATGGGCGATCGTGGACCCGACCGAAGAGGACTGCAGAAGACAGGACAAAGTGGAGATGTGTTGTTGATGCTCTATGTTCCACTCAGAACTCGAGGGAATACGAATATAATCATATAGTTATTTCTTATTCTCAGTAATCTGCTAACAAAGTAGACTGTGAAATAAATTGAGTGTTTCTAGTGTTATGTACTTTGATTTAGATGTAGTATGACACAAAGCGTTTAGCCCTCATGCTTAGATTACAATTCCTGTGTGTTTTAATTGTTTCGACTGCAACGATATATATATATATATATGTATTCATACTGTTTTAATATTCATCTTAGCCTAATAGATCCATGTGAGGCGTCTAACAATTCCATGACAGGATTGTGTTTAGACGCAGTACTGGAAATTATTCAAGCCGGTCAGGTAGCTGTCTTTGAAGCAGATTATCATGTGAGTTATCATCATCTCATCATTGTTGCTTTTGCAAGTATTTCTTTTCCACATAACTAAATCAGATAAAGCCAGACTTTTTGGGATTAATCAATAATCACTAACTTTCACTTACAAGTAAATCTCTCTCGAGGGAAATGTCATCACTTCATAAATTTATTCCCCTTAATGCATTTGAATATGGCAAGAACAACTACAGTTTTGGCAGAATAAAACGGTACCAACATTGCTTATTTCGTTGGCTTCTCATCAGCTAATAACAAACACTTTATCCCAAACAATAATAATCACATACAATGGAATTTTCTGGCGTTACGTAATCAGATGAAAGAGAGGATGAAAATATCCAGTTACTAGGCAGAGCAAGGAAAGGCTGATAACCTCTTCTTTCTGAACGCATTAATCGGGTTTCACGTGCTTGATGGAGATTGTTTCAGCAAACTTAAAAAGAATTGGAATATTTTGCTTGCTGATAATTTTGAACGATCTTGTGACGTCCACCTGATGACCCGTATCAAGGAGATGCCTGGTGATGGAACTGCTGAAAGCATTTGTTCTCTTTAGACATGAGCATTCTGGTACATGTCTAGAAAATCGTAAGTATGCCTTTCTTTCTATTCTTCTAATGTAACCGCTGTCGCAGACACACGTAAATTTGTATACATAGTAATGATAACACGAATAAGAGAGAATATAAGTCATCTACTGTTATACCATATAAGGAGGGGACATCTGAGACGAGACCCTACGTAGGATTCTAAATAAAGCAGGAATTAGGGTGACATTTAAACCTACAAACTCACCTAGAGACAAGCTCTGTAGGCTGAAAGACCCGGTGGATCCAATTAAACAAAATAATATAATTTACAAAATACCTTGCAATGACTGTGAGGTCAACTACATAGGTCAAAATAGTAGATCGGGGGTAATCAGATTGTCGGAACATACGAATTTAGCTAAGGTAAGAATGGTTGACCCCGAGAAGATGAGTAATTTAGAAAAAGCTCAGCAATTGCACTTCACCCATTAACACAAAACCACACAATAGGGTGGGAGAGGGTTAAGATTCTAAGAAGTGATCTATGTAGGTGGAGAGAGAGATTGACTGCTGAATCCTTGTTCATTGAGTGATCTACACCCAACATATGTAAAAGAAATGACTCAATGCAAATGCCAAAAATATGGAAGATATTATTGCCGTCAGTCAAATCAGAAGATGATAATAAATAATCTCAAAATTCTATTTCAATTCAAGCACATCACAACATTCTAACAAGTTACTTATTATGACTATAAAAAAGCACTCGTTTTATTTCCCATCTGACTGCAATTGATCAATAACACTCGTATTATCATTTCTGAATGTACGTTATCCTAAACTGATTTGTATTCAAATGTCTAATCATCAGTTCCACTCATGTATATAAATGAAGGAAAAAAGTTGTGTGATTGATTTGACATGATTATGAGCAGTAATACTTTCTGCTCGAAACTTGGTCATCAGTTAATATTACTGTATAACAAACACTGTGTGACTTATCAAAATAAAATCTTATCCATAATCAAGTTATACTCTACCACAGTGCCCAAGTTTTGTACTTATATCGATTCCAAGATTACCAGGGAAAAGGTAGTAAGTCAGTCTACTACATGGTTGATCTGGGAAGATTGAAGTTTGTGGAGAGTGATTAGCACGCCAAACTTTTGTTTATCCCAGAGCACGGTTATCAGTTAAAGTGGAGATTCTTCCCTTGACCATATTCTTATCCGTTCTAATCTCTGTGTCCTTGTTGAAATCACCTTCTTAATCTGATGCTACATGTAGTAACTTAAACTGCTTCACTTTGGTGAGAGATCTTACACAGATTCATCTCTTCGACTACACAGAAAAAATTGCATGAGAAAAGATGCAAAGCGTATCAATCTGCAATTTCTTCTAGAAACTAGACGTGGTTTATCAGCAGTTTGGAATCAGGAATTCTGAACTTCCACATAGACACACAGCGGAGAAAGTGTAGAATGCGGCATGGGACTTAAATGTGTTTTTGCTGCTCACAGGACAAAAAGTAATTCAAGAGAAATGGATATTTCAGTGAACACGACGGTGGGTACTGGTGGAGATTTCACAAGCAAGTTTGAAAGGCGATTTAAAAAAGATAAGGAATCATCGCACTCTGATGCCTGTTATCAATTTAAAGCCACCTGACATATTTTTTAAACCACTATTGAACTAGGACGAAACAGCTGTCCAGTACTCCAATGGTGGTTTTTCATTGGTTCTGTAACCGATGTCAGCTCATGATGAAACCCTCCAACCACTACTGAAGAGTTCAGCCATGCCTTATTCCTTCCTATTCGGAAAGAGGCAGCAGTTGGCTATGTCGTGGATTTTTCCTCACCCATACTGAGACGGTAGAAGACGAGCGACTTGGTCAGGAAATGTTTATTAAGAAACTGGTATCTTTTTATAGCCAAATTATGCATAACTTATATTCAACGCACCATTTGCACAGATCTTCGTGTTGTGCTACTTCTGGACTTCATGTTGGGATTCTTTGTGTTCCTTTCAATTCTCCCATGTATCCTCAGGACGCTGTATCATTTGCCTTCTCTTAAATTAAGTATATGTCCCTGTTATTTTCTGTTTTTATGCCAACGAACGTTTCACCATATACTACTGATAAATCTCATCAGTAGCACTCTCCACAATACGTACTGTTATTAGCATTATTCTGGTATAATATTTCATTAGACTTCGAGTACTGATTAAGTGTCATACACATGTGCAATTTGTTCTTCTTCTCCTTCCAGAATTTGGTCTCACTCAGATCGTCAACACTGAAACCATTCATAATATTTGTTAAACCGCCAACATTAGACGTCTTATTGGAAACTCGACAGTCTTATAAAACCGGTACACCAGCAGTAGTCAATGATGCAAATTCAACTGCAGAATCATCACCAACTCGTTCTGTACCAACAACCCCATATATGACCAATCGTACAATAACTGGTTGTTTCGCCCCTGTGACAAGAAATCGTTACAGTTGGAAGAAAGCATCTAGTGAGTTGAATCAAGAAGAAAAAGTTTCTATATCATCTTCTATGGATAATATACTTGCTATGGATGTGCAGAAGAAGATGTCACTTTCTGTAAGTGGATTCCATACATTTTTCCCTAATCGCAAACTGTATGCTGTACATGTTATTGAGCACTTTTTGTGTAGAGTCTTATACAGATATATTATTTAAGGCTAAGAGATAGGTAAACATGTCTTAGTGCGTTGGTGGCATAGCGGTTAGGTCGTTCGCCGACCATGCACATGGTCCAAAGTTCGATCCCCGGCCACCGACGCATTCCTTTACCTCGCGAAACCAGTAATAATACTGGTAAAGAGGAAAGGTTGGATATAAGGCTAGCAACCCCATCCTGTAAAAATAATCACCACTGCTACAGAAACTTCAAGCCACCAGGTTGAAGCCCTTTGTTCCACTGGGGAACGTGAAGGAAAAGAAAAGAGATAGGTCAAAATACAAAACTTTGGAAGAGTGCATAACAAGAGAAGAATACAAGTGCCAAACACAGCTGTGAAGGGAGAGAGTAATTACATGAAGATTAGTGAAGGCGCCTGGAATTTTGAGTGTGACATGAGACCACAGCCTGAAGATCGTTCAACCTTTGATTCGGTACATCTCTACATTCAATCACACACACTATAGTTTCAACATATATAATAGGTATTCAAGTGTTGGTTTTGTAGGAATTTTGTTTGATTGGTTGGAGGATTTCATCATGAGCTGACACCAATTAGAGAACCATTGGGAAACCACCACTGGAGTACTGAACAGCTGTTCCCCTTGTCTTAGTTTGGGACTCTTCGTCAGTACGCACCCACCGGGGTTCGAACCTAGGACCTTCTGGTTATAAGGCGAGCTCGTATACCATTAAGCCACTGGGACCCAATCCAATGGTCAGCCCATGAATTCTAACTTTTGCCAGCCAATTCGCGACATAGCGCGACCCCTAGCCAATGTCTTCGGCGAGTGTTTGTCCTCACACCCGACCTGCTGCACCCTACTGGTCACGACAACAACACAACACGGAGGACTAGAAACCTATATTCTTTCTAAGACTTCTGCCTTCAGATGTCATGTCTGATTGTCGTAAGTAAACCCAGTCTTAGGTCTTTTTTTAATTCATTTCAAAAGGGATTAGAACTGTGCTATTTACCTCTCATGGATTGATTTCTGCAATTCAACAACTAAAGTAAGTAGTAGAACAATGTGGAGTCACTCAATCTGACAATCAAATGGTAAACCTGATCGAAATTCGAGGGTCAGGTAGATTCCTAAATAGCACAATTAAAGCAGTTTATGGATCATAGATTATCTTAGACTAATAACGTAACTACTAATCAGTGTTATATCTTTCTTTGCAATTCAATAAAGCCAATACATGATAATAATAATTTGCTTAATTCCAGAAACAGTACTAGTGGTACAGTGTGGAATTTTCAGCACATATCTACAATATTTGCATCTAACTTTATCCAACGTTTAAAAGGAGTATTTCAAAAAAATAAATATAAAGACAACAACAGCAAAAAAAAACACAAAAATAATTTTTTTAATGCGAAAAAATACTAAGAAGTAGAAAGGAAAATAAACAGCATATAATAATATCTCAGTATTGGGTGATGGAAGCTATGATATGATTATGCATGGTGACAGCTATAGTCATACAAGAAGTTATGAAATGATATTTAAGAATGTTTATCGCCAAGAGGATCAGTTAATTTGGTTGAACAACACTAAACAAACATAAAATAACATTTCAGGGTTGTTGTTTTGTTTTTTATTGTCAGATCTAATGCAGTGTTTGTAGTGGTAGTGTCAGTAATCCTGCATAATACAAAATTTTAAGATGGTGATAATGGCTTTCACAACCAAGATTGTCAGTTAATATTGCCGAACAAGAAACAACAACCACAAAAACTGATAATTACATGATGGTTAGTGACAGGACAATTTTGTACTACTCATAGTGCTAATATAGCCGGAACACAAAAGGAATACAGTAAAATACACAAAGTAAGCTAATGTTAATAATTTAGGTAGCCAAGTATGTTTAAGAAGGAGTTCGCTAAAGAATACAAAATAAGAGAGAAATAAAAGAGCCTAAAATTATGTTATTAACAACAAAGTAAGTCATAGGTTTCGCACTTAACATTGTCTCTGTCGCTTAGAACACGGGCCAAGTATGGTATCGTTGAGTTCCTGTACTTGGTTGTACAAGCATATATTATTTTATACTGATTTCTGGTTCTACCATGTATGTTAAATTGAAACAGCAGAGAAGATTTGTACCTCAGGATGAATGCATTGAATAAATTCCACGATTTTACAATGTGTATTTATCGTAAATTGACCGGTACACTCCTTTCCCATATTTATATATTTACAGGAGACACAACTTCATGAAATGATTCAAACAGCAGCTCGTCTAGAAGTAACTCATGGTCATCTATGGGATTTCGTACTAGTCAACGACGATCTACCCGTTGCATTGGAACAATTATCTGAAATGGCCTATCGCATTGAAACAGAGGCATTTTGGGTGCCAAGAATTTGGTTGAATTCAACAACTGATTACTACAGCTCAGAAAACAACCGATCGTGTGCCGATGCAGCTGTAGACACAATGTGTACAACTGTTGTACAATGAAAAACCAAAAAAACCAACCAACCAACAAACAAGAACAAGACAACTATCGATTGTATTACCAACTCTTTCTATTGCACACTTTAAGGATTCATTAGGTTTTTTTCTAAATAAACTACCAACAAGCGCTGATACCAAAGCTTTTTTTTTCCTGTCAATCGTGCAAAGCTAATCTCTCAGTCATAATTGCTTTGATTACCTGGCAAAATAATTTTGAAATAATATGTGCAGTGAATTGATTTCTTTTAAACTTTTATTACAATTTTATTTGTTTTTCAATCTGTTTTTAAAAAAAATGAATAACCCCTATGAAGTAAAGTTCTCGATGTTCAGTGTTTACAATCATTGCTTTATGCATTATTTCACAGTCTTAAATGTTTAAATGGTTGTTCTCCTTTGAAGTGAACAGGAATGAATGCACGACTTGTATGTTAAGGTATGATCAGTACAGATGTAAATCGACTACCACTCACGAAGATATTAGTCAGGAGACGCAATTCTATCATTCATGGAGAATTTAAATCAATTCATTTTATGCTAAAACTTGCACTGAAAAGGGATGTTGTCCAGTAGGACGACGAAAGCTTCTCATTTAAACTAACCAGTTCAGAGAACACCACTAACTACAAATCATACACCTGGGCTACAAATCTTCTCTATTACTTCGGGGAGTTTTATGGACATTTTAGTTATACAAAACCGAAAGAACAAACTGAGTGTATGGATAAACGACACACCAGTCTATCAACTTAATTAAGAGTCTCAGCTTCTGAGATAGGTAATTCGTCGCAAAATTGGACCAGATGTACTCCTTACTGTTAAGTCACTGATGAAATACAGTGTATAATTTTGAGCGTGTTATGCGGGAAGGCGTCATTGTCACATAGATCTCTACCATAAATTTCACTTGGGTTATAATCACTAAGAAAAAGTCACAATGTCTGCCTGTATAAATAGCTTCAAAATGCAGTTGCTGATTGGTTTTACTAAGCATACGTTTTGATAGGTTCGTGTTGCAGAGGTACCACCTCACACCATTTTGTAAAATAACCAATCATCACCAAGGTATATCGGTTACGGATTTTGGAGGCTGGAAGTATTCCCATTATATCTGTGCCGACTCACTGATTCGGTGATTGAGTTAGCATAGGTACAAAGAGTGCTCTGGGCGTTTGTGTAGACTGCTTGTTGCGGCCACAGAGATCACAGTTTTGACAGAACCCGGTTACATCTCGATGAAGCAACGGCCACCAGAAACGCTGACGGGTGGCATGTTCCGTTTTGTGTCAACCAGTGAGCCCAATTTGGTGGTGTACCTGACTCATGAGCTCCTGTACTTTGACGTTGGGAACTAGGAGTTGTGGGTTGGAATTCGGTTCCACTATGTAGAGGACATCATTTATTAGTCCAAGTAGGCCCCGTTTACCACAGATACACGGTGTAGCTGCTGGCAGTTCTCGTAATTCCTTGTGCATCAGTTTGTTGTTGCCGTGGTTTTGTCTTAAATATACAGGTTGTATATCTGCGTCCACCACTTGTACGGAGACCTAGTCAATATTAGCTGCAGTATCGAGTAATACATTCACTGTGGTTTCAAAATTAGGCAGGCGTGAGGGAGCATTGGCGTTAGCATGTCGTTTTCCATGACGGTATTCACAAGTGAAATCAAACGCCTGTAGACGTTCTTACCAGCGAGCGAGTTAGCCCTCTACATCACAAAAATTCTGCAATTACTGTAACGCTTTGTGATCAGTCCGGACCCGAAATTTGCGCCCCAATAAATAATGGCGAAAGTAAAAGAGAAAGTATACAAGAGGTAACATCTCATGGAGATTCATAGAATACCGAGTCTCTCTCTTGTCCATAGTCCGGTTGGTGTATGCTATTACTTGCACCTATCCGTCAGGCGTCATCTGTGAGAGGACAGCTTCTAGCGCCTGTGCAGTGGCGTCAGTATCCAGGATAAAGGGGCTGCTATCATACAATGTATCTAGGAACGCTAAAACAGGAGGAGAAGTTAAACATGTTTTAAGCGTATTAAATTCTGCCAGGCACTCATTAGTCCAAGCGAATTTCCGTCCCTTTTGCATTAATCTATGAAGGGGGGCTGCTGTAATTTTGAAAGAAACGACGGCACTAAGAAGTAGGCTCTATGAAACTGCGTACGTCCGCTGTCGATTTAGGGATAGGCCAGTTGAGGATCACTTGTACTTTGCTTCCATCTGTGCTAACTCCTTGTGGTGTACTCTCATGACCAAGGAAGGTAACAGATTTCTGTAGGAAATAGCATTTCGAGGCTTTCGGCTTAAAATAACTCTCTCGTAAACGTTGGAATGAGGCTCGGAGGTTGGTATGGTGTTCTTCGAGGGACTGTCCGAACATGATGATGTCATCCAGGTAAATGAGGCATGAACTTTGTGTCAGGTGAACTACAAAGTGAAATTCAACGAGGCGTTCGGAACGAATAGAGGAGTAAGACAAGGCCACCTGTCTATTATCACCAACAATTATGTTATAATTGTGGTGGGCTGGATTATGAGTCAGACTGTCCGTTGGGGGTGAGAAGACAGGTATACGTTGTACGACTGGTGAGAAGACTCTAGAAGATCTGGATTTCGTTCATGGGTGATTTATGTCTAATGTCACACAAACTCGAAAATTTGCAGGTAGGCAGGCAGATGAAAACTGGCAACAAACTGAGAGAAGTGGGTGGCTGGCTGGCAGCGAAGACAAGACTCCAGGTGAACAGAGAGCAGACGGAGGTGATAAAGGCAACCAACCAGTCAACCAAACAACCTACAACAGTAACAATAAACAGCACCACTCACCATCAAGGAGAGAGATTTGAAAGAGGCTACCTTCTTCACTTGTCTCGCTAGGCAACATCGTTTCGACCACAAGCAGTCGGAACGGATGAAGATATCAAAGTCAGACAGCCGGCCAGCCAGCCAGTCAGAATCGGAAAGGTGAGACACACACACCTTCATCAACCTGAAACCAGTTTGGAAATCTTCTGCAGTGCACTCCACCTCAGCTTCAGCACAAAGAACGAGATTCGGATTGTTTTCAACACAAATGTCAGTGAAGTTAGTCAGTCAGTCGTTCAATCTTTCTTCACTATGGGTCAGAAACTTGACCAGTGTGACACAAAGAGGATTTCCAGTAGCCAGTTACGTACTTTTATCAACAGCTGCCCTCCTCTTCACTGGCTAGCTCCATACTGAAGACGAAATAACCAGTCGGCCGGCTGGCTGGCCAGAAAGAATTACCAAGAAGAGACTCTGGCTGGCTGGCTGGCTGGTTGGGAACAAACCAACCAACCAAGATCCGATTGGTGAACAAATATGTAGGAGACAATGGAGATGGATGTGTCGGGCATACATTGAGAAGGCAGTTGAATGATATCACATGGAATGCAGGCCATTGATCGAGTGGAATCGCAACGGTAAGCGACGAGTGGGTCGTCAGTGCAAGGGTGACAGTGGAGGAGACCGTGTGGCAAGGAGCAGGAGATGAGAGATGACATAATTGGCAATCGTGTGGTCAGCCACCTGACGAGGAGGGCAGAAATTATAACAGGAATTCAACAGCAAATCTCCATTCTATGTTTCACTAGGGAGCTAAAGGGATAATAATAAATATAATAATGGTAATAAAAACTCAATATCCTGTATGGTAGTAATTTTAATATTCAATTTTTATCTAAATATTAGAAACAGCATATCAATAGGATACTTTCCAATACAAAAATTACAAATAGCAGCATAATATTTTCAAAAAAACGTTCTTCCCAGTTCAGTCACAAACTGACTACAGTTATACAACCATTGAAAACCAGGAAGTACACTGGACAGCTGTTTCGTCCTCGTCAACACTACTACGCATTAGCGATGATCCCACAGGAGGTGAAACACAGGATCTTCAGGTAGCAAGGCAAGCCCATTGATGATTCAGCCCCTGCGGTAGAATTCACTACTCCACGAATTCTAACTGTGAAGACAATCAAGTCCACGGCAGACTAACACTTGAAAACGTTGTTCCACCAAAACAAAAAACAACGTATCTTCGTGCATACGAAAATGCGTTCATTCCGCTTTGCATTTCTGCCTCATATTGATCTACAGTATCCACCTCTAGAATGAATAAGTACACCTCAGCAAATTTGCGTAATTGTTTCTCCCGACATCGAAAGCCAGATCATTATCAGTACTAAGGGTTGACATGAGTAACTTCACATCTTATTGATTACAATACAACCTGGAAACATTTATTTCCCGATACGAATTTAAAACAAGCAACAAAGCAGGTTAATAAAGCAGGATGATTTAATGAATTCGTCAAATTTCAGTAGAACTCGTCAGCTGAATACTCCACATACACGGATATATATATACTTTTGAAATTACATTGGGAGATATAAGACTGATAAGCGAGCAAATAAACTACATTGAATTAGTCATGCAGACAGACAGGTGCGAATGCTTTTCCAGGTCATGTTCAATTAGATAAGGGGAGAGAGAGTATGGGAGATCAAAATTAAGATAAGTTGCATTGCGCTTCAATTATATCACATAAATAAACAATTAGACATTAGAGAATATAACAAGAATTGCAAACAGAGTGATGTCAATAGTAATAGTTATAATGATAACAATAATAATAATGATAGTGTTGAAGTGAGTTAATATAATCCTACTGATAAAGGATAGTTTTAAATGAATCAAGAATAATAATAATAAGTAAAACGTATTACCATGGTAGATTCAGAGTAACGACCATCTCCTTTTGTACACAGAGACCTGGTTTATAAACTCGAATTGCACAAACCTCTGCAATTACAAGCATCTTCTTGTTTCTTTGTCTGCTGACAATAACAGTGAATGACTTGACCGCGTCGATACCATGTCCATAGTCCACAAGATGTTTTATTATTGAGGATTTGGCACTTTGCATTCAGCTGTTTTCAACCAATTTGGAAATGCTTCATCATGCGAGTAGACAATAATCGCCTTTCCGTACGACCTATGTATTTGCTTGGACAATACAACTGTCGACAGAAAATGTGTAAATGTTTCCAATTTCTAAGTGTGCAAGGACTCACACAGATATCCTTCCACCGCATGTACTGAATATATATTCGTCTTTGTAAAAACTACGTCATCATGTTGGCTTAGTTTTAACAAAATGAATCGGTGGTTCACCAACATTAATTTTCAGGTGCAAAACTTGATGCATACGCCTGTCAACTGACTTGTTCTCGCTTTCATTTGTTGTACGTTTACTTGTACTTGTAGTAAACATTTTGATAGTCGAGTCAACAAGTGTATAATTCAAACTGTTAATTCCGTCAAGACGATAACGAACTTTTGTGAATGATAAAATTTGTGTTCTGAAATCATTTAAGAAAAAAAAAAGAAAAGAAAAGACGATCAGTAGTATGTTGAAATGTGAAAGTTTCTGTTTATACGTCAGACAATAATAATTCTCACGGTAACATTGAAGCATATTTGTCCAAACCAAGTTCACTTTCATTAAAACGATCGATTTGCAGAAAGCCTACTTGGACAGGGCAATACCTTAATTTTCACAGCTTCTGTTCGCTACAGTATAACAGAGGCTTGGTGAAATGCTTATTTAAGAGGATTTAGCGTATTTGCACGGCTGATGTTATAGACAAAGAAAATGAAATATTGGTGGATACTCTTGTTGAAAACGGATATCCTTTAGAATTTTTAAACAGGTGTAGAAGTCAGTTAGTCTTTAAGCCTACAATCTAAGCTGCCCCTAGGAAACGTGTTTTCATCAAATTAACATATAACGGTAAAATAGACAGTGGGATTTTGAGACAAAGGTTAAATTCCGTCATCCGTAGGACCTATTATGCAGTGCGGCTCCCCTGCAAACCTCAAAACTGCATAATTGATTATGTCACGTCGCACACTGCCAATTTTTGTGTGTGTGGACACACTAACAGAGGGGGAGTAATCGTGCTTTGCATGTGAGGGTGGGGGGGGGAGATCATATTCCAAAATGGTTGGAAAGACAGACGAAATAAAGTATAATTATATTTCAGTGGTTTACACACAATGATAAGTTTTTGTTATTGGTAATATTTCGAGCGAAATTACTGCCCGTCTTCACACCACCTGCTGGAATTGTTTTGTTTTTTAATTCCTTTGAACTTTAGAAAATCAATGGACGCAGGTGGCAGACTACCAGCATCGTCTATAGCCAAACATGAACCACAGGATTAATGTCAACTCGGCTTTTAAGGTCATCTATAAAAATGGTCAAGGGCGCTTATTGAAATATACTTAGGGCTATAGCTAATCATAAACTTAAGTCAACTCCACCTCTTCACCTCGTGTGTTTGAAAGCAATTTATTATTATATATGTCCAGATCAAATTCACTTTTAACAGTTTGAAAATTTTATAATTACTCTTAATCCACATAACTTGGTAATCTTTATCCGATTGGATAACCGAACGTAGCTTAATTGTTCCGTATTACTCTTAAATCCTTTTTGTCACTTTATGTTCTTTAATATTTTTGATATAAATTGACTTGACAAGTCAATGTGTCAGGGAACAGACTGTTCGAAATGCATTGCGCAAATACATCACATTTTTTAAAAGCACTATCCAAATTTATAAAAGGGACTAACTGTTTTTAATCACTTTTAACAGTTTGAAAAAATTTGGGTATTGGATATATGATATTCATTTTAATGAAGGTTTTCTGTATTTCCCAATGAATGAAAAACAAAACGATATTGTTTTATTAAACCAGAATTTACAAAATCCACTCAGCTGATATATAACAACTTAATCATCATTCCTCAGCATGGGGGCATTTTGCGCTGTCAAATTGGCCTTTTGGTAACGATAACAAAACCAGGTGTAGATTGTTGGATTCGATAAGTGTGTAAAATTATAAAAGCTTGGAATATGACGCGATGTACATCGGACAAACATCACGAGAAATCAATATTAGGAGAAATGAACACTGCAGAGCATCTGTTCGACCACCAAGAAATCCAGTTGAACTAGAAAAGCTTGAAAAATCATCAGTCATAGGTCTACACGCCATGGAACAGATGCTCTACAGTGTTCATTTCTCCTGATATTGATTTCTCGTGATGTTTGTCCGATGTACATCGCATCATATTTCAAGCTTTTATAATTTTACACACTTATCGAATCCAACAATCTACACCTGGTTTTTTTATCTTTACCAAAAGGCCAATTTGACAGAGCAAAATGCCCCCATGCTGAGGAACGATGATTAATTTGTTATATATCAGCTGAGTGGATTTTGTAAATTCTGGTTTAAAAAAACAATATCGTTTTGTTTTCCATTCATTAGGAAATATAAAGAGAAACTTTATAATAATATTGAAGCATACTTACTAAAACGTTAGCCCATCAAATTCATAAACAATATTTTCTTGAGAGTGTAAAACTGCCGCATAGTTATTTATCTATAAAATTTTGCTAATCAGAGGCCAGGCTTGCATACCAAATAAAACTGTCGGAAGATCCATAGTTAAGTTACAAACGTTCACCATCACAACAAAAAATATCCAACTTAACAAGAAGTAATAAGTAACGCAGATTGAATGCAAAAAAAGACTTTGGTGTGTTCAGACTTATAATAGTGATTATCAGCGCAAACACGAAATCTAGGTGTAGGCCATCGTGCTGATTGTTATTCATCATTCAAATTTGGAAACACTTTTTTTACGCGTAACGCTCTGGCGAAGATCGGCAAACTTCATATTCCTTGTACTCGTGAACTGGAAAAGTAACGTCTCTGACTGCAGCATTGGGTGACGCAGGTTCGAATCTCAGAAGGGAAATGAATTCCTTCAAGGTTGCAGAAACGCCTTGCTGACTGGTGAGTGGCAACTAGCACGAAACCTAGGTCCGAGGCTTCCTGCCGACTGCTTCTAACCATCTAATACCAACAATTCTTAGTGCATCGTGATGGCGAGCCACACAGAATGGTAGCCACATTACAAACCTGACTGACAGAATTCAGTCCACGCCAAAGGACTAGACACATCACACTAGTTACTAGTGTCCAATCAAAGATATACAATTTATTTTGCTGGGAATAATTTCACGAAGCATCATGGAAACGATCGGTGTATTTATGCATCGTTTAGCGATTTGAGATGTTTAAATGCAAAGGTTCAGGTCAGGGTTCGAAGCTACTGGCTAACAACAACTTTCCGTTGTTTCAGTTCTCATTAGTAATTTAATCAACGGCTAGTGTACTTTATTCATGTTTAGTTTAAAAGTCTCCTACTTAAGTGTACCTCACCTTAGAGCCACATGAAATGCTGGACTTGGATTGTGTTTGAGCATAGTGAACTGAGCGACATCTGGATCAGGACGCGTGACAGGAACTCCATTTAGCATAAGCCTGAGAACAGAGAAACAAAGGTTAAGAATAATGATTACAAAGTATATACGATTGTACGGCTTGATAATAAATTCGTTGTTGAAAAGAGTCTCTTCACTGAATCAACACTTGTTTTGATTTTCTATTTGTTACAATGGGAATTTTCCATGAATTACAAAGTATTCCATAAATAATTTCTGCTTTTGGTTACCTAGCAGTATTGTCAAGTCCACAAAATCCACAACGGCAAACTCTTGGAATCCTTCGAAGTGAAGACGGGAGTAAGACAAGCTGGCTGCCTACTATCTCTAATGATTTTTCTGATTGCGGTAGACTGGACAATGTGACAGACAGTGGGCAACGAGGAAAAAGGCATAAAATGGACCCACACAAAAAAGAACCTGGAGGATCTGGACTTCACCGATGATATATGGTCTGATTTCCCACAGACTGGAAGATATGCAAGTGTAAAGCAACAAGTTGTCAGAAGAATCATCCAGAGAAGATAGGACACAGAGAAAACAGAGGTGACGAATATTCCTGACCAACAGCAACACCAGTAACAACAACAGACAACAATCAGCCACCATAAATGGGATAAATCTGAAAGAAGCAACCCTTTTTTACCTACCCCCCTACCTGGAAAGCATTGTTCCAACTAGAGGCGGGCGGAACTGACGAGGAAATTAAAGCGAGGGTCGGGAAAGCAAGGCCAGCTCTCATTACTCTCAAGTCTGTGTGGAGGTCAACAGCACTCAGCATGAATATAATAAGATCCGGATTTTCAACTCCGATGTGAAATCAGTGCTGCTTACCATACGGATCAGAGACTTGCACTGCGCGTCACGAAGGGAACTTCGAACAAACTACAGACCTTCGTCAACAGCTGTCTTCGCTCAATACTACTCAAGATCAGATGGCCGGCCAGGGAAGATCAGCAACAGAGAGGGATCTCTGAGAGTGAACCAACTCTGCAGGAACCAGTAGTGCAGCAAATCTGCAGGAAGAAATGGAGGTGGATTGGCCATACTCTGAGAAAACAAACCATCAAGTCGCATCATGCGTCAGGCCATCGCTAGAGCGGAACCCGAACGGAAAGCGGCGAGTTGGTCACCCGAGGACGACATGGAGGAGGTGATGTGAAGAGGAGATGAAAGCATGTGGGCAGATGTGGAGCCAGGTGAAAAGGTTGGCAGAGAACCGAATGCAATGGAGACGTGTGGCTGAAGCTCTATGTTCTTCTATGAACTAAAGGAAACAATAATAATAATAATTTGTGCATTTTCAAGCCCACGCTTTTTATCTGATCACTGGATTTGTAAAGATCATTCAGCTAATGTCTGCCTCAGGGAATATTTGAAATATTTATTCAATGTAGTGTCAACGTCATTAGTGTATTCATTTTGCTGGAGATAGTTAACGCAATCCATTTCTTTTCTACTGGTTTGCAGGTAAATAAGTGGAAACCATTTACAAAAAATAAATTGTATGAACTGTAACAGACATTACATCGGCAAAAGTGGGCGTCTCCTTCGAATCAGAATCCAGGAACACAAATCAGCTGTGAAAAGACATGATATATATTCTTTAATATCGATGCATGTAGATAATTATGGACACTAATTTGATTGGGATATGTCGAAATTTTAAAAAGTGGAAACATCAGACAGTAATGCCAGAGAATTCCTAGAAGCCTGGTACTCAAACGAATATGCGATTAAAAAACATATTAATATAGACCAAATATACCAAATAATAAAAGTAAATCATGTGACGAGAAAGTTTAAAATCCAAGTCAATATAAAATGATCAATACAGATGTAAAGATGATTACCAGGAGACGCAATTCTATCACTCGTGGAAAATTTAAATCAGTTCAGTTTATGCCAAAAATTGCGCTGAAAGGGGATGTTGTCCAGAAGGACGACGAAAGCTCCGCAACTAAACCAACCAGTTCAGAGAACACCACTAATTCTAAATCATCCACCTGAGCTACAAATCTTCTCTATTATTTCAGAAACTAGTATTCTTTTGAAGATAAAGTTAACACATCAGCAAAATGAAATCGTTATGCAAAGAGAACTTCCAGTCTTTTCGAAATAATTTGACCGTTTAGTTCGATAGTAATAATTCCAGCTTAAAGCAAAGCCTCATATCGTGACTCAAAACGTATTCAAGCCACCACCCCACCTATATTTCGTAAAAACATAAAACGTCCACTGCCTCCCCCCCACACACACATGTATACAAAGCTAAAATCTCATAAGAATGAAGACGACGAAATGAATCTTTATTCATTGAAGTACTCACCTTTCATACATGTCATCATCTTCAGCACCCCAACCCCAGAAAAGGTTGGAATATCCATTGACTCGAAGAAATATCTTCAATGGGATTGATAAGACACCACCGATTAATTCAATATAAGGTAATCTTTACGAGGTAAAAAAACAAAACAACAGCACTGGCATTCATTATTAGTGACAGCTTTTGTATATGTCAATTAAAGAATAGAATGGTTACAGGATTTCATCATGAGCTGACATCAATTAGAGAACCATTGGAAAACCAACACTGGAGTACTGGACAGCTGTTTCCCTTGTCCTAGTTTGGGACTCCTCATCAGTACGCACCCAACCCAGGACCTTCCGGTTACAAGGCGAGCTAGCCCATAGACCATTAAGCCACTGGGACACGGTGGGTGCGTACTGCTGAAGAGCCCCGAACTAGGACAACGGAAACAGCTGTCTAGTACTCCCAGCTTGTTTTCCAATGATTCTCTAACTGACAAAACCAAGTTTTTCCAGAAATCTCTTGCCAGTTCACTTGTTCTCGGAAGATTATTTCAGTGAGAATTTACTTCTAAATATCTTCCACGTAGAGTGGGGCAGGGAGGAGTAGATAAACTGACACAGTGTGTTTGACATGGAAAACTCATTCACAGTCGGAAATTTGCATTTCTGATCGTATATACGTGACCCCGTCTCACGGTGACCATGTATGGTCCTTACCACTTTGGAAGCAGTTTGCATGACCCTGGCTCGTAATCGCTGACGTTTTACCTCACACTATCATATACTGCCTTCGTCCGACCTCCCAGCAGCGTTCCAAGTAACAGCCTCATCACTGACAGATCTTGAACGCCACTCAACCGCGCAACAGCCTCGAAGTCCTGCTAGATGATCCATATGTCTCCTTCAAAAACTGCAAGGCAACGGCTTTCATTTGTCGGCAGGCAGCAACAACAAATGTAACTGCGATAGGCAAGACATGGAAGCCAAGGTATATTTTCAAATGACTAAACAGCTATTTATATAGATACAGTTTTATGTTTTCTAACCAATCACGGAGCGTGTGATTTTGGCCTACATTAAACGACATGAAATAGAATGTTCAAATAGATACATTGTAATGCAGTATTGAACTGTGGGAACAGTATTCTGTCTCTAACACCAAACAGAATGTTCAAATAGATATATCGTATTCTGTTGCTAATGCAGTATTGAACCATGGGAATATGTGAGAATAATATTCCGTTGGAACACACATTGTCTGTATCACACCACCACACTTGGACGATGCAAAAATAGTAAAATGCAAATGAAATTATAAAAAAATAGGAATATTCAGCAGAAGTTATTTTATTACCTGTTTTGAAATTTATCCACACACAGACTTATATGTCTAGGATAAATTGAACAGGTATACGGAACTTCATTGTTCAATGGTAGGAGGTCGACATCATGAAATATTGCACAGTGGAATGGTATCCAGTTCAGCGCTTCAACAAATCCAGCGTTCATTATAATGCCTTTGTTAAACGGTTGTTGATCAGCCTTCAGTGAAAGATTAATATAACCACAAACAACAACAAAAGATAAAATTAAATTAAAGAAGCATTTTTGTGTGTTTGTGTCTTAATAAACAATAATAAGGCCATAGAGTTATTGATCGAATTAGAAATCCGGTAGAAATATTATCTGACAAGGAAATGTGATCACACTGTCTAAAAAAATCTAATGCGGTGCAACGGTTACTTCATGGTGAAGTGAAAGACAATCCACTCTAATGGAGAATATTTTAACAGTGAATTATCTCGTTGACTGTGCATAATATTTTTTAGCGACTAGGGGTAAAATATTTTAAGGACAGGCGTATTTATTTCATGGGGTACACCCTGCTAAAGAGTTTACTGCAGAGGTTTAAAATTATAGAAGCCACCAGCAATAACCCCATCGAAGGACCTTCAAAATGAACCTGAAGCAATCAGTCACACTGAAACGGTAAAAGCCAAAGACTTAGTACAGGAATTATTTAAATAAATTTTAGATTTTCCCGTCGATTGATTGGACCGAAGTGCTCGGTCTCAGATTGACGTGTCGGCTTCCTGTGCAGATGCTTCGACGATGTCTGGGCATGTAATTAGAAGTTAATTGGTGGATGGTGACTAGCAGTGGAATCCAAGGATGCGCATTTCGTCCTATTTGGGACTCGTCAGCTGGATGTACCTGCATTCCGCAGTGAGTGATGACGTTCCCACCGAGGCTCGAACCCAGTGCCCATAGTTTCAAACTGCGGAATGCAGGCACTTACAGATGATGAGTCCCCAATGGGGCGAAATGCGCATCCTGGATTCCACTGCTAGTCACCATCCACCAATTAACTTCTTATTGGTAAAGGAATGTTTATTTGGGAATTGGTATCTCTGTATAGCCAAATTATGTATACCTTATCTTCAAAGCACCATTTACACAGATCTTCATGTTGTGGTACTTCTGGACTTCATGTTGTGTGTTCCTTTCACGTCTCCCATGTGCCTTTACAACGCTGTATCATTTGCCTTCTCTGAAATCAAATGTATCTCCCTTCTATTTGCTGTTTTTATGCCAACGAAAGTTTCATTATATACTACTGATAAATCTTTTCAGTAGCACTCGCCACATCACCATGATTGCTGTGCGTGTATTATGAGCATAGTTTGCTTTTCATCTGATTTCCTAGCTGTCTTCTAAATATTTGATTATGCATTATGGTTAATTAGGGATGTTTATTAGATTACTTAAGGGGGAACAAGAACGTCTTTATATGTGGGAATCCACTTAACTAACTAATTTACCAGCCTTAACGTCGGCTTTTACCCTGACTAATTGTTCGAGCTTATCTTGAAGGTACTCGGTAGTGGCTGTTATAGTTTAACTTAGATAATTTACTTTTAGATAAACAGATTCTGTTCATCTATTCAAGCGGAAAACCGATCAAATAATCAATAAAAAGGACCGATCGGAGCAGATAAGAAGTACAAAAACGGATAATATATATGTATATATCAGTCCTCAAAATACCCATTTCCTCTGTTATAATCTCCACCTAAGTCCTAGGAATTCGTCATTCAATGCTTTAGATTTCAATCTTAATAAAAAAATAAAAATTTAGTATTGTCAAAAACAAATCGCTCACCTGTTCAGCAACAACTATCAGGTAACAAATGTTCTGTTTTGTAAGCAGTTCACCTAAGCGTGGGATTAATTCCATTAAATGTTCCGAACGATTTCGATACGGTATAATGATCACATTTCGCCGGCTTTCTGGTTTATTTGGGGTTAAACAGCCTTTTCGACACGCTTCATTCTGGAACAGACGATGAGTGCCGTCAAAAACTAGTAGGCAATTGGAAGTTAGACGGAAAAAAGCGTGATATGGTAGACGTTCGAAGGTAATTATTATTCATTTTAATGGCAATACAGTACAATGAAAGCATAATTTTATAACAGTTAGTTGAAGCATAGTACTGCATAGTATCTCGTTAGTGTTAGTCTGTGGAATGAATGAATGTATGATTTTATATATTTAGATGAAACAGTTATTCACTCTTATAAATTTGGATAATGTTATAAGAACACAGACAGACAGTGGGAAACGAGAAGACAGGGATATCCTGGACCGACGTGAAGAACCTAGAAGACCTGGATTTCGCGGATGATTTATGTTTGATGTCACACAAAATCGAAGACTTACAAGCGAAAACCGACAAACTGGTGGAAGAAGCAGGCAGTGAAGACAGGACTCCAGGTGAACATAGACAAGACGGAGGTTATGAAAATAACCACCCAACAACAACAACAGCAGCAACATCCAGCGCCAATCACCATCAACAGGAGGGATTTGAAAGAGGTTACTTCATTCACTTATCTAGGGAGCATTGTCTCAACTACAGGAGGAACAGATGAGGAGGTCAAATCGAGAATCGGGAAGGCGACAAACACATTCATCAACCTGAAACCAATCTGGAAATATTCGTCACTCAGCCTGCATCAACAAAAAAATTCGGATTTTCAATACAAACGTCAAGTCAGTCAGTTCTTCTATACGGATCAGAAACTTGGCGGGTCATGGTGGCCACATTGCAAACATGATTGATAGAACTCAGTCTGCACCGAAGATAGGACTAGACACGTTACACTAGTTACTGACTAGTGTGCAATCAAAATATCACAAAGAATATTTCCAGCAGGTTGCAGACCTTTATCAACAACTGCCTTTGCTCTATACTGAAGATCAGATGGCCGGAAAGAACTAACAACAAGAAACTTTGGGAACAAACAAAACAAGAACCAATCGACCAACAAATATGCAGGAGAAAGTGGAGATGGATTGGACACTCGCTGAGGAGGCCACTGGGTGACATCGTGCGTCAGGCCCTCGAGTGGAACTCGAAAGGGAAGCGGCGAGTGGGACATCCAAGGGTGACATGAAGGAGATCATGTGAAGAAGAGTTGAAACAGTATGGACTAACATGGATGCAGGTGAAAAGTACAGCAGAAGACAGAAGCAAGTGGAGACGTGTAGTTGAAGCCCTATGTTCCACTAGGAACCCAAGGGAACAATAATAATAAGTATAAGAACACGGAGATTATCCGAAAAATGTGATGCGAAATACCTTTCGAACAATCTGTTCCCTCAAAAACATTGACTTGTCAGGTCAATTTATATGAAAAGATATTGAAGAGCAATTAAAGCACACAAAGTGACAAAAGGATTAAAGAATAATACGGAACAATTAAACTACCTTCAGCTATCCAATCAGATAAGGATTACCAAGGTATGTGGATTAAGAGTAATTGTAAATTTTCAAGTATTGGTTTGTGGGGCTTTGACTGATTGGTTGGAGGATTTCATCGTGAGCTGAAATCGGGTAGAGAAACACTGGAAAATAATGTGGGGGCTCTGGAAAGCTGTTTCCCTTGTCTTAGTTTGTGACTGACTCTTCAGCAGTGCGCACCCAACACAGGGGTTCGAACCAAGGACCTTCTGGTTACAAGGCGAGCTAACTCGTAGACCATTAAGTCACTGGGACCCTATCCAATGGCCAACGCATGAATTCCAACTTCTGCCAGCCAATTCACTACATAAGGCGACCGCTAGCCAATGTCATCAGTGGCGAGTATTTGTTCTCACACCCGACTTGCTGTACCCTACTGGGGACGACTTCCCACTAGAATTTCAGGTAACTACCTACCTGAATAGGGTCAGTCGCTAGTGAGCATCTGATTGATATTCAAATAGTGGTTTGTAGGGATTTGATTGATTGGTTGGAGGATTTCATCATGAGCTGACATCAGTTAGAGAACCATTGGAAAAACTTGAAGTGCTGGACAGCAGTACGCACTTTCAAACTGATCTAATTCTCACTAGGGACTGACCCTACTCAGGCACTGATCTGGAGTTCTAATGGGATGTCGTGACCAGTAGAGTACAGCAGGTTGAAGGGGAGACAATAACTCGTCGAAGAAGACATTGAGGAGTAGTCGCGCTAATTCGTGAATTGGCAGAAGCTGGAATTCACGGGCTGGCCATTGGATCGGGTCGGGTCCCAGTGGCTTAATGGTCTACGAGCTAGCTAGCCTTGCAACCGGAAGGTCGTGGGTTCGACCCCTGTGCTGGGTGCTTAGTGGTGAAGAGTGCCAAACTAGGACAACGGAAACAGCTGTCCAGTACTCCAGTGGTGGTTTTCCAATGGTTCTCTAACGGATGTCAGCTCATGATGAAATCCTCCAACCAACCAATCAAACAAAATCCCTACAGAAAAACAATACTTGAAAGCCATTAGTAGCATTAAACAGAGAAGCGCTAGTGAAAATATCAACATCGTTTTGTTTTTTCATTCATTCATTGGGAAATTAAAAAAACTTTTATCAGAATGAATATCATTTACCCAATGTCCAGATTTTTTCAAACTGTTAAAAGTGATTTGAAACAGTTAGTGCCTTTTATATATTTGGATAGTGTTATTAGACGTCGGAGATTATCTGAAAAACGTGATGCGATGTATTTGCGCAATGCATTTAGAACAATCTTATCCCTCACAAACTGACTTGTCAAGTCAATTTATATGAAAGGAAATAAAGGGCAATCGAAGTACGCAAGGTGACAAAAAGGATTTAAGAATAATACGAATAATAATTAACACTACGTTTGGTTATCCAATCAGATGAAGATTACCAAGTTAGGTTAAGAGTGATAATAGGTTGTTTTTGAACACACGGAGTGTGGGAGTGGGGTTGGCTTAAGTTTATGAATAGCTGTATCCTCAGCATATTTCAACAAGTGCTCTTGACCATTTTAACAGATGAATATAAAAGCCAAGTTGATATTAATCTTGTGATTCGCGTGGATTGGATGTTTGGCTATAGACGATGTTGGTAGTCTGCCTCCTGCGTCCAGCTTTCTGCCTTCTAATACCACTATATCCATATTTAGATAAACCTGTTGGTGCTCATACAGAAATGTTATATCTCCGCCATCGTGTTAGAAGTAGCCAGAGATTCACTTCTATATTGTAAAATGCGTACTGTATAAGAGATAGATGGAGAGAAACACCCGACTTAATGCTAAAAAGTGCAGATACAGAAATTTTGTTTTAACTTCATGCAGAAATTCAGTATGCGTGTAGTTTATTTAGCTCTTAGATGATTTTCACTGATAACACACCGTTGGAAATAAAAAAAATCCCCTGAAGGAGGCAAAATAATGCAGACAGTGGTTTTCATTGATTAGTCGCCAGTGTGTGATGCTTCTAGTTTTTCGCGTTGGCTCAGGCTGAATTCTGTCAGTAAAGTTTGCAGTGTGGTCGGTCATCAAGCTAGGTTACTCGCCATCGCGATGCCCTCTGAACTGATCTTGGAAGGGGGATTAGTTCCTTCAAATGTGCACATATGCCTTACAGAGGAGGGTGTCCAGGGATTTCTGACAATTATCTGCAACCATTTAACAAATATTCAATTGAATTTTAGATTTTCCCATCAAATAATTGGACCGAAGTGCTCGGTCTCAGGTTGACATGTCAGCTTCTTGTGCAGGTGCTTCAACGATGTCTGGGCATGTAATTAGAAGTTAATTGGTGGATGGTGACTAACAGTTTGAAACTATGGGCATTGGGTTGAAGCCTAGGTGGGAGCATCATCACTCACTGCAGAATTCAGTTACATCCACCCAACGAGTCCCAAATGGGGCGAAATGTGCATCCTGAATTCCACTGCTGGTCACCATTCACCAATTAACATTTAACAAACATTCAGGGTAATGGGATCACAGAGATCACTGACTGATTAGTTTTGTTAATAGTGTAACAATAGGCTCCTTTCATTTTGAGAGTTACTTTCAAAATTATCGCTGGATTTCACTCTAAATCGGGTGTCGTGGTGAGGCTCCCACAAGTCATAATTCATCATTCGGTCTTCCCTTTTGGAAACTTATTTTGGTTAGATCAGTGTTATTAACATATAAGTAACCAGTATAGAGTCTAGATTCCACGCAACTTTTATCATTTTTCAGCCAGGGAACTATTAAAAACTGAGGGTCCCTAGACGTGGTGGTGCCTATCCTCAACATTATGAAGGTCTGGCCCTCGGTCTTTCCATCTCTTATTATGTATATCGCCATTTAAGCCTTTGGCTAAAATCCATAGACCGAACTTCCCAATTTCTGCTTACATGTGATATAGCCTGATCAGTGCAAATTGTCACTGGTAGGCAACTCGACTTGGTACTTTTTTATTCCTTTACATTCCTAGTGCTGGAACATAGGCCTTCAAGCTGGAGATATGAAGTTCTGATAGCAGTGGTGTTTATTTTTACAGGGTGGGGTTGCTGGCCTCATGCCCAGCCTTCCCTCTTTACCGGTCATATTTTGGCTTAGGAAAGTAAAGGAGTGCGTCATTGGCCGGGGATTGAATCCCAGGTCGGCGAGCATTCTACCGCTGTGCCATCGACTTGGTCCTACCAGTCATGATTTCTTATCAGAACCTAGGGGCTCATACACCCCTAATGGTTTGACTAGTTCATCTTAGTACATCAACAATGTAACATAAAATACAAGTATGATCACATGTCATCATGGATACCAGGTACCTTCAAGACAGATGATGATTTGACGTCTAAGCAGAATGATGACGAAAATATTGATTGTTATTAACCAATTCGTTTTCCTCATAACAATTAGTTATCTATATAAGTATAAAACTTGGGCACTGTGGTAGAGTATAACTTGATATGATTATGAGCAATAGTTTATGCTCGAAACGTCATCAGTTAATACTACTGTACAACACTGTGTGATTTATCAAAATAAAATCTTATCCATAATGGAATTATTTATCTATAAAATACTTAATATTATGCATGCCCTTTCACCACATCATGAATCTACCTGTCCTGGATTAGGACCTTAGCAATCATTTCGGTTAATAATTCCTGGGAGCATGCATGTTTATTTATACAGCCTGGTGACATTTCCGAAATCCTCGACAACAGTTTAGTGCGCTGCCAGAAAACAGAAGAATACATGAGGTATGTATATATTTTTCTACTAGAGATATCTTAATAATGATTGATCAAAGTAATAATTAAAGCAACAATTTGTAAAAACAAAAATCCTTTCCAACAACCACCACCTACCTTTTCTACAGAATTCCTTTTCTTGCTTAAACCAAGTGTTCATTACCATCTCACCGACATCTTCAACAGCTGGTATATCTGGACTTAAAAGCCGAGATAATTCGTTAGTAATGAACCGGGCAAGTTTTAAATCAATTTCTGAAGGAGAACCCATGTTATTAAATGATTGCCAATGGTATAGTATAATAAGGCACGATAACAACATTAAAATCAAAGTTAGGCATACAACAGCTCGAAAACGCCGCATTTCTCCAGGGTGGGAGAAAGAGAGAGAGAGGTGAATTGACGCTTTTTAATTATGACTAATGCTGGCAAAATATACCTCGACAAAACTGTTTTTTGTACGATCGATACTTTTGGCTGCCTGTCAAATAGCATTACAGAAGCAAATAATAATCTGATTGGTGGAAATAAATGTGTATTGATTGATTGACTAATATTTGTCCAATCACAGCTGACATGGTAAAACTTGATATTATCTTAGGTATATTAATAAAAACAAACGATTTCTCCAAGGTTTTATAGGAAAATTCTGTATTTGACTTGAACTTTTCAGGGTTTCTTCGATTTATATTAAAATGTGAGTGTAACACTATGAAAAGCTTGAAAAATAGTGAGTAAAACGACTCATTAACGTCCTCTGACTTTATAGAACAGAAGTGTTATGTTTCTTTCTAACCAAAGTTTAGACAGGTCTTAAATACTCTCAGAAGCTTAAAAGGTTTCACAGTTTAAGAGAAAATATAAATAAGTGAATGGAATATTTTTTACTGCTATCATCATATATATTTTAGTTTCACAATCTTATTTGTCTCTTACTATTATTATTACTCTCCGGAGCTCCGAATGGAACATAAGGCTTCAACAACACATCTCCGCCCTGTTGTATTCTCTGCTGTGGCCTGCATTGCGCGCGATGTCATTTGACGGCCTCCTCAGTGTGCCTACGTATCTGTTAAGCAATGGGCTCTTGGTTGGTTGGTTTGTTACCAGCCAGCCAGCCAGCCAGTCAGAGTTTCTTCTTGCTAATTCTTTCTCACCAGCCAGCCGGCCGACTGGCTATTTGATCTTCAGTATGGAGCCAGCCAGTGAAGAGGAGGGGCAGCTGTTGATAAAAGTATGTAACTGGCTGTTGGAAATCCTCTTCGTGACACACCGAACAAGTTTCTGAAACATATAGAAGAACTTATTGACTGACTGACTGACTTCACTGATATTTGTGTTGAACACAATCCGAATCTCGTTCTTTGTGCTGAAGCTGAGGCGGAATGAGGAAGATTTCCCAACTGGTTTAGGGTTGATGAAGGCATGTGTGTCTCGCCTTTCCGAGACTGTCTGGCTTCGACATCTTCATCCGTCCCACTGGCTGTGATTGAAATCATGCTTTCAAGACGGATAAGTGAAGGAAGCAACCTCTTTCGAATCTCTCCCGTTGATAGTGATTGGTGCTGCTCGTTGTTGCTTTTGGTTAGTTGGCTGCCTTCATCACCTCCATCTTCTCTCTCTCTTCCTCAGACCTCCTCTCTTCTCTGCAAGCCAGCCTCCTCTGCAACCAGTTTGTTGCTTTTAGCCTGCAAGTCTCCGAGTTTATGTGGCATTAAACATAAATCATCCACATGAGAAATCCGGATCTTCTAGAGTCTTCTTATTGGTCAGTGCAGAGTATTCCTGTCTTCTTGCTGCCCACTCACAGTCTGACGCATAATCCAGTCCACCACAATTAAGAATATCACCGTTGGTGATAATAGGCAGATAGCCTTGTCTTACTCCTGTATTCACTACAAATGCTTCTCTGAGTTTTCCATTGTGGATCACTTGATATGTGCCACTGTTATATAGCTGTAGTTGAGTGAGTTTGATAAAGATTTGGGCACTGCACGCCTTTGTTTTGAAGTAATTTCCAAATGGTTTCGTGGTCAACACTGTCGAAGTCCTTTTTGAAGTCGATAAAGTTGAAATAGAGAGAGGTTTGGCTTCCTATATATGTGTTTTGTTCCATGAAGATGAGTAGAGATACAATTTGATCAGCATATGATTTGCCTTTCCTGGTTCCGGCTTTTCCCAGGTTGGCATAGTTCTGCATCCCGTGCATCTGTTATCCTCTCCAGGACGACGCCACTTAGTACTTCACTCAGTGTAGACAAGAGCATTATTGTACGCGTAATTCTTGCAGAATGAGGCGTAAGTTGCCCTTCTTTGGCAGCTTTACAAGGTCGCTAACCATTCTTCCAATTGGCAGGCACCTTTTCTTCTTTCCGTCTACACTATTCAGAAGGAATTTAAGAAGCACAGTCATAGTGTTAGGGGGAGTTTGGTTGACACTGAATAAAAAACACAGAGCGGTGTTCTGAATGCTTCTTCCATGACTTTAGTTTTCGAATGTAGTAACGAGTAAAAGTTCATGTGAAGTTCTGTGTAAAGCCCGAGTCCATGGTGTTCACGTATCAGTAAAATGTATAACGAGACATTCTCTTGAGTACGTGTCACTCTGTGGCTTCTTTCCTTCCTTAGGCTTCTCGACCTTGAAGTTTCTGGCTGTCAGTAACTCTACAATGATAGCATTTAATACAGTAGGTCAATCACAAGCCCAAATAGCTCATTAATAACATCTCTGACTGCTGGTAGCATTGGGTGACACTGGTTCGAATCTCAATACACCAGGATATGAGTTCCTTGAAGATTGTAGATACGCCTTGGTGGTGAGTGCCAAGAGGCATGCAACCTAGGTGAGACTGTGCTTCCTGTGACCGACTGCCCCCAACCATTTAGTAGCTACAATGATAGATCTAACTAATGGTGTTGTAGTTTATCGGCATTGTAGCTGTCCTAATAGGCCAATTTTAGGGATACATATTAAATTTAAGAAAAAATATTTAAGCTAAAAGAAAAAGTGTTTTCCAATTAGATCTCATCAGGCTTAAATCTAAAATATACATAACTTCACAAATAAACACTGAATATAAACCAGTTATAGTAATTTGTCTCTGGGTTGATAAGATTGTGCATATGCACGCTAATAATAATAGTTCTGTTTTTAACACAGATAAAAAAGTAAAGTGGTTTGAGATGACAAGGTTAACGAAAAGTGACCTGTGTAGATAAACAAATGTTCAGATAGACGTAGTAGTTAAAGTCTAAGAAAAACAAGCCGTTAGATTAATTAATACTGTGGTGAGTGTTACTCATAATCAGATATCAGTAGTATATCAGTGAAAACGAATTCAAAAAAGTAACAATATATTTCGGGGCATTGGGAAAAACAATCGAAAAAGAGAACGGTGAGAAGAATGTTACAGAATCCAACAAGCTATCGAATGTGGTGATATTCAACCGATTTTCTAAGTTATATGCAAATAAAGACTTAGAGATAAGGTATGCCAAATTTATGTACCTACAATGCCTTGGAGCCTCATCGGTCCATTCTTCTTTACAGTACGGTCTTGTAAGTGAAGTAAACAGACTAAGTTTTAAAGTGTTATAAGACTGAAAAATAGTTTCAAACAATTAGTTCCCTTTATGAATTTAGACAAAGCAATAAGAAGGTGTAATTTTGTAACAACAGAAGGCAAGACACGGAAGCCGAAGTATATTTTTTATTATTAATCAAACCTCTGTTTATATATCTACAGTTCATATTCGTTAACCAATTATTGTGAGCGTGTGATTTAAGTTTGCGTTAAACGACATGAAATAGAACGTTTAAATATATATAGAATTCTGTTGTTAATACCGAACTGAACTGTGGGAAATAATATTCCGTTGGCATATACGGTCTGTATCACACCACCACAATTTGTCTGAATCGTGTAATGTATTTGCACAACACATTTCGAACAATCTGATCACACACACGGACTTGTCATAGGAATGAATGTATATGAAATTAATAAAGAGCTAAGAGGCGAGAAAATAGACTTGGGTCAAAATAACAATGAAAATAACTAAACCAAATAACAGAAGGTAATACTACATCTACCCTGGCTGGTATCAAAACAAAGTTTACCAAGGAAGGTTTAGTGTGATGACAAATTGTTGCCTTGATCGCATAAAGGTGGTTAAAACTTTTTAATTGCCAGCTAGAGCTTCCACAATCTTTAGGATAAGCCATCCTCAAAACACGTTTTCTAGATAGGTTTAAAAGATGTGTTAACGTCAATTTTATGTCCTGTCTCCTCTGTAATATGTTTCGCAATAGAGGAGCTAGGTTATCGCTTGTTCTCACCGCTTATAGGTTCTGAAGATTCCATTTATTTCTGGAGCCATTTAGGAATATGCTCTGAAGCCCTTACTTGCAGAGATCGATGAGTCCTCCCTATGTATGTGTGTCCACACGTACATTCAAATAGGCAAATACAGTAGGATGTGACGTCATTTTTCGTATATTCTAAAGGCTTAGATGGATATATGGGCTTCCCATTCTCATGTATTATTCTGATCTTAGCTGGATAACAAGTCTTTTTAACCGCCCGCCGCGTTCAATCTTTGTCTAGTTGTCAAGCTGTTATGATCCACCATATAGGGTAGCTTGATGTACAGGTCTTTTTTAGGGGCAAGTTATAGAGTGGGTCTTGTTGTTCTGACTACTTTATATCTCCTGATGAACTTATCTGGATAATTTTTATCATCCAGAGTTTGTGCCAACTTTCTTTCTTCCCCATCGAGTGTCTTCTTATTACTTTGTCTAAAAATAGTTGTGAAGAAGGGCATTGAAAGTATGTAAAGGTGTATTACGTTGGTTAAATCTTAACTGGCCAAGGGAGGGATAAGGAATCATGCCAGCAATTTGCACATGAATTCATGAAATGCAATTTACACATTTCCAGGTTGTATTTCACCATATTATGCATTATGCGACATACTACTAATTAATTAATTTGAGTAGTTGAAAACTATTCGCATCAAATAGTAGGCTTCACCAGCCAAAGATAATGACTGTACCAGCTTCTCTCTGAATGCACACTTAAGGCCTAATAGTTGGAATACCAGTTGCCTCAGCTCTAGGCAGTGGACCAGTGCGAAGACTATTAAAAGGATACGATGGGATGCAATGAATCTCATTTTACTTTGTCTACTGAGTGGCTACGATCAACTAAGTGCAACAAAGAGAACTTCGGATGGTTTTTATCTTTCTTTTATCAGACGAGAGATGTTTAATGAGGCGTTGGACAGGCTGTCTAGTACAGATTAGTACAGAAATAGTACACAGACAGATCACATTTATTGTTAGAGAACAATCACAGGAAAATTAGAAACTCAAGTTTATAGAAAATCAGCTCACACGAACCAAATACTCAATGACAACAGCAACAATTCAATCACATACAAAAGGAGTTGAATACAAACACTATTCAAGAGATCCAGAACTCATTGTGGCACTCAGAACTTAAGGAAAATTGAAGAAAGATATCTCATGGGTGTCTTCCAAAAGAATGGATATCCACACAACTTCATCAGAAAACATATACCCCCAAACCAACCTACCAAATCAAAGTCCCCGAAGGAAACCACAAGGAAAATCGCCCTACCATATATAAAGGATATCTCGGAAATCACCGCAAAACTCTTCACACCCTTAGGAATTGAAATCGCACAGAAACCAACAGAATCACTTCACTCAGTTGGCTCTGTGTCAGCCGAAAGACTCAACAGCGAAAGAAAATAAAACCAACATCATCTACAAGATAAGTTGCAACGACCGTGAAAAACACCACATTGGCCAAAGTGGACGTCCCCTTCGTCTTCGTATCCATGAAAAGAAAGTAGCCTTCAAAAGACATGACATCAATAGACTTATTGAAAGAGACGAAAATTACCAATCGGTAAGGAGAAAATCTCATACACAAAGGGTTAAACTTCAGGTCAAGGAAGCAATCAGTACTAATACAAGTGAACTAGAGGGTGTGAAAACACATAAAACCAACTAATCACCGTGGAGAAATCTAAAAGCTCGCTTCAAATTGAAGTACGCGCTGAAGATGTTGCCCAGTAGGTGAATGAAAGCTTCGTAAATAAACCAGCTCACAGAACACAACTACATCAATATATAATACATATTTATAATTTTGTTATTCCCTTCGGTTCCGAGTGGAACATAGGGCTTCAGCAGCACACAGAGATTTCACTCCGATCCCTGAAATCTTTTTTAGCTGGCTCAAAGATTCCCCATAAATTCTTTTTATTCTCACATGATTTCTTCTGCGTCACCCTCAGACCCATCCAGGTTCGGCTCGACGACCTAGGCAGTAATGTTACTGAATGCTCTCCTCAGCGAGTATCCAATCCATCTTCATTCCTTTCTGCGTATTTGTTGGATAACAGTTTCTTGATTGGTTCATGACTTCTTGCTTATCGTTTCTGGTTGGTCATCTGGTCTTCTGTATCCAGAGGTTTTGACAAAAGTCAGAAGTAGTCTGTTAAAAAACCTTTATAATGATGCGTACCAAGTCTCTGAACTCCCCCAGAATCGCGGGTTTGCTATGAATGTTAAAAATCTGAGGTATACGTCTTTACCGTATTAACCAGAGCGGGAGTAGTAATATTGAGGACTGTGGAACGAATGAATGCAGAAGCTGCGGCTTACACAGAGAAATAGTGAGAAAATTCTTGTTGTGATTTCCTGAACACTCTGGGATTATTTTAAGTAATTTTATAATAATAAGCAGGAATTTGAAAAAATTAAAGACACCACTATAACAGACATTGTGCGTCGGTGATACAGTTGTAGAATGCTCGCCAACGATGCCTCACGTGGTTCGAAGTTTGATCCCCGGTCACCAACGCACTCCTTCACCTCACTAAGCCAAGATATGACTGGTAAAGAGGGAAAGTTGGGCTAATGTGAGGCTAGGAACCCCATCCTGTAAAAATAATCACCACTGCTATCGAAACTTCACGTCTCTAGGTTCAAGCCCTATGTTCCAGCACTATGAACATGAAGGAATAGAAAAAACTGTAACAGACATAATGTAACTATTGTGCTCTTTGGCACACAGATGTAGTTTATATGAACTCAGGCTTCACAAGTCTCTACAATTTGAATTGTCTTATTATTTCGTTGTCTATTGCCGGCGGTGAACGACTGGATAAAGTCATTATTATTCCCTGAAATTCTACTTGCAATCCAACGAGGTAGTGTAGAGGCTCGTGCAGTTTGAATAACCACTAGGTCACTTAGAGATACAGAGTCACCAGTATGTGTATTAGAGGTGCTGCTAGTTTCTGTATTTCTTTGTGGCCGAATTATTTTTTGGGTATTTGTGAACAACTTGGCTCGGAACTTCTCATTGTCAAGTATTGGTTTGGTAGGGATTTTGTTTAATTGTATGGAGGATTTCATCATGAGCTGACATCAGTTAGAGAACCACTGGAAAACCTGGGAGCACTGGACAGCTGTTTCGTCCTAGTTTGGGACTCTTCATCAGTACGCGCCCACCGGGATTCGAACCCAGGACCTTCTGGTTACAAGGCGAGCTCGTAAACCATTGAGCCACTGGGACCCGACTCGATCCAATGGTCCTTGAATTCTAACTTCCGGCAATTCACGACATAGTGCGACCATTTCGCAATGTCTTCTTCTATGAGTTACTGTCACATCTTCACGGCTTCCCACTAGAACCCCAGGTTAACTGCCTGAATAGGGCCAGTCACTAGTGAGCATCAGATTTTTCTCTCTGAATAACTATCTCTGGCTGTTTATGAAATACAAGGTAAGTGAAAATATACTACTGGTGAGACAGGTAACCTTCAGTTCTCAAATTAAGGGGACGAATTAAGTTAAAACCTAAACTGACCACATCTCAGAAGATGAAATATAATTATTGAGTGTAGTTTTAACAAATGTGTCGCGAAACACATCTGTTGCTAGTCAAACTGAATTAATTAAAGTCATATACTTAGCTTCTTTTGTACATGACTGGTACATACTATCCTATTATTTTTATTTTATTACTTTACTTTACAAGTGGAACATAGAACGTCAAGCTAGAGCTTTGCAGTTCCGGTAGCAGTGGTGTTTATTTTTACGGGTTGGGGTTGCTAGCCCCCCGCTCAATCTTCCTTCTTTATCGAGCTCATTACAGGTTTAGCAAGTTTTCAGATTGCGTCGGTCGGGCACCGAACCATGGACCACGTTCGTGGTTGGTCATCATTTTACCGCTGAACTACCGGCAGCATATATTCGTATTGCAAACTAAAGTGACATGAAAATGAAAAATGACAGCCAATCAAATGATTCTCAGTCAGGTTTTGAAATACGACAGGACACCTTTTGCTCATGTGACTGTCTTGAAGAGGTTGTTTGAAAGGCGCTTTTATCCGAAAATCTGTTTCTGATTCAGTGTGAAAGTATTAAATTTAGAACAACAATTCTAATAGCCATTATATTTTATCTGCGATGATGGGTTGGACAAAGACACAAAAGATTACATTATTTTCAAGGTATGGTTCCTGAACAAAGAATATTCTTGTCGATAACCTGATCTTCATCAATAGTTTCCACAGTTATATATACATAATAGTGAATGAATTAGTGTCATTAACAACATTAATATTGCTTACATCGAATCAATGAAAATAATATCAGTGGATTACAGTTCAGTGGCATCAACATAAGAATACACAATGAATATCAGAAAAATTAGGAGAAATAATAATACAAATTCATGAATTTATACTCTCAACTGATTACCGGCCACGGCTAGCTGTGCTTACTTCTTCTGCACTTAGAGTATCAGTTGTTTCAGGCGACTGGTGATAGCTTCAGCTGTTTGGGGTATGTGGTACCTGGATGTTTTCGGCAATCTATTTGGTGCCCGACAGATGATGGATTGGGAGTCTTCAGTACTAGCTTTGTGGTCAGTTTGGACCAAGTGGTCTATTATCGAACTGTTGATGGTTTTCACTACATCTTTATTTAACCACACTGGTAGACGTTCGCGAGCAAACACGAAAGCTCAAGTTCCTAGAGCAACGACCAGTATTACTCGCTCCACCACAAGTGCGGTTGAATCGGCAGATAAAATTAGAAGAAGCTAGTCTGGGTACTTCATCTTTCAAGTGGGGAATAACCACAGGTTGTGTAGAAAATAAGACTTGTAATTTGCCAGCCTTAAAATTTCTTTGAATTGATTTTCTTAATTTATTCGTAATTACTTCACTAGGTATATCGCCCTTGAATTCCAGTCGTATGTGTTGTTCTACATGCTTTGAATTTCGCACTTATACAAGCTACCTGTTTCAACTTCTACTATCTTTGTACTGTCTAGCGAAAGGGGATTCAGGATTGTTTGGAAAGTGCAGAACTTAGTAGGCGTTTAAGGAATCCATAACTATAATAGACTCAGATATGAATCGACTAAACTTGGTTTGTGACAGAACTGAAAAAATTATTTATTTATTTCAGGTTTCGTTGAATACTCCTCGTTCATGGGACGAATTTAGGTGAATACCTAGATAAACAGTTATTATGAATTTTCATAATTTTACAAAGGTAAACTCGCTGTCGTCTGATAATAAATTTCGTAGAAGTCTTGTTTCATAATTTACGACAGCGTATAACAGCATATTAACCTGGGATTACTGTCTTTTATAAGATCAGCAACAGGGATCTCTGCGAGCGAACCAACCAGGAACCGATTGCGAAATAAATAGGCAGGGAGAAATGGAGATGGATTGGCCATACTCTGAGGAAACCATCAAGTGACATCACTAGACAAGCCATTGCTAGAGTGGAACCCGATAGGGAAGCGGCGAGTTGGTCGTCAGTGCAAGGGTGACTTGGAAGAGGTCATGTGAAGAGGAGATGAAAACGTGTGGGCAGACTGGGAGCCAGCTGAAAACTCTATCAGGGAATCGAACGCAATGGAGCTGCACGGCCCTATGTTCCTCTAGGAATTAAAAGAAAGAATAATAATAATATACTGTCTTTTATATGCAAGTATAAATAGGGGAGGAAACTGAAATTAGGTGATTGGCGATCAGCTGTAAAATGATATCGCTACTTATGACTAAAACTCGCGAACAACCTCAAGATATATATAACACTCTACGTCTGATAACTACGACTTTGCTGGGAATGTGCCGAAAATGGCATAAACATGAAAACAGTCATGATGAAAACTGGGAAGAGAAATGAATACATAAACACTAAGCTAGAAAAAAAGCAGTGGCAACACACGCAAAATATTAAGAACACTTTCTCAATCACGGAATGGCACACCAATTGGGGAAACCAATATATCATGCGGATGCAAAGTTACACTGACGAGTGCCAACCAGCACGAAACCTAGGTTCAAGGCTTCCTGTCGATTGCCTCCAACCATCTAATATCATCGAATCAATGTGCACCGTGATGGCGAGCTACCTAGAATGGTGGCCACATTACAACCTGACTGATAGAATTCAGTCTGCACCAAAGAGAGGACTAGACACATCACACTAGTTACTAGTGTCAAAGCAAAATATCCACTACAGTCCTACAGGAGGTCGATCGCGAGCTCCAATAGCTCAGTGGTAACGTCTCTGACTGCAGCATTGGGTGACGCGGGTTCGAACCCCAGAAGGGACATGAGTTCCTTCATCGTTGCATATACGCCTTGCTGACTGGTGAGTGGCAACTAGCACGAAACCTAGGTCCAAGGCTTCCCGTGGCCGATTGCCGCCAACCATCTAATATCACCAAAGTTACACTTTATGTAAAATGGTTTAGCAAGATATTGAAACAACACTTGTTTGTTGGTGATAAATAGTGCGAAAATTGTCAGTAGGACAGACTGAGTTCACATTTCAAGGCGGTAACTGACACTTTGACGGAAATGATGCATTAGCAAGTTTCTTCTTGAGATAATCTCGCCTCTAGTGTGATATAAGAAATAGTCACAAACAGTAGGGTACAGCAAGTCGGATGTGAGGACAGGTACTCGCCACCGATGACATTGGGCAGTGGTCCCGCTGTGTCACAAATTGGCTCACAGAAGTTGGAATTCATGCGTTGGACATTGGATCGGGTCGGGTCCCAGCGGCTTAGTGGTCTATGAGCTAGCTCACCTTGTAACCGGAAGGTCCTTGGTTCGAACCCTCGAGTTGGATGCGTAGAGTCCAAAACTAGTCAGACGAAACAGCAGTCCATAAGTCCAGCGGTGGTTTTCCAATGATCCTCTAACCAATGTGACCTCATTATGAAATCCTGTAACTAATCAATCAAATCACTGCGTGGTTGGCGAGCGTTTTACGGCTGCGCCACCGACGCATCTACAAACCAATACTTGGATACAAATAGTTCTATTAGGCAAAGAATTAAGAAGTTCATAGATTTCAGTGAAAAACTTTCCCTCATGTACTTTGAACACTTAGTTACTTATGATCTATTTGGGTATCGTAGAAAAGCTGGTCAGTTGTTCCACTTCTGACAGGTGTCATTAAATCTATTTAAAATATGGCAGAATAGCGAGCATAAACTTTCTTGGAAAAAATTATAATATGCATATAACCATAGCTAAGCTAGAAATTATCAAATTTTTTAGATAAAAGCAGTGTGAAACTTGGGGAGTGCAGCTGTCAAAAATAAAGTAACCGAAAAAATCACCTGTGAAATATGATTTCTAAAGCCTGGTTTCACTCATAACGTGTTGAAGAGGTCTAATAATTTTGCGGTAATGCTTTTACTACTTAAACCCTTTAACAGTAGGTAGAGTGATGGTGGTATAATTTTCGACGTGAGCAGACGGTGTACATTAATTAACCTTAGTTGAGGCTATCTTGAAATATATGAAAGAAAATTCCTTTAAATACTTTATTTATTTATTTATGGGTGGTTAATTCAAGATGATAGAAAACAAACATTGCATACTGATAAAAAAGATAAATTTCGAAGATAACAAAATAAAGCAGAATGAGCAGTTAGCAAATATCAATCCAAAAATGGGGTGCTTTATGCACATAAATCAAAATTCAGTACATAAAGAAAACAGCGTGCTTATATGTACATATATATATGCACAGACATAATTTATCCTGAGTAAAATAAACAAATAAAGGTGTACAAACAATGTAAGAGTATAAAGGTGCATACTGGCGACCAGTTTCGTTAAAAAAACCTTATGACAAAATGAATTACTCAGTACTTTTTGAATATGATAGATAAATAGATTTCAAAATCATTTGCTGTTTTTGTGTATCTGATTGCTGTTGATTGTGAGAAATCAAATTTATCATGAGCTGAAATAAGTTAAAGAACCATTGGAAAACCACTTGGGAGTACTGAACAGCTGTTTCTCTTGTCCCACTTTGGGACCAGCTCTTCATCAATGCGCACGTAACTCGGGGGTTCGAACCCAGGACCTTCTAGTTACAAGTCGAGTTGGCTCGTAGACCATTAAGCCACTGGAAGCTGATCCAATAGCCAGCCCATGAATTCTAAATTCTGCCAGCCAATTCACGATATCTATGAAACACAAAATAATTGAGCAAAGAATATCCTTTTCGATAAATTCCTCTTCTGGCTCTACAATTATATATACATGTTTATTTACATAGAATATGTATATAAACATACATATAATTTGGAAAACAGAAAGATTGAGCGAAGAAATATTTACTTTTCAATTAGATCCTCATCTCTGGCTCTACTCTAATATATATATCCATAGCATTATTTTTATTACAATACACAACAGTTTACCAAACAAGTGGCACTGATATGTTTGTTAACAATAATTAGTCAGTGTCAAAATGTCAATGGGTTGATAATAAACGAAGAAAATAGTAGAGCTACGAATAGATCTTGTTTGTCCCTTGCTTAACCATGTTGGATGATGTTGAGAAATACGATGATGAACCTGCCTAATTGTACGCCCAATGTAGCTGGCTCCGCAGCTGCAGTCAAACTGGTAGACACACATAGAAGAGGCAAAATTAGGTAGTTTATCCTTATTTCTCGAACATAGAATAGGGGTGGTTGTGAAGAGTGATATATACACAGGTGAATCATTAATATTCATTATTTATTTTCACACACTAGCATAATCATTGATTTCCCGCATCTGCGTGATTATTGATTTTAATTACTGAATTCCCATGGTTTGTTAATATTTTAAAATGTGACATTGATTTTCCTAATTGTATAAATACGGAGTTTTGTTTAACATTTTCGACTGTTGTTAGAGACAGTAAAAGCTCTCGTATCAACGTCCAGTCTTCTTTCTTTGTCTTGCGTGCCCGGTGGTATTGTTGTTGTTGTTGACGTGCGATTAGGACAGATTAGCCAGCGCATTAAGTTAGATTCGCTCGTAGCCTACCAGGTCTTAATATTCACATACATAACACATGGATTTCTACTGTCGATATATGGATGACACATTTGTGGTTATGAAAGACGAGAATGATTCAATGAACATCCTTGACAAGTTTAATGATGTACATTCAGCAATAAACTTTACCATAGAGAAAGAAAGTAATGATAGTATCTGATTCCTAGACGTCTTCATGGCAAGGAAAGAAGATGGCACACTAAGAAGGTGTGTGTATAGGAAACCTACAAAAACAGGTCAATACACTCATTTTTTGAGTTTTGTACCTTTGAAATATAAACGTAACCTGGTAAAGTGTCTGGTTAATAGAGCTAAGTTAATCTGTTCAGACGACTGCCTCAATGAAGAGCATAAGATTATTAAAGAATTACTTAGAGAAAATGGTTATCCAGACAAATTTATTGAGAAGAATACTATCATTACTTTCTTTCTCTATGGTAAAGTTTATTGCTGAATGTACATCATTAAACTTGTCAAGGATGTTCATTGAATCATTCTCGTCTTTCATAACCACAAATGTGTCATCCATATATCGACAGTAGAAATCCATGTGTTATGTATGTGAATATTAAGACCTGGTAGGCTACGAGCGAATCTAACTTAATGCGCTGGCTAATCTGTCCTAATCGCACGTCAACAACAACAACAATACCACCGGGCACGCAAGACAAAGAAAGAAGACTGGACGTTGATACGAGAGCTTTTACTGTCTCTAACAACAGTCGAAAATGTTAAACAAAACTCCGTATTTATACAATTAGGAAAATCAATGTCACATTTTAAAATATTAACAAACCATGGGAATTCAGTAATTAAAATCAATAATCACGCAGATGCGGGAAATCAATGATTATGCTAGTGTGTGAAAATAAATAATGAATATTAATGATTCACCTGTGTATATATCACTCTTCACAACCACCCCTATTCTATGTTCGAGAAATAAGGATAAACTACCTAATTTTGCCTCTTCTATGTGTGTCTACCAGTTTGACTGCAGCTGCGGAGCCAGCTACATTGGGCGTACAATTAGGCAGGTTCATCATCGTATTTCTCAACATCATCCAACATGGTTAAGCAAGGGACAAACAAGATCTATTCGTAGCTCTACTATTTTCTTCGTTTATTATCAACCCATTGACATTTTGACACTGACTAATTATTGTTAACAAACATATCAGTGCCACTTGTTTGGTAAACTGTTGTGTATTGTAATAAAAATAATGCTATGGATATATATATTAGAGTAGAGCCAGAGATGAGGATCTAATTGAAAAGTAAATATTTCTTCGCTCAATCTTTCTGTTTTCCAAATTATATGTATGTTTATATACATATTCTATGTAAATAAACATGTATATATAATTGTAGAGCCAGAAGAGGAATTTATCGAAAAGGATATTCTTTGCTCAATTATTTTGTGTTTCATAGATATCGTGAATTGGCTGGCAGAATTTAGAATTCATGGGCTGGCTATTGGATCAGCTTCCAGTGGCTTAATGGTCTACGAGCCAACTCGACTTGTAACTAGAAGGTCCTGGGTTCGAACCCCCGAGTTACGTGCGCATTGATGAAGAGCTGGTCCCAAAGTGGGACAAGAGAAACAGTTGTCGAGTACTCCCTGCAGGTTTCCCTCTAATCCTTCGGCCAATTACAGATTGAGTTGTATAAGATAATAATCAATGATAAAACATGTCAGGTTAAGATGGGGTTTTATGACGATGTACGCAATTGGCAAATTAAAAAGTTAGAACAGTATAGACAAATGGCTTCTGAGATTGATTTTCCTCTCAGAAGTTAGATTCATAAAGATTTTATCTAAATCTGAATTTGTTTTCCTTCGTATAAGGTAGGCTCCAACTGAGAATATTCATTTTACATATTGTGTGTCTGCATAGCTTTGACGCATCCACCAGCTGGATGTATAATAAGCATACATAATTATTTCTACCTTTAAATAATTATTACGGATTAATTTCCGACTTGATCTTCGTTGAAAGTAGATGGTACATTTACATACGATGGCACAACTGAACACTTTTTTGGCAGCATCGACAGACAAAACTTTGGTTACAGTTATTACCACAACTTTCCAGTTCCGAAGGATCCATAAATCCTAAAAAATAATATTTTCATGCAACGCATCAAAACATACCAATATTTCCAACCGAAAGGCTGTTAATAGCTATAAGAAGCTAATCTTGGAGAACTGTCAGTTTCTTGAGGGTCGAATATGTACCTCTCTGATGAACTATAACAAAAATGAAAAGAAAAGGAAACAATCATGGATTCATGATTCAATATAAACCGAAGAGCTTAGTAACTGAAGTTTAGGCTTACTTGTTACCTTAGCAACCACACTTTTTACTTTGCTGATACAAGGAATTGTTTTGAATTTTTAGGAGTTGTCAAAAGACTGCACAATTTTTTTTTCATTTGAAAATAACACCAACTAGAAGACTTTTGAAGGTACTAGGCAGCTGTTATAAATTTATTTTGACGACTTTTAGACGTCAATCAACTCTGAATAAAGGTAATAGGTTAGTCAGAAAATTTACTGATAACAATAATTAATAGTGTTTTAAATAAAGCCAAGTTGTCAGCACCGTTTGCACTATCTATGGTCTCTTCTCCAAGTCTGTATTTTTTTATAGTGTGTTGTATAAATGCATGAGTAGGCAAAGTCTGGAATTTTAAGTTTCACGTCATTCATCAGGTGATAACTTCACCGAAAGATTTCTTATTTCAATGCATGTTTGAGAATGCTTCACATTATTGATCGTATTAGTCTGCTGAGTCATGTCTTTTCACATGAACATTTATCATTCTGTAAGACGATATATGTGCATACTGTGACAATAGTACTACGTCAAATTCATGCAGGCGTTTACATATCTGTTGAATAACTTGATAACGTAATGATGGATTAGGCTAGTACTGTCAACATTTGCTCTTTTTTAATACTTACCGCTGGAATATCTTTAATTAGGTTAAATAGTAATTTTTTTTAAAGTGTAACTTTTACCTTACCAAGTCTTCATTGCTGCTCTGAGAGACGGTGAAGCTATTCATCATGATTCTGTCAAACTGAAACACATCGATAAACGATAATTACGACTGAGTTCAGACTTTGTATCCCTGCGAGCAGTAATATGAGTAGCTATGACGATGACGTGAAGATGTTTGCTTCATCGATTATATAGAACTGAGTAGGGCAAACAAAAGCTAGCCTTACTAATATATGTGCATAATTTGGGCACTGTGGTAGTAAGCAATTCCATATTAGTTTGTTTATTAGATGTATCACACAGTGAGAGAAACAGATTTATTATTAACTGGATGACAATGTTTCGAACAAAATTTATTGCTGTTCATAATCATTTCATCAATTATAATCACACGACTTCGAAACTTGAGTTTTATAGTTTTCTTTGTTCTCTCTCTCCTATTTGTCGTCGTTGGAGTAGTAGAATTTTCCAGATATCTGGGACAGGTGTTGAATCATTCCTATCACACATATTTGCAGTTGATTCGATAAACAAAGCTTCTGATGATATTAGATGGTTGGAGGCAAGCAAGCCTGAATAGCTCAGTGGTAACGTCTCTGACTGCAGCACTGGGTGACGCAGGATCGAATCTCAGAAGGGAAATGAGTTCCTTCAAGGTTGCAGATGCGCCTTGCTAACTGGTGAGTGGCAACTAGCACGAAACCTAGGTCCAAGGCTTCCTGCCGATTGCCTCCAACCACCTAATATCATCAAACCAATGTGCACCATGATGTCGAGCTACCTAGAATGGTGGACACATTACAACCTAACTGATAGAATTCAGTCTGCACCAAATAGAGGACTAGACACATCACACTAGTTACTAGTGTCGAATGACAACAAAGCTTCTGTTATCAATCTCTCCCTCAACCCGGCTGTTACATTAGATTTTAAAACTACTGTCATCTGATCCCATCCATCCTATTGTATGGTTATGTGTAATTGGACGTTTAGTGAGTGCTATGGCTGAACTATTCTCTAGATTTCTTATCTTATTCGGGTCAGCCAATCTGGATTTTGCTAATTTTTTATGCTTGGCTAGTCCGACTGACTGAGGCCGTTCTACTACTTTGACCTATGTATTTGACCTGACAGTCATTCCAGCAAGGTATTTTTTTAATTCCTTCACGTTCCCCAGTGAAACATAGGGCTTCAAGCTAGAGGCTTGAAGTTTCTGTAGCAGTCTCTATTTTTACAGGATGGGGTTGCTAGCCTCATGCCCAACCTTTCCTCTTTACCAGCTTTTTTATTTCTGGCCTAGCGAGGTAAAGGAGTGCGCCAGCTGGGATTTGAACCCCGGACCATGTGCATGGTTGGCGAGCGTCCTAACCGCTGTGCCACCGACGCACCAGCAGGGTATTAGATAAACTAAATTGTTTTGTTTTATTGGCTCCACAGGATTGATCCTTTAACCGACAAAGCCTGTTTCTAATTGAGTTTGTGGGTTTGAATGCCAGCCACTTATATTGCTTCCAGCGTTGTTAAGAATTCTGCGTAAGGTTTCCAAGGTTCCTTCTTTGTATGGAAGTACTACTGATGATTAAGATTCCTTATTGTTAGTGTTGTCTTTATGCTTCAGATGCTTGACATGCATGTCGTCATTATTGTTATTATCATTACGATTATTATTATTGTTATCACTATCACTACTACCGCTATTTATTTTATTTCTACTTTTCCCTACATACTTCCTGATTAATTTATCAAAGGAATTATTAGATTTCAAAGCTTCTCTTATATGCCTCACTTCCTATCTTAGATTTTCTTTGGTACTAATTAGTTTTTGTGTCCTATCACCCAAACACTTCACCAATCCTATTTTCATTGAAATAGGATGGAATGATAGGAAATCCTAAAATCTGTTTGAATGTGTGGGTTATCTGTAAACACTAGTGTTTAACTTCCCATCTTCTTTCCTTTTTGCGTTACGATCTAAAGATAGCTATGTCTATGTTTCAAAAGTTTGTCCTGTCACATAATCTACCTCTTAATGTCACGACGTCGACGGGGAAATTTTGCTTCACAAAGCAGCACTTATCATATGACCAACCAGTAAACGAATCGAGAATTGCTTATGCCTTTGATTGAGGGGCGTTGTTTAACTGGAGTTTTTGTGCTTATTTATAGACTAAATCATTTTAGATCCCCGACAGTGCTGACTTTACCCTCGCTGTTTTATCTGCTTTGAGGGGTAGAGTTGTTTTGCATGATGTAAATGCATAGTGTTATTCAAGTACATATTATGATAGGTAGCTAATCACTGGTGATTCTGTTGCCTTTTCTAATTAACTAAATGTGCTATTTTTCTATAGTCAGAAAATCCTCCCAAGGATTCGAATTGTTGACAGGAATAATTTTCGATATGAAAGATAATTCAAATAACTAGACTTCCTACCGTTATCATAAACCTCAAGGTGGTTTACACTTTTCAACAAAATTATGCGCTTTTTAATACAGCAGTTATTTAGCCCATCAGACTTCAATATTATGACTGGTCTTTTGTCTCCATAATCAGGTGAACGGAATACGAATGTACAATGGGTGGGTGGTGTACTTCCTAAAGTGGCCTTGAGGTTCTTTTCATTGTTAACTATGCTGAATCATAGATCATGGCATGAAATTATTTTTGTTATTATTAAATATTATGTGACTAATTGTCAGTATGAGACATGCTGTTAAACATTTAGATACACTGGGTTATGGATGACCTAGAATATGGAAAAATATACTCATGCATTTTAACGGCTCAGAATTACACCTTATACTATCAGCTGAATACGTGAATTCAGTCAGAATGTAACACTAACTTTTTAGTTTCGAATTCGAAATAATTGGTGACACGGATTTCCGAAACTAAACAAACATAAAGATATGCTAACTGATATGTTTGAACCCGGCTTATTATGTAAGTCGTTGGGTTGTATTAGTGTTTGTTTACTACACTGTGCGTTAGCGGCACAGTAGTAGGATGCTTGCCGACTACGCATATGGTCCAGGATTCGATCCTTGGACACCGATACACTCCTTCCCCTTGCTCGCTAAGCCAGTAATCAGACTGGTGAAGAGGGAAGGTTGGGCATGGGGCTAGCAACCCCATCCTGTAAAAATAATCACCACTGCTACAGAAGCTTCCCATCTCTAGCTTGAAGCCCCTGTTAATTACCAATAAGCTAATGAAACTAGAGTGAAGCTCAAAGTAATGACAATAATAATAATAACAACAAATCTTTGTGTCAATATAGACGAATCATCACTAAGAAACCACGAGTACAAATGGACAGCAACTCAGATGTTTAGCTGTATATGAAGCTAGTGAACAATGCTATGTCAGGTAAGATGAGAAATCATGACTTTCCAGGTTACAAAGGCAGTGGCATCTTTTCGATCAACTTGTTCAGTCAGACACGCTTAGAAAATTAAGCAGTAGGCTCTTCAGAGTAAAAAGTGGATTTCTGCCAACTTCCGGTTCATTTGCACGCCTATAAAAAGAAATTTTTTCCTTGATTAGACACTAGTCAGTATCTAGTAAAATGCGTCTAGTCCTGTCTTCGGTGCAGACTGGATTCTATCAGTCATGCTGGCAGTGTGACCACCATTTTGGGTGGCTCGCTATCATGGTGTAGTGTGAATTGCTGGTATTAGATGGTTGAATGCAATAGGCCACTGGAAATACAGCCTTACCTAGGTTTCGTACTGATCGGCATTCACCAGTCAGCAAGGCGCTTATCTGCAATGTTCAAGGAACTCATGTTCTGAGATTCAAACCGGCGTCAACCAGTGCTACCAGCAGTCAGAGATGTTATCACTGAGCTATTCGGACTTCCGACAGTCCTCCTGTAGGGTTGTAATGGATATTTTGTTTGACTGGACACTTGCACGAGACCTAGGTCAGACTGTGCTTCCTACCAGTTGCCTACAACCGCCTAATTCCAAAACAATTTCCCCTTGAGTAAAACTCATGCTCGTAGAATTACTAACATCGGATTCGTTTCTATGATTGGAATTCGTCCGTTTATTCAGTTTAATTTTTATCTCCGTATTCTTTTACTTGAGTGTCAATACATATATATATTTATATACATATATATTGCTATTTATTTCAAGAGAGAGAAAAATTTATTTTTGAATTTTTCTTCTTGATAAAAAAATTAGAAATGTCTACATGATACATTTCCAGGACATAGATGAATAATATTCTCTGAGATTATGGTACACATCTCTTGTTCATTACTAGTATTGTTTGCAGCAGTTGTGGCATTACTCCTATAAATAACAGTAGAAGCAGCAGCGGGAGTAGTGATATTAGTAACGTGAAATAGCCTGAACCTTTTTCACTATTCATTCAGAAGTAAAACATACCAGATTTTAGAAACAAAAAAGTATTGAACACTGAAATGTTATTATAATCTATTTAAAGGTCGATTGATGATGAAAAGTAGGTCAAAGCAAACATAAGTGGTCTACATTAGAACGCTTCTCAGCTCTAAAATGCCTATTTAAACCTGTTCTTTTCGTATTGAATGTTTACTTCACTAAAGTGAATAGCAAGGCTGGGAGGTTATCGAGGTAATCAGAGTAGGGCAATGAGATGATAATTCAGACTGCACAGATTTCAAAGCCTTGCCAACAAATATCTTTGTTTGATTGGTTGGAGGATTTCATCGTCAGCTGAAATCAGTTAGAGAACCATTGGACAGCCGCTGGATCCTAGTTTGGGACTCTTTATCAGTATGCACCCAACACAGTGGTTCGAACCCAGGACCTGCTGGTTACAAGGCGAGCTCATAGACCATTAAGCTGTAACCTGTAAGGTACAGCAGGTTGAAGGTGAGGATAGTCACTCATCGAAGAAGACATTGCGAAATGGTCGCGCTATGTTATGAATTGGCTGGTAGAAGTTAGAATTCATGGGCTGGCCATTGGATCAGGTCCCAGTGGCTTAATGGTCTACTAACTAGTTCGCCTTGTAACCAGAAGGTCCTGGGTTCGATCGAACTCTGGCGTTGGGTGCGTACTGATGAACAGCTGGTCCCAAAGTGGGACAAGGGAAACAGCTGTCCAGTACTCCCAGGTGGTTTTCTAATGGTTATCTTACCAATGCCAGCTCATAACAAAATCCTCCAACCAATCAAACAAAATCCCTACAGAAACAAATACTTGATAAGATCTTTGTGTTTCGTCTTTTCATTAGGTAAAATGTTTCTGTTTATTCTTATAAAGATTATCTTCTCCAGGTACCTGGAATTAAATCTCTCAGCTATGCTTGGCTTGCGACAACTAGAACAGTTGACATAACACTTTTCTACCTTATATTTACTAGTGGTGAACACTTTCATTTCGGAACCTGGATATTTTAGCCCACTTGTTTCTCAAGGCAAAGTTTTGATCAGTGAATAGCTGATTAACTCAAAATCACTCAGTCGTCTATTTGGCCTTTCACTTTCATTGTTGTCAAGTGCAGGATTAGTGCAATGGTCTATTATTTTCCTTTGGATTTTTAGGAAATAATACTTTCTCGTGCGTCGGTGGCATAGAGGTTAGGACGCTCGCCGACCATGCACATGGTCCGAGGTTCGATACCCGGCCGATGCACTCCTTTACTTCGCTAAGCCAGCAATAATGTTGGTGAAGGTGAGGCTAGAAACCCCATCCTGTAAAATAAACACTGCTACAGAAACTTCAAGCCTCTAGCTTGAAGCCCTATGTTCCACTGGGGAACGTGAAGGAATAAAAAAAAATTTTCTATCAATAATCAGTAGTTCATTACACACATGTAAAAGATTAATAATAATAATAAACATATATCATCTTAAAGCATCTAACAGCTTTCTACCACGTAGCTGTATGTAGCCAGAATAAACAGATAAGCTCTCAGTCTAATTGTTAGTTACGATCATAAGGTTTGATCAGATGTGTATAACCAAATATCGGATTGCAGACAGTTTGTGTCACATTTTTATTGCCTCATACCACTTTGTGAATATCAAACTGATATATCTTTTGCTGCCTTGTGAACAACAGATGCAAGTACGTCCAGCTGACAAGCCTTAGATAGAGAGGATTACGCTTGCTTACCGTCAGCCAATGAAATAGCCGACAAACTTGTTCAGTGTTAGAAAAACAAAACTGTTACTGCTCAGTTTGTACATACTGTTGCGTGGAAAATGTTACCATTGTCTTATCTGACTGTGATATTGATTCTGCTATGAACACAGTTCATAAGAACTCGAAAATTTCGGACATTTGGTCCCTTGGTAAATTTCGATTGAGAAAGAAAGACCGGATTTGCAGTATAAAATGATATCATCGTTCTATTTCACAGGTTCTCATGAACTGCTGCAACCTACATTGGTTATAAATAATGACATTTCATACTCCAATACTTAATAAAAAAATCCAAAGGAGAATAATAGACCATTACGCTAATCCTGCATTTGACTAGCAGTGGAATCCAGAATGCGCATTTCGTCCCATTTCGGAATCGTCACCGGGTGTACCTGTATTCCACAGTGAGGGATGATGTCACACACCCACACATCGGCGAAGTATCTGCACAAGAAGCTGAAATGTCAGCCTGAGACCGAGCACTTTGGTCCAATCAATCGATGGGAAAATCGAAAACTGAATTAAATATAATTATCAACCATGAATGAAAATCGGGAAGGTTTCCGATGAAATTACTTACTGAAAGAAAAACGCTGCATTTTACATTTCTAATAGAAACTCTGTTACTGACGAAACCCTAACCTTAACCAAAGAAACTTCCACACAGCTGATGAAGGTAGTCAGATAGATACCTGACTCTTGTTCAGAATAATAATGATATCTCTTATTATTTACATGGTTGAATGTATCAAATATTTTACCAGTTTATCTAAATATACATTGTCCTGTTTGTGGTTCAGTTATGACTTTATGTTTGTGATAGCCTGGCAACATGCCAAATACTTTCATTGTATGCGTTTTTGTTTATTTAAACATCACTGAGAAAAAGTGGCTAGATAAAGCGAACAAAAGATCCTAAGAAAGCAGTACACCCCTTGTCATTATGCTGACCGGCATAGTACAATATTGAAGCTAAACAAAGTTCCCAGATATGAAACCCTGTGCAATTAAATTTTCTTCCAAATTACCTACATGTAAGGCACCATTCGAAATGCGGCAGAAAGTAGGACGAGTATAAACTGAGTCTGTCAAAAATCTCACTAATTAAACTAATTGATAGATGCATATTTAGAAAATTAAAACAACTGATTCAGCCAAGAAACTTTTCAACGAATTTATTATCAGGCTGTACAACCGTATATATATATATATATCCGGTACATATTTGATATTAGATGGTTGCAGGAAGTTGGCCACAGAAAGCACAGCCTCAACGAGGTTTCATGCTAGTTGGCACTCAACAGTCAGCAAGGCGCTTATCTGCAGTCTTCAAGGAACTCATGTCCTCATGTTCTGAGATTTGAATCCGCATCACCCAGTGTTACCAGCAGTCAGAGACGTTACCACTGAGCTATTTGGGCTCGTGATTAACATCCTGTAAGACTGTATTGGGTACTTTTGTTTGATTACACACTAGTCAGTAACTAGTATAGTGTGCCTATTCCTTTGTTTGCTGTAGACTGAATTCTGTCAGTCAAGTTCGCGATGTGGTCACCATCCTGGGCGGTTCGCCATCATGGTGCACTTTGTATAGTTGCAGATACGCCCTACTGACAAGTGACAGCTAGCACGAAACCTAGGTTAGGCTGTGCTTCCTACTGATTGCCTCCAGCCATCTAATATCAACTATTCAAAGTGTGCCGTGATGGCGAACCGCTCAGTATGGTAGCCGCATTGCCAACGTGACTAGTAGAATTGAGTCTGCATGAAACGCATTACACTAGTTACTAACTAGTGTCCAATCAAAAGTAGGGATGCATATTTTCTCTAACTTGTAGTCATCCTGATAACTGGCCAGTGGAATTCCCTTTCGTATGAATACTCACTATCGCCTTTTACACAAACTATAAAAACAACACTTATGTCAGGCAGTCCATTTCTTGCATTAATAGTGTTTAATGCGCCTTTAATTTGCCTTAGATCGCACTCTATTTCCACTGTTGTTTTAAAAGTATTATTTGTTACAGGATTTCGTCATGAGCTAGAGAGAACCACTGGAAAACCTGGGAGTACTGGATAGCTGTTTCCCTTGTCCCACTTTGGGACCAGCTCTTCATCAGTAAGCACCCAACGCCAGAGTTCGATCGAACCCAGGACCTTCTGGTTACAAGGCGAACTAGTTAGTAGACCATTAAGCCACTGGGATCTGATCCAATGGCCAACCCATGAATTCTAACTTCTACGAATTCACTACATAGCGCGACTCCTATTATTATTGTCATTTGTGTTATATCTGTGTTTTCCAGAAGCAGAAACATTTTTCAAATTAAGTTTTTTTATTTGCTTATTTGCCAAGGCGTGCCTGACTTAAACTGTGTGAAGATGTGGAGATCTGTTGGTGAAATAGAATATAACAATCTCTCATTGAAGAATTTCCGCTTCCCTACTATATTACAATTTGATGGAACACAACTGGGTTTAAAAATGCACCCTGTTGATTTCACCACTGGTCACTGCCAGACAAAATTATCATTTCACTACTATTTCCCAGCTTCTGCATCAAGAATAAAGCCAAAGTTTTTACATATGTAAAAGGTGTGTCCCCTAGATATTCTGATAATAATAATAATAGTAACAGTAATGGTTTAAATAGTGAAAAATCAATGTTTTTCACTTCTGAAATAATTTAATTCAGATTCCTATAGGATTAGTGAGTGATTATACCTTTAGTTTTTCACAACAGGTGAGTAACACTCATTTCCATGACAACTACAGAAAAAACTTGGGAGCTGAGAGAAAGTTGAGACATAATTATAACTTGGCAGAGCGCTTATAGCTGAAATGCCAGTGTGGCCACTGTTACGAGTAAGGCTGACTGACAACTTCCACAATTTTTTGACAGTAACCCAGGCCATTACATGCTGAACTAGTTACACTTGTAATAAAATGGATTTTAAATGCTTTAAATTCTTTTGATGAAGTGTTTTGATTTTCAGTTTGTGCTTGTACCTTAAATAAAACAAAAATGACATGCGTAACCACTGGAAACCGACATTTTATTCTTCTTCTCAGGGTGATTTTATTTAGTAGGCAAACAGAGAAATCTTTATTGGGCTGCATTTAACATAGACAAAGGTTAAGTCATTCCATGAGAAATAACTTTTTGCATCTCTATTGTGTGAGTGTACTATCTTTAATGTCGAATTCGATAAAGGTACTACAGCTTTCAATAATGTGAAATATTCCCACATCAGGAATTAAAAGTCAATCTGAACGAAGAATATTCTTTTCAATAATTTCTCCTCTTCAGGTTCTTACAATTATAAAACATAATATTTGTTTTCATTACAATTATGATAGCCAGTTATGCGGCGGATACATTTTCGTTAACGTAGAATAACAGATTAGTTATGGGTTGACAAAATAAATAGTCATATTTGTGTGATAAATGTGCTAGGCTGAATTGAATTACAAAATATTGTGAAATGACAGACAATGGTGGTGAATAGTCATTATAGATTTGTAGAATATGGGAGTAGAAAAATTGACAAAGATCGACTAAACCGGAACTTTGTATCCAAAAAGAACACGTTCAGACTCTGTTCCTAACGTGGCCAAACTTGGATTGATGATTCTTCTTATCACCAAGAGTGCTTCTTCCCCTTAACCCTCTTGGTTTTTTTCCTTTGCTTTTTATTACTATTATTATTATTACTGTGAAGAGGAGATGAAAACGTGTGGGCAGACTTGAAGCCAGGTGAAGACTCTAACAGAGAACCGAACGCAATGGAGACGCACGGCTGAAGCCCTATGTTCCTCTAGGAATTAAAGGAAACAATAATAATAAATTATTATTATTATTCGACATAATTTGTATCCTTCATGCAAACATTCTGTCAATACTATCAAAATTTCCATTTATACTATCGGACTTATTATTAGTGATATTATCTCTTTTCTCAATATATGCCACCACCTGTTACTTCATTTCAGACATTCGTTATTCCATTCATTTCGCCTCTTGTTGCAGTCTTACTATCTCCTGTTTAATACAGACCACTTTGTACTAGCCACTCACTCACCTGACATCTTTTATAACCTTGAACTGACTTATATGTTAATTTTCCTACCCGACATTCTACGAATCTTTTATTACTTATCACCAACATTGTCTGTCATTTCACAATATTTTGTAATTCAATTCAGCCTAGCACATTTATCACACAAATATGACTATTTATTTTGTCACCCCATAACTAATCTGTTATTCTACGTTAACGAAAATGTATCCGCCGCATAACTGCCCATTTATATACTATAGCTTTTATCAAACACACTTTTGAAATTACAGAGATGCATAAAAATTGGTCCGGTAATATGTGTTCAGTTTGTTACCAGGTCGACTGCTGCAGTACACTGGAATGACGGCATCTGAATTCTAGTTATCAATGATCCTAGATACCAGTTGATAAACATCCTGGTTATCTTTTGTTTACATTGTAGAAATGTTATTCAGCAATGGTAGCTAGTGATACTATCGCTACTACTAATGATGCTGGTAGTAATGGCAATTTAACTAATCGCGGTATCTGTCTGGATACTACAGTGTTCTCAGCAAGTAATAATCAAACAATTACTGTTAATTGTATAATCTGAAATATTTAACAATAAAGCATAAATTACGTCGGTTCTGGTTGAGAGGAGACATTTTTATTCGCTGTTACAAAGTAAACTTTCATGTATTCTGTCACACCCCACCTTTTATTCTCATACTATTCAGAATGGAAGAGGTGTGACTGAGGGTTAGCTTTGTGAACCTAAAATCTAATAAAGGTGTCTATTATTTGCTATATGAAGCACCTCTCTACAGGTGGTCGGAAAAAGACACCTTCCCGAACCAAGCTCTCTTCAAGCAAAATGTACACTTAACTTGCTTGTCGTGTAATTCGATATTCACACGAAGGTAGACACACTCTAGTGTAAGTGAACTGATATCATTCAATCCTGAAAGGAACTCTTTATAACACTAGTAATTTAGAGATAATTGGTAGGCAGAGAGAGAGACATGGTTGTCCGTATCTGATCTGCGTAGTTCTAGGCTATAGAAGAAAATGAGCACATCTGTAGTTTTAATGTTAACTCGTTACACTGAGCTTCATCATTTCCAGTCTGTCTATTGAACTCAGCTATAACAAAGGGTCTTGAGGAAATGTTTTACATCCTACACAATATTTGAGCGTGGGAAGTAAATTGTGAAGATTACTTTTCTAATATTTGTTCATAGGATGTCTACACAGAAAATATGTGCGTTCGTGGCACAGCCGTAGAATGCTCACCAACCACGCATGTGGTCCGGGGTTCGAGTCCTGACCGACGCACCCCTTTACCTCGGTAAGGCAGTAATCAGACTGGTAAAGAGGGAAGGTTGGGCTAGTGTGAGGCTAGCAACCTCATCCTGTGAAAATAAACACCACTGCTACCGAAACTTCAAGCCTCTAGTTTGAAGCCCTATGTTCCACTGGGAACGTGAAGGAATTAAAAAACACAGAGAACATGCAAACTGACTTTAACCTGTCATAGAAATTTGAAGGGAGAATTCTCCATAGATTGGCCTTGGTTTAATTTCATTTGAGAACTCTGTGTGTGTATGTGCGTGTGAATGTGAATATGAGTGGCTGAAAAGGCTTTATTGTGAGAGGAAAGGACTGAACCGTTGTGCTCTCATAATCATCATGCGTTAGCAAATATTAACTTCAATTAGATAAGCGGCTAGACACTTGATATGTCTATCTAGCATGTGTTTGTACATCGTTCCATTGTTTTTATGACTATTGTTCTCTAATTTTTATTTTAAATGCGTGGGTGTGTATTTAAATTTTAATTGGTTTCTTTTAACTGATATGTACTTTTCTGTGTGTATATGAGAGATAAATTGTTATTATTACTACTACTACTATAATTGTGATTATTGTCATCAAATAAGCAATAAATATGAATAATAATAACAGCACCATCCTCATCGATAGGGGACACATTACACACCAAAACAAAGCATAAAATATATACGGGTTCTGTTCATTTTAGAAGTTATTCTCTATGTGTAAAAAAGATTACGGTGTATACATTTTATTGTTACTGTTACACAATTAATCAATCCAGATTCCAAGCTGAACACACATATAAATACACAACACTTTGGAATATATACAGATACATTCATCAGATAGATAAGAAGTGTGTACACACATATACACACACACTCCAACTACCCACCCGCACTTACACTCTGACAAACTCGCATATAATAATTTGGAGAAAATAAAATACGAAAACGACGCGGAGAACAGAATTTTTTCAGTGAGAGAGAGACAAAGACAGAGAAAAACAGTTTCGTAAAACAAATTCCTGGTAGTAACTCCTCTGTTTTCGTCATTTCTGGTACTATCAAAATATCAGTAATAGTGATTTACAAATCAGAGTGGATTGGAACTTTACTCATTCTGTGCACACACACTTTGGAAGTATTTAACATTTCTTTGATTATCTGTCAACTTTACTCAAGTTTGCATCATTTATTATTATAATCATCAACCAGCGAAGTGGCTACAAGTCCTTCACTGTACACATCTTCAAAATCACCAAAGCTATTCAAGGCAAGAAGGCATAATTCTAGAATCAAGGAAATATTAGGCACTTCCAGTAATTAATATTATTATTATTCCTCAATGTTATTCAGTTCAGCATCGTTTATTGTTACACATTCAATATATAGACACTTGTTAGTATTATTTCTGTATTATGCGGCTAATTGTGTCAAAGGAATCACTGGAAATTGTGAAACAGCTCAATCTGTAATCATATGTACTAATGAATTACCATCTAGTCAGTTTCTAAATAATTTGACTGGGAAATATGAATTAATCATTAAAAGTGTTAAAACAAAATTAAACATAAAATCCTTCGAAAAATATCAAGGCGCAAAGATTACACGTTTACAAATTGAAAAGTCAACGTTATTCTCTATTGAACCGAAATTTTTTGCAACATTCAGCGGTGATAGTCTGGAAAGATTATCCCTTAGTAATGTCGACGGAACATATCGACTAGATGCACAGTCGCTAGCTGGTCTTAGTGAAAAACTTAAATTCCTACGAATAAACGATCATAATTTGAATATTAATAATAATATTGATGATTTTGTTATACTCAATAAACTGACAAGTCTGTATCTTGTACGTACCCAATTGACCAGTTTACCCGATAACTTTAAACAAATGTTAACACATTTAGAAGATATTAATCTATCTGAAAATATGTTAACTTATATGCCGTGGAAATCATTAGCTGAACGTATACAAAATGACCAGTTTTTGAAAATTCAGTTGGGTAAAAATTTATGGCATTGTGATTGTGGTATAAAACCTTTAGTTGAATTAAAACCAGAAGCAAAGTGAGTAATTAAAATCATTATTATTATTTGTTTATTTTTTTTATATGTAGAGAAATTCGAATTACCTTACAAGTACCTATGTAAATTATTGTTAGTGGGTTAACTACTGATTAGAATAAGTACTCAATGTATTCTACTTTATTTGCTTTAAAAAAACCCAACAACAATAACAACAGGTAGATCAATTATTATTTAAATTCTAGACAACTTTTTATAAAGTAAGAATATATTGATTAATTTAAGGTTTCCATAGTAAGCTATTTAAAAAAATACATTGACTCACTGACTAGTTTATTGATTTCATTATTGTTTGCATAGGCTTAATTTGATTAATACTGTCAGTTAGCCATGCCCGTTAGAGTAAGTGAGATGTATCACAGCTACATTATAACAACCAAAGCGGTTAGGTATCTCTGACTCATACTAAGAAAGCAATATTCATTCGGTAGATGTTTTGAATTTAAGAGACACGAAGTTCTCTCTCAAGCAATATGGTACAGTTGCCCTGAGTTAACTTGAAGTGAAGTTTTTAAGCAGTCACTCTCCATGAAAATATTAATGCGCTTATTATGCATGATTTTATCCACCACTTACGCGAGTAAAGCATGTTGGCGTAAAAGAAGTTAGGGGGAATGATAATCGAACCGAGACAGTGCATGAAAACATTAAGAGATAGGTTGAGCCAAGGGCGGATTTGCGTTTAACTAACGCTTTGTCGAAGTCTATAGTTGATATGGCATGAGATTAATCATCAGAATGGAGAAGATTTCTACTCACTCTCTCTTTATTCTGTCTTACTTTACTCTTAGTTCTTTTGTCTTTTTACGCCTTTTCATGATTTAAGTTTTACATTTTCATCTTATCTCTTATCATCTTATACTTGATTTAAGGTAGTGTGGACTGTCTTGCGGTTATCTGAAGTCCTATACTAATATAAATATATTTATGCCTATGAGAGTAAATGTGGTCGAAGCGTAGGATCGTCAAGTGTCACTGTCAGTAGGCTACTGTTCATCCACCAGGGAATCCGATTTTCAAGTTACAGCAGACAGATATGTTGTGTAGGGTGGCAAAGCATTTGCTGTGAAAAGTAATAGATACCTAGTTCTGAAAAGTTCGAACAAATTAGCATCAAATGTAATTTTTTTAAAATTCCTTTACGTTTCTAGTGCTGGAACATAGGGCTTTAAGCTACGGGCTTGAAGTTTCATTAGGAGTGGTGTTTATTTTTACGGGATGGTGTTGCTAGCCTCATGCCCAACCACCTCTCTTTACCAGTATTATTTCTGACTTAGAGAGGTAAAGGAGTGCGTCGGTGGTCGGGGATCGAACCCTGAACCACGTGGGGCGTGGTTGGTGAGCATTCTATCACTGTGCCACTGACGCACCAAATGTAAATAGAATAGGTTATTCACTGAAATTGCATTTTATAAACACACAATGGAATATTTCACTGTACAGTACAGTTCAAGCAACAACATTTGCGGACTGTGTTGAGTCTGGTTGATAGAGGGATGCTGAGAGAATCAGTTCAATGAACTGATTCCGTTTGAACTAAAAATTCTCTTCAATAATCTTAATTATTTCAATAATATTCAAAATACAGGGAAAATATATACCTTGTAAAAACGTTTGTAGATGAAGTAGCTAGACGACAAGTGGAAATGGCCGTTTATTCTGGACATGAAGGCGATCACTTTCATGAGAATTATTTATAAGTATGTTGCACTACGTGCTGTTTATGAAATAACTGAGGAACACGGTTCGAAACCTTTAGAACACTTTGAATGTACGTATATGTATATATATATATATTAAATTTAGGTTATGACTGTTGAGTCAACTTTGCGTAAACCTGCTTTTAACATTTAGAATTCAACTCATCAATAAACTCAAAGCTTTAAGCATTATACCTTACCTGTTGATAGTTTTTTGATGAACTGATTCATGGAAAGCATTCGAAGAGGTCAGGAAGTGTAATGAAGTTAAATTTGACAGTTTCACTGAATTCATTCAATCAAATAGCATTTTATTACTATTTACTAAAACAAACACTATTGGTAAACAGTTTCCAAATGTCGTCATGAATAACTTTTCTTTTGCATGGATTTGCAGATGTATTTTGTATAATCAGAGGCATCAAAAACTTTTCCGAATAGCTATAATATTAAGTGTCTATCAACTTTTATGTGGTAGGATGACTTTTAATTATCAATAGGCCTGGCTGATATTCAACCAACCATTTTTCCCCCTATTTTCTGGAATGAACAGCTTCTGCGATTTGCATGTATTTTTTCTGCTACATTTTGAGATTGACATAGAATCACGTTTGGTTTAATTAAACTTTTGTGGTAGCTAGCATGGGATTCGTGTGCCTGTAATGTTCGTCTGGTCAAAGCACTGCGGTAAGATAAGTCTGAAGACGCCTGACTCCCATTTGATATAAGAAACACATGACTGTGAATATACGATATATATATACATATGTATGCATTGAAATCCATGAATGCTCTTTTCAATGACTTGTTCCTCAGTAATTATGTATGCAAAATTGTAGAACCTGATGATGAAATCAACGAAAATATTCTTTGTTCATCAGTTACTTTCTTTTTATAGCGTAGATTTCATGATGAAAAAAGCGTTTAACTTCACAATTCCACTGCCTTTCTTTAATTCTGCTAGGACAGAATTGATTTTATAGTTTTCTTCACATAGTTCATATAGGTGGCTACTTTTTCTCGCTTCCATGCGTTCCGAGTGGAACATAGAGCTTCTGGCTTTGAGTTTTGAAGTTTCAGTAACGTTGGTACAATTCCTAACAGTGTAGGGCTGTTACGCTCACGTCCAACCTCCCCTCTTTTCCGCGCTTACCGTTGACCTTGGCAAAGTTTAGGAGTGTACTAGCTGGAAATCGAAATCATACCACTTTCGTGGCTGGCAAGCAGCATTTTACCACTGATCTACCGGCACAGCGCGCATTATTCTGTTGCAAATCTAAACCAATTTAGAATGTGATACAGAAAAGTAATCAGAAAGTTGTTGTCCATCGTATGCCAACATCACTGTTTGTTTGATAGGTCCTCCGAATTCATCTTTTTTAAGAACACATTACTCGGTTGATTTGTTGCAGAAAGCGATTCGAAACTTATTCAAATTCTTAAGTTGTGCCCAAATATAAATGCAACACTGGATGCCGAAAGTATACGTGAAATGTTATGCAGAGCTTAATTTTCTATTTCTTTTGATGACAGAGGTGTGAGTTTGTCATTAACAGGCTGCCAGTTTAAGTTCTGTGGGATTGTAAATGTTTGTTCTATCAGTACGTGAATGAGATTACACCGGAGGCGTGTTATACTTAGATTCAGAAGTAGCATAAATGACTGATATACAGAGATATCCTGAAAAGTAATGGTAATACTTATTTCATGCACGAATCCTTCTTAGTGAATTCGAACAAAACAGTGAAAATACATGGAGCAGGATGTCATATTTCGTCGATATCCTCTCAAAACGGCATACAACCTGAATAATGAAAGTTAATAAATAGTTTCATCAGAATTTTAATATATTAGATAAGATTATTTCAAATGTAAAGAGTATTAACAACTGGATGACATGGTTTCGAGCGTAAATTATCACTGCTCGTAATCACATCAACTTAGTCACACGATTTCACAATTTGTCTTACTTATATTTTCTCTCTTTCTCCCTCTCTATTTTCCCCTTGTTGTTTGCTGGCACTTCCCACATCTCCGGTATAGGCGTTGCATCATGTAGATTGCATGTGTTTGGTGTTGAAACGATAAACAAAGCTTCAGAGATTAACCTCTCTCTCTCCACCTAACTATATTACTTTTTAATACTTTCATTCTGTCCCGCCCTATTTTGTGATTATTTGCAAGTGAATGCAATACACTGGCTGAGCTTTATTCTCAGTTATTTAACTTAGCATGGTCAATTATTCTATGTCTAGCTAAATTTTTATGTTCCAGCAATCTAACTGGCTCCGATCTACTAGTTTCACCTATATAAGCATACCGCCAAGTAAGTGTTGATGTAACCACGTGAAAATGGGAAAGGAACCAACACTGAAGATGACATGATCAATTGAGGTTATATTTGATATCCACTGAAATAAAGTGTATGTTAGAATTGTAGTGAAACCAGTAGATGTCATCAGTTAGGTCAGCTGTGATTGAAAGGATACTGACGAAATAAAACGGATCTGTTTTATCCTGTTTTGTGTTGTCGTTGTTTTATTCAACAATAATAAAAATTATTTTTACTCATAGAAATTTCATGAGAAAAAAGAATCTATTTCATCGTCTATTTCTTATTAATTGGTTAGTTTATCTTGGCAGTATGAGTTTAATGGGTTTATATTATTAGTCATTATTATTATTATCTCTTCGTTTGTGTATGTAGATGTGTGAATGTATGTGACGTAGTTCTGAAGTGATACATTGAAATAAGGAGTGATTCTATGGAAATCATTTTAAAAAATATAAAGAGCAATATTGTGACTGGACACTAGTAACTAGTGGGATGTGTCTAGTCCTTTGTTCTGTGCAGACTAAATTCTATCAGTCAGGTTTGCAATATGGCTACCATTCTAGGTAACGTCTCTGACTCCTGGTAGCACTGGGTGACGCGGGTTCGAATCCCAGAAGGGACATGAGTTCCTTCAAGGTTGCAGATACGCCTTGCTGTGACTGGTGAGTGGCAACTAGCACGAAACCTAGGTCCAAGGCTTCCTGTGGCCGATTGGCTTCAAACACTTAATATCATCAAGAGTAATATTGGGTTAGTAATATAAATACAATGATAGTCATTGAAAAGGTATGAACTCAAGTTTTCAGGTCTACTGATAAACATCGCATTTTGTGTGATCAGTCTATATCTGTAGGATCAAACTTAAACTTGATGCGTACAATAAAGAAGAAGAAGACAGTGTCATTATTGTAAATTTCAGCTTTTAATGAACTAAGTAAGAGTACACATCTGTTTCCTGGTAATCTGTAGACGCTCATGTAAACTCCTTTCACAGTTTAAATCCTCATTGAGGTCTACAAAAGTAGTCTGATTGATTATATAAACTGTTAAAGGAATGAATGAAGAAAGCTTAGTACAATTACCTGAATAACGCAGATTAAGTGATCTACTTTTATTACAGGCTGTACCAGCATTTTGTGTTATCGTTAATTACTAGCATAAAATCTGATAGAATTACTCTACTGTGTCCATGAGCCGTGCTGCTCGAAAAGTAGAAATTACTAGTTGAAAATCTTTGAAACTAAAAGAGGAGTTCTGTGTGAACCACGTAATCTTTAAGTAACCTGAACTGGCATTAGATTAAGTAAACTGAGAAACTGGTCTAACAACAAGCAAAAGGATACGAACACAAGAAAATAGGATTTTAACGAATTTATCATATGTTTCATCTCACAAATTATTATGAACATATATACATGGCGGAAACCCTGTTTGATTCACAGAGGTTTTCGAGGTTTTATCTTCCGGCAAGAAAAAAAACATGATTTGCTTGGTCAGAGTGCTTGAAAAACCGGGACCTTTGCAGATTTCCTGCCTATAGTAGACACTTTTCATGGAGTGAAACACGTCTGTTGTCATCTGCAATATAAATGGCATATCGTTGATGAAACTGACTTGATATTAGCTGAAGTGAGTGTAAAGCATTTTGGAGTTAACATCTGCAAGTGAATCTTAGGAACCATTTTTATTGAATTCAGTGATCTCTTACCTTCTAAATTTTGTTATCTTTTTATGTTCTTCATTTTCGCCAAATGACTGAAGAATATTTCTCAAAAGCTTGGTACAGGTTTATTAACTAGGCTTGGTGAAATAATGTTTCAGCGCCTATAGATACTAACCACTTGGTCGAAGCAAAGTAAGTGGAATTAAATTTGAATATGGAGACTATTCCTTGACTGCTGAGTTTCGTATCCAACAAGTTTTCCTCCACATTGTTATGCTTTCATTGCGTTCCAAGTGAAACAAAGAGCTTCAGCAGCACATCTATATTGTAGTTTGTTCTCTACTGCCATTTTTACCTGGCTCTACGACTACCCACAAGTCTTCATTTCCTAGTTGTCGTGATCTCGTCTATGTCACCCTTGGCACCCAACATATCGCCTGATATTTAGGTCTCATTTGAGGACCTAATTGGAGTGTGAGGTCACTTGAAGAACTCCCAAGTGTATACCTAACCCATCTCCATTTCCTTCTACATAGATGTTGCACAATAAGTTGTTGGTTGATTCGTTGCGAGAGTTCCTCATCGCATAACCTTTCCGACCGGCCGTCCGATCTTCAGTATCGAGCGAAGTCAACTGTTGGTGAAAGTCTCCTGTAGCATGTTTTAAATGCTTTTAGTGACACACGAAAAGTCTCTGGACTCCATAGAAGCAGTAAGTGGCTTAAGATTGGTGTTGAAAATCAAAATAGCATTCACATATATATGTATATGGAAGGATATTCTATTATACATCAAGTGAAACTCAGTTATGCATCTAGAGGGAATACTATTTTCATCTGTGAGTAAGGTGTCTTTTTAAGCATAAGAAGCACAATAATCAGGTCACTAATTTTATTGAAGGTATAAGGTTGTGTCTGAATTACGATTTTTTTAAAGCTGATCTATACTTAAAGCGTGAACTCAGCATCCTTTCTAAAAAAAAAGACAATACACGTTTTATAGCACTTCTATAAGCGATGAATTCTTCCAACTTATTTTACCTGTGTGAAAAGGTTTCTTCTCAAACGGTATCTTTTTTCACCTTTAGCAAGCATTCTGTTTTTGCCTTTACTAAGTTGTTCAACTATGTCATTTTTATGTATTTAACAGACCTTTATGCATATACATCGTGAAAGTCATTTGCTTCAGTGGTTTTCTGATTTCGTCTGTGTCATGTCTTGATTTCCCCCGTGTATCCAGTATTTCTTCTCACATAAGCAGGACTATTTACACTGTGAAACCATGCGAAACTTTAAAATAATTTATGTGAGGCAAAAACCTATCGATAAACTGAGTGACTGAAATCTCCTGTTGGATCTGTGACAACTTCTGTTTTAAGAAATTAAGATGGAGTAGACAGTTAAAACAAAGCCTAAAAGATAATATTTCAAACAATCACCTGGATTCTGTTAAGGCACTTCTATCAGCTAGACGTGTGCATCTGTTTTAGTTTAATTTGATATTCTGCATTTCACTGTCATAGAAATCAGTGTATGCATCTGTCAATCAATGGCCTAGAATTCAATTATTTCCACTTTCTACTAGATGAGTAAAGATATGATGCTTACATTTATGGATGCAGACTCCTCATATTCGATTTTATTTATACCTCAGGTTGTTGATTCCATTGGGGCACTTTTAATGTCAAAAAAATAACACACACACAATATTTCTGTTGTCTAGCAATCTACTTTATTTGGTGAGGCTATATCAGATAGACTAAGTCTGGCAAATCGACTATATGATATTACTGGGTTGATGATTAAAGTTGTTGAAAGGAATACTTGAAACGCGACAGAATTTCAATCAGCCGTCTACTTTGTATCCCTGAGGTAAGCGATTATCAGATCACACATCACATTTATCTAACGGCATTATCCTGTTATGTGGAATGTGTATGTATGCTAGATATATTTAACTTTAGAATTTCTCTTATATATATATATTTGTGTATATGAAATATATTTAAATTTTTAAAATGGTAACAGCAATATTACAACTAGATTGAGACATCTTCTAGAGCCTCACTTTTTCCGTTTGTAGAAATGTACAGCATTTAGAAGGTTATTTGAAGAAAGTATTTTGTTAACTTATGAGGTAAAGCATGAAAATGTATTCTAATTAAGTTAGTTCACATAGAGAAACAAATTATCCCTACACCTAGGGCAATAATAAAGTGCATGTAGGCATAAAATGCCTTTCTGGATGGTTACAGAATAGATAATATTTACTTCCCATGATTCGTGATTGTATAACCTTTTGTTTGATTGTCAACATCGCCCTGCGTGGCTAAGTAAAGGACAAACAAAATCTATTCGCAGCACTATTCTATCTCCTCTTGTGGATACAGAACACAAGATTGATGTCAACGAGACGGCTTTCAAAGTCACTTACTGCATAGCAACAAATCTCAATTTCGCCTTAAGAGTTCTACTACTAAATATTGCTGAGGCTGTTGGGATTCATATTAAGAAGCCTAATTTGTACGTCCAAAAGAAGCTAGTTCAGACATTATCATTACCTTGGTTATCTAGGTTTGAATGATCCTCAATTTTTATAGAAGTTTCCTTAATTTTATTTGATATTCTATTTGCTATTCTATTTTTATTATTATTATAATTTAAGTATCTTTAATGAACTGTAATTCCATTGATCTTACTTTACAAATGGATTTTATTATTTAATAAACACTAATATTGTTATTGACTACTAATCTAGAATATTCTATGTATGTAAACATGCATATATAATTGCAGAGCCAGAAGAGGAGGAAATTATCGAAAAGGATACTACATTCATGAACTTTTGACTTCATTAACTTTGAGATACCAGCCTAAATGACAATGTGCACTTCGAAGACTGAACATCGAAAGTCATTACGATAATAGTGAAAAGTCAGCCTTCAAATTGAAGCATGTAAAAAAAGATGAGTCATTACACGGAGTCTGTAAAGTCAGGCGAAAGGTTGAAAAATGCGTATTCTGCATTTTGTAGACTTTGTTTAATGTTTACTGAGAAGCACTACACGAAAACGGGTATATAGCTTGTGTCATTTACGTTACACTTAATATATATATTTGGCACAGCAGTTATAACTCTCGCTGACCATGCACATGGTCCGGGGTTCGATACCCTGCCTACGCGAACATGATATCTATAGTTGATCTGAGAAATTTGGGCTACCGGTATCACATGCTGAAAATTCCATACGTGTACCAAAAATACCGTGTGGAATCAAGCTTTAATAAAAAAAATAATAAAAATATTTAATCTGAGCTGTGTTCCGCACATACATTAGTGTTGAACCACTAGCTATGCAGCCGATAATCAGCGTGCATTCAGTGAAACTCAGTCTTTCAAATGGTGTAATTAATCATTCTCTAGTGTGAATAGCCAATAGTTTCCTTGTTCATCTGTTTAGTTTTTCACTGGATTTTTTAAACAGTTATTCAGTAAAAACTTTTAAAGTGAATTCTTTACATAACAGGAAAACAAAAAATATTTTCAGTCTACTTCTACTTGTGATAAAATTTCTAATTATTTCAAAGGTGACCTTATAAGATTGTGTTTTAACTGACAGGACAGTATTAAAGCATCTTACTAATTAGTGAATTTCTTGATGCTACGTTTCCATACACTATATGTATATATATATATATTCTCATGGTTGGAAAGTACTAGAATAGTTACATACAACTTGAAATTTAAGAATATGACTGAAGTGATAGTGAACATTCACAAAGAAGCAAACTAAAGTAAGATGCTTTACAAGGATTTCTCAAACAGCACTATTACTCAGTGCAGAAAGTCTGTAGCAGTTTTGAGAAGTGTAAATCTATAGATCTAGTCGTTAATTAGAGGACATTGTCTTGACAACTGAAAAGGAATATTTAATTTAATTTTAGATTTTCCCGTCGACCGATTGGACCGAAGTCCTCGGTCTCAGGCTGACATGTTGGCGCTTAAAACTATGGGCACTGGATCCGAGCCTCGGTGGGAACATCATCACTCACTGCGGAATGCAGGTACATCCAGGTGACGAGTCCCGAATAGGACGAAACGCACATTCTGGATTCCACTGCTAGTCACCATCCACAAATTAACTTGGAAAAAGAACATGTAGCTTCAAAATAAAAGTGTACCACAGAGAATAACAGTGTCATGTGACTTGGCATACCATTTAGCAGTAGAATCGATGTCATCCCATTTAGATTATGAACAACGTCTTAGTGGTCAAATCATTTTTACCACTGATATTCCGTCAGAACTAATTAGTGAGACTAAGGTATGTGAAGAAGTAGATCATTCAGCGAATGGTTTTAATAAAATCTAATACAGGCAAATAAAGCCAACATAACGTCAAATAAACAGCAAATCTTGCTAATTGATACTATATGACACTAACAACTGTTCATGTCACCCAAGAAAAATTTAACGCTTTAATTAAAACACTAAAGTATCACTATTGTAATTTTTTTAACAATCTTTAATAATATATATATGTAAATACTGAAATCAATATTAAACTTACCTGAGCGCACCAAATACAATTTTATGATAAATATCACCATTTATCACTGCTATTTTATATTGCAGTGGATGCTGGTATTTTTTGGAAGAGCAAAGTTTACAAGACTTGTAAGACGACTTATTATAATAACCACCACTACTTAGTCAGGTTTCTCATTAAATTTGAAATTTCTCGATCGATATCCTGATCAATATGCGTATATATATATATATGTATATATATATATATATAATCTGACAAGACGGTTGATAGACAGATTTCTGTATAGCATTTTCAAAATAAATTAAATAGTTTTTATTAATTTATCTTGATGTTAAGACTATACTTGTTTAACAACGAATTTATAAATTAACCATCACTAATGAAGAGCTCTGTATTCTGTGAATATTCTGCAGTAAGAATGATGTGAATATTGCAGTTAACTGAACGTGTAGAGATTATATTAACAAAACGTTTTCATTTTTTAACAGAGCACAACTAACATTTGAACATACTATTAGAAGTCTCTCACTTTTGAGTAATAACCATCTCAGCTACTGATATGATTGCTGTATGAGCAGGAAAGCTTCCTTCCAAGGATATTTTATGTAAGGCTGGTTAAGCCATAAGCAGGTTTGCTGTCATGGTGGAAGTACTGGGCGATGCTTCAAACCAGTATGACACTGATCTTTGTATCTAACAATTATGGGACATCTGTTTACGCCTTGAAGGCGTCTGTGACCAATGACTTCCAATAGTTTTAATTTTGAATTTATGACTACAAGTAACTGTTTGGATGGTTTTGTAGAATACTGGACAGCTGTTTCGTTGTAGTTTGGAACTCATCGCCATTACGCACATACCACATGGCTTCGAACCTAGGACCTCCCGGTTACAAGGCAAGCTCGTAGACCATTCATCCAATGGCCCTAACTTCTACCAATTCGTGACCACTAACCAATGTCATCTGCGGAAACTCCATCCTCACTCCCAAATGGTTGGCCCCCACTCTAGGTAACTTCGTCCTGTAGCTAGTCACTAGCGAGCATCAGATTAATTTTTCAAGAATGCCGATGAGTCCCAAATTAGGAGGAAACAGCTGTCCAGTACTCCAGTACTGGTTTTCAATGGTTCTCTAATTGACATCAATCTGTGGCCTAACCTGAATCCCCACATACTAATTCTTGAAGATTTTTAGAATATTGAAATAATTTTATCACACTGATGACAGTTTATTGCTGAAGACAGGTTTTCCGAAGACATCGCTTGAGCATTCATTTGTGCATGTATCTGCGCTGAAACATACACATTAACCATGCACCAGAAGAAGGGCTTTGTTTATTTCGATCACAGCTCAGTTCCTTAATCTGAACGCAACTGTTGACTACAGTGTGCACTTAATCTTTAGAAGGTGGTGTCCCTTTCTGTTAAAGACAGCACTGAGTTCTGCTATTTGACCGGTAGACACTGCTGTGTGCTACTTAGGTCAACTATTCCCAATATTATATAAAGTTTTAGGAAATAATTTTTCCCTATGTAACCTCTCTTAGGATATACACTGGAAAAATGAATGAAGCGTTGAATCGGGAGAATAAAAATTATGGTAGAATTCTTGTAACCCATAAGGAAGATTATAAATGCATGACTGAAAACCATCTTCTCAAAGCATATATTGTGGTCATTATTCTAGGAAACTTGGTTGAGCCATTAAGTAACACCAAGATAGGTTGCACTGGATCAGCATTAAAAATAACCAGAGTATGCCTTAAGCGAATGGAAATCATTTTGTTGCTTAGTAACTCGTAGTCAGGTTGATTTCAACGTACCTATTCGATTTCTGGTCAGTTCATATCCACAGTCATCTTGATGAGTATACAGTAGATTAAGCTGTGCATAAATAACTAAGGAAGCTGTAATGGTCACTTATTTTGATGTGGTTGTGTGTCGCTGAGACGGATGATTTAATCGTAAAGGTTTCATTTTGTAAAAAGAATGGATACTGAACAAAGAGTACTCTTTTCGATAACTTCATCACCAGGCTCTACAGTTATATATACATTATAGTGAATGAATGAATGAATTAGTGTTATGAACAACATTAATGTTGTTTAAATAACATCGAATCAATAATATTGATAGATTACAGCTGAACAGCATCAACATAAAATAAGCTGAATGTCAGAAAAATTAGGAAAGATAATATTACAAATTCATGAGTTTATAGTCTCTACTGAAGGCCGGCCAGGGCAGTAGTAGTGGCTGGCTGGACTTGCTTCTTTTGAACACAGAGCACTGGTTGTTTGAGGCGAATTGCAATAGCCTCTGCTGTTTGGAGCATGCGGTGCTTCGATGATTTTTGCAATTTATTAGGCACCCGGTAGATTATAGAGAAGGATTCAACGCTGGCTTTGTGGCCGGCCGGTTTGCACCAGATGGTCCAATATCGAACTGTTAATGGTTTTCACTACACCTTTACTTAGCCATAGTGGGAGATGTTCTCGAGCCTGCACGAAAAATCAAGTTCCTAGAGCAACGGCCAATATAACTCGCTCCACCACAAGTCTAGGTACTTCATCTTTCAGTCGAGGTAGCACCATCGGTCGTGTCTCTAAACACCATCTTCAGCGCAGTCTCAAATATGCAGTGAGCTTATTTGGATTTTCCATAAATGACTGAATTATCTCCTATGACACCCTGACCACTGTAAAGATGTCTATGGAAAAGAATGAGACTTTCTTAGTTAAACCGCTCAGCTCAAAGAACACATAAACATGTCAAAATCAACCAAATGAGCTATAAATGGTCTTTATTATTACTATTATTTCAGAATGATTACCTACGTGTTAGGCTTTAATATAACAAAATAATTCGTAGTCTCATTGTGTACACTAATCCTTGTCTTTAGGAATTTGTAGTTGACTTGATGATTGAATTTTTGTAAAAGCTTGAAAGGCTATTCGCATACGTTGAAACAATAAATTCCCTGTCCATCTATAAATCTGGATTAACAGTGACTTGGAGTAAGTGTCGGTGAGCCTGTTGACTGTTGCATATGTGTGCACAAGTAGCTAGACTTATCAACTTTTGAGGCGAAAATTTAACCGATACATAACATATATATATCGTGGAGTGTGGTGGACTGACTTGTTTAGGGATTTCAAGACACTGAATGATTGGAATAGATAATTCTAATTATTTCAAAGTTTCTTATAATTTGTTTGAAATAGATTAGCCATTGGTCATCCTTATTCTGATCTACAACAGCAAACACCTAATGAGTTCTAATGAGAAATAATACTGATTACTCAACAGATGAACTTGTAATTCAACAAAATTCAGAAAAGTTACTGAGTAATGTCGTTCTACTTTGAAAACAAGACGTTATAGGAGCAGTAGTAGTAAGTAGACGCAACACATATCACTTATAGTGAAAAGTGCTCAAGGAATTAACTGATGCTTTGAAGTCTGTAAAAACTGCTTCTAGAACAGAATTACTGGTTCGTCGGACGGATGACTTATTTTCCAATATTAAGGGAAAGAAGGGAAAATATACAAACAAACTGAGGGAGTTGCCATGGGATCACCAATATCCCTGGTTGTAGCAGATATATTCATGGATAGGTGGGAAAACATGGCGATTGAAACGTTCAGCCCCACCCCAAAAGTATGGTGGAGGTATGTAGATGACATATTCACTGTACTTAGAACACAGGATATAGATAGATTTTTCGAACACATTAACTCAAAGGTGGAGGCAATTCAATTCACTTATGAATTGGGACGTCAGGAAGGAAAGATGGAAAGTTAAACACTAGTGTTAACAGGAAACCCACACGTTCAAGCAGATATTTGGACTTCCGATCATCCCATCCTATGTCAGTAAAAATAGGTGACAGAGCACAAAACTAAGTAGTACCAAGGAAAATCTAAGACAGGAGGGGAGACATATAAGAGAAGCCTTGAAACTTAATAATTACCCTGATAAATTAGTCAGAAAGTATGTAGGGAAATGTAAAAATAAGATAAATAATGATAGTAGTGATAGTGATATTAATAATAATAATAATGACGACATGCATGTCAAGCATCCGAAGCATAAAGACAACACTAACAATAAGGAATCTAAATGATCGGTAGTACTTCCATACAAAGAAGGAAACTCGGAAACCTTACGCAGAATTCTTAACAAGGCAGGAATAAAAGTGGCTGGCATTCAAACCCACAAACTCATTTAGAAACGAGCTTTGTCGGTTAAAGGATCAATCCTGTGGAGCCTTTAAAACAAAACAATTTAGTTTATCTAATACCCTGCCCGCAATGATTGTCAGGTCAGACTAGCCGAGCACAAAAACCTAGCAGCGAAATCTAGATTAGTTGACCCGAATAAGATAAAAAATCGAGAGAATAGTTCAGCCAAAGCACTCACTAAACGTGCAATTACACACAACCATTCAATGGGATGGATGGGATAAAATCTAATGTCACAGGGTGGAGGGAGAGATTGATAACAGAAGCTTTGTTTATCGAATCAACTGCAAATACGTGTAATAGGAATGATTCAACACCTGTCCATCCAGATATCTGGAAAATTCTACTACCCCAGAGACGATAAATAGGAGAGGACAAAGAAAACTATAAAACTCAAGTTTCGAAGTCGTGTGATTATAATTGATGAAATGATTATGAACAATAAATTGTGTTCGAAACATTGTCATCCAGTTAATAATAATAATACTGTTTCACTGACTGTGTGATACATCTAATAAACAAACTAATAAGGGAAAGAACATTTTCGATTTCCCCGCCCAATAATGACCACAATGAAGCACAATTTTTAAGTAATATATGGTTTGTTTGTTTTTTCAAAAATGTCTTTGTTTTTCACTATCCTTGCCTTCACTATATCTGAACTGTTTTGAAATGCCGTTTTAGCATTCATTCATGTTTGATTCGATATGAAAAGTAACAGAATAGACGCTGAATGACTCAGGCAAAAGAAGACAATAAAAGAGAGGCGAAAATTTGCGCATAGCATCAGTTTGAGTGTTTGTGCTTTTGCATATTACAGACATGTGGGTATATATATAAGTTGAGTGCGTTAGTATAAGTGTATGAGCTATATATATATATATATATATATACATATATATTTACACATACGAAGGAGGTCGTAGAACACCAGCCAAACTATTGATTTGTGCCGTAAGCAACACCTATGATTTTTTATCTTTGACACTCATAAACACAATAATACTAACAATAAATGATTACTAATTATGGCATCGGACTGCACCAGTAAATAATAATCAATGGAAGTCTGTAGAGTCATTTTTATTATTTGTTTGTTTTTGTTTCCATGGCAGAGTTTTGTAATTTACTGAGTAATTTTCAAGTTGTCATTTTCCCCTTACTTTCTGCCCTTTTTCGTATTAATGCTCAGTGTGATCCAGCTTGTCTCATAGATACTGAGTTTAATACCGCCTCTGTGTAGGGGATGTCACCTTCCTACATCAGTTGGCCTGACAGCATATTTATGTGTCATCCCACTCTCTGGTATGCTTACCACAGTCACCTTGTTTGCCTAGATGGCGGAATAAAATATTCCTCTGTTTGTATGTGTTATCCCGTTGGCAGTACTTTTTTGTACTCAGGTATTAGATTACTGTAGTATTATGGTTTCCTCTAGTTTCTAGAGGGACATAGAGCTTCAGCCGCCCTTCTCCACTGCGTTTGGTTCTCCGCCAACGTTTTCACCTGGCTGCACGTCTGCCCACATGCTTTAATCTCCTCTTCACATGACCTCCTCAATGTCACTGACAACCAACCAACTCACCGCTTTCCATTCGGGTTCCACTCGAGAGAGAGCCTGGCGAGTGATGTCACTCAACTAATGGTTTGTTTTCTCACAGTATGGTCAATCCACCTCCATTTCTTCCTGCACTATTGTTGCACAATCCAGGATTGGTTTACTGAAAAACTTTTAATTAGAATTTTCAAATTTTTTGGATACAGGTATTGTTACTTTCTTTAAACATTCTACCAGGAGTTCTCAGTTTTTTCAAGAGTTTTGATCCCATTATTTCAATCCCTGTAGTTCTGTACAACTTCATATAAAACTCTGTTAGCTAAAAGAGTGGCTTCATTCTTTTTATGCAGGGGATATGGTGTTCCGTAAGAAATCAAATCTAAAAGAGATATAATCACAATTTCCTCTGTGATGGAAATCAAATTTCCCAAATTAAAATTGGTGCCAACTGCTCTCTTAAAATATCTAAGTGTATTTGTTAGATGTGTCATGGAAATGATTGCTACAAAAGTTCCTTGCCGCACTTGCATCATGGTAACTGATGAACTTTACCATAATTTAAACTTCGTCTTCAATAGATGACAGTATTTCGTTGAGCAGTTGTATCGAAAACTCAAGCAGACAAACAAATATCAGCCAAAACTCAGTTTTGGACTACAACATTCTTGGGTAACATTTCCACCCACAGTATATGACTCTTAGATTCGGTAGCCTATTAACAAATCCTTGGACTTCGAAACAGTAAGACGCAAAATCTTGCAGATAAATCACGCTGATTAGTGAAGTACGACTAGCTGGACATCTACTCTTTTGTTTGTGTTCGCGAACTACCTTGTACACTAAGAAATTAGTAGCAGGAGTAGTTTATGAATTATAAGTAAGTATTCACAAAAACTTACTAAAGACTAAAATCACCTATGACAGTGAAGTACTAAGGAAACGTTGAACCATAAATTAAAACCTCGAACGAAGACGTACAAATTTAAGCTTGTAGCCAAACGGAGAAAAATGCAGTCTCCTGTTCTGTGCAAATTAAACTCTGTTTCTCCTTCACTTTTCTCTAGAAGCCCCTTTTCTGCTTCACAAGAATAGCTTATCACTTCTTTTTGTATTACAACTAAAACTGCTAAATAATCTTTATTTTTAGATCAGTTGATTGATAAAGTATGTTGCTTCATTGTCGAGCTGTTTGCCTAACGTAGCATAATTTCACTATATATATATATATATATATATATATATATATATATATATATATATATATATATATATATATATATATAGGTAAAATATATCCTATTCATGTAAGCATAAAACGTGGAGTTATATCCTCTTCAGTGCGAATAAAGCATGTCCGAATGGTGTACTGAACGAATAAGTGGATGTGATCAGTTTCTTGAACCTTATTTAATCTGGATCTATTCTTGTTTGTCGTGTAGGCCTTATCCCTAGACATTTATGAAAACAGATATGTTTTAACCGATTTAAGCTTTAACACCTTTTAACAACTTGCCTTACAGTCATTATTACATGTTTAAATTTCAACTGATTGAAATTGGCCATTAAAATTTTCAGAAGAATCGTTTCTGAACAAAGGATATTCTTGTCGATAACCTCATCATTAGCTGTTGCAGTTATCTATACATAACAGTGAATGAATTAGTCATACTAACAATATTGTTGTTTAGATGGTTGAAGGCAATAGGCCACAGGAAGCACAGCCTCAAGAGGTTTCGTGCTAGTTGGCACTCAACAGTCACCGAGGCCCTTATCTGCAATCTCCAAGGAACTCATATCCTCATGTTCGAAGATTCGAACCCGCGTCACCCAGTTCTACTAGAAGTCAGAGACGTTACCACTGAGCTATTCGGGTTGGCGATTGACCCTTGTAGGACTGTATTGGATATTTTGTTTTGACTGTGCACTAGTCAGTAGATGGTGTAGTGTGTCTAGTTCATGGTTTGGCGCAGACTGATTTCTGTCAGTGAAGTTTGTAATGTGGCCACCATTCTGGGCGGCTCTCCATTACGGTGCACTGTGAGTTGTTGGTATTAGATGGTTGGACGCAACATTAATGCTGTTTAAATAACACCAAATCAATAATAATATCAATGAATTACAGTTCAGTAGCATCAACATAACAATACACATTGAATATCAGAAAAGTTAGCAAAGATAATAATATAAATTCATGAAATTATAGTTTCCACTGAATGCCGGCCACGGCAGTAGTAGTGGCTAGTTAGACTTGCTTCTTCCGCACACAGAACACTGGTTGTTTCAGGCGACTGCTGATAGCTTCAGCTGTTTTCAGTATGCGGTACCTGAATGTTTTTGGCAGTTTGTATGCTAGCCGATAGCTGATTGAGAAGGACTCCTCAATACTGGCTTGGTGGCCAGTTTCTACCAGGTGGTCTAATACGGAGCTATTGATCCTTCTCATCACGCCTTTACTTAACGACATCGGTAGATGTTCTCGAGCAAGCACGAAAACTCAAGTTCCTAGTGCAATGGCCAATATAAATCTCTACACCACAAACGTAGTTGAAGAGGCTAGTAACTAACTCATTCACTATTACGTTATATGTAACTGTAGAACCTGATGATGAAGTTATTGAAAAGAATATTCTTTATTCAGTAACCATTTTTACATCAGTCTTTGAATTTGAAAGGCGAAAGGAAGTGCTTAAGTTAGGTAGTCATACAATGGTGAATTTCTTTTTGTCATTTGACTTTTGGTGATCACCGTTATCTGAATAACTTATGCGATCGGTTGTGTAACTTAATTGGTCATCGTATATTTATGTATCTGCTATTTTAACGAGACTCAGCGCATACATGAACTTAAAGCAAAGATAATCTGTAACTATGAAATTGAATATTACAATCCTAACAGTCTTGACTAACAGTCATGCATTTCAAATATAAAGCTTTATTAAACTTACTACTGATGTAAACCAAATGTTTATTCTATGAAGCGATGACTAGAACAGTATCCCGTTGTGATCTTGTGATTTTTTCTCACCTATGAAATTTAATGCACAAGGAAAAATTATAAAGGATGCGCCGAACACCTTGTCAAGCATATGAACTGTCTGAACCGCAAAATGGAGGAAAGGTGTTACTAGTATTATTTGGGATCGTCAGTTAGTCCCGTAGTAGGTTAACTGTACAGCTAATGATGATGGAATCTGAGTCAGGTAACCAAGGTTTAGGCACACCCAGTTTACCATTCGTATTTACTATGGAAAAGCTGGAAAATAGAAGAAAGTTGGTTTCTAGGGTTTTGCATTCATTTGGTCAATACATGAAGAGGTTCGCAGAACATAAATAAATGTAGATGGAGAAATAACAGTAGTGTGTACTAAGCTGGTCTAAAATATGAATATCAGGAAAACTGAAACACTCACCATGTATATTGTTTTATGCGCATAGAGCATTCTAAATTCTTGATTAATTTTTATGTATTGGTTTTTTCGCAAGGATTTAGTTTAATTGGTTAGTTGGAGGATTTCATCATGAGCAGACACTAGGTAGAAAACCATTGGAAGACCACCTGAGAGTACTGGACAGCTGTTTCAAATGTCTAAGTTTGGGACTCTTCAACAGTACGCACCCACCACAGGGGTTCGAACCTAGGACCTTCTGGTTACAAAGACGGCTCGTAGAATGTAACTGGAAGTTCCTGGATTCGAACCCAGGTAGGTACGTACTGATGAAGAGTCCCAAACTAAGACGAAACAGCTGTCCAGTACTCTCAGGTTTACAATGGTTCTCTAACTGATACCAGCTCATGATGAAATCCTCCAACCAACTGATATACAGACTACTTGTGCAAGCACAGACTTCTTTGATTGCACACCGGTCAGTAACTAGTGTCCAGTCAAACAAAAATATCCATTACAGTCCTACCGGAGGTAAGTCGCGAGCCTAAATAGCTCAGTGGTAATGTTTCTGACTGCTGGTAGCATTGGGTGACGCGGATTCAAGTCTCAGAAAATGAGAACGTCAGTTCCTTGAAGATTGTAGATATACGCCTTGGTGACTGTTGAGTGCCAACTAGCGCGAAACCTAGGTGAGGCTGTGCTTCCTGTGGCCTATTGCCTCCAACCATCTAGTAGTACAAACTTCTTCTTGATGTCCTGTAGCTCCTGACAATGATACTTTCTTGAATAAAATTTCCTGAATTCGTAACAATGTTTTATTTTCAAGGATTATTGCTATGACTTAAGCATTTCAATAAAAGTCTCCAAACGACCAGGCTAACTCATATACATGAAGAGTAGGTGTGGTCCTATATAACGTTACCGGGGCAATTCGCTTTCCACAAGCTAAAATGAACAGATCTTAGCCATCTACATATTGTTTAGTCACAGAATTTAAATTACCAGTTTACTGATTTTTCGTCTGTTTTCTTCTCTCTCTCTCTCTGTTTTTTGATTTCATTAGAGCCAAAATTTATGAATTTCGTTGCCATACGCCAGAAAATTTAAAATCACGTGAATTATCTGGATTAGCTGTTGAAGACATCTGTTCAGAGGAGTTGAGTAATTCAGGCGGATTGTCTGGCGATTTCACAGGAAGCTACAATGAAAATCATGGTGGATTCGATAATTACAATAATCCTACGGGACAGAATTATCCAGGGAAAAGTAGTAACATAGATGATGTATCGTCTGGAAAAGATCTGAAACCAGTCAATACACGTGGTCAGAATGACCAGGTGCTGAGTACAGCTGGTGGTTTATCCACTGAAATGATAACTGTCATAGTCGCTGTTATTGCTGTTGTCCTCGTTGTCATCATTGCACTCATTGCCTATTCTGTGCGTAAACGTTCACAACGCAGAAAACAACAAGAAAGAAATCTGGGAGTTTCACACAAAACTAATTCATACTGGTAAGTAGAAGTTAATTACTATTTTTTGTGAAGGGTATATATGTGCATACGTTGACAATACTCTGTACACTTTGGTGGTATAGACTATTAGTTACCTATGTATTATGATATGATGGTATTACTTGGGTGCTTATCTGTTGGCCGGTAGACGGGAATTCACTTATTCACCAAGTGATTGAAGTAGGAGTCTTTATACCAGTGTGTTTGTTAATATTTCATGAGGTTTGCCCGGAAATATGTTTTGTGTTCACTGTCTAGATTTGCCATTTATCATTCTTTCAAATATGTTTATATTTTAGTAAACTCTTAAACGTCATACAGTGTTCATTCTGCCTATCTGCTGACTGTTGAGTTAAATAAGATCGACGATTTGTTGTACAGCCGTTAGAAATTAGATATACATATAACAGTGGAAGTTAGAGTGTAGACTAGGCACTTTGAAGATATCCTATCATTATTTTGTTGTTAATCCCTTGGTATCCGGGTGCAACATATGGCTTCCATAACCCATCTCCACCTTGTACTATTTTCCGCTACCCTCTTCATCTAGGTCCATGATTGCGCACAATGTCTCACCTCCTCCTCATACGATCTCTTCCATGTCACCCTCACACTGACGACCTATTCGAGTCTTCTCATTTGGACTCCACCTGAGGGCCTGGAATGCGAAGTCACTCGACGATTTCCTTAATACATGCCCAATCCATCTCCTTCTTCTTCTACATATTTGTTGAGCGATCGGCTCTTGGTTGGCCTTTTCACAGCCGGAGTTTTTTGTTGCTAATTCCTTCTGGACACTTGATCTTCAATACAGATCGGAGTCAGCTGTTAATAAAGAGTTTGTAACTCATCGGAAATCCTCTCCATTATGCACCATGCTTCTGACCCATGTAGTAGAACTAACTTAACATTGGTGTTGAAAGTCCGAACCTTACTGTTTATGCTGAGGCGGAGTGCAGAAGATTTATAAACTTGTTTCGGATTGATAAAGGCGTATCTTGCCTGTCCGATTCTGGCTCGCTGGCTGGCTTTGACACTTTCATCCGCTCCGAATTCCTGTGGTTGAAACCCTGCTTCCTAGCCAGATAAGTGAATGAAGTGACGTCTGTCAAATTTCTGCCGTTGATGCTGATTGGTTGGTTAGTTATCTTCATCACCTCTTTCTTCTCTATCTTCTCCCGGACTCTTTTGTTCACTGCCAGCTAGCCAGGCTCTTCTGCCAGTTTTCACCTGCCTGCAAGTCTTCGATTTTGTGTGACATTAAACATAAATCATCCACACGCGAAATCCATATCTTCTAGAGTCTTCTTATCGGTCAGTGCAGTGTATTCCTGACTCCTCGCTCCCCACTCACAGTCTTTTGCATAATCCAGTCCACTAGAATCAGGAATATCATCGTTGGTGACAATGGGCAGGTAGCCTTGTCTTACTCCTGTGTGCACTTCGAACGCCTCACTGAGTTTTCCGTTGTGGATCACTTGACACGTGGCGTTGTCATATAGCTGTTGCATGTTGGAGATGTCCTACCAATGTATATATATTCAGAGCAGTTACAATCAACTAGCTTAAATCAATATATTCATATATATAGCATACAATGAATTGGTGGTTTTTAAATAGTCTGGAAACTACACAACGATAATGAGCATCTAGTTCTTTTAATAATATATATATATATGTATATGTCAGATAGAAATTTTCACGTGTTTCTCACTTCATCTATAAGAGGTAAATGAACAGTATGCGGTAAATGTGAGCACCAGAAATGCTATTACAAGTGTCATTCAGTTAATTCAATACACACTACTCTGTGCAATTGAAATTTCACCTTATCTATGTGCAACGATGAGAATATGATAGAGAAAATACTGATATAGCCTTCCTTACATATGGATCATATATACATGTATGTGTTTCTTGAGCTTGAGTAGGCTGTATTGAGTGAATACTAAGTGCTTATTTCATTGTGTGTGAATGCTTCACATGTCAATACTTATTCCCGGTACACTAACAACAAGAAAAGCACTACACCCGCAAATTTGAAAATAAGCTTTACAATGAATGATTTAGAATATCATTGGTCAGATTCTACTGACAGTTCAATGTGTTTTTTTATCCTTCACGTTCCCCAGTGGAACAAAGGGCTTCAAGCTGGTGGCTTGAAGTTTCTGTAGGAGTGTTTATTTTACAAGATGGGGTTGCTAGCCTCATGCCCAACCTTTCCTCTTCACCAGCTTTTAGTTCTGGCTCAGCGAGGTAAAGGAGTGCGTCGGCCGGGGATCGAACCCCGGACCATGTGCATGGTCGGCGAGCATCCTAACCTCTATGCCACCGACAGTTCAATGTAGAGTGTCATTAAAACATCTGGTTCATTTGATACTAGCATATGGGTAGCATTGCCAACGCCAATAGGTAGTTTTGTTCCCTGTCGAGGCAGTATGATAACTGAGCGGTTAATGAATAGCATTATCGTGTGAATATGGTGGTAGTTTAGTCGCTTTCTGCGGCCAGTTCTTTTTCTAGTAGTAGTTGTAGTAGCAGTGACAGAGCAGTGTTTATGAAGTAACACTGAAGGCGATACACAGACTGACGCCAAGGTCTAACTGAGGCAATTGTTATTTTCTAGACTAGACTAGACTAGACTGTGAGGAAGCAAGACACTCCAGTGAAAATGAAAATGGAACTACAAACAATCTAGTCAAGTAATGAGGGCTACCTCAGCATTAAACATGTGGGTAGCGGTAACTGCGTTGATGGCTAAGCTTTGAATGCCTAGCAAATCGCGATAACGATAGTCCTCTATCGTAAAGTGACGCCGAATGGTAATACCGGCTTTCAGGTTTATTTTCAAGTAAATATTGCTATCATTTATATATCCTCTGGTTTTCCGTCTAATAAACACTGAGACTGGAATTATCTCAAGTGTTTGTAAGAAATAACTCAATCATACTGCCCCTTATTCTATCGGAGGGGGAGGGGAATCATGACTCCATTAGGTGTCACAAATGGTTTCATTTATTGGGACTCATTAGTTATGTTTAGTTACTTTATACATTGAGCTGACGTCTACTTGAAGGTTACTCTTGAAATTTACTATAAAATTAGTTGAACATTTTGAATAGTAGTTAATTTCTAAAGTCAGAAAAAGCCATACTATATTTTAGAGCAGTTTAATAGATTAGATGACGGACACTTTCGCTCTACAGCTTGTAAGCTAGTAAACATATGATGACTTCACCATTTGTTTTAGGTTGGACCACGGATTGATATCAGTTGGGGAACCATTGAAAACCAGGTAGTACTGGACAAACAGCTGTTTCGTCCTACTTTGGGACTTGTCGGCAGTGAGCTTGCAATGTAACCTGAAGGTCCTGGGTTCGAAACCCAGTGAGCGCCTACTGATGATGAGCACCAAGCTAGGACGAAACAACAAATAGAAACCCTACAAACTAATTCTTGAAGACTTCACCGATTGTGATATCATGTTTCAAGCATTTCAAAAGATTTACCATTGATCTCATGTACCGACATTCTCTTTTGGTAATTCAGTCGGTGTTTGTTGATTCATAGCCAGTTCACATAAATCCGTTTTGTGGTTTTACACTCTTTGAGTTGTACAAATCATCTTTAAAGCTTAATAGAACGATAACCACTAACTTCATAAGACTCCTATGAAATTATATGTCTATCGTTATAGTGTTACACTGTCTGCATGTTGATTGTTCTCAGAGTATGCACGTACACTCTTTTGATCTCCTTCATTTCAAACTGTTATCTAATTATACGACTATGTAATCCTTAGTTCACTTGTCGCTATAAACTACTGACTGACTGATGTGAGCAGTTGGATGCCACTCACATCAACCAGTTGTGCTTGTTATGCAGAATTGATGAAGGATTTACCCAGTTTTGATTAAGCCCCGAGAGGCCGAATCATTTCAAACCACTTGAATTCTGCCTGGCTACACATCGGATCTAAATTCGCAATTTGAAAATTAATTCCTCGATTTGTAAATTACACATTTCGAGGCAAAATCTCACCACGGTCTCCTCTGGAAACTGAAATTGTGAAGATCACAATATGTAATCAGCTTGCATATTGCTAATTCGATTTCTTACTTCACTTGTTGATAAACTCAAAATATGTGCACGCATCTTTCACCAGGTATCCAGTATCTTTCACTGGCTTCATTTCATCTGAGACAAACAGTGTATACTAGACAGAAATTTATGTCAATAGTTGCTGTTTATATCTGAAATGAGGCAAAAATGACTAACATCAGTTAGAGAACCATTGGAGAACCAAGTGGGAGTACTGGACAGCTGTTTCCGTTGTCCTAGTTTAGGACTCTTCAGCAGTATGCACCCATTACAGGGGTTCAAACCCAGGGCCTTCTAGTTACAAGGCGAGCTAGCTCGTAGACCATTAAGCCACTGGGACTCGATCCAATAGCCCATGAATTCTAGCTTCTGCCAACTGACCAATTCACAATGTCTTCTTCGAGCTCGCACTGTAACCGAAAGGTCCTGGGTTCGAACCCCGGTGTTGGGTGCGTACTGACGGCGAGTCCCAAACTAGGACAAGGGAAATAGCTGTCCGCTACTCCCAGGTGATTTTCCAATGGTTCTCTAACTGATGGAATCCTCCAAACAACCGATCAAATCCCTACAAAACTGCTGACATATATTCTAAGGGGTTATGGAGGAATGGACTTCTGTTTTTTGTAATGTACAAGTCCTCTGAGTAACTTCAGTTAATCTTATATACCTTCTTTCTGTTGATAAGGTAGACTACAGCTTACCAGAAACATTAAAAATAGGTCGAAGCATGAGAAAATGGATGTTAAGAGTAACTGATATGTGTAGTTATTTAAAGCATCAGAGAAACCATTAGGTTGGAATGGGACACATTCAGATGTGAAACGATCCACAGCCCATCAGTAACCAATGGCTGCCCACCAGGAAACATTATCGGTGCACAGTGTTCTATTTCGCTACAACCACGTGTGCAGTTAATAGAAACTCTTTCTTCTTCCATTTTTAGCAAACTAATATTGTCAGCACATTAAAATTATCTGTAGATTCATTGAATTAACAGAACAATTTGTATCGGAATGACTTTAACAAAAAAAAGGCTTTCCGGCATTCACTAACATCTTGTTTGAGTCAGTTACAAGCCTAACTGGCTTCAATTTGCGTCGGTTTATGTTCGTGTATACGGGATGTATGTATGTTTGTGTGTGTATGTGTGCGTAAGTTAAGCACATATTTGCTCAACGTTTAGTCTTTATTTCTTTATTACTACTATTATCGTTAAATAGCTGTGCCAAATACATCAGAGAACATTCTCTCTCTTGCACATAAAATGAAACATAAGAAGCTAATATAATTGCTTTCTTCTTTCTCTGTGTATTTTGGTACTGACTGAATATTTGAAAATGCCTTATTTTCTGACAATACGTGCTAAAGATGCAGTGTCCTATTATGTATATATATATATATGGCTGGAACTTTGAGTAGGTGGTAAGTCACTGTATCTACTGCGTAGTATTTATGTACATATCTCTGCGTGTGTGTGTGTGCGTGCGCTCGTGCGCGCGTGCACGTGCACATATGACTATAAATGATGAACAGATGGTTCATAAAAAATACTCTATAGGACTAATGCATATTTAAATAACCTATAAATTATTATTCCTTGAAAGTTCATCATTCAGTTTTGTTGTTTTTTTTTGTTGTTTTCAGTATCTGAGTTATTCCGGTGTTTTATCATCTTTTTGTTTCAATTTATGTCTGGAATTCATCATTCCTGTTCATATTTGTGCTCACTTGTACACTTGCCGTTTCTCTGCATTCATGTGTGTATCTGTTGTGTGTGTGTGTGTGTGTGTGGTGCACGTCCATTCCATGTCTGCTTGTAATTTTTTATTTGTTTCAGATTTACTGGGTTTTTTTTATATATAATGTGATAATAATGAGTAATACACATCACACTATGTGCACTATGCACAACACAACAGTTAAAGTAAATAAAATTGTTCTACAGGTAGACGACACACACACACACACCACAAAGCCTAATACAAAGAGTTTAACGCTCAAAGTTTACATTAGCAGTGAGTGGCATTCTCTAAGTCATCTGATTTATCATTTCGAAACTCTTTAATAGTTCCGACAAATATGTTAATGTTGCACCGAGATCAGGACACCAGGAAGCCATCGGTGTACACTTGTGACTAGTCTCAAGTTGAGAAGTAACCGATGCTCGATTTATTAGTGGTTTCCACATAATACAGTAGTATGTGGAGACGACAATTCATCAGGCTTGGAATTCTCATCAAGGTCAGTGCATAAGTAATCATCAATTAACTTAAAATTCCCCAGGTTACAGGTTTGGTGATCAATAAGAAAATTCGGATTTTCAATACAAACGTCAAGTCAGTCAGTTCTTCTATACGGATGGATCAGAAACTTGGCGGCGGGTCACAAAGAATATTTCCAACAGCCTGTTGCAGACCTTTATCAACAGCTGTCTTCGTTCTATACTGAAGATCAGATGGCCGGAAAGAATCACCAACAAGAAACTATGGGAACAAACAAAACAAGAACCAATCGCCCACCCAACAAATATGCAGGAGAAAGTGGAGATGGATTGGACACTCGCTGAGGAGGCCACTGGGTGACATCGCGCGTCAGGCCATCGCTCGAGTGGAACCCAAAAGGGAAGCGGCGAGTGTGACGTCCAAGTGTGGGTGACATGGAGGAGATCGTGTGAAGAGGAGTTGAAACAGTATGGACTAACATGGATGCAGGTGAAAAGTACAGCAGAAGACAGAAGCAAGTGGAGACGTGTAGTTGAAGCCCTATGTTCCACTAGGAACCCAAGGGAACAATAATAATACAGGTTTGGTCATGAGCTGACATAAGTTAGAGGACCATTGTAAAACACAGGAGTGCAGGACAGCTGTTTCGTCCTAGTTTGGGAGTCATCGGCAGTACGCACTCACCATAACGGTTCGAACCCAGGCGAGTCAGTAGACCTTGGTTAGCGAATTATCAGAAGTCGGAATTCATTAGTCATTGGATCGGTTCCCAGTGGCTAAATTATCTGGTTACGAACCTTGGTAGGCGCGTACTGCTGGAGAGTCCCAAACTAGGGTGAAACAGCAGTCCTGTAATCCTACGTTTTCCAATAGTTCTCCAATTTATGTAAACTCATGACCAAACCTACATAAGCAGTCACCTAGACAAATCTCCTCACTCCCATTTCTCTCTCCCTTCCATGGGATAGGACAGAGGCGGTCAATAACAATTTAAATGTTCTCACGCAGTTGGTGTGTTGTACACAGTCTTACGTGACTTAGTATGTATTATGCGTTTGAAATGTAACGTTTTGTTGTTATAAAGGTGTTTTCTATCGATTGTTCACAGGCCTTCATTATCTGTTTCGCGCCATGTGTTATACTTTGCGCGAAACTACTTCCTTGCGGCTACTTTTATCCTCACTCTTTTTTTAAATCTTGTAAGGACTTAATTTTGTGTACTTCAGCATTAGTCATGAACACCGCCTGCTTGCTAACAGATCGATCTGTTGTCATCTAAAGCCTTATTATTTCATGATTGTGTTATTTGTTTTAAATTTTCTCTCTCTTTAACAGTGCTGTCATTGAACACAATCCATCGAGTCGTATGCAGAGTGAAAAGCAAGTCTCTTCGCATTCCCCGTATAACAATCATTCACGTGGTATGTCACAGCCGGAGAAAGAACCATTAGCTCCTGGTTACAATAACTACAGAGATGGACGATTATAACAGAAGGATGCAGAGGAAGCACATCAAGAAAAGCAGATGCCTACTTTATCAGACATTTTCTCTTTCTTTCTTTCTTTGTCAAACCCGTTTTTGTGTGAATGTGTCTGGTGTCTACATTTTATTCAACACTACACACAATATTAATGCCTACAGTTTCCTCTTCTGTCATTCTCTTAACACATTGCTTTCAGTGTGTTTGTGTGTGTGTGTGTGTGTGTGTAGAGAGAGAGAGGTATTTATGTAGAACAACACGAATGCACACACAAAGTTATCCCTACTTCTCTGAAAAGAAAATCATGAATTCCACTGAAATTTTCATTCCATATATTCTCAAATTCGTTCAACTTTCTTTTAAGCTTTGGCGAGAGTCAATCAGCTTCGATTTACGCGTAACTTTTATTCCGTGTTGAACAAGTCATTCAAGTACATAAAAAGACACGCACACACGCACACACACGTACATGTGCACACTTGCATATATACAGAGAAGTGGAGACAAGTAGACGGAGAGAATTGAGAGCACAATTTACGATGATTGTTAATTTATATACATAAATTGATTGAGCAATTATTCTGTTCTTTTATTAGTGCTTTATACACATGTGTATCTGAGCTATTCATTGGAAATCTGATCTCTTTTTTTAACTTTCTCTGTTTTATTGTATTGTAACTCAATCATACGGTGTAATATTTCAACACTCCACGTACATGTAGACTGTATACCAACACGACAAACAGGCGATAGAAGACACATAAAAAAAAGAACAACTTGCACATATACACAAATTTGATGAATCTATACGGTGTGTGTGTGTGTTTTAGGTATTTAACATGTTCACCTGTGAGAAATAAAATCAATAATAATTATAATAATAATAATAATGATGGTATGGTAATAATAACCTGTTACCACTGAGTGCCTATTAAAAACCAAACAAACATAGTACTATTTATTGTCTACCGCTTCTCGCTCTCTCTTTATCTATATATGTTTTGGCTTTTTTGACTCTTGGTATGATTAGCTCAGTTATGTTTCCAGGTCTTAAACAGCGTTTTCCATGTGTGCGTGCGTGCGTGCGTACTTCTGTGTATGAGTGTTAGTCAAAACTTTTCTGTTCCGTTTATCAATTTTCTCTTCTCTAGAGGAAACAGAAAAAAAGAGTACTGATGATGAAGGAAGTTCTGATAAAAGCAGTGTGTTGTGTATTGTGAATGGCATTTCCTTAATGGCGAAAAGACATCTATATATATGTATGTATGTTCCCAAATTATGAGGTTTATTATCAAATTTGTGTCTTTAGACGTCTTTTTTTGCCTTTTTTTCAAAGCCTTAACCTTCTGCCTTCCACACAACCACACACCCACACACGCATACAAAAGTGCTTATTACTGTCTTCAATTTTTTTGGGTGCTTTCTCTGTTGTTTTTATTTCTAGGCGAAGTTTTTTTCTCTGTTTTTAATGTTGATTCATACATATATATGTCAAATTTTAGTTTGGATATTGAGTAAAGCCATCACCGCTTTCTATTTGTTGCAAAGAGAAACACACTCAATTTTGCTTGTTCTAGCTAGCATTGATTAATTAACTAAAAGTGCTTTGGACGAATAAGAAAGAATGCCCTCCCTTGATTTCAACATTCAATCGCTTGTGGTTTTTGAAAAAACAGTAATAATAATTATAATCACATAATATGCAACTTCCCCAGTCCAGATGTAAAAAATCCCCTGTTTTGGCGCCGTGTGTTATATATACTTTGTCATTCATTTTGATAGTAATGATTACAGTAATAATGAATGAATAGTTGTCACTGTTCAATTTAAACCGTCTCTATCTCTCTCTCTGTCTCGTCTACCTACTTACCTGCCTACCTGTCGATCAGTTCATCGATCCATTTTTTGATCTGGTTATCAGTTCACTCACACACACAACACACAATAAAATAAAATTGTTCGGACATTTTAAATTACTCACTTCTTCTTTGCCTGCCTACTATACTATACTGTTGTTTATATTGAGTATTTTTTAATCAATTAAAACAACGGATATTGAAAGAAAAAAGAATACATCCTTTTTATTAAAAAAAAAGAAAAGAAACAACCAACAAAATTTGTTAGTACATAACTATTATTATGTCTGTTACCAATGCCAACCGAAATTATTAAATATATAGTGTTTGATTTGAATAAATAAAAGAATAAATATTTAAAAAAGAAATTGTGTTTTTTTTTTAATTAGCGTTTTTTTGTCTCCTATTGGTTGATGCTGACTAACAGATTGGAATCTAGGATGCTCATTTCAGCCGGTTTAAGTCTCGTTATCCAGTGGATGTACATGTGTTCACATAGGGTGTTATAGTGTTTCCACCGAGACTGGAACCCTCACTGTTTCAAACGTCGAAGTAATATCTACTAGGCCACGAGGATCACTGGGGGGGGACATTCTTGTACACCCAGCGTCAGTTATTTCTTTGATTTTGTCGCATTTCCCCTTAGCGTTGTGCCGTTGTGCCACCGACACACACATTGGGTCCCGAGTGGAATACAGCGCTGCAACACCCTTTCTCCATTTCGTCCAGTTCCCTGTAGTCTTCCTCAACTGAACCTTTCGATTGCCCACAAACTTTCATCTCCTCCCCCACACGGATGATCTCCCAGTTGGGTTCCATTCGAGAATTAACCAGGCACGCGATGTCATCCAGTGGTCTCCTCAGTGTGTGTGTGTGTCCCCGATCCATCTCCATTTTGTTTTGGGATATTTGTTGAAAAATATGTTCTCGGTTAGTTCATCCCCAGGGTTCTTTGCAGCTTATCCGTCCTGACTGTCTGATCTTCAATAGACAGCCAGTGAAGGCAGCTGTTGATGAAAGTTTTTGCAGTAGCCTGTTGGAAATGCTTTCCAGGACGCGCCAACTCCCTGACCCATATAGAGGTAGAAGAACTGACTTAACATACATGGCACTATGATAATAACAATGTTGGCTTATTTAATACAGTAAATAAAAATAATAATATTCAATAATAATAATAATCTACTTTATTCCAAGACGAACAGTACTTATAATACAGAATGGAATTCTCAGCATTTGTCACAATATTGCATCTGATTTACTCAAAATATAAATAAAATTAAAAATTAAAATAAAATTAACCAGAGGAATTTGTCCACATTTACGATATAAAGTCAAAAATATTCGAAGTACGAATTGAGAATAATAATAGTAACAGTGAGTTTGTTTCAAACAGTATTGTCGATTCAGTTTGGAAATTTTAGCATGTTATAGATTATTGAATCTAATGTTCTGTTGATATAGCAGCATGGTGAGGGGAAATACAAAATTAACAGTTATAACACAGCTTAAATGATGTTCACACTTATAAGGGAAAAAATTGAGAGGATTATAAATATAAGAAGAGCAATAACAATAAAGCTTGATGTTGTAAGGATGGAGGAAAATGGTTTATTTAGTAGTGCAAAGAAGGTTAGTTAGTTCATACCTAACACTATTTTCATCACATAAAGTATGGGCCAAATATGGTATAGTGGAATTTTTATACTTAGACGTACGTGCATAAAGTCTTCTGGAAAGACTTCTTGTTTTACCTGAGGAGACACAAGGTTGGAGCTGCGGGTAAAGTGGGTGCTCACAGTCTGACAAAATTCCTTTAGCAAATTTGTTGCATGAAATCAAGTGCCTGTCAATGACGATGTCAACGATATGGCCCAATGGAATACTACTCGCCCTACTGACAGTCTTCAGAGTTCTACGAAGTATGACATATCTTTCTTAAGCAATCCAGGAAAGAATAAGCAGGGCTGAACAGTAAAGAAGAATGGGTAAGATGCACGAGTTGACAAACTGTAAGAGGAGGAGGTGTTGAGTTATGCCTGAGTGCCTTAACTTCTTAATGCAAAACGTCAGACGAAATATTCTTTTAGAAATCGCTAAGACATGGGAAGACCAGGATAGATCAGAAGAAAGAATTAATCCAAGATACTTAACTTCAGATTTGGTTTCTATATCATTATCATCAATTTTGCAATGGTCATAGGAACCAACAGCTTCATTTAGCTTTCTTTTACATCGGAAACTGAAATTAACAGTCTGACATTTTGAAGGATTTAGTTTAAGGCCATTAGATGAAGACCATTTGCTAACTCCTGATAGAGAGCTGCTCATCTAAGTACAGTCTAGCTGGGAGTTAACAGACATTGAAATAGTTAGATCATTGGCATACTTAACAAAGTTCATTTCATCACCAGAGTGAGGCAAGTCATGCAAGAAGAAAGAAAACAGAAAAGGAGAAAGGACAGCGCCTTGAGGGACACCAGCCTCAGTAAGCAATAAAGTGAACGACTTCCCCTGACATACAGTGTACTGCTTTCTTCCTGAGAAAGTAAGAATGCAGCCATTTGACAACCCAACAGTCAGTTTGAGTTTCAGCAAGCTTGCTGAAACTTTATTCCAAAAACAGTACTTAGAATACAGAATGGAATTCTCAGCATTTGTCAAAGTATGGTTTCTAGGGTTTTGAGTCCCAAACTAGACTGAAGAAACAGCTGTCCAGTACTCCCAGCTTGTTTTCCAATGGTTCTCTAACCGATGTCAGCTCATGATGAAATCCTAGTTGGCAGCTGTTCACGCATAACCTCTGGAGCATATTCCTATCAAGGTAGTAGTCCCTTAACAATCAGATTTTCTTATTTTACTCCACCAGCATTGATCGTGGGAAATGTTTCTATCTGCGAATGACTATGAGTCGCTGTTATTATTTCTACTAGACTTTTATTTGCTGTTCGTCAGTGAAACCAAGCCGATAGCAGGGTTTATTATATCGGACGCATTGCTTGAGGAGACAAAGTTGATTGTTGACTGAGTTTGCATATTTTAACGCTGTCATAATTCCAGATATGCTAAGAATCATCTGCTGGATTTCTTGCCGCATAATACAGTGAATCGCCTATTCATCACACATCACTGATGATATATTCGAAGTGGGTAGAAAATTCTTTGATGTCAAACTGTCTCCAGTACTCATGAATACAACCAATAGCTTCTGGAACACATGCGACCCTATTTATTTTACATACTGACTTATAAATCTAAGTAATGTATTAAATTAAGTATTTTCTTCATTTGTTAATGTATTAATATGTGAGCTTAACATCTGTGCTACACTTATTTTGAACTCCCGCCAGAGAAACACTGGTGGATTTATTTGTAAATTAGCTTGTTATAACACAAGGGAATTGTCCTTTTCATCCTCTCTTATTTGAACAAAATCTCATTCCTACTTTATTTAGAAATTACTGGCTGTATATTTTGAGGTTAAAGACTTTCTTCTAGGACATGGTACTCAAGACAAATATTCTAAAACCAATCGTCAGTAGAATTTCGTATTTTAAACTAAATCCAGCCTTTATACAGGCAGTAATGTTTGTTAAATTCAAGCAGTCACTTGTTATATTGAAGTAATAACAATAACCATTATTTGAAAGAGAAAACAAGAACAACAGTGTGGAATAAGATGTTACCATCATTGCTTATTTCGTTAGCTTTCATCAGCTGCTTACAGGCCAAAGTCATTATTAAGTATATCTACAGAAACAATTTTGACATACATTCACAGAGTTCATTTTTTAACAAAAAATCAATCAATCAATACATGCATAAAGTAATTATATATATATATTTATATATATATATATATATATAATATTAAACACTATTCTGAGCAATAATGATCAAACACATTGGAAACTTTCGACTTTACGTAATCAGACGAAACAGAGGGTGAAATCATCCAGTAACTAGTCTGGGCAAGGAAAGAGTAATTACCGCTTCTTTATGAACGCCTAAATCGGGTTTCAGGCGGTTGGTGGAGATTGTTTCAGCAAACATGAAAAGAAATGCGCTCCTTTGCCTAGTGATAATTTCGAACGATCTTGCGACGTCCACCTCATGACCCGACTTATGCATTCAGAAAGAAGCGGTTATCAGTCTTTCCTTGCTCTGCCTGGTAACTGGATGTTTTCACCCTCTCTTTCAACTGATTATGTAATGTCGAAAGTTTTCATTGTGTATGATTATTATTGTTGTTTGGGATAAAGTGTTTATTATTATTATTAGCCCTGTATGCCTATTTTGATTGGTTGGTTTTTGTTTAAAAATGAACTCCGTTCAAGTATGTTAAAAACTGTTTCTGTACATAAACTTAATAATGTCTTTGGACTGTAAGCAGCTGACGAGGAGACAATAGAATAAGCAATGACGGTACCATATTATTCCACACAAACCACTGTTGTTCATGCTTTATTCGAATCCATTATTATTATTGTTTCCTTTAATTCCTAGAGGAACATAGGGTTTCAGCCGCGTGTCCCCATTGCGTTCAGTTCTCTTCACCTGGCTCCAAGTCTGCCCACATGCTTTCATCTCCTCTTCGCGTGACCTCCTCCAAGTCACCCTTGCACTGACGACCAACTCACCACTTCCCTTTCGGGTTCCACTCGAGCAATGGCTTGTCTATTGATGTCACTTGATGGTTTCCTCAGACTATGGCCAATCCAACTCCATTTCTTCCTGCCTATTTGTTTCACAATCGGTTCCTGCTGAGTTGGTTCGCTCATTGTCAGAGATTGCTGTTGATCTTTTCTGGCCACCTGATCTTGAGTAGCCAAGTCTCTGATCCGTATGGTGAGTAGCACTGACTTCACATTGGAGTTGAAAATCCGGACCTGATTATATTCTTCCTGAATGCTGTTGACCTCCACACAGACTTGAGAGTAGTGAAATCTTGTCTTGCTTTCCCAATGATCCTTGCTTTGATATCCTCGTCAGTTCCGTCTGCCTGTAGTTGAAAGGATGCTTCCCAGGTAGGTAAAAGAGGTTGTTTCTTTCAGGTTCCTTCCATTTATGCTGATTGTTGTCTGTTGTTGTTGTTCTTGTCCAGGAATCTTTATCAACTCTGTTTTCTCTATGTTCACCCGAAGTCCCTCCTATCTTCTCTGGATGCTTCTTCTGCCAACTTGTTGCTTTTCACTTGCATATCTTCCAGTTTGTGGGAAATCAGACATATATCATGGGCGAAGTCCAGATCCTCCAAGTCCTTTTTTGTGTGGGTCCATTTTATGCCTGTTTCCTGATTGCCCGCTGTTTGTCGCATTATCCAATCTACTGCAATCATGAAAATCATTGGCGATAGTAGGCAGCTAGCTTGTCTTACTCCCGTCTTCACTTCGAAGGATTCCGTAAGTTTCCCGTTGTGGATTACTTGTCATGCAGCATTGTCGTACAGTTGTTGGATGAGATGTATAATTGTTGGTGGCACACGGTAGTAGCGAAGTAGTTGCCAAAGCACCTCTCGATCGACGCTGTCGAAGGCCTTTTAAAAGTCGATGAAGTTGAGATAGAGAGGTGACTGCCATTCCAAGCTTTGTTCAATGATGATCCGTAATGCGGTGATCTGATCAATGCATGACTTGTTCCTCCTGAATCCAGCCTGTTCCTGTCGAAGTTTTTCATCCAGGGCATGTTTGATTCTCTCCAGGATAATGCGGCTTAGTATTTTGCTTAGAATAGACAGGAGCATAATTCCGCGACAGTTCTTGCATTGACTTAAGTCTCCTTTCTTTGGCAGTTTGAGTAAGTATCCCTTCTTCCAATCCTCGGGCACTTTGCCTTCTTTCCACACCTTCTCCAGTGGTGGCGTCATCAAGTCCGCTGTTGTCTCTCGGTCTGTTTTCAATGCTTCTGCTAGGATTCCATCTGGTCCTGCTGCTTTTCCAGCTTTTAGCATCTTGATTGCCTTCATGACTGCTGATTTCGTCGGGGGGTTGGTGTTCACTGGTAGCTCTGTCCCCGTCGTTGGTATTGTTGGGCGCGTTGTAGGTGGTGGTCAATTTAGAAGTTTTTTGAAGTGTTCAGCCCAGTGTTTCCTTTGCTCCACTTCTTTGGTGAGTGACTTTCCATTGTAATCCTTCACCAGCTTGATTTGTGTCAAACGTTTGCCCGATAGGTACCTAGTTGTTTGGTAGAGTGTTGTGAGGTCTCCTTTGCCTGCAGCTTGTTCTGCTTCACTTGCCATGGCTTTATAATACTTTCTTCTGTCTTCCCTGGCACTCTTCTTTACTCTTTTGTTCAGTGTCTTGTAGTTTGCATTCAAATCCTGTTTTTGTTGCTCGTCGGTGCACTGGAGAATCTTTTGTTTCACCATGCGTCTCTCTTCTATCAGTCTCCAAGTGTCCGTAGTGAGCCACTGTTTGTCCTGTCTGTTCTTTCTGCCTAGAACTTCCATGCAGGTTTGACTCGACATTGTTTTCAAGTTGTGTCAGTGCTTTTCGACGCTGACCTCTTCGCTAGTGTTGATTTGTGTCTCGGCTTTGAAGATGTGAATATGTCCTTTGTGTCCTGGTCCTTCAGTTTTTGAGTGTTGAACTTGGCTTGTGGTCTCTCTGCAGGGGAATAAATATATGAAATAATCAGTATTATTGTTTGCTCTGTTCCAAACCAATATTTATTATACGGCATGGAATTCTCAGCATTTGGTACAATAGTGTATCTAATTTACTCCAAAGAAAACGCTACATAGTATAGGTAACAGAAATTGATAATAGCAACGTTTTTGGCATTAACACTAATAATAAATTCACAAATGTATAAAAAGTATTAAAAGGTAATGATAATAATAACTAAATTTATAAAATAATAGAAATGGTGTCACAATAATTTACAAAGAGGCAAAGATAAAAGAGCCGCTTATTATTATTTTGCTAATTACATAGTAACTTCGTAAGTTTCACGCTTAACACTATCTCTGTTGCATAGAACGCTGGCCAAATAGGGTATCGTTGAGTTTTCACACTTGGTTGTGCCAGCGTTTAACCTTTTTTTCGTGTAGATCACGTTTATGCCGGAAAGTGAAGTTAACTGTGTGAAATTTATGGAGATTTAAGGTGAAACCACTTAGCTCTGACCACTCCCTGGCTTGTGTTCAACAAAAAGCTATTCAGTTTGAAATTGTCAGATCGAAACATGACGCATTAATCGAAGTTGATTTCTTTCGGAAGAGTCAGGTAATGAAAGAAGAAGAGTTGGAGAAAGAACAGCACGTTGAGGAATTCCAGTTGCAGCAAGCAGGGCAGAGGAAGATTCGCCTTTATATACAGCATACTGCATTCTGTTCGAGAAATAAGAATGCAACCAGTTAACAGCCCAGGACCAGATTTGGGTAAGGGGAAGCTTATTTGATAAAAAGCATGTGAGCACGCAGACAGAAGTGGATGTGGCTGCTTTATTCAAACAGGAAACAATATTATGGTATAAGACGGAAGTATCATCTGAATTACTTCTGCCCGGTTTATGTGTAAACTGTTTAGGGTCATTAAAACTTTTTCAGGAATGTTCATGGTTGAGTAAAAGAAATTCCTCCATTAATTTCAAAATAGCACAAGGAACTGTAATGGGTCTACGTTTCTTTGGACTTCAAAGAAGTCAGGGGTTCAGGAAAATTCTGGGCAAATTACAGTACATATCAGTGACTATGACATATGCTAAGTGGCTATCCTAAAAAATACTTAGTGAAGCTATGACATGAGCGACGTAGTTGGTCTTACACTTACAAAAGGCAGGTAATTCCATCAGTAAAGTTATAAACCTTAGTTCTTCGGAATAACTGAGATATTTTATGTGTATATCCATGTCGATATAGTTGGCATAGTAGTAGAATTAGACAAGAAGCATTTTAAGTATTCTAGATGACACTTTATTGATCTCCATCTGTCTTTGTAGCCTACAATACACACAGCAAATTGCTTAACTAAGACCTGTGAGACAAATGAAACTACAGGTTCAACACTGTAGGTAACATGGTTCAGAATTATCCACTATGCTACAACTGAATGCTTGCTTCATTCGTACACTTCACTTAACTAACGACCTCCTACCGGATTTTTTTGACAAACTGAGTTGGTTTCAACGAGGAACTGCGCAGTGTTCCCATTTCCGTTTAGTTTCATCATAAATGTACTAATGGCATTGACGCTAACTAACTTCAGTGACTTAGGAATCGATTTGTTATCAAGGGACAGGTGATATAGTCCTCCCGGGTGGAGACGCTGATAAAATGCGATCTCCTGCACATCTTCAGCAGTAATCTTCGCATGACTGCATGCAATTCTCTCTCGTCAGTCGTATAATGATGCTACGAAAAGATAGGGAGTGAATTGGTAGAGTATGTTGATCACTTGACTTATTTGAGAAGTTGCATCAGCCCTAATACTCTAACTGAAATCTCATCACGGATAGATACAAAGGTCTCGTGTAGGATTTGCCAACCTGCATCATCTCTGGCGTAAATGTGATATCCAGCTTGCTATCGATCAAACGACCTATGTACTCCTTAACATTTCGTTGTATCCTGCTTTATGGTTGTCAGACATCGCCGTCGACGGTGGAGGATATGGAAAGACTAGCTGTCTTTCATCATCCGTGTCTCTATTCTATCTCCTTTGTCAGGTGGTATAATATCGGGAGCAGTATTGAGGTTAGGTATTGAGTGTTAGGTCGGTGTAATATTTCAAAATTACTTAGTTATTTTGATCAAACAGACTTTTCCGTTATCGATTTCTCCAAATGAATTTATCAGCTTGAGTCAGTCAAATGGTAGCTGGAAGGAACTGATACCCACTGCACAAAAAGTGATCAGCATAAATCACTAGAATTCAACTGCAATGCTGTAATGCCTTACACTGGAGTGTGCAACTCCTCAATTTCATCGACGATATTAACACTACTGCGACATTATGCATACCTGACTGACGAATTTTTAAAATACAAACAAACTCACCTTCTTATTTCCTTGTGTCAGCCATTCACTGATATAGGATACATGTGTCTCACTGCAATCACTGAAAGCCACATGAAACGTGTTCATCGACATGGCTAAAATGAGCCGGAAGCAATCAATATTTATCTCAAAAATTACTATTTATTTATTCTCATTTTATGTCTTTACGTTCCAGCTGGAACATGGGTGTTCAAGCTAGCTAAACCTTTGAGGTTACGGTAGCAGTCATTTTGTTTTTACGGGGTGGGGTTGCTAGTCTCATGTCCAACCTTCCCTATTTACCAGCCTTACTACCAGCTGAGAGAGGTTTACGAGTACGTCGGTCGGGGATCGGATCCTGGACCACGTGCATGGTCGGCCAGCATTCTATTCCTGAATCACCAAAGCTCCCCTATCTTAGAGATATTAGGGTGAAATGTAACCGCTTAAATTTAGACAGTCAATACAAATAATATTTCTGATCTAGACATTTTTGTATGAACCAATAAAGCAATATGAAAATCCGAATCAGTTATGTGTCTTTATGGTGTTCAGGTCACCTTTAGTTTTATCAGTAAATTGTACTAATTTATTATTATTGTCTATCCAGTCACGTCAGTCAAAATTGCATGGATGGATTACAAAGTATCCATTCACTAAGTTGAAGAGATAAACGTTTTATCTGAGCCAACGGACATAAATGAATACGTCTCTAAAACATAGATTACCTGTCAATAACCTGTTTTTAAGTGCAGTCCAAAAAAATAATAAAACACTCGTCTTCATTCATTTAACCGTAGCATCGTCTGAATAAACAACTTTGGTGAGACATAATTTATGTAAACGACGAGGTGGTCATTAAACGGTAAGTTTTATGTGAAATCTATATTTGAAGTCAGAATCATGCATATCTACTATTATGAATCTAAAAGAGACTAATGTTCGCACTGAAGTCGGTGGGACTGCTGTTTATCGCATTTTAGATGATGTGATGTGCCTAATCCTTTGTTTGTTCGATGCAGACTGAATTCTATCAGTCAGGTTTGAAGTGTGGCCACCATCTCTAGGTAGCTCGCCATCACGGTGCACATTGATTTGATGATATTAGATAGTTGGAGGCAATCGGCCACAGGAAGCCTTGCTTGACCTGGGTTTCGTGCTAGTTGGCACTCACTAGTCAGCAAGGCGTATCTGCAGCCTTGAAGGAACTCATGTCCCTTCTGGGATTCGAACCCGCGTCACCCAGTGCTACCAGCAGTCATTGACGTTGCCACTGAGCTATTCGGGCTTGCGTCTCTGACTGCAGCATTGGGTGACGCGGGTTCGAATCTCGAAAGGGACATGAGTTTCTTCAAGGTTTGCAGATGCGCCTTGCTGACTGGTGAGTGCCAACTAGCACGAAACCTAGGTCAAGCAAGGCTTCCTGTGGCCGATTGCCTCCAACTACCTAAACTCACAGATTATTTTCTTCTACAGAAATGAGGTGAACAGCGTTATCACGTGTTTTTATTAAAACATGCATCCCTTTGTTTTGTTTAGCTATGAATTAGAAGTTCTGTCTGTCACTGAATAAATCTGTTGGTGTATCCCATGGAGGAAGGAGTCTATAGTGTATTCAGTTTGGAAGGTAATGTTGTAGGGAAGTGTTTTGTTACAAATGCACCACACAATGATGTAATACATCAGTTGGTTAAAGCAAATCACAAAGCGATAGATGACTGACTGCGTATCCTCAATAAACTCTGCATGTGTCGAGTGCACTGACCAATTCTTTACAGTCATATTACCTTCTAAATTCTTTTCCACACTTACTATCATCAATGAGAATGTAAGTCAGTTCAACAAATACTAGTAGCATAGGTAAGTATCCAATGTGTTCACTGTTTTCATGATACTTTCTTGACAAATCAGGCGTTCGTTTACTTCACAATTTACTTTTGTTGAATGCACTCGCATCCTGCTTTGGTACGTCGGTGGCATAGCGGTTAGGACGCTCGCCGACCATGCACATGGTCCGGGGTTCAAATCCCAGCTGGCGCACTCCTTTGCCTCGCTAAACCAGAAATAGTGCTGGTGAAGAGGAAAGGTTGGGCATGAGGCTAACAACCCCATCCTGTAAAAATAAACACTACTACAGAAACTTCAAGCCTCTAGCTTGAAGCCCTATGTTCCACTGGGGAACGTGAAGGATAAAAAAAGTGCGCTTGCATCCTGCTTTGTGCTGCTTTTTTTTCAGCTGACTCGCGCACTCCCTCGTTCATCACTTGAATGGTAGAATCATTACCTAAACGCTACAATTCTAGATTACAGATTCATCCAATGTTAAAATCTGTTTGGATAGTCATTCAATGTCGTGTTAAGCTATGCCATCAAAGGACAGATTTCAAAAGTCAATAACGATTAGCCTCTTCAGCTCTATTAAGTAACAAACAATGACCTAGATGAATCAGTGATAATCTGAAACCATTGTATTCAGTTGGTATGGTCTGTGTACAATTCCTCAACATTTCTGAACAACATGTAAACTTTCTTAATTGGTGTAAATGATGTTTTGATTCTCTGGACATTTTGTTTGATGTTCTTTTCAATGGATCACAGTAGGTATCCATTTGAGATGAGGATTTTCTTCAGTGAGTTCATTTCTTCTTCTGTAGCACCAGAACCGCAAATTCTGAAGGCTGACACTGCTTACCTTAAAGATTTTGTTTAAAATGAACACACTTAGTTTAAAGCGGAGAAATTTATCTGAACAATTGTTATCACCAATGATATTCCTAATTGTGGTGGACTCGATTATACGTCAGACAGTGGGAAACGAGAAGACAGCGATATCCTGGACAGACGTGAAGAACCTAGAAGAACTGGATTTCGCGCGTGGATGATTTGTGTTTCATGTCACACAAAATCGAAGACTTACAAGCGAAAACCGACAAACTGGTCGAAGAAGCAGCCAGCGAAGACAGGACTCCAGGTGAACATAGACAAGGCGGAGGTTATGAAAATAACCAACCAACAACAACAACAACAGCAACAACATCCAGCGCCAATCACCATCAACGGGAAGGATTTGAAAGAGGTTACTTCATTCACCACTTATCTAGGGAGCATTGTGTCTCAACCGCAGGAGGAACGGACGAGGATGTCAAATCGAGAATCGGGAAGGCGAGAAACACATTGATCAACCTGAAACCAATCTGGAAATCTTCTTCACTCAACTCAGCATCAACAACAAAGTGATTCGGATTTTCAATACAAACGTCAAGTCAGTCAGTTCTTCTATACGGATGGATCAGAAACTTGGTGGGTCACAAAGAATATTTCCAGATGGCCGGAAAGAATCACAAACAAGAAACTATGGGAACAAACAAAACAAGAACCAATCGCTCAACAAATACGCAGGAGAAAGTGGGGGTGGATTGGACAGTCGCTGAGGAGGCCGCTGGGTGACATCGCGCGTCAGGCCATCACTCAAGTGGAACCCTGGAGGGAAGCGGCGAGTGGGACGTCCAAGTGTGGGTGACATGGAGGAGATCGTGTGAAGAAGAGTTGAAACAGTATGGACAGAAGCAAGTGGAGGCGTGTAGTTGAAGCCCTATGTTCCACTAGGAACCCAAGGGAACAATAATAATAATTACATTATTAAATATCCTGTGACTTCATCGGGTTACGCGACACTAAGAAGTGGAAGATCTGTTAGCAAATGCTTTACGTCAGAATTTATCTGCCACTTATATATATATGTTATTTGTTAGAAGCCAGTCAATACTAAATAGACAGATTATTACTGTTATTCCCATGGGTTCCAAGTGTAACACAGGGCATCAACATCTCACCTCCATTTTCATCCTACTGTCTCTCCAATTCCTTATACGCTTTTATCTTCTCTTCACACAATCTGCTCCATGTCAACCTCGGAGGCCTAATCCATCCTTTTTCATTCAAGATTCAATCGACTGCCTGACGCATAATGTATCCAACGGTTTCCCTGGCGTATGTTCGTTGCAGTTCCACTTCCTTCCGCGTATTTGTTGCGCAATGGGTTATTGGTTGGTTCATTGGCAGGGCTCTCTAAGAAGAGTCTCTTTTCGGAGGCGAATTCATTCACTTAGCTGTTCAATCACATTTATATATAATAATTTGTGTATGTGTGTACATTACGATTGTCAAACAAAAATAAAATAAGTTAGGATTATCGTTTATGTCATCAAAATGTTTCAAAAATGTGATGAATAATCCAATTCTAACTAGGGGGTGAAGATTGGTAAGTATTGACAAGGGTAGTGTAATATGAAGTAGACTGTTAATGAAAGAACATGGAGAAAAGTATCGAAAATAAATTATGTAATAGGTAGAAAGAGTAAATCAAGATTTAGTTAAGAAAAATATATTACTAAAATGTCATACATAAAAATCCACGAATAGTTTCAGTAACAAATCAGTCGAAATTGGAATTATACCCAGGGTAGAAGGAGAAGGTGGAGAAGTTTCTTCTGTGTGCATAAATCAGGGTTTTCTATCGGGATCACTAAGGCTCCGGCAGTGCAGAGTATATACCGAAGCTTACAGTTTTCGGGAGGCCCTTTTCGACTCTGCAGATGGCCTTGAATGAATCCTCCTTGCATATTGAGTGACCAGTGTCGAATATATATACATTCAGTTATAGCACTCTTTATTGCTCCACTGTTACCTTTTCGTAGCCAAGCGGGATAATGTTGTTTGACCCTCTTAGATAACAAAAGTATTCATTCAGATATCTATAAAAGACAAAATAATCGAGGAAAGAATATTCTTTTCGATAAATTCCTCTTCCGGCTCTACAAATATATACATGGATATGTTTATATACATAGAATATCCTAGAATAATAGTCAATAACAATATTAGTGTTTATTAAATAATAATATCGATTTGTTAAGTAAGATGACAATGGAATTACAGTTCATTAAAGATGCTTAAATTATAATAATAATAATAAAGACATGTTAGCGAATAGAACATCAACTAAAATTAGGAAAATTCCACAAAAATTCAGGATCATTCAAACCTGCGTGGCCAGGGTAATAATAATGACTGAACTAACTTCTTTTGGATGCACAAATTAGGATTGTTTATATGGATCCGAACAGTAGTAGAACTCTTAAGGCAAAATTGAGGTTCGTTGATATGCGGTAAATGACCCTGAAAGCATGGTTAACGTCAATCTTGTATTCTATATCCACACGACGAGACAGAATAGCGTTACGAATAGACTTTGCTTGTCCTTTGCTTAACCACTAAGCAGGGTGATGTTCGGAAATTCGACGAGAAACACGCCTAATTGTACGGTCTATGTAACTGGCTCACTCCACAGGAGCAGTTAAATTGGTAGATACACATGGAGTAGGAGGCGAAATTAGGCAGTTTGTCTCTTACTCCCGAACGCAAAAGAGGAGTGGTTTTAAAGATACAGCATAATTCAGCAGCAGGGAATGCTCTTTTTACCGCATTTCTAAGGCGCTGTGTTAGTACCTCTCTGGTGTTGTCTCGAAGGAACTGCATTTGTATGAATAAGGCCTTTTTGTAACTGTTGGTAACTTCGGCTGCTTTGGTTTCAGATTCACATTCTTATCGATAAACCTTTCAGGATAACCATTTTCACTTAGCAACCGTTTAATATTCTTAAGTTCCTTGTCAAGATATTCATCCGAACAAATCTCTCTTGCCCTGTGGATCAAGCACTTTATTAGATTGCGTTTGTATTTCAAGGGCATATGTATCGAGCGACCTATATATCCCGCTGCACATGAGCGAGTAAATTGGTAGAAAAACATGGTTCTCTGTTATTGAATCCTTTCTGTCCATCTGATCTTCAATATGGAGTCAGAGAAGGCAGCTATGGCAGAAAGAAAACTGCAGCCTGTTAAACAGTCAGATTGACGTGGTCTTCCAATTTCTGAAAGGACGTTCATGATGCTGACCTCTCTAATGCTTACTAATAAACACAGTTCTCTAACGCCCTCTCCTCCGGATTCTCGTCACCTGCTTGAGTTGAATGGCAGAGCTCAGAGCAATCTGTTGTGTACTACTGGATATTAGATGTTGGTTCAATTAACGTGTTGTCCTAAAGTCTTTTATCTTGTCTTCTTTTATGGGTCAAGCATATCGGATATATATATATATATATAACCAATCTGGACTTCGCCGATGATATATGTCTGATTTCCCACAAACTAGAAGATATGCAAGTGAAAAGCAACAGGTTGGGAGAAGAAGCATCAAAGATAGGCCTTCAGGTGAGCATAGAGAAAACAGAGGTGATGAGGATTCCTGAGCAACACCAACAGCAGCAACAACAACTGACAACAATCAGCATAAATAGGACGAACCTGAAAGAAACTACCTCCTTTACCTACCTCGGAAGCATCGTTTTAACTACATGCGGACGGAACTGACGAGGATTTCAAAGCAAGAATCGGAAAAGCAAGACAAGCTTTCACTACTCTCAAGTCTGTATGAAGGTCAACAGCATTCAGAGTCAAATATAAGATCCGTATTTTCAAATCCAATGTAAAGTCAGTGCTACTATACGGATCAGAGACTTGGCCAGCGCGTCATAAAGAGCATCTCAAACAAACTACAGACCTTCATTAACAGTTGTCTTCACTCAATACCACTCAAGATCAGATGGCCGGCCAGAAAAGATCAGCAACAGAGATCTCTGGGGGCGAACCAACCCGGCAGGAACCGATTGTGAAAGAAATAGGCAGGAAGAAATGGAGGTGGATTGGCCATACTCTGAGGAAACCTCCAAGTAACATCACTAGACAAGCCATTGCTCGAGTGGAACCCGAAAGGGAAGAGGCGAGTTGGTCGTCAGTACAAGGGTGACTTGGATTAGGTCATGTGAAGAGGAGATGAAAGCGTGTGGGTGGCAGACTTGGAGCCATGTGAAAACTCTAGCAGAGAACCGAACGCAATGGAGACGTGTGGCTGAAGCCCTATGTTCCTCCAGGAACTAAAGGAAACAATAATAATAATAATGTTAAATAACATCCTAGTTTTTTAATCCTCCAAATATATCTTGTTTATGTTCGATACAACAGTTCATTTACACAGTCATATCTGAACAATGAATAAACACAGTGAAATTGTAACAAATTATTTACACAACTGTAACTTCTGACGTTATCATAATTAATCGTTGATCGTGTACTTTGGCCTTATCCATTTGTTTGCTTTGTTTTTATTTTACTGTGTTTCCTTGGGGGTTAGGAGTTGGTGGTTAGAGGAGGGAGGTGGTAAAAAAAACATGCTGACATATCAGTGGTATATCATATGCTGTATCAGTTTGGAGGTGGTGCACCAACTACTCTTTTTATTATTATTATTATTATCATTAATAATAATTTTCTTACCCCTGGCGTGCTTACTACTTTCAAAGTTCACTTGGAATCCATATATTGTCTTTTCACAGTAACATTATGAAGTTCAGTAAGAAAGGAATGAATGTGATTCAGTGTATCTGGTTGCCAGCCAGCTTACAAACTGCATTGAACTGAACGCTTTGTTCAAACACTACCAACACTAAACATTAATTGGAGTATGGTATTGTCAAATAAGTTATTAGAACAGTCATACTGTGGAATAGATTCACGCCCCCTGATGAACACTGAGCTTTATCCTCAGAATGACCTTTTTTACTTGTTGGACACCAGGAAATAACTAATGTCATGCATCCGGTGCCTAATTTGGTGTAGATGGTCAGGTTTCCGACGTGATAACCATGCTAGTTGACTCGCCACTACGGTGCAGTCTGAATAATTGTTAGATGGTTGGAGGCGATCGGCACATTCTGGGGTAAATTATTATTATTGTTTCCTTCAATTCCTAGAGGAACATAGGGCTTCAGCCGTGCGTCTCCATTGAGTTCGGTTCTCTTCTAGAGTCTTCACCTGGCTCCATGTCTGCCCACACGTTTTCATCTCCTCTTCACATGACCTCCTCCAAGTCACCCTTGCACTGACGACTAACTCACCGCTTCCCTTTCGGGTTCCACTCGAGCAATGGCTTGTCTAGTGATGTCACTTGATAGTTTTCTCAGAGTATGGCCAGCCAATTCATCTCCATTTCTTCCTACCTATTTGTTGCACAATCGGTTCCTGCTGCGTTGGTTCGCTCATTGCCAGAGAACCCTGTTGCTGATCTTTTCTGGCCGGCCATCTGATCTTGAGTATTGAACGAAGACAGGTGTTAATGAAGTTCTGTAGTTTGTTTGAGATGCTCTTTATGATGCGCAGTGAAAGTCTCTGATCCGTATGGTGAGTAGCACCGACTTCACATTTGATTTGAAAATCCGGATCTTATTTTTGATGATGAGTGCTGTTGACCTCCACACAGACTCGAGAGCAATGAAAGCTTGCTTTGTCTTCCCGATCCTCGCTTTGATATCCTCGTCAGTTCCATCTGCCTGTAGTTGAAACGATGCTTCCCAGGTCGGTAGGTAGGTAAAGGAGGTTGTTTCTTTCAGGTTCCTCCCATTTATGCTGATTGTTGTCTGTTGTTTTTGTTGCTGTTTGTGTTGGTGGTGTTGTCCAGGAATTTTCATCACCTCTGTTTTATCTATGTTCACCTGAAGTCCCTCCAATCTTTGATGCTTCTTCTGCCAACTTGTTGCTTTTCACTTGCATATCTTCCAGTTTGTGGGAAACCAGATATATATCGTCGGCGAAGTCCACATCCTCCAAGTTTTTTGTGTGAGTTCATTTTATGCCTGTTTCCTCATTACCCGCTGTTTGTCGCATTATCCAATCCACTGCAATCAGGAAAATCATTGGCGATAGTAGGCAGCCTTGTCTTACTCCTGTTCTGGCGTAAATTGGCGAAGGTGATCAGAGGATACAAACAATAACCCTCAAAAATCGATAAAAAGAAACAGTGTCGTTGATTATTTAGGCATAAGGACGGTTAAAAGCTTTAATAAGGTTTAGTTATGAGAAGTCGCAAAACATGTAAGTGAAAGTAGGTTTAGGTGGTTTGAATTGATTCACCTCCCTGATCTGGGTTGAACCGCCCACACCAATGATGACCATATCCCCAAAGGAGAGAAACGGACGTGTGGTGCTTAGATTGTTTCACTGTGGCTAAATGGCAAGCACTCCTACTCATAATAATCAATCAGAAATATGTAACATGAAAATCACTAATAGCTGAGTGGTAGATTGTTCACCAAAAGTATTCACATTCCTGGTTCACACTGTAGAAGTATGTGAGACAGCAGTTAAACCACGGGTATGATGAAACTCAGTTTTCACTAGCCTCCCAGTTTCAACAATTTTGAAACGTATATTCAAAATTCGAGTCGCCACAAGTAAAGTGTATCCGCCACACAATTGATGCAATAAATATTATTATTACTATTCCCTTGGGTTCTGAGTGGAACATAGGGTTTTATTTTCTGCTGTCCTCTTGAACCGGCTCCACAATCTCCCATAATCTCTAATCTCCTGCTCCTCACATGATTTCCATGTCATCCTTGCAGCGACGATCTACTCATCATTACCCATTTTGATTTCAATGGAGCGATGACCTGCATTGCCCGCGATGTGATCCGGCGGCCTCCTCAACGTATGTCCGATTCATCTCCATTATATTCTGCATATTTGTTAATCAGTTGGCTCTTGGTTGGTTTCTTCACAGCCAGAGTTTCTTGTTGCTAATTCTTTCTTGACACTTGATTTTCAATACAGAACAAAGGCAGCTGTTAGTAAAAAGTTTGTAACTTGTTGGAAATCCTCTTTGTGATGCACCATGCTTCTGACCCATGTAGTAGAACTAACTTAACATTGGTGTTGAAAGTCTGAACCTTGCTGTTTATGCGGAGATGGAGTGTAGAAGATTTACAAACTTGTTTCGGGTTGCTGAAGGCCTATCTTGCCTGTCCGATTCTGGATCGCTGGCTGGCTTTGACACTTTCATCCGTTCCGAATTTCTGTGGTTGAAACCATTCTTCCTAGCCGGAAAAGTGAGGAAAGTAACATCTCTCAAATTTCTACTGTTGATGATGATTCGTGCTGGTTGTTGTCGATTTGTCGGTTGGTCGGTTGGTTATCTTCATCAACTTCGTCCTCACTGTTTTCTCCTGGACTCTTTTGTTCGCTGCCAGCCAGCCAGCCTCTTCTGCCAGTTTTCTGCTAGTTTTTGCCTGCCTACAAGTTTTCGAGTTTGTATAACATTAAACATAAGTCGTCTAAGCATGAAACCCAGATCTTCTAGAGTCTTCTTACTGGTCAGTGCAGCGTATTCCTGATTCCTCTCTCCCCACTCACATTCTTTTGCATAATCCAGTCCACTGGGATTAAGAATATCATCGTCGGTGACAATGGGCAGGCGGCCTTTGAACGCCTCTCTGAGTTTTCCGTTGTGAATCACTTGACCACCCATTGTGTTTATCAATTAACATATGTGTGTGGGCACACGTACATAGAGGGGGACCCATAATCATATGATTATGAGCAGTAATTTGTGCTCGAAACGTGGTCATCAGTTAATATTACTGTACAACACTGTGTGATTTTATAAAAATAAAATTTTATCTATGATGGAATTATACTCTACCACAGTGCCCAAGTTTTATCCTTATATTAATATTGAAATCAACCTTGTGACTCCTCTCTATATTGCGCTTCGCTAAAGATGATGTTGGACATCTATTTTTGGAATCAGTTGTATCTGGCGATTTTATTGTTGCTGCAACCACTTTGGGATATGTTCTGTAGCCTTAACCTGCACAGACCGGTGAATCCTCCCTATGTACGTGTGTCCACACATTATCTATCACAGTGACCAGGTTTCATCCTTATATTAGCAGGACCGGTGGAAATCTGAAGACATCGATTCATTGAAAGCTGTCATTCAATAGTCAGCTGGCAAGATTCTATAACTGGGTACCTTCCCTCGTTATCCAGCTAAGGGAAGTAAAGGTGTGCGCCGGCCGGGATTCGAACTCCGGACCGCGCGCATGGTTAGCCAACGCTCTACCGCACAAGGTCCAGCTTACTCTATAATATTTTAAACCCCTCTCTTTCTTACCCACACCTTCGCGTCATCTGCCTATCCATCATTTGTGATCTTAACCTGTACACAATCTGACCTATATTGTAATAACTCATGCCACCTTGCCTTCTACATAACAGTGTATGACAAGTAGGCGTGTGATCAGAATGTCTGAAATGGGTTACGCAAATACCAGACAATTGCTAGGAGTAATAGTGAGACAGCATTAAATGTCCACTTGAAATATACACTATTATGCATTTGTCATCTTTGCATTCTGGATCAAAAATGATTTTAAGTCAAAATTTACATTGTTCAACTGAAAGACAGAAAGAGCACAAAAATCTCTCATAAAACACTTTCATTCTATACTCAATACCATAGGTGAACAGTCTTCATAAAGTACAAGGAAGACAGAAAGAAAGAAAGAAAGACAGATAGACAGAAGCAAGTGAAGAGAAAATCTGATTAAACAGTGTGCATGTACTTAATCGTGTTAATCAAATGGTATTTTATAAATTCACCTTAAAAGGTAATAAATAATAATCATAATAAAATATCAATGTGCAGTCAGTTCACATTCCATTCCATTACATGAGTAGGTTGTACTTTTAGGGGAGATTAAAATTGCAAGTTCTTTTAATAAATTTGGATGGCATTATCAGGAGACATGGTTTATCTGAAAAAAAATATGTCAGGTATTTGTCCATTACCTTTCGAACGACCTGATGCTTTACACATTTACTTGTTAGATCAATTTATATGAAAAATAGAAGGCTAATTAAAATTTAAAAAAAAATGGCAAAAGAATTAAGAATATGAAGGGGAGTGATAATAATGGTAATTACAGGTTTGATCATGAGAACCATTGGAAAACCTAAGAGTACACGACATCAGCTCCTTTCTGGTTTGTGACTCTTCGGCAGTACACGCCCACTGCACAGATTTGGACCCGGGACCTTCGAGTTGCAAGATAAGCACAGAAACCATTCAGCCAATTGTCCATCATTTCTAACTTGTGTTAATCTGCCAATTATAGAGTCCCCATCAATCGATGTCATGCTGAAGAGTCCCAAACTAGGACAACGGAAACAGCTGTCCAGTACTCCCAGGTTTTCCAGTGGTTCTCTAACTGATGTCAGCTCATGATGAAATCCTCCATGCAATCAAACAAAATCTCTACCAAACCAATACTTGAAAATTAATCTGATGCTCACTAGAGACTGGCCCTATTCAGGCAGTTAACCTGGGGTTCTAGTGGGAAGCCGTGACCGGTAGGGTACAGCAGGTTGAAGATGAGGCAGTAACTCATCGAAGAAGACATTGCGAAATGGTCGCGCTATGCCATGAATTGGCAGACGTTAGAGTTCAAGGACCATTGGATCGGGTCCCAGTGGCTCAAGGGTCTACGATCTCGCCTTGTAACCAGAAGGTCCTGGGTTCGAACCCTGGCGGTGGGTGCGTACTGATGAAGAGTCCCAAGCTAGGACGAAACAACTGTCCAGTACTCCCAGGTTTTCCAGTGGTTCTCTAACAGATGTTAGCTTATGATGAAATCCTGCATACAATTTATTTACATGTTCTCTCACCATCAGGCATAAGTTGACAATGCTACTCCTTATGTATGTGTCCGCATGCACACAAATTGGAATACAATATACGATGTGACATAATTACTAGTACAATGTTGAGATTTGTAGGAGAGAATGTTCCTGTCTTTAAAAAAATAATTATAGGCCGGGATGCATGGTAATTTTTACAGATGACTGAATTTATTTTGATGTTAGCGCCTCTATCTTTAGGACAGAGTGTACTGTGACCTTTGAAACTAACCTGACCACTTTGTCATTTCGAAAACTCTTTAAAAATTTTGGCAAAATGGACAAAACAAAAATGATTCATATAGACACAGAGAATGTTGATAATAGATGGTTGAAGGCGATCGGCTACAGGAAGCACAGCCTCACCTAGGTTTCGTGCTAGTTGGCACTCAACAGTCAGCAAAGCGTATATCTGCAATCGTCAAGGAACTCATGTCCTCATGTTCTGAGAGTCGAACCAGCGTCACTCAGTGCTACCAGCAGTAAGAGATATTACCAGTGAGCTAATCGAGCTCGTGACTGACCTCCTGTAGGACTGCATTGGATATTTTTGTTGGTTTAGATATTAGTGAGTAACTAGTGTAATGTGTCTATTCCTGCGTTTGGTGCAGGCTGAATTCCATCAGTTAAGTCACAATGCAGAGAGCACTGGAACGGTGAGCCACCCGGAATGGTGACCACATTGCAAACTTGACTGATAGAATTCAATCTGCACCGAACACAGGACTAGACATACAACATTAGTCACACAGGGAATATGGCTAAATTTCCCTACTTTGGAATCAATAGCTACAGACAGTATTTTCAAGGGTTAAGTCTGTAGGGTTTTATTGAATTGAAATCCTGAATAGAAGTCGGATCAAGAGGCTTTGTAAACCATACGGTGCTGGATAGTTGTCACCCATTCATGGTTTATTACTCCTCATCAGTGTGCATTTACTAACCCACTGGAACTGGAACCTAGGACTGTCACGTGAATAGGTTAATACTGGCTCATAGTTTCCAAATTCTATTGATTACTTTGGAATCCTCATATAGTAACCTGCTGTATCCCACTAATTAAGGGTTTTGTATAACCGATTTCGATGTAGAATGACTGTTTGGGGTGGTCTTAATGCTAAGACTTAGAAGTTGAAGAGTGCAACTCAGGTTAAAGCGGTTGACAGTGGCTCCAGTATGTATCATCTAATCATCTTTCAGATTCTAAAATTCCTGAGAATGTTTCCTTTGGCTATTCTGTATCCAGTATATCTTAACCGATCCTGACTTCGTTGTTCTTCACTTTTCATGTATAATCCCCATCCAGGCATTAATGAAAACAAAGCACGTAGATCAGAGAAGAGTCACTTTTCTGTGGCGAATTCATTTTCTTACCTGTACAATTAATTGCAAATATATATGGGTGATTTTGTATTTATTTATGAATTAAGTCTGTCAAACATCCAACATGGTTGCGAAAAGGTAATAGTGGTGCAATAAGGAGTGCGATAATTGAACATCTGGTTAACACTGATCATTCCATATCAACAAATGCCTCCTGCTTCAAAGTGATCTACAGAGTCAAAAATAACCTATCCAAGGCAATACGATTTCGCCTTCTTTGTATCGCTGAAGCTCTGACCATTCACACAGAAAAACCGGAGCTATGCATACAAAAGAGGATTACTAAACCACTTCTACTGTCATGGTAAAAACTTTTTTGATTTGATTTTTTTTATTTTGATGACTTAATTTTTTTCTTTGCCTGTTCTTTAATTGCTTATAATTCTTGTATTCATTTAGAACTCTTACGTAATTTCGTATTATCTACTTTGTTCCTATGTGCATTCTGAGTAAAACTCACTCCTGAAACAATTCATATTATCACATAACTTCTTTTAACAACTGTTTGTGACAAGTGATCACCTACCTTGTTTACTACCCTAATTTCACTAACACCCAATTTTCTTGACTGATTTTGTGTTATGTAACTTCAATTACCAATCTCCACCTGTTTAATTAAAATAATCATAACCAACTGTATTCTTGTCTGACAAACGTAATGTTCACATACATACAAAATAACCCATATATATTTGCGATTGTACAGCTAAGAAAATGAATTCGCCGCCGAAAAGAGACTCTTGGCTGATCTACGTGTTTTGTTTTCATTCTTCACTTTCTCTACTTCTGTGCCAATTCGAACGGAAGTACTTTTGTGCAAGTTTCCGTCTTGGTAAAACAGTTATTAGTCGGAAGTACACTGATAGTCAGTTTACGATTATTCGAGTAACTTTAAAATTAAATATCGTCATTCATTTTTAAAATTATTCCTTTAAGTTCCCAGTAGAACATACGGGGCTTCAAGCTACAGGCTTTAAGTTTCTGTAACATTGGCATTTATTTTTACGGGCTGCGGTTGTTAGCCTTATGCCCAACCTTCAATCTTTGCCAGTCCTATTACTGGCTTAGCTAGCGAGGTAAAGGAGTGCGTCGGTGCCCCGGGATCGAACCCCGGACCACGTGTGGTGTGGTTGGCGAGCATTCTACCGTTGTGCCACCGACGCATTATCGTCATTCATGTAATACAATAAAAATGTGATATACCGGTAACAGCTAAGGTGTAGGCGGAATATTTTGAAACATCATGTGTAAATATTTATCACCAAGTTTTATTGTCTCTCCTGAAAAAATATCCACATTTAATTGGTTTCAACAATCTGTGTGTGGATAGTGACGACTGAAACAGTTGACTAGTAAACATAAAAAAGCTTCTATGCAAATTACATTGCCATTAATATGATTAATAATTCAAACCATATTGACTAGTTGAAAAAATAACAGTCAAGCTAGTTAAAAGGAGCTCACCTACACAAGTTGGTAGGTGGACCCATAAATTATTCCGTAACTCTCTTCTGATCGATAGGTCTAATGGTTTCTTTTTTTTAAAGCAAAGTTACACTGACTCAACAATACAGTTTAGATATTGTGTCAGTTGGCTGAGAATAGTGCCATGCACAGAGAATGAACAACACCAATAACACTTCCGATATCTTTGTTGCTTATGCCTTGCAAATCAATGGCGCCATCCATAAATTAAATTCGCTAACTCTAACCTGTGTGTGTTGGCGATAGTCAGCCGACAATCATCAAAGCCCTTCGTTTTTAACAGGCTTCCTAACTAGTAACCATAGAAGTCAATCAAGTCAATCAGATAGAACTTTGGTGAAACGAGGTCAGTTGTATTTGTATTTCTCGCCATATTGTTTATAGACATAACAGCGGATATTTAAGCATTCATTATTTCTAAAGTTATTTGAATAATCAGAATAGAATGATATCGCTATACTCCTTCAAAAAACACTCATAATATATTTAATCCTTTATATTATTATTATTATTACTCACTATTACCAAGCAAGATCGTTCAAAATTATCAATAGGCAAAAGAGTTCAATTCTCCTCAAGGTTGTCGAAGCCATCTTCATCAAGCGCCTGAAACCTGATTTATGCGTTCAGAAAGAAGCGGTTATCAGTCATTCCGTACCATCACTGGTTACTGGATATTTTTTCATCTCTCTTTCATCTGAATGCGAAATGCTGAAAAGTTTCCAATGTGTATGATCATTATTCTTCGGAACAGTGTTTAATATATTGTTGTTCCCTTGGGTTCCTGGTGGCTTGGCTTCAACTGCACGTCTCGACTTGCTTCTGTCCATACTGTTTCAACCCATCTTCACACTATCTCCTCCATGTCACCCACCCTTGGACGTCACACTCGCCGCTTCCCTTTCGGGTCCCACTCGAGTGATGGCCTGACGCGCGATGTCACCCAGCGGCCTCCTCAGCGAGTGTCCAATCCATCTCCAATTTCTCATGCATATTTGTTGGGCGATTAGTTCTTGCTTTGTTTGTTCCCATAGTTTCTTGTTGGTTCTTGTTCTTTCTGGCCATCTGATCTTGAGCATAGAACGAGGATAGTTGTTGATAAAGGTATTCAACAGGCTGTTGGAAATATTCTTTGTGACCCACTGGCCAAGTTTCTGATCCGTATAGAATAACTGACTTACTTGACGTTTGTATTGAAAATCAAAATTCTGTTGTTGATGTTGAGTGACGAAGATTTCCAGATTGGTTTCAGGTTGGTGAATGTGTGACTGTCACCTTCCCGATTCTCGATTTGACATCCTCGTCCGTTGCTCCTTTGGTTTACACAATGCTCGCTAGATAAGTGAATGAGGTAACCTCTTTGAAATCCCTCCTGTTGATGTAGATTGGCGTTGGATGTTTCTGCTGTTGTTGTTGTTGTTGGTTGGTTATTTTCATAACCTCCGTCTTGTCTTTGTTCACCTGGAGTCCTGTCTTCGTTGCTTCTTTGACCCGTTTGTCGGTTTTCGCTTGTAAGTCTTCGATTTTGTGTGACATCAAACATAGGTCATCCACGCGCGAAGTCCAGGTCTTCTAGGTTCTTCACGTTGGTCCAGGATATCCCTGTCTTCTCGTTTCCCACTGTCTGACGCATAATTCAGTTTAATATATACATATATATTTTTGTATGCAAATATTGATTGATTTTTATTTTAAAATAAACTATATGCAAGTATGTTAAAATGGTTTCTGTAGATATACTTAATAATAACTTTGGCCTGTAAGCAGCTGAGCTGATGAGAAGCCAACGAAATAAACAATGATGAAACCATATTATTCTGCAAAAACCACTGTTGTTGTTCCTGCTTTATTCGAATCCATTAAGGTGAAGAAATGTATGAAACGTCTTTGACATCTTTCACGAGTTGAGCTCCTTTTTCCTCATCCTGCTGTAATCTAATTTCATTCGTTCAAAATACCCGTATTATTCTGTGGAGATTGATTAATGTTCTCATTTAAAGATTTTTTAAAGCGATAATAATGTTATTACTATAGATACATATCAGGATTTCATGGGATACTGTAGGGTAGTTTTGATAACACCTGAGTAGCACTCATCATAGTAGTAATAATAATGACTTTATTCTAAACGGTACTTTTGATAGAATATGGAAATTTCAGAATGTAGTATACAATATGACATCTAATTTCCTCTTTGCATTACACAGTAAGGGAGGATCATTATTTACACTGGGATTAATGTCAATAAGAACATGAAAATAAAATCGAAATTAAGTAGGAATATTGACGACAATAAAAAAAGGCCTATTTACTTACTGTTTAGCAGTAACTTATTTAATTACCTGCCTAACACTATTCTCATCACATAAAGTATGCGCCAAATAGGGTATTATTGAGTTTTCTATATTTAGTCATCCAAGCATAACGTTTTTTATTATTGCTACTAGACCCCTACTTGATGAAATGTAAGGAGAGAGTTGTTTTTTACAGAGACGTTGTTCAGAATCCGACAAGATGACATCTGCTAGTTTCCTGAATGAGTTCAAGTGACTGTCAACAGTAGTATTGACTGGTTGGTTTAGCGATACACCACTCGACCAACCGACAGCTTTCAGTTCACTATGTGATGTAACAAAGTCTTTCTTAAGTAGTCCAGGAAAAATTAAGGTGGGGAGCGATAAAGAAGAATGGGTAGAATACAAGAATTAATAAACTGTAATGTCAGAAGCTAATTGGTACCAGGCTGTATTAAATTCTTTACAAAGAATGTTAAACGAAATTTCTCTCTTTATAAACTAACAAGATATGGGAAGACGAAGGAAGAAATAATCCATGGTATTTAACATTCGACTTGGTTTCAACTTCAGTGCCTTCTATTTATGATACAGGAATCATGAGAATGGTTGAAGGATTTCATCATTAGCTGACATCAGTTAGAGGAACATTGGAAAACCACCTGGGAGTACCGGACAGCTATTTCGTCAGACTAGTCTGTGACTCTTCACTAGTATGCACCAAGCGCCAGGGTCCCAGCTCAGCACCTTCTGGGTACAAGGCGAGCTAGCTCGTAGATCATTCACCCACTGTGACCCCACCCGATTTAATGGCATATGAATTCTTACTTCTGCCAGCCAATTCATGACATAGCGTGACCACTTCTCAATGTCTTCTTCAATGAGTTACTGCCTCACCTTCAACCTCTGTACCCTACTAGAATAAGAAAAGAAAGACAAAATAAATTACAGCCATCTAATTGATTAAATGTTACACAGATTAAAGATTAATATTTCAGTAAAACAAAAAACAAAACAACAGAAAAGGCGTATTTTTTATTTTCTAGAGAACACACTGTTTATAACTGAAACGTGTGACTGCATGTGTGAAATATGATATTAGTACGCATATTGTTACATTGAATACTAATTAAGTCAATCAAAAGTTGCGAAAAGGGAATGATTACGTGCTACTCAGTTAATTATACGTAAGCACACATATATCTTTATGAATCTAATTTGGCACTATTAAATGTATCACATGGATTTAGAGTGTCCACTGAAAAACACTAGAGCTGTGAATGCCTTTTGCAATGCCACAATAAGCTTGTTCATTGGAATTTTAACGACATATCAGTCGGGACAAAATCCGAGTGTTGATCTTTATTCAAAGACAGAGAAACACAGTAAAGTTTAAGGATGCATATTTACTGTTGCCTGAATCACCAAGTGGATCCAGACCCATTGCTATTACCTCAGTATTTACAAAACTGATGGAAACATTGATCTAACTTAACCACCTTGAACCTTCACTGTTGGCTTTTAGCAACCCAAAAGCGTTCGTTTACAAACAGCGTAGATGTGCTTTAGATGTCGTTGTTGTCTTGCATCATAATATTATCTCCAGTTTAGACAGGGTGTTAGATATATGTTCTGTGGGTCTTCTTAGGTTACACATCTCCCTTTGACTATGTACCCAGGTCACTTTTATCAAGCAAGCTTCCTGAGACATAAACACGGGGCTGCATTAATAAATGGTTACATTCGTATTTCTTTGTCAGGAAAAAGTACTTACTGTAAACAGTGTCCACCAAGGTGGTGTTCTTTATCCTTTCCTGTCTTCTTTCTTCTTACATGACTTACTTGCCTCATTGGGATGACGCCGACTGTGTTAAATACGACGATGATCTGACTGTTTTCATGCTGTCTTCCTCTCAGTCACACTGTTCCAAAATGAATAACCGTTTATCGGAAATTAGTCAGTGGTCATTGTTGAATGGTCTTAAGCTAAATCTTTCCAAATGTCAGATTGTTAGTTTGACTTTCAGATTAAAACCTAATTCACATAAAATAGGGTGCAGCAGGTTGAAGGTGAGGCAGTAACTCATTGAAGAAGACATTGTGAAGTGGTCGCGCTATGTCATGAATTGGCTGGCAGAAATAAGAATTCATATGCCATTAAATCGGGTCGGGTCACAGTGGGTGAATGGTCCACGAGCTAGCTCGCCCTGTAACTAGAAGGTCCTGGGTTCAAACTGCTGTGTTGGGTGCATACTAGTGAAGAGTCCTAAACTAGTCTGACGAAACAGCTGTCTAGTATTCACAGTTTGTTTTCTGATGTTGAAATCCTCCAACTAGTCTAAATAATTCCACTCATGACCTTGTGTTGTGTATTTGTGGCATTATTTGATGATATTAGATATTTGGAGGCAATCGGCCACAGGGAGCCTTGCTTGACCTACGTTTCGTGCTAGTTGCCACTCACCAGTCAGCAAGGCGTATCTGCGACCACGTTGAAGAAACTCATGTCCCTACTGAGATTCAAACCCGCGTCACCAAGTGCTAACAGGAGTCAGAGACGTTACCACTGAGCTATTTGGGCTCGCCATTGGCCTCCTGTAGGACTGTAGTGGGTATTTTGATTGGACACTAGTAACTGACTATTGTGACGTGCCTAGCCCTTTGTTTGGTGCAGACTGAATTCTATCTAGAATGGTGGCCACATTGCAAACTTGACTGACTGATAGAATTCAGTCTGCACCAAAGAAAGGACTAGACACGTCACACTAATTACTAGTGTCCAATCAAAATTTGTGGCATTATTCAACAAGAAGTGAATGTTAGCATTAGTTATACTCTGTCTCCATCGGTCTAGATAACAAAATGACTAACAGTTGCCTTAAAGTTAGGTCAGAAACTGTCCTTTCTCAAATTCAGACACCTTACATTTACACCAGTGAGTTTACATAAGCGGCAGCTTGTGTTTTGTGCTACACACTGAAAGTGATAAACAAACACGACATAAAAAATGGAACATTTATTGTCTGGCGCCAAACAGCTTTTAATTTATCAAAGGTGAAACTGCATTTCAACAGCTAACTAGTCTGTCCAAAATATAGTTACATATAGAAATCAGTATTGTGTAATAAGTAATATATTTAACTGACTCGGCGTGGTATTCACTACATGTATCAACTTAGTGGAGTGTGTCGATTGTCTTGTGTTATGAGGTTCGCCAACCACGTACATGATCAGTATTCGACTCCCAGCTGATGCATTCCTAAGCCTTATTTAGCTGTTACGTAAGCCAGTTAAAAAGTGAATGGTTGGGTGGGGGGGCGGCCGACACCATTCTTCTCTGTAAAAATCTCACCACTACTGAAAACTAAAAGCTCAAGCATAAAGAAATGGAAGACAACAGCCTAGTAATCAGTATCCTGCGGTAAATTGGTGGACAGTGACTAGCAGTGGAATCCAGGATGCGTATTTCTTCCTGTTTGGAACTCGTCAGTTGGATGTACCTGCATTTCTCAGTGAGTGATGATGTTCCCACCGAGGCTCGAACCCAGTGACCATGGTTTCAAACGCCAAAGCGTTATCCACCAGACCACATGGGCCACGATAGCCACCATTTGTGCAATGGGTATCGGTAATTATATAATTTAATTAGGGCTTTCCTGTTGATTGATTGCGCATCCTGGATCCTCCTGCTAGTCACCATCCATCAATATATTTCAAGTTAAATAATCGGACATCATTTAAGCATCTGGATAAAGAGCTGACAACTCAACCTGAGCCCAAGCACTTCGGTCCAATCAGTCAACAGGAAAATCCAAACTAAGTAATCGTTTTAGGGAAAATATTTAAAAAAAAAGCAGCTTAGTGTATTTATATTGATAACTGATTAGATTACGGTTTGAGTGAGTTTTTCGTTATGTGTCCTAATCCCTATGGTTCCATTCTGGAGTGTGTATGTGTGTATTTTAGCTTGAACCTGGAAGCGCGTTAAGCATTTGCAGCATTCTGAAACTGCACTAAGTTTTTTCTTCTACAGTGGCTTTTGGTTTTTGTTTGCTTTTTTTTCTGCTGGTTATTAGTTCATGACAAGTATTGGTGCAACAAGTACACTCCGGTTCAAACCAAACCTACTCTAAGTTGTTAGGGTTGATTCAAAAATAATGAAAGTAAGAAGAATAAAAAAAACTATTCTGAAAAATGTATTTATACATTTTGCAGAATTCTCAGCATGTTCTGCCGCAAAGTATTTACGCCATATGAATTATTGATATAAGTACAAAACTTGGGCACTGTGGTGGTAGAGTATAACTCCATAATGGATAAGATTTTATTTTGATAAATCACACAGTGTTGTACAGTAATATTAACTGATGACCACGTTTCGAGCACATATATATATATATACGTATATATTTATCATGTAAAAATCCTTCAAACATTTGGAAACTTTCCAATAAACTTACAAGTAAAAAACAAATGTCTGTTGATGCTTATTCTGATGTTAATGCTTTAAACAAATCATTTATCATGAAACAAATTAATATGCCTGTACCTGATGTACCTAGTCAAGATAATGGTCACTTTCCGGGTTTTAAAGAAGAGGATGTACTATTATGTTTGAAATCTTTAAATCCAACACACAGCCTTGGTCCAGATGGTGTACCAGGCATTCTTCTTCAAAAGTGTGCAGACATCTTGTGTCATCCTCTTACTCAAATCTTTAATGCATCATTTAACAAGGAAACGGTACCTGCTGACTGGAAAGAAATCAAGGTTGTACCTGTACAGAAATCATCTTCTGGAGCAGGTATAAAGTTTAGACCGATCGCTATAACATCTCCTTTTTTGAAAACTATGGAGAAACTTCTTTTGAATACTCTTAAACCTTCTTTAAAAGCTTTTAGTGATCCTAAGCAGTTTGCTTATAAGTGTGGAAGAAGTACATTAGATGCAGCCATTGTACTACACCACAATATTGTTTCCTGCCTTGATAAGGGTGCTAAGTTCGTTCGAACAGCTTTTTTAGACTATACTGCAGCTTTCGACTCTGTTCCTAGGACACTTTTATTAGGAAAGATGATTTCAGCACAGACAGAGTCCTGGGCAACTAGATGGCTGTCTTCTTATTTTAAGGATAGGAAACAGCATACTGTTTTGGCTGGAAAGCACTCCACTTCTCAGCTAACTGAAAGTGGTGTGCCTCAAGGAGCAGTACTTTCTCCATTTCTTTTCTCTTTCTTTTTGCATGACCTTCCGAACTCACCCAATGTTAACTTCATTAAGTATGCTGATGATCTGACCATTTCTGTCCCTGTAGTTTCCACATCGGATTTTTCCCATATGAATGGCTTCTTAGCTGAAGTTAAGGATTGGTCTGGCTCAAATGGTCTTAAACTAAATCCAGCTAAATGTAATACTGTTGATTTCAGCTTAAGAAGTGAAAAAGACATGCATGGATTGATCCAATCTCATGATTGTTGTAATATTGATGGTACCATGATAGAGAGTAAGTCAAGTGTTTCTTATCTTGGCATTAGTTTCTCTTCAAACCTTTGCTGGTCGTCTCATATTCTTATAGTTTCTAAGAAAGTTTTCCGTCTGACTTATTACATAAAGAAGTTGAGGCACTCAGGTATAACCCAATCTCTTCTCATACAATTTATTAATTCATGTGTTTTGCCCATCATTCTTTATTGTTCTCCATTATTCTTCCCTGAGCTACTCAAGAAAGACCATATAATACTACGAAGAACATTGAAGGCTGTAAGTAGGGTCAGTGCTATCCCTTTGACTCAACTAACCGACACTGTTGTCAATAGGCACATGAATTCTTGTAAACACTTAGCTAAAGTTATCTTGTCTGATAGTGAACATCCTCTTTATTCACATTTGTTTCCTTGTATCTCTTAGGATAAGACCAGAAGAAATTTCATAAACATTTATGCTCATACTACAAAATATAAAAATTCGACCGTACCATATTTGGCACGAGTATTGTGTGAAGAGACAAATATCAGAAAAGAACTTTTACAACTTTTAAATCACTAACTAAACTATAAAATGTAATGATGCATATTATTGCATGTGTGATTTGTTATATTATTTATTTATTATTCACTATGACCTAGCAATGGTGTGATTTTGTTGAGGTGTTTATTTTTTTCCTATTAACTATCAATATTTTTTTAAACTTTTATACATTTATATAATTATAAACAGAGCTAAACCATTGCAATATGTAAAAGAAACGCTGAAAATTCCATGCTGTATATTGTTATTGCTGTGGAATAAAGTGATTATTATTGTTATATATATATATATTATTTGAAGCAGTACTGTTCTATCCCAAAACACCAGTTGATAACTTGGTGTGCTTTTTCTCCTGATCCTTAGAAAATCCCCTAGCAGTAGGGTGAAGCCTGTTTGAAAACATGCCTGAGTACACATTATAATTTAAAGATATAGTGGGATAATTAAAAAAAAATGGTTCTCTAACTGATATCTAAACGTGATCGAAGTCGAAAAAAATACAGACAAATACCTTGTCGCCAGAAAAACACATGATACGTACATCGGAGCATTTTTGAGAAACTGTGAAACCGACGAGCACTCCATGCAATTTGCATTAATTTCAGTCCACGCAAAACAGGTTTCCATGTTTGACAAGAGCTAATTGTTTTGCCTAATGCTCTGATGTCCCCAAATACAGCCACTGCTTAAAGTGAAATTGTGGTCACTCCCAGATTTGTATCGACGCCTTTTTTTATTTATTCATAGCATGTTCACCTGAGTACTTCTTTAAGAATAACAATTTAGCTTTCTTTTTGTCTCACCTTGCTTTTATCAACCCTTTTTGTGAAAAAAAGATATGTATATATGGATAAATTTTTTTGGTGTGTGATAAAATAATAATAATCACAAAAATTGCAGAGAAAATAAGACAAAAGCGAAAAGTCAGGTCAACAATTAACGCCGCCTAATGGAATGCACACACGTCTCTCTCTCTCGCTTCCTCTGTCTATTCTAGACTTGTTGTATTGTCCTGCTTAGTAAAAGAAAACGGCAAAAATTAAAAAAGAGATCAATTAATTTCAGGGTCATATAAAATCGGAACTAGGCTCACCTAATCAAGCTGATCAATCGTCAACTATGACTAGACATCCAATGTAAAGTGAAGTAGGTAGTAGTAGTAGTAGTAGTAGTATGAGTCAAGGAGCGAATAAAGGGCAGTAAGCCAGAGAGAAGGCTTCTTTCTGTTTTATAGATTTCAGTGTTATTTTTAGAAAAAAAGTGATTGTGTAATTATTATTATTTTTATTTTGTACTCAAGTAATGATACTTCGTTGAATAACTTTCACAACAATAAGCCCGCATTAACTGAATAAATTGGCGGAGATATTTGATTGATTTTGTTTTATATATATAAAAAAGTACTTTGAGAAAACAAAATTATTTCATTGTTTGCGTAGGAGGTGAAAAATATTCAGATTTTAGAAACACTATTGTCACAGACAAGAAGTACTCCGTTTGGATTCTTTCGCGGTATTTATCTGAGAGGAGCTATCTGTGTTTTAATTAGCTCAGATATTTATTATTCAATGTTCAATGGTGTATATTGAAACTTGAAAAGAAGCGGGCTTCATTCATTTATTCTACTAAAACAAAATTGTAGAAAGTTGAAAATTGATACGTCTACTCAGAAGTCATAAATAGCTATTAGTTGTGAATGAAGAGTTGCATGGTAACTTCGAAAGAAAAACGTTTCAAACACCTTGTGATTTCAAAATGATATGGGCTCGGAATGTAAAAATTCCCCTTGAAGACAACCGATGGTTTATAGGCGCCGAAATGAAATCAGTTCGGCATTGTTTCCATTGTGGCAACTGCTTCCATGTGGATTCCAGGCATTGGCTAGTCCACAGTAAGAGAGTTTGAAATTGACAGCTGAATAGAAAATACGGAGTGTTGTTCTACTCCTCAGTATTCCCTCTAGGATAATAACTAATTGCGTGGAGGAGGGAAATTTCCTGGGAAAAAGTAAGCTTCTGGTTTGATAACGGATTGATATCAGTTAGAGAACCATTGAAACCTTTCAGAGAGTACTGGACAGCTGTTTCGTCAACCTAGTTTGGGAATCATTGGCATAACGCATTCACCAAAGGGGTTTGAACCCAGGACTTCCCGGTTACAAGTCACTGAGACCCGACTCAATGGCCGATGAATTCTAACTTCTGGCTGTTGGTTGCGGTAAAATCATGAACTGGTAGAAGTCAGAATTTGATTCACACATTCTGGATTTTATCACCAATGATATTCCTAATTGTGGTGGACTGGATTATGCGTCAGACAGTGAGAAACGAGAAGACACGGATATCCTGGACCGACGTGAAGAATCTAGAAGACCTGGATTTCGCGCGTGGATGACTTATGTTTGATGTCACACAAAATCGAAGACTTACAAGCGAAAACCGACAAACTGGTCGAAGAAGCAGGCAGTGAAGACAGGACTCCAGGTGAACATAGACAAGACGGAGGTTATGAAAATAAACAACCAACAACAACAACAGCAGCAACATCCACCACCAATCACCATCAACGGGAGGGATTTGAAAGAGATTATTTCATTCACTTATCTAGGAAGCATTGCCCCAACTACAGGAGGAACGAACGAGGATGTCAAATCGAGATTCGGGAAGGCAAGAAACACATTCATCAACCTGACACCAATCTGGAAATATTCGTCACTCAACTCAGCATCAACAACAAAATTCGAATTTTCAATACAAACGTCAAGTCAGTCAGTTCTTCTATACGGATGGATCAGAAACTTGGCCAGTGAGTCACAAAGAATATTTCCAACAGCCTGTTGCAGAGCTTTATCAACAACAACTGTCTTCGTTCTATACTGAAGATCAGATGGCCGGAAAGAACAAGAACCAACAAGAAACTATGGGAAGAAACAAAACAAGAACCAATCGCCCAACAAATATGCAGGAGAAAGTGGAGATGGATTGGACACTCGTTGAGGAGGTCGCTGGGTGACATCGCGCGTCAGGCCAGTGCTCGAGTAGAACCCGAAAGGGAAGCGGCGAGTGGGACGTCCAAGGGTGACATGGAGGAGATCGTTTGAAGAAGAGTTGAAACAGTATGGACAGAAGCAAGTGGAGACGTGAAGCTGAAGCCCTATGTTCCACCAGGAACCCAAGGGAACAATAATAATAGTGTACTTAATATGATATGTTAGGAGTTTTCAGATTGACTATAAGTCCTGGGACACGTTCGCCGTTAAAACTTTCACCTCAGAGGCAAATAAAGCTTGAAAGTTTACGACTTTAGTGAACACGAGGGTGGTTGAAGCGCTATTTTATCCCAGAGAACTTATTAGTTTTGTTTAACATAAAGACGCCTTGAAGAAATGTCTCAGCATTCTCTTAACTTTGATGCCAATTTCCTTTTATGTATAACCCAACACAACAAACTCTGTCTGGAACTTGTGAAATGGACATGCTTGTATGCACATGGAATCAAACCCAGAATTTATTATTTTAAACAAAGTTGTGGGACGATTAGGCTAAGGAATAAGGTTAACTTCATATTTATGGAAAACCCCGATTTATGCACAGAGGTGAAACTTTTCCTCCCGTGTGAATAACTCCAATCTCAATTATCATCAGTGTCTCGCTGTTATCACCATTATTATTATTATTATACTGACTTACTTACTTACTTATCTTCGTCACTCAGCATCGACAACGAAATTCCGATTTTCAATACAAACGTCAAGTCAGTCAGTTCTTCTATACGGATGGATCAGAAACTTGGCCAGTGAGTCACAAAGAATATTTCCAACAGCCTGTTGCAGAGCTTTATCAACAACAACTGTCTTCGTTCTATACTGAAGATCAGATGGCCGGAAAGAACAAGAACCAACAAGAAACTATGGGAAGAAACAAAACAAGAACCAATCGCCCAACAAATATGCAGGAGAAAGTGGAGATGGATTGGACACTCGTTGAGGAGGTCGCTGGGTGACATCGCGCGTCAGGCCAGTGCTCGAGGAGAACCCGAAAGGGAAGCGGCGAGTGGGACGTCCAAGGGTGACATGGAGGAGATCGTGTGAAGAAGAGTTGAAACAGTATGGACAGAAGCAAGTGGAGACGTGAAGCTGAAGCCCTATGTTCCACCAGGAACCCAAGGGAACAATAATAATAGTGTACTTAATATGATATGTTAGGAGTTTTCAGATTGACTATAAGTCCTGGGACACGTTCGCCGTTAAAACTTTCACCTCAGAGGCAAATAAAGCTTGAAAGTTTACGACTTTAGTGAACACGAGGGTGGTTGAAGCGCTATTTTATCCCAGAGAACTTATTAGTTTTGTTTAACATAAAGACGCCTTGAAGAAATGTCTCAGCATTCTCTTAACTTTGATGCCAATTTCCTTTTATGTATAACCCAACACAACAAACTCTGTCTGGAACTTGTGAAATGGACATGCTTGTATGCATATGGAATCAAACCCAGAATTTATTATTTTAAACAAAGTTGTGGGACGATTAGGCTAAGGAATAAGGTTAACTTCATATTTATGGAAAACCCCGATTTATGCACAGAGGTGAAACTTTTCCTCCCGTGTGAATAACTCCAATCTCAATTATCATCAGTGTCTCGCTGTTATCACCATTATTATTATTATTATACTGACTTACTTACTTACTTATCTTCGTCACTCAGCATCGACAACGAAATTCCGATTTTCAATACAAACGTCAAGTCAGTCAGTTCTTCTATACGGATGGATCAGAAACTTGGCCAGTGAGTCACAAAGAATATTTCCAACAGCCTGTTGCAGAGCTTTATCAACAACAACTGTCTTCGTTCTATACTGAAGATCAGATGGCCGGAAAGAACAAGAACCAACAAGAAACTATGGGAAGAAACAAAACAAGAACCAATCGCCCAACAAATATGCAGGAGAAAGTGGAGATGGATTGGACACTCGTTGAGGAGGTCGCTGGGTGACATCGCGCGTCAGGCCAGTGCTCGAGGAGAACCCGAAAGGGAAGCGGCGAGTGGGACGTCCAAGGGTGACATGGAGGAGATCGTGTGAAGAAGAGTTGAAACAGTATGGACTAAGATGGATGCAGGTGAAAAGTACAGCAGAAGACAGAAGGAAGTGGAAACGTGCAATTGAAGCCCTATGTTCCACCAGGAACTCAAGGGAACAATAATAATAATTATACTTGCTGTCTTGTACTTTTAGTGTTACAACTAGTGGCCTCATTTTCTTATCTGACATTATGTTTACTGTATTCACCTGTTACGTAACAAATATATATTTTTTGATATTTATCTCTGTGCTGTTTCCATTGTCACCCAGTGTTTTCTAAGCGTTTTGGCCTTAGAATTACGCAACCTTTAGTCTAAACTCTCTAGTCTTCGTAGCTTTAGTTATATATTATTCTTATTTCCTTGAGTTCCTAGTGGAACATAGGGCTTCAACTACACGTCTCCACTTGTTTCTGTCTTCTGCTGTACTTTTCACCTGCATCCATCTTAGTCCATACTGTTTCAACTCTTCTTCACACGATCTCCTCCATGTCACCCTTGGACGTCCCACTCGCCGCTTCCCTTTCGGGTTCTCCTCGAGCACTGGCCTGACGCGCGATGTCACCCAGCGACCTCCTCAATGAGTGTCCAATCCATCTCCACTTTCTCCTGCATATTTGTTGGGCGATTGGTTCTTGTTTTGTTTCTTCCCATAGTTTCTTGTTGGTTCTTGTTCTTTCCGGCCATCTGATCTTCAGTATAGAACGAAGACAGTTGTTGTTGATAAAGCTCTGCAACAGGCTGTTGGAAATATTCTTTGTGACTCACTGGCCAAGTTTCTGATCCATCCGTATAGAAGAACTGACTGACTTGACGTTTGTATTGAAAATCGGAATTTCGTTGTCGATGCTGAGTGACGAAGATAAGTAAGTAAGTAAGTCAGTATAATAATAATAATAATGGTGATAACAGCGAGACACTGATGATAATTGAGATTGGAGTTATTCACACGGGAGGAAAAGTTTCACCTCTGTGCATAAATCGGGGTTTTCCATAAATATGAAGTTAACCTTATTCCTTAGCCTAATCGTCCCACAACTTTGTTTAAAATAATAAATTCTGGGTTTGATTCCATGTGCATACAAGCATGTCCATTTCACAAGTTCCAGACAGAGTTTGTTGTGTTGGGTTATACATAAAAGGAAATTGGCATCAAAGTTAAGAGAATGCTGAGACATTTCTTCAAGGCGTCTTTATGTTAAACAAAACTAATAAGTTCTCTGGGATAAAATAGCGCTTCAACCACCCTCGTGTTCACTAAAGTCGTAAACTTTCAAGCTTTATTTGCCTCTGAGGTGAAAGTTTTAACGGCGAACGTGTCCCAGGACTTATAGTCAATCTGAAAACTCCTAACATATCATATTAAGTACACTATTATTATTGTTCCCTTGGGTTCCTGGTGGAACATAGGGCTTCAGCTTCACGTCTCCACTTGCTTCTGTCCATACTGTTTCAACTCTTCTTCACACGATCTCCTCCATGTCACCCTTGGACGTCCCACTCGCCGCTTCCCTTTCGGGTTCTCCTCGAGCACTGGCCTGACGCGCGATGTCACCCAGCGACCTCCTCAACGAGTGTCCAATCCATCTCCACTTTCTCCTGCATATTTGTTGGGCGATTGGTTCTTGTTTTGTTTCTTCCCATAGTTTCTTGTTGGTTCTTGTTCTTTCCGGCCATCTGATCTTCAGTATAGAACGAAGACAGTTGTTGTTGATAAAGCTCTGCAACAGGCTGTTGGAAATATTCTTTGTGACTCACTGGCCAAGTTTCTGATCCATCCGTATAGAAGAACTGACTGACTTGACGTTTGTATTGAAAATCGGAATTTCGTTGTCGATGCTGAGTGACGAAGATAAGTAAGTAAGTAAGTCAGTATAATAATAATAATAATGGTGATAACAGCGAGACACTGATGATAATTGAGATTGGAGTTATTCACACGGGAGGAAAAGTTTCATCTCTGTGCATAAATCGGGGTTTTCCATATATATGAAGTTAACCTTATTCCTTAGCCTAATCGTCCCACAACTTTGTTTAAAATAATAAATTCTGGGTTTGATTCCATGTGCATACAAGCATGTCCATTTGAAAAGTTCCAGACAGAGTTTGTTGTGTTGGGTTATACATAAAAGGAAATTGGCATCAAAGTTAAGAGAATGCTGAGACATTTCTTCAAGGCGTCTTTATGTTAAACAAAACTAATAAGTTCTCTGGGATAAAATTGCACTTCAACCACCCTCGTGTTCACTACAGTCGTAAACTTTCAAGCTTTAGTTGCCTCTGAGGTGAAAGTTTTAACGGCGAACGTGTCCCAGGACTTATAGTTAATCTGAAAACTCCTAACATATCATATTAAGTACACTATTATTATTATTGTTCCCTTGGGTTCCTAGTGGAACATAGGGCTTCACTACACGTCTCCACTTGCTTCTGTCTTCTGGTACTTTCACTTGCATCATGTATCCATACTGTTTCAACTCCTCTTCACACGATCTCCTCCATGTCACCCTTGGACGTCCCACTCGCCACTTTCCTTTCGGGTTCCATTCGAGTGATGACCTGACGCGCGATGTCACCCAGCGGCCTCCTCAGAGAGGGAGTGTCCAATCCATCTCCACTTTCTTCTGCATATTTGTTGGGCGATTGGTTCTTGTTTTGTTTTTTCCCATAGTTTCTTGATGTTGATTCTTTCCGGCCATCTGATCTTCAGTATAGAGCGAAGACAGTTGTTGATAAAGGTCTGCAACAGCTGTTGGAAATATTCTTTGTGACCCGCCAAGTTTCTGATCCTATTGTAATTTGCCGTGAGGAAATTTGAACAAAGGTATGAATACATTAAATAATAATTGTGTGAAATGCAATTAAAATGTCTGTGATTATAAGTAGTAGTTAAACTTCAAGTGTCAAGTGGCAAAACAATTAATGTAATATATACTTAATAATTCAAAAGATGTTTAGATGATATTAGATATTTGGAGGCAATCGGCAACAGGAAGCCTTGCTTGACCTAGGTTTCGTGCTAGTTGCCACTCACCAGTCAGCAAGGCGTATCTGCAACCACGTTGAAGGAACTCATGTCCCTAATGAGATTCAAACCCACGTCACCAAGTGCTACCAGCAGTTAGAGACGTTACCACTGAGGTATTCGGGCTCGCCATTGACCTCCTGTAGGACTGTAGTGGGTATTTTGATTGGACACTAGTAATTGACTATTGTGACGTGTCTAGTCCTTTGTTTGGTGCAGACTGAATTCTATCAGTCAGGTTTGGAATGTGGTCACCATTCTAGGTATAATTATAGGGTTAGTAGGTAAATATAAAGCGTTACACAACATGGTGTGAAATTTGATAAGACAGAGTTAAATATTGCAAAAGGTATTTTGGATTTAAAATGACACATATCACAAGGGAAATAATTCCAGAAACAGTTCAGAATGAAAATATGAATATTACAAAGAAGAGGAAAAAATTCAAAACTTCAAGCCTCTAGCTTGAAGCTCTATGTTCCACTGGGAACGTAAAGGAATAAAAGAAAAGAAGAGAACACGAAGTTCTGCAAATATGTCTTTTCAGCGATTTCATTCTCAAAAGCTGCACAATCGCATTCAAATACATAAATTTACATTGATACAATTATTATTTATTTAATTCCACATAATTACGAAGGCGAATAAAACGTGACGATTATTTTCAACTTGATATGGATTAGAAACAAAAAAAATTACACAGGATTAGAATATAATTGTAAAATAGTTATTTTTAAACGAATTACAAGCGTGAGCAGGAAGAACGTGGAAACAAACTTAAAATAACTGTCCCTACAACTGAAAAATGAGATGAATTTAAGGAAGACAAGAAAAGCAAAACCACACACAGAGAACGAAAAAAATCATAGAAATAACTGGAGGCTAAGGGAATATACCGAACTAGGTCCATGATAGTTGTAAAGGTTGGACTAGTTTCTTTTGAACACACGGCTCCGGCTTTTCGGTGCATACTGAGAGGGCTTTCGCATTACAGAGAAGTCGGAAATATACTGGCTTTGGTAGGTTTCTGTTTACTTTGTAGGAGGTGTTGATCAGATGTTCAATAATGGCACTTCTGATTGAACCGGTGCCTCCTCTTTGCAGCCATGCTGAGTAATGTTCTCTAACACATTTTGAACGGACGCTCATACAATGACCTATGTACTTAGCTCCTCACGAGCACTGTGGTAGTAAGTAATCTCATATTAGTTTGTTTATCAGATGTATCACACAGTCAGTGAAACAGTATTATTTACTGGATGACAATGTTTCGAACAGAACTTATTGCTGTTCATAATCGTTTCATCAATTATAATCACACGAATTCGAAACTCAATGTACCTTGCCCCAAAAGAGCAGATGAGCTGATAGATGCACATGAAGGTAGCCAGACGTGGGAGCTTATCTTTTCCAAAGATGGAGCGCAACTTGTGGCTGGTGAACGTCACTTGTAATTTTTTTGCAAAGAGCGCCTTACTGACTGATTTAGAGAGACGGTTTTTTCCGAGTATATCTGAATCCTGATCACCTTTAATTTCCAAGTTCATCAATAAGGATTTTTTTGAAACTGAGTCGGTGACCAGTTTAGACTGCTTATCTTTCATGTTTCTGTCAATAAATCGGTTCGGATAATTTCTTTCTGCAATAGTCGCTGGCTTTCAGGAAGTCAAGTTCTGAGTCAACGCAGTCGGAACTACAAATTAAGTCCCCTTTCCTGGAAATAAGTCACCCAACTAAAAAATTAGTTAGTTATCCATTCCATGTATGTTTCTGGTGGATAGATCTTCTGAGAGATCCGTCATCACGTCTACCGAGACACACATCAAGAAACGTCCTCATTGCAGATGAAAAAAGTATCGTCTACGTATCTTTTATATATATACAAAATGTAAACTAAGATGTGTATTTAATTGGATTTTTTTTGGATTTTCCTGTCGATTGATTGGACCGAAGTGCTCGGTCTCAGGTTGACATGTCGGCTTCTTCAACAGATGCTTCGACGATGTCTGGGAATTTAGTTAGAATTTTATTGGTGGATGGTGACTAGCAGTGGAATCCACGATGCTCGTTTCGGTTCAGTTAGTCGATGGGAAAATCTAAAATTCAATTAAATAATTAATATGACCCGTTGCACAAGAGGTGGCTCTCGTAGCCTAAGTGCTCTAGTGGATAACGCTTTGGCGTTTGAAACTATAGGCACTAGATTCGAGCCTCGGTGGGAACATCATCACTCAGTGGGAAATGCAGGTAAATCCAGCCGACGAGTCCAGAATAGGACGAAAAGAGCATCGTGGACTCCACTGCTAGTCACCATCCACCAATTAAATTCTAGGATTTGTATTATTTAAAACAATTAGTTCCCTTTATGAATTTAGATAAAGCAATAAGAAAACGTAATTTGTCTGAATCGTGTAATGTATTTGCGCAACACATTTCGAACAATCTGATCTGTCACACACGGACTTGTCATAGGAATATATATGAAATTAATAAAGAGGTAAGAGGTGAGAAAATAGACTACTTAGGTCAAGTTAAAAGGACATATTCAAGGTCAAAGTAACAATGAAGACCACTAAACCAAATAGCAGAGGTAATAGTACATCTGCTATGGTATCAAAACAAAATTTACCAAGGAAGGTTTAATGTGATGACGAATTGTTTTTGAAGGCATAAAGGTGGCTTAAACTTTCTAATTGCTAGGGCTTCCACAAACTTTAGGATACGCCTCCCAAACACGTTTTATAGATAGGTTTAAAAGATCTGTTAACGTCAATTTTATGTCCTGTCTCTATAATATGTTTCGCAATAGAAGAGCTAGGTCTCCTGAAGATTCCATTTGTTTCTGGAGCCATTTAGGAATATGCTCTGAAGCCAGCCCTTACTTGCAGAGATCGATGAGTCCTCCCTATGCATGTGTGTCCACACATACATTCAAATTGGTAAATACAAGTCCGTGTGTGTGTGATCAGATTGTTCGAATTGTGTTGCGCAAATACACAACACACGATTCAGACAAATTACGTCTTCTTATTGCTTTATCTAAATTTGTATTATTCTCATTTAATCAAATTCAAGCAGTTTTGAACAATTTACGACTTACTCGATTAGAACAAAATAAAGGAGATAATTTTAAAGAGTAACAATTAATGCCATGTGCATGAGTAATGTGTGTATGTGTGCGCATGTGCGTGTGTGCGTAACTGTATGCGTGTTAGTGTGTATTTCTACTAGATCAATACACATTTTTATGTAATTAATTTAGCAGTCGAATACCTTGAGTCTATTATTCATTGGTTAATGAGAAATAAATAAACCTGGAACTTTTGAGCGAGTGTACCTGTATGCGTCAAGTGTCTTTGTTACTTTGTGTGTGTGTGTGTGTGCGAATGAGATTTAAAGTCTCTTCAGGTGGGTCAGTTACACTTTTCGTTTATCCTCATTCGTTAGAAGACTGTTGCATTACTCATTTCGTTAGATGGACAACATGGTAGAGTCGATGAGCACACAGACAAATCGGTGAAGAAACGAATAATTCAACAAACAAAATTAAAAAGTTTGTTTTTAGTGGTTCAATGTACAACTGACAAACATGTATATAAAATACAATGTGATTATTTGCCGTCAAATTAAAAATATTTTGGAGACTATAAAATACGCGTATTTCATTTTGTAGTTAATTTTATCGACAATGTTGTTTGTACTCATAAAAGGCAAATAAATGAGTTTTGAATTAGGCGGTTATTGAAAATTCAATATATTTCCAAATTAAACTTTTTTCACTTTTGTTTTAATATTACAATGAGACCAAATAAGCATACTTGCTGTCTTTTGAATATGACTGTACTCTTCTCTAAGATGAATGTTGAATTTGTCGTACTTACCACTGTTGGTCAAACTCACAGCATATTGACGAAGAATCATGAGCAATAACGGGGCATTTATACATTGATTTAGTCATGTCTTCCAGTAATTGGTTGGAGGATTTCATCATGAGCTGATGTCAGTTAGAGAAACATTGGAAAACCACCTGGGAGTACTGGACAGCTGTTCCCCTTCTCTTAGTTTGGGACTCTTAAGCAGTACGCACCCACTACAGGGTTTTGAACCCAGGACCTTCTGGTTACAAGGCGAGCTAGCTCGTGGACCATTCAGCCATTGGGACCCGACTCGATATACTGACCTATGATTCTAACTTCTGCCAGCCAATTCATGATATAGCGCGACCGCTTCTCAATGTCTTCTTCGATAAGTTACTGCCTCGCCTTCAACCTGCTGCACCTTACTGGTCACGGCTTCCCAGTAATTTCCTAAATGATGTCACTTCACGATAGAATCTTCCTTAAAAAATACCTGATGAACCTAATCAATTAATTAATTAGTTAACTGATTGCTTGATCCAATACAGAGTGAATATGAAAGTATCCTGTCACTGTCACGTCAATCAAAAGGGTGTTGTTATTCCAACTGAAGCAGTACATTTTTTCTAAATTTAAAGAGTAGTAAGCTCCGTCCTAAGGTGAAAATTTTTGTCTCCATATTTTTGCCAAACTTTAGACAGTTAAAACTGAATGACACTCTTTCTTTTAACAAAAAACTATATATTTTACGTTTATTCTCTCTTAAAGTGATAAGTGAAAGGTAATCAAATAGATTTGATCAGACAGAAAAATTTTTATTTTGGCGTTAATCTGAAATTTCGAGGGTATGCCATTTCAGCCTGTTCTGACTCGTTCTTTTGAACACTGAAGTTATTAATTGCACTATTCTGCAAATTAATTCACCGTTATGAAATTTCGCCATCATAGCTAAAGTCTGTTAGCGAAAATTGGTTACACTACCGATGGTGATTCCTCTACCGAAAGGTGAAGTATCTAGACTAGCTAGCCATTTCCAATTGTATCTACCAATTCAGCTGCGCTTTTGGAGCGAGTTGTATCGGCCATTGTTATAGGAACTTGAATTTTCGTGCTTGCTCGTGAACATCTCCCACTATGGCTAAGTAAAGATGTGGTGAAAAACATTAATAGTTCAATATTGGACCATCTGGTGCACACCGGTCACAAAGCCAGCCAGCGTTGAAGAATCCTTCTCCATCACCACCTACCGGGTACCAAATAAATTGCCAAAAACATCGAAGTACCGCATGCTCCAAACAGCAGAGGCTATTGCATTTCGCCTCAAACAACCAGTGCTCTGTGTGCGAAAGAAGCACCTCCAGCCCCTACTACTTCCCTGGCCTTCAGTGGAGACTATAAATTCACGAATTTCTATTATTATCTTTCTTAATTTCTCTGATATTCAGTGTATATTGTTATGTTGATGCTTTTGTGCTGTAATCTATCAATATTATTATTGATTGGATGTTATTTAAACAACATTAATGTTGTTCATAACACTAATTTATTCATTCACTATAGTGGATAGATATATAACTGCAGAGCCTGATGATGAAATTATCGAAAAGAGTATTCTTTGTTCAGTGTCCATTCTTTTGAAAATTTCAATGGGCATTTTTAATTAATTAGCTTTGTGTTTATTGAGCTGGCGCTAGTCATTGAAGCAGAACATCTTCGTAAAACAATGCCGAAATATGAGCACTGTGACAGAGTATAATTTCACCTGATAAAAGGGACACAGTGAAACAGTATTATTTACTGATGATGATAACGTTTCGAGTACAGTTTGCCCCCCCTAACGGTTATATCGAGATGTTCATATAACTTTCCATATGTGTTTATATAATTCCATTGTTTGTTATCCTTTAATTTTCATTGGTAGTAATGTTTTCCACATCCCTGGTATCGGCAATCCTTGTGCATCTGTCAGACGTGGATTCGATGGATAAAGATTCTGTGACCAACCACTCCCTCAAGCTGAATACATTACTTCCTAGAATTGCATCTCTATCATACACTATTGTGTAACTTTCGGTAGAGAAAGTAAGACCACATTTGCAGTATAAAATGATGTCATTCGATTTCACAGGTTCTCATCATCTGCCATAGACTATCTAAAATTACAGTGGTTATATAGATGATGATAATAACATACTTTAATGTTTAAGTGGTAGTACAGAAAAAATACTATAAAATTCACGCATCCAAAATGTAAGCAGCATTACAATTTTTTTAGTTTAAGTTTTCATCATCAATTTGTACGCTTTCAGAGTAGAAAAGAGGGGGAAGGGTAAGACGCAAAACAAAAAATATTAACAAACAGTGTTAGCTTGTAGGTTTACATAGCAACTCAAAAAACAAAAAATGGTTACAGTTTATACGATTGACATTTGCTCAGTAAGTTGAAATGAATAATTAATGTAATCGAAATCAAAATTCAGTTACTAAGGTAGTGAGAGATTAATCCCACTCTCTTTCTGTATGCACAAGTCTGGTTTGAATCGTTTGATCGCTATCACTTCAGCGAATTGTAGTAAATTTACTGTCGTTTGTCTCTTTAATACTTTAAAGGACTTAGAAATCCCTACGAGATGACCAGTATCAACAAGAAATGTGGTAATTGCATTATGAGAACATTTGCTTCCTTTCAGGCACAAGTTTCTTGGAGTATGTTGGTCGAATATCACCACATTCGATAGCTTGTTGAATTCTGCACAGTGTTCTTACGTTCTTTTCATGGTTGTCTTCTTCGACTACTACTTTTCTCAGTTCGTTTACATTAATATACTACTTACATCTGATTATAAGTAGCACTCACCACAGTATTAATTAATCGAACTACTTGTTTTTCTTAGATTTTAACTACTACGTCTACCTGAACATTTGTTTATCTACACAGGTCACTTTTCGTCATCCTTGTCATCTCAAACCGTTTCACTTTCTTATTTGCTAAAAAGAGAATTATTAATACTATTATTATTATAACTAATTAATATTATTGTTTCCTTTAATTCCTAGAGTAACATAAGGCCTCAGCTGCACGTATCCATTGCGTTCGGTTCTTTGCCAACCTTTTCACATGTCTCCACGTCTGCTCATATGCTTTCATCTCCTTTTCCCAACACCTCATCCTCCATGTCAACCTCGTACTGACGACCAACTCGCCGCTTACCATTCGCGTTCCACTCGAGCAATGGACTGGCGTGTAATGTCACTCACTTGATGGTTTGTTTTCTCAGACTATGGCTAATCCACCTCTATTTCTTCCTGCATATTAGCTGCACAATTGCCTCCTGCTGGGTTTGTTCGCTTATTGCCAGAGATCCCACCCTGTTGCTGATCTTAACCGCCCAGCCATCTGATCTTGAGTAGTATTGAGCTGTTGAAGAGAGCTGTTGATGAAGATCTGTAGTCTGTTCGTAGTGGCCTTCGTGACGCGCAGTGCGAGTCTCTGATCCGTATGGTAAGTAGCACGGAATTCATATGGGAGTTGAAAATCCGGATATTATTATATTCATGCTGAGTGCTGCTGATTTCCACACAGACTTGAGAGTAATGAAAGCTTGCCTTGCTTTGATATCCTCATCAGTTCCGAGGGCTGCAGTTGGAACTGTACTTCTTAGGTAGAGGGTGGGTGAAGGATGTTGCTTCTTTCAGATTTCTCCCATTTATTCTGGCTGATTGTTGTCCGTTGTTGTTGGCCAGAAGTCTTCATCACCTCTGTTTTCTCTATATTCACCTGAAGTTCCTCCTATCTTTGACGACTGTTCTGCCAACTTGTTGCTTTTCACTTACAGAATGTATTATACAACTGATGACAAACTTCATTTTGGGGCAGCAGAAAGAAGCATCTCTTGAAGTCTTCGATATGCGAAAGTATTTTTGGGAATGTTTGAAATTAAGTGATTGTCAAACAAAATGCGAAACATGAACTTCCTATATTAACATTCATTATAAAAGAGAGTGCAGAAAGTCATATCGGATGTCACATTGTACAATTTGCATGTCTGAACAACAGCCAATTTATCCTGAACTTTCTGATTCTTTGTCCCACAAAAAGTTTTCCATGAAGTAATTTAGTGGGTGGTAACTAGCAGTGGAATCCTGGGTGCACATTTTGGCCGATTAGGGTCTCATCATCTGGATATACCAGCTACCCTCAGTGAGTGATGGTGTTCCCACTGAGTCTTGAACCCAGTAACCTTCGTTTCAAACACGAAAGCGTTAACCAGTAGGCTATTTTGGCGACAACAGACAACTCTCGTGCAGCGGGAATCACTTACTGTTGCTGTTATTACTGTTCAAGTTAGTCTGTATTCCCTGTTAATTGGTTACGTTGGACCTAAAGGCTCGGTCTCTGTTGACGTGTAGGTCCCTAGTGCGGACACCTTGACGATGTCTGTGGATTAACATGATGTTATTCGAAGGATGGTGGCTAGTAGTGGATTCCATGATGCTCACTTCGTCCTATTAGGGACTCGTAAGCTGGATGTACCTGCAGTCTAAAGTGAGTCAGACTTCAACCAATTGGTCAATGAGTTATTCACTAGACCATTTGGGCCATTGTTCACCAGAATACTTCAACTTAATCCTCATACATCTACGAATTGTCATACTGGGAGTCGGTAGAGGACAAACACTGCAGTCCATTCAGTCAACAGGAAAATTTGTGGGGATTAGATTGATTGGTTACGGGATTTCATCATGAGCTGACATCGGTTAGAGAACCATTGGAAAACCAGCAGGGAGTACTGGACGGCTGTTTCTGTTGTATCAGTTTGGAACTCTTCATCAGTACACACACACTGCGGGGTTTGAACCACGGATCTTCTGGTCACAAGGCGAGCTAGCTCGTATACCATTAAGCCACTGGGACCCGACACGATCCACTAGCCAGCCCATGAATTCTAACTTCTGCCAATTCATTATATGGCGTGACCCCTAGCCAATGCCATCGGTGGCGAGTATTTGTCCTCACACCCGACCTGCTGCACCCTACTGGTCACGACTTCCCACTGGAACCCCAGGTAACTACCTACCTAAATAGGGCCAGTCGCCAGTGAGCATCTCATTGATTTTCAAGTATTGGTTTGTAGGGATTTTGTTTGATTGGCTACAGGATTTCATCATGAGCTGACATCGGTTTGAGAACCACTGAAAACCTGGGGGTAGGGGACAGCTGTTTCGTCATATAGTTTGAGACTTTTCCGCAGTGCGCACCCACCGCCAGGGTTCGAACCCGACCCTCCCCCCTGATTATTCGCATTCAGCTATGCTGAATCTGTTGAAATTATTCATCTTTCTATGCAAAAATTTTATTCAGTTAAAAGATTTAAAACATATGTAAACAACATTCATGTGATGTGTCAATTGTGACTACTTAGCATTTAGTAATTTATGTTCACGAGACAATCACTGTCATCCTCCTTGAATAAAATTTCATCCTTTTATTCTTATTTTTCACTCTTGGATTTCTTTTTTACAAAGATCAGCTGGTGTGTATTTTGCATTTCTAGAGAACAAATAATTAAGTTTTGTTTAACGAATGCAAGAATAATCGACTCACAGAAATAAGTCTGTCATTGATTGCTTGTAACAGAGCCCCCCCCCCCCCCGCAAAAAACAATCACCTGATGCTTCGCATCATTTAAAACTTTTGCTGAAAATCGGTTCACATATTGATTATTCGACAGTGATTTTGGATGAATAATTGTGTTCTGAAACATCTACATCATCATGTGCTTATTTGATGATGAGAAATCTATACAGAATCAAGTTAATTTTCGTACGCACACACACACATTCAGACAGACACGCACAAGATAGTCGAATCATGCACACCCGATGACAGTGGAATGAAATACGTAATCAGTGGTGTTCATTTCTTGTTAGTTAGTCAGCTCACCTGACACTGTGAGCTGAGCATGCTTCTGACATGCACTGTCAATCCAAGCTTCAGTCACCACTATACAAGTGAGTCAGTCTGTTAATCATGACTACCTAAAATAGAAGCCCTACTTACCACACACGCAACCAATTCAAGTAGGCTGACGACTGTGGTGTTCACTGATGTGGTAGGTGGTCTTGGTAATAAACTACTTACATTCTTTGAATTAAAAAAAATTTAGAATTCTATAAAACACAAAATAATTGAGCAGCAAAGAATATCCTTTTCGACAATTTCCTCCTCTGCTCGCTCTACAATTATATATATATGCTTATATACATAGAATATTCTAGATTAGTAGTCAATAACAATATTAGTGTTTTTTAAATGATATCGATTTGTAAAGTAAGATCACAATGGAATTACACTTCATTAAAGATACTTAAACTATAATAATAATAAAGACATAGTAGCGAATAGAATATCAACTGAAATTAGGAAAATTCCACAAAAATTCATGATCATTCAAATCTGGGCGGCCAAGGTAATGATGATAATGACTGAACTAACTTCTTTTGGATGCACAAATTAGGCTTATTAATATGGATCCCCACAGCCAGCCTCAGCAATGTTTAGTAGGCAAAATTGAGATTTGTTGGTATACGGTAGATGACTTTGAAAGCCGCCTTGTTAACATCAATCTTGTGTTCTGAATCCACAAGATGAGATACAATAGCGCTACGAATAGATTTTGTTTGTCGTTTGCCTAACCACTAAGCAGGGTGATGTATAGGCATATTTCTCATCGAATTTCCGAACAACTGGCTCACTCCACAGGAGCAATTAAATTGGTAGATACACGCGAATATTTGTTCTGAAATCAGTGCATCAAGGAATGGTCGCCTTGTCTAAAAAATATGCACAAGCGAATGGTGAAGTTGAGAATATTCTTGATTGCATTTTTTTATCTCTACTGAGTTAATTCCCTTCATCATATCTTACGTCACGAAAAACTCTGCTTATGTACAGTTAACGTCAATAAGCATCGTTTCAACTACAGGTCGAATGGACCAAGATGTCAAAGTCAGAATTGGAAAGCCAAGATAAACACGCCTTCATCAACCTAAAACCAGTTTGCAAATCTTTCGCACTCCGCATCACAAGGAACAAGATTCGCATTTTCAACACCAATGAGAAGTCGGTTCTTCTATACGGGTCAGAAACCTGGCCGGCATATCCCGAAAAGGATTTCCAACAGGTTGCAGACTTTCATCAACAGCTGCCTCCTTCGCTGACTCCATCCCGAATATCAAATGGACGGAAAGAATTAGTAACAAGAAACTATGGGAACAAACTAACCAAGAGCCGATCGCTGAAAAAATATGTAGCAGAAATTGGAGATGGATAGGGCATATACTGAGGAGGCAGCCAAACGACATCGCACGCCACGCCCTCTAGTGGAATCCCATTGGGAAGCTACGAGTGGGTCGTCCCAGGGTGACATGGAGGAGATCGTGTGAGGAAGAGACGAGAGAGTTCGTCCATTCGTGAAGATAGCCAGCTGAAGACGACGGTAGAAAACAGAACAAAGTGGAGATGTGTTGCTGAAGCCGTATTTTCCACTCAGAACAATGGTCAATAAATTATACTGCAGTCATAATGAAGGTATTACCAATCTATCACTGTGAGTTACATAAAATGAACTTATCTAATAAGGAAGATTAGTTAGCTTATCAGAGAGATACTAGTAGAAATCAAAAGACTTGATCAATTAGTCAGAGTATTGCCCTGTTGTGAACACGCTGAAAAATGAAGAAAACCATAGCTGGCAGCATAAAATTGAGTCAATAAAACAAGCTGAAGAGATCAGAAATGTGCGTAGTTGGATTTATGCATTCATTTAAGTGTATTGAGAAAGCGATACATCTTACTTATAGGCAAAAGTTCAATTTCTACAACCAAATTTAAATACGACTGTTCATGGTCAAATTGTTTAAAATTGTGTATTCCCTAGGGGTACTTTTGTATCTATTATTTAACAAGCCTCCTGACACTTTTGCTATTGAATGTTGAAATTTCTTTGCAAGTGTTTGAAATCAACTGGCCAGATGCAGTAAGATTGGATTTCGCACTGCTTTGTAGCCTATAGCAAGGTACATTTGTAGTTCCAAAGATACTTATGTTTCTTGTTTCACTTCAGTGAACACTGTTCACTGCCTAATCGTCAGAATTCACCGTTGAAATGCTTTTCCTTTTGCATAAGTTGTATCACTGTTTTTATAGCCTTTGATTACATAGAGAAGGTAGAGGTGAGGAGGATACTGAAGAGACAACAACCAACGCCTACCAGCACTGAAGGCAGAAAGAAAGTCATCTCTTTTACTTATCTTGGTGGCTTCATTCGTAAAAGCAAGACAGTTGAAATCAGTGTAAAACTCAGCAGAAGAAATGAGATCCGGATATTCAACACCAATATTAAGTCATTCAGTGGGTGGATCAAAACTTGTCCAGGTCGTCACAAAACGCTTTAAACAGTACCCTCTCCTTGACACACGTCATAAGGTTTAAAATTATCAATAGGCAAAAGAGTTCAATTCTCCTTAAGTATTCTGAAGCCATCTCCATCAAGCGCCTGAAACCTGATTTATGCGTTCAGAAAGAAGCGGTTATCAGTCTTTATTTTCCGTGGTAACCAGATATTTGTGTGTTGAAAAGAATCCGAATCTTGTTCTTTGTGCTGAAGCTGGGGTGGAGTGCAGTGTGGAAGATTTACAAACTGGTTTCAGGTTGATGAGGGTGTATGTATCTTAACTTTCGGATTCGGGTTGGTTGAATTTGATAATTTCATCCGTTCCACTGATTGTGTTTGAAATCGTGCTTGCTAGCCGGATAAGTGAAGGAAGTGACGTTTGTCAAATTTCTCCAAATGATAGTGATTCGTGCTGGTTGTTATTGTTACTGTTGCTGTTGGTTACTTGGTTACCTTCATCGCCTCCGTCGTCTCTATGTTCGTTTGGAGTTCTGTCTACTCTGCCTTACTCTCCAGCCAGTTTGTTGGTATTTGACTGTAAGTCACCCCGTTTGTGTGACACTAAACATAAATCACCTGAGAAATCCATATCTTCTAGAGTCTCCTTATCGGTCCAGCGTGTTGATAAACACATGGACACTACACGCCATAGCATTGATGTAGTTTCCAAATTATTTCTCGGTCAACGCTGTCTGGTGAAGGCCTTTTCAAAGTCCACGAATTTAGGGTAAAACAGCAAATACTTCGTAGGTTATTAGTTCCCGAATGTCCACACTGTAGAAATAAAAACAGCACTGGTGTTGCGTGACCAAAGAGTCCAAGTAATGTATACTTGAAGCCTGTCACACACAGCCTTTTTGAAGAGATTTTGTAGATTTGAGTTGGTATTGAAGTCATACACCCCCCCTCCCGGTATAAACCGCTTCAAACTGAACCGGAATGTTCAATCTCCAGTTCCCTAAGAGGGGAATGGCAGCATAGCTGGCTTCCTTGTCATTGAAGGTGAACACCTTAATTCTGTACAACATCGCCCACAGATCGCCACATAAACTATGGTGTTAACTTCTTTTGTTCTTAGGACCTGCAGGAACATTGGTGCTTGTCAGTGTAGGTTACTGGGCTATCCCAGTACGGCAGTCGGATAACTGTGTCAAGGTAGCAGAGATCAGTCAGTTAAATATATTTCTCTTCACTGTAGTTCCTGACAACTTTTCTATCTACCTTTGTGTGCTATATGGAGTGCTGCGTCTTAAACTGATACATTTATGTGCAACGATGTAAGCTGAAAACTCAGTCGGTCATTCACTAGTACATCCCTTATAATGGAACCTTAATACTGTTATTATTTTGTATAGGGAATAAAAAGACAGTTGCAGCGAAGAAAATTTTCTTTTCGACGAAGTCATCATCTAGGTTGTACATTCGTGTATTTATATCAAATGGATGGGAAAGTTCCAGAATAATTTCCGGTTAAGGGTTAAATTAATAAAAATTACAATTAGGAATTAGAATGCCATAATAAACAGGGGGATGGGTAAAACTCAAACAAAGTAGCATAATAACTAAGAAGATTGACATTGTGCAATTGGGGGTTAGAAATGTAAAAATAACAAAATATACAGGATTTTTGGTTAAAAAACTAGTGTGATGAATAATTGTTTATGCAATCAGGGATTAAATATGTAGAAATAGTAAAATGACAAAATAAACAGGAAGTGTGGATATGAAAATATGGTAGTGTAGACAGGGATTAAGAAAACTTAAAATAACATGAATAAACAGGAAGTTTAGATAAGAAAGGCGGTGGGATGGTCATTACTGAAAAAATTTACCTGTTTATGATGGCCATGGCAGGGACAGGGGTTGGACGTATTTCTTTTGGATACAAAGAGTGGGTTTGAGTTTTTGGATAGCTAACGCCTCAGCTATGCCCAAGTGTCTTGATTTCACTCCCTTTGATAAGTTTGATCGAATCTTTTATATTATTTTGAAGGATTTTTCAAAAGGCGCTGAATGTCCTGAGTTGACCAGGTGTTCTGTCACTGAACTGTATACACGCTTTTGCTCTCCTTTTACTAGCCAGGCTGGGTAGTGTTCACGAGCGCGTTTTCCAAGTCGGCGCATGGTACGGCCGACGCACTCAGCTCCACAAGAGCAAGTAAACTGATATATGCATGTTGAGGTGGCCTAATGCGACAGCTTGTCTTTCGCGTTCTGGTTGAACAGTTTCTTGCAGGAAAACGTCAGTCGTAGGCTCCCGGAGAAATATATTTTCCTCAGCGATTTGGAGAGGCGTTTGCGAAGGATTTCTGCTTCAGTATCACCTTTGAATTCTAGATTAAGCAGAAGTATTTTCTTTGGAACGGATTGGACTTTTTCTGGAACTTTCCCATCCATTTGGTATAAATACACGAATGTACAGCCTAGATGATGACTTCGTCGAAAAGAAAATTTTCTTCGCTGCAACTGTCTTTTTATTCTCTATGATCAAATGTGTATATTCCGTATTTTGTATAGTTTAATACTTCTGTTGGGCACAACTGAAGGATAAGGCAGCATCCTACTGGTAACACTTTTTTTAAGTGCTTTCACCAATCATAGGAGAAAATTATTTCTAAATACACCAGTTGAGTATTATATCTTTAACAGTGTAAGCAACTTATTTGTTTCTCCCCAAAAATGTGTCACAAGCACCTGGTCTATCAGTTACAGCATGACGAAGACCGAATTCTGAAATTATCATATAAGCTTCAAGTAAACTTTAAAAAAATTGATTTTCATTGTATTACTACAGTTTGTAAGTAAAAAGGTTAGCATGACACACATGTCAATGTTGAAGTACAATCTGCTCAATAGTCAATACATGTATATTTAATCAGCTTATAGTGAATTAGGATAGATATTTTTTCAATTACTAGGGATTACTAGGCGTTCTACAATAAGCGTTGCTTACCTCTCTGCTTATCGATTGACTGCAAACTAATACGGGATAAGAACAATTAAAAACCCAAACAAAGAAGTAAGTAAGATTTAGGCGAAACAGTTGAAAAAAGAATTCCAGTTATTTCTATAATTTTTTTCTAAAAACTAAAAAAACAAACAAACGACAAAATACTGTTTCTGGTATACAGAAAACGTAAAGAAACGCAATCGTCTCTTTTTTAAGGACATTCTTCTTTTTTCATTGTTCATAGGGTGTGTAGAGAGACCGCCTACAGTTATCGTACACACATTCAGTCACATTCATACTGATTTGCTTGGAACATTGGATTAGGGGACAAAATTAGGTTTTTAATGACTGCAGATGCACGCATGCACACATTACACGCACACGCTCATATAGAAATGTTCAATAGCAAGCAGGATTACTTTAGCTGCATATGGCTTCTATATATTGGTGTAAGCGAAATTTGAGTAAAATCCAGATTCGTGCTCTTGATGTTTCTAGTAGTTATTAGTTTTATATTTTGTCTTGGACATTTCACCCCGCGTTTCACTCAACTACCGCTTACTTTCACATCTTTTTGACAGGTGTCCAACTTGATGCTTGCAGGGGAGAGGAGAAGGCGACCAAACCAACGAACCAACCAACCAAGCAAACAAACAAACAGTGTATGCAGTTGTTTAAAAATGCTTTTTTGTTTATCTTAACTAATCTCATCTAGTTTTTTCCTTTGTGTGTGTGCAAGTGCGTGAAGATGTGCGTATCATGGCTATTCTCTTTATTCTGTTCTCCTAATTTTTTTTAAATAAAAGAGGTTTTGTTTATGATTATTTTTATTGTTGCTTTTTTGTTGCTTTTATGTGGCACTTTAAAAAGCATAACACAACTTTTTAACAGTTTAATTTGATGCATGCTGTGTTCTATTCACCTATCTCTGTGTTATTTTTTAACAGTTGGATTTTATCTGGAGACAATGAAGGCAACGAATCACAGGCTAATTTGAATACTGTTATCTGAACTCTGAAGATATTTATCGTTTTTTCGTGAAGAATACAGATACCTACGAAGGAAGAGACATGGAGAGCGAGAGAGAGAAAGAGAGTTTAGCCAGTGAAATGGTTAGCTGTCCACAACTGTAGTTATCGCTCTTAATAACACATGGGTACAGCGCGAGAGTTAAACTACAGTTGCTTCAAAGTGTAATCAGCGTCAGACTATCTATTCGGCAACCAGATAATTACTGAAACTGATTCACGATTTGCCTCCTGCTTCATTAAGCCTTTATACATACGACTGAAATTCAAGGGCGATAAATACCCAGTCAAATAATTACGAAAGAGTAAAGTTAAGAAAATCAGTTCAAAGAACTTTTAATGCTGGCAAACTACAAGTCGTATTGTCTAAACTACCGATGATGATTCCTCAATTGAAAGATGAAGTACCCAAACTAGCCAGTTCCAAATGGATCTACCAATTCAGCCACACTTGTGGTAGAGCAAGCTATATTGCCTGTCGCCCTAGGAACTAGAGTTTTCGTGTTCGCTCGCGAACATCTACCATTGTGGTTAGATGAAGGTGTAGTAAAAACCACCAACAGATCGATATTAAACCACCTGGTCGAAACCGGCTACAAAGACAACACTAAAGAATCCTTCTCCATCATCTACCGGGAAACGAATAATTAGCTAAAAATATCGAGGTATTGCATGCTGGAAACAGTAAAGGCTATCACGATTCGCGTGAAAAAACCAGTGCTTTGTGTGTAAAAGAAGCAAGTGCAGCCACTGCCATGTATATATATATTTATATATGTTCAACACAAATGTCAGTGAAGTTGGTCAGTCAGTCAGTCAGTGAGTTTTTCTATACGGGTCACAAACTTGGTGGAGGATTTCCAACAGCCAGTTACCGACTTTTATGAAGGGTTGTCACCATTTGCTGATTGGCTGCATACTGAAGATGAAATGGCCAGCCAGCTGGATGCGAAAAAATCAGCCAACCAGGAATCGACTGCTCACGGAGGTCGCTGAATTACGTTGAGCTTAATGCAGGACATTTCTCGAGTGGAATCGCGACGGGAAGTGATGAGTGGGTAATCGACGCGAGTATGACATGTAGGCTGTAGTGTGAGTTGGAGGAGGATGTGAGAGATGAGAGGTTATGGAAACCAATGGAATAATGATAATATTTTTACAGAGTACGGCTGATAACCCCACGCATAACCTTCCCTCTTTTCCGTGCTCACAACCGGCTTCGCGAGGTTTAGGAGTGTGCCATTCGAGGATCGAACTTCAGACCTTAGAAATAGTTGGCAAGGATTCTACCACTGATATACAGACGCATAATGTAAACTTGTAAATTCATTTTGTCAAGCCCTTTTACTTTTAATCTCAAAGGATCTGATTAGTGTCAAGTTTGTTTATGGATTGAAATTAGTTGGAAACCATGAGGGTTGCTTTGATATTTTGTCCCATTTTACCGCTTTCCAGCAACATGCACTCATGACCACACTAACTAGCGAACTCAGGACCATCACGTTAAAAGGCGATCCTACTGACCATCAATCTATTATCAAATCTGAAACAATTTCTATCTACATATGAGGACCGTAGTACAGTCATCTTGATATTGCCTTCGTTTTCTGTAGTTTCATTACTTGTTCGGAGCAACTTAATTGGCGGAATCGAAAGTAAAACTTCAGAAATCATTGGGGCACATCTGCCAAGTGTAATTTCCACTCGGTGTTATGATATAACCACAGAATAGAAAATAAAGAACAGTATTTGTCACTCTAAACCAAAAAAGAAACATTGAGAAGTACAGTTCCGATAACTCTGTAACCGACAGTACCATGCAAATAACCACATCAGAGCTTAAAAAATAAGTCTCCATATTTAAACAGCTACCTTAGTGTCAAATTGATTTTCCATAGCCATTTGAAATTGTGTGTAAACAACAAGAACAAGGCTAACAGCATCAAATTAGCTCATTCGTGGATATTTTTAGTGGATTTCACTCTAAAAACAATAGAAAAACCGATATACAGTAGGAAAACTTCAAGTTGTAAGAAGGCACAGAGGTTAGGACGCTCGCCGACCAAGCAAATGGTCTAAAGTTCGATCCCCGGACGACGCTCACCTGATATCAATGGTCAGCCTGCTAAATTTGGGCTACCGATTTCACATGCTGAAAATCCCCCACCTGTGACGAAAATACTGTGTGGAATCAAGCCATAATAAAATTTAAAAAATAATAAATAAACAGTAAAGTAATGGAACTAGTTGTCAGGTATTTTTAAAGTGTAAAAACGAATATTTTTGAAAATGAGTATTTACAGGTGAATTAAACCGAGAAGGTACTTATAATTAAAGACTTTGTTTAAATAACTAGGCAATTAATGGATAAAACTTATTAAATTCACATACTCTTGAAGATTACAATGAGCATAGTTCAGTTAAGAATAGAAATTTAGAATTAAAAGAGTAGCCTTAAAAAACTATACCGTTTAGGTTGTGGGCAGTTGACAGTATCTATGCTATGATGAGAACCGACGTCACACTACTCAGCTAGATTTGTTCTTCTTGATTGATGATGGGTGCAGTATGCTCACTGTCCTTGCTCCTATTGTAACAACAGAAGACAAGGGCCAGGCAACAGATCGTTTATTAAGGAAAATCAACACATATTTATAGATTTTAATATACATTATCGTAGATTATTGTTAGTAGAGAATACAGTCTGTTGATTGGTTGTTTCTCACAGAAAGTTAACCTTGCATCTCTTTGTGGCTGTGTCGGATCATCCATATGCTAACTGTATCCGCCTACGGAAAGCCTTTGTTCTCATTTTCTCACCACCAATATTGGGGACATAAAGATTGACGTCAATTACTGTCTACCAACTTTGACTAGCAGCCAGCTCTCAACACACTATGAGTACTCTTAGGTCACTGACTTGAGTGTTTCATGGTTTTGTGGAACATTCCTTCACATATTGTAATGCGGTCTGCGTTAGTTTGGGTGCATTGTTTGAGGATAAACTATCACTTTTACGATGGTGAAACTGTATTCCAACACCAGAGTACCTAGGCTTCATATTCCTCTCTGATAAATGGTTTCCTTCAAATTTCATATTGCGCTCATAACTTTGGTAGGCTGGATACTGGCTTTGGTCGCTTCCAAACTCCTTCTTCCCCTATAATAGACCATTCACGGCTATGTTCATCTCCAAAATATGCTTGTGTAGGTCGATACTTTTCTCCACCAGAACTACTGCTGTCTTCACAGCTGTCTGGTCCCTAACAATCACAATTCGTCTGATTCTCTCCTTCTCATCATAACAAAAAATACTAATTATCGCCCGCGGCATCTGACAAATTTCATCAATCCTACCACCTCTGTTCCTAATCCCACAGCCAGTAGGGCGATTCAGAATGAATAGCTCACAACGACATGGCTTGATGTGAGGTCCAGTAGGAATTGGTGGTGTCAAGACTGTTGGATTTCGTGATGGCTGCTGGCTTGAAATGAATGTTGGAGGAGTTTGCTGATGACTGACAAATCCAGGATGACAGGATTCAGGTTTGCTTGGTAAGTGACCAGGACATATGGTTATTTCTTGTCTTAGTACGATATGAAACAGTTGCGTGTGCTTCAAATATCGACGCAAATTGTAATGATGCAGTCAGCAACTGTAGTTCAGATTAATCTGACCAACTGAAGTTATCTTTGTATTTTCGTATAAGAAAAATTTTGAGTTTTCAACTTCCCAGTTAAATCACGGATTGATGTCAGTTAGTCTGAGGTTCTTCATCATTACTCATCTGAGACTCCATCCACGGACCGAACCAAGAGCATTCAGGTTACGAGGTTAGGTGAGGTCATAGGTGCGTACTGCTGAAGAGTTTCAAAGTATTACGTGACAGTTGTCCAGTACTCCAAGTTTTTCAACAATCCTGTGACTGACATCACCACATGATCTGTACTGGAAACAGTCGAATCCTTATAACTCGACACATGAAAATGCAAGTTTTTTGTTGTTTTTATCAAATCTAAATGACAGACGTCTGTTGGCATATCGCTTGTTAGAATTCACGCCTCTGAGACGTCTTTAATTTCGCCCTCAATGATTAACAACGCATTCGGAAATCGTCAGTGAACAGTTTATAAAACCCAGTGTGAATCTTTTTTTTCCTTCACGTTCCTCAATGGAACATAGGGCTTCAAGCTAGTGGGTAGAAGTTTCTGTAGCAGTGGTGATTATTTTTACAGGATGGGGCTGCTAGCCAGCCTCATGCCCAACCTTTCCTCTTCACCAGCATTATTTCTGGCTTAGCGAGGTAAAGGAGTGCGTCGGTGGCCGGGGATCGAACCCCGGACCATGTGGACGGTCGGCGAGCGTCCTAACCGCTATGCCACCGACGCAGTGTGAATCATGGTTTGGGTATATTCAACTGACAAATCTTAAGTAAGAGTTATGGATTCACCTGGTAGCTACCGCCTAACAAATGGAATCGAACACTGGCATTACATTAACTACCATAACTGAAGAATTATTAACAAAATAAATAGCATTACAAGTACCATACGGATTATATTATCATTTCTGAATTAGCTTACCTAAGCAGTTGACATTATTAAAAGTTAATCTGTGGATGGTGACTAGCAATGGAATCCAGGATGCGGAATTCGTCATATTCGGGACTCGTCATGTGGATGTTTACATTATTTCTATATTTAATTATCGTGAGCAGAGAGAGAGAGAGACGGAATGCACAGTTATTCACTCACGCATATATGGATTTAAATGTTTACAGTGCTAAGCTACCTTTTCTGTGCCTATCCATATTTCCAAATCACACCGACATGCAAACTTTTTGTTTGAATTATCTGAAATAGTCGGACAGGCGATAACAATCAAAGTAGATCTGCTTCATATGACGATAAATTGAAATGTGACTGTCAATTTCTTCTTGTGTTACTGGAAAAAGAAACATCCCCTAATCAATAAACTTTGCAGTGTAGCTACTAAATTAAGAGAGAGAGACAGATTATCTTACTGCACAGTGAGTGTTAGATGTTAGGCAGGTGAATGAATGATTGACTTATATCTGTCAGCATCAGAATGGCGAAATTTATTGTCGAAGAAAGTAACATTTTATTTTCATTCCTTAACGTTCCCAGTTTCACTAGCAGTGGTGTTTACTTTTACGGGATGGGGTTGCTAGCCTCATGCCCAACCTTCTTTCTTTTCCAGTCCTACTACTGGCTTAGCGAGGTAAAGGAGTGAGTCGGTGGCCGGCAATCGAACCTGAACCACGTGAGTCGTGGTTGGCGAGCATTCTATCGATGTGCCTTCCTACTTAACTGACTTAAATATTAACAGATTTGCTTTACAAAGGTGTGTTATGCTTGGAATGGTCACTCACAACAGTCAGCATTATTTTAAATAAAAGTGAATCTATTGAATACAAAGCGTATTCTCTGCTCGACAACTTAAAGTCAGTTAAAGTCTGGGAGTAGGGTGTGGATTGAGTTAGTGGAAATGTCAACAATTTCCTATCACACATCAACTTTAAATGTCATATGTAAACTTTTCTTGTCAGCTATCATAACTGTTTTCAACTTTGAATATCAGTTACATCAGTTTAGCATAAGGTTTTTTATTTTTATTTTTTTTAAAAAAAACATTATTTTGCTAAGTAGCCGGTCCATTCTGTGTAACACATCTCATGCCTGACAGTGGGCGTAGACTAAAACCTCTATGCACTAGTTCGCTGAATTCAAATGAGAAGTTGGATTTAAACGGATGACTAGCTCAGTTGTTGATTAGATTGAAGTATTGCAAAGTGGAACAGTATTACTACTAATACTAATACTAATAAAAATAATAATAATAGTTATTATTATCATTATTATTCCTGAAAAGTTTATGCACTGTATACTTTTCAACTTAGCAGTAGTGGTGAGATTTATTTTTTCCTGTCTAGATTTTGAAAAAATAGGTAAAGTTTTCATATTAACAGACAATCATTTAAAAGAAGACTGATTTTTTCTCCCTAGACAGAACAGATGCATTTGTCTACCTCATTTTGAAGAAAAATTAACATTGTAGAATTAAAAGTTTACACAATCATTTATGTCTGTGTGTATATATACACTACTGAATTAAAAATGGTATAATTCAAGTTTAGGCCACGAAGTTACTTTATTTGGAAAACAACTGTAAATTAGGGAGTTCTCGACAATCGTTTCGTCATAGTTAGGAGTCCAACTCAGGATATCAGGTGAGGTGGCCAATGTACTGGCCATTCAACGAGTGGGATAGAATCCGCGGGGGGGGCTACTATTTCAAAAGTCTACCAGTTTATTATTATTTCCTTTAATTCCTAGAGGAACATAGGGCTTCAGCCGTGCGTCTCCATTGCGTTCGGTTCTCTGCTAGAGTCTTCACCTGTCTCCATGTCTGCCACCCACATGCTTTCATCTCCTCTTCACATGACCTCCTCCAAGTCACCCTTGCACTGACGACCAACTCGCCACTTCCCTTTCGGGTTCCACTCGAGCAATGGCTTGTCTAGTGATGTCACTTGATGGTTTCCTCAGAGTATGGCCAGCCAGTCCATCTCCATTTCTTCCTGCATATTTGTTTCACAATTGGTTCCTGCTGGGTTGGTTCGTTCCCAAAGATCCCTGTTGCTGATTTTTTCTGGCTGGCCATCTGATGTTGAGTATTGAGCGAAGACAACTGTTGATGAAGGTCTGTAGTTTGTTTGAGATGCTCTTTATGACGCACAATGCAATCTCTGATCCTTATGCTGAGTAGCACTGACTTCACATTGGAGTTGAAAATCCGGATCTTATTTTTGATGCTGACTGCTGCTGTTGACCTGCAAACAGACTTGAGAGTAGTGAAAGCTTGTCTTGCTTTTCCGATTCTTGCTTTGATATCCTCGTCAGTTCCGCCTGTAGTTGAAATGATGCTTCCCAGGTAGGTAAAGGAGGTTGTTTCTTTCAGGTTCCTCCCATTTATGCTGGCTGTTTGTTGTCTGTTGTTGTTGTTGCTGTTGGTGGTGTTGCCCAGGAATCTTCATCACCTCTGTTTTCTTTATGTTCACCTGAAGTCCTATCTTCTCTGGATGCTTCTTCTGCCAACTTGTTGCTTTTCGCTTTTCGCATATCTTCCAGTTAGTAGGAAATCAGACATATATCATCGGCGAAGTCCAGATCCTCCAAGTTCTTTTTTTGTGTGAGTCCATTTTATGCCAGTTTCCTCATCGCTCCGCTGTTTGTCGCATTATCCAGTCTACTGCAATCAGGATAATCATTGGCGATAGTAGGCAGCCAGCTTGTCTTACTCCTGTCCTCACTTCGAAGGGTTCCGTAAGTTTCCCGTTGTGGATTACTTGGCATGCAGCATTGTCGTACAGCTGCTGGATGAGATGTGTAATTGTTGGTGGCACACCAGTTTGCAGCATATAATATAGTACCACAGTTAGTTAGTGTCATCGGTAAAGGTTTGTCCTAACGCCCGATTCTGTGGTATCCGCTGGTCACGAATGAATAATCAACAGGCTGGCCTGGCAACCTGAAGGTCCTGGGTTTGACTCCTTTTGGAGTAATGAGTGTGTGCTACTGTAGAGTCGTAGACTAGTACAAGAAAACAGCCATCCTTTATTACTTCGGTTCCAGCGGTTTGCTGTTACTTTCTCAGCTATGGGAACAGAAATATATCAATCATTTGTAACTGAGTTATTCGAGTTTGACCACTGAAAAACAACAGCATTGCAGTACTCTCTTCTCTTTAAAAATAAAAACAAGAAATAAATAAACACGACTACTAGTCATAAAAAGTGTACAAACAGATTAAGGCTGAAATTGTTACCTTCATTATTATTATTATTTCTACAGATAAACAATCCAGTGGTTCAATTTCATTTTTGTTATTTTCTTTATCCTTTTTTGAGTGTATGGCCTCACTGAATGCTTTCAACTGTCATATATATATGTCCAAATTTACACATTAAAACGAACAATTTATTCAAATATGTCCAAAGGTCTTTCATAATACAGGTTTATCTAAACAGGATAGTGAACATAAATGCGAGAACAAAGCAACAATGAATGAGATATCCAGAATTTTTGAGACAGATACATTATTATTATTTTCCAAAAATTAGATTGTTAGGACTCCATGTGTTTTCGTGTAGACCACGAATTGATATCAGTTAGAGAACCATTGAAAACCAGCACTGCAGTATTTAATGGACAGCTGTTTCTTCCTGATTCGCGACTCATCGCCAGTACGCACACACTGTGTTTCGAACCCAGAGCCTTTCGGTTACAAGTCGAACTCGAAGACCATTCATCCATCAGAAACAGATTCAATCGCCAATGAATTCTAACTTCTATCAATCTTTGAGTTTTAGGGCGACCACCAACCAATGTCATCGGCGGAAACTACATTCTCACTCCCAACTGGATGAACCTCACTGGTAATTGAGTTAATCAACTCATTCTTCAGTAATTTCACTCAATACACAGAAGGTAAAAAAACTGAGTAAAGAATATTCTTTCCGATAACTTCCTCATCAGGTTCTACACTTATATATACATCATATTTAAAGAATCACTGTTATTAACAAGAATAGTGTTCTTCAATTAACATCGAATCAATACGAACTTTGAGCGACCTTGTTGGCTAGAGAGATAACTGGTGATTACATGATGAGACAAAAGTCATAAAACAACTGCAATTTAGAGTGAAACCAAAAATAAATCAGAAATGGTTGTGCACAGTAGTATTTTAAAGTCGTCATAAAAAGGAATTTTTTTCTCGAAGCCAACAAAGAATGTAATTAATTGATTATTAGAGTATTAATAGTTCGCGTGATGTTTACTGTGTGTACCATGTGTGAAGGAGTTAACACCTTTTCAATCTCAACTGAATCTTTTTTATCTCCTCTATGTTTAATGGATGAGATTGCCATGGTCAGAAAGAGTCATCCTAAAAAGCTGTAGGTCGTCAGTCATGTAGCGGTGCGCAGATATCCAAGTAATTTTTTGGTTCTATTCCTTTATGTTCCCCTTATGTTTCTAGAGCTTTGAAGTTTCGGAAGCCGTGGTGTTTGTTTTTATGGGATAGGGTTGCTAGCCTCGTATCCAACCTTCCCTCTTTATAGGTCTTATTATTGGCTTAATGAGGTTTAGGAGTGAGTCAATGGCCGGGAGTCGAACTCTGAACCACCTGCGTGGTTGGGAATTCAGTTCCCGGGCGATCAAGTAAAACAAGATATTTACCAACAGAAGCTAATTTCATTGTGCTCATAGTAATGGTCATTTTCAAATTTTATCGATATAAACGTCTTTCCTTCTCACATTGAGCTTGATTCACTTGTATGCATTTTCTTTTGGTTAAATATGTTTGATGATGAGGTTAACTGTTGTCAGTGTAGTGCGTGTTTACTGAGGGCGAAGTAAAATCTGTGTAACAGTCAGAATTTTTTCTAATTTCGACCGTCGACCAACCAAATCAGTAGTAGTCTACCAACCCAAGGTAACATCAGATAGTCTCGTCATCAGTCAATAACGATCTACTACTCTGCTTTTGATTCAGTACAATTAGGATTCGGCGAGTATTCAACCTCACACAAGGAGTGATAAACTCCAGTGGTGAAGAGTTCACACTAGAACTCCTGGGAACACCGTCAAGTAGTCAGTCATTAGCTGGCATCAGACGAATTTTCCAGCGTTACTTTGTAGAGAAGTGATGTATCTCAAATTTAACCACGGACTGATATCAGTTAAAGAACCATTGAAAACCAGCACTGGAGTAGTGGACAGCTGTTTAGTCCTAGTTTTGGAATCATTGGCATTACGCACCCATCACAGGGATTCTAATGCAGGATCTTTATGTTAAAAGTCAAGCTCATAAATCATTCAGACATTGGGACTAAACTCAATGGTCAGTTCATGAATCCTAACTTCTACCAGTTTGGGATTTTAGCGCAAACACCAAGCAATGTCAAACACTGAAACAAATCAAATCACTACAAACCAACTCGTGAAAATGTTTCTGATGTTTGTTAGTGGCTGGCTACAGGGTGGAGTTGCCTGCAGTTATAATGACAGTTGAGATTGACAAGAGAAGGTTTAGCTGGGTAGCTAGAATGATGATCATCAGACATCCACGTAACCGCTAGGCAATGTTCTTGCTTACTGGAGTGAAATGATGACCTGGTTGGTTCAGCTGATGCAGTAACTGACTAGTGATTAGGAGGCTGATTTTTTTCGAATCCTGCTTGAATCTCTGGGCTACCTAGCCCAGTCCTAGTTTGGGACTGACTCTTCACCAGTGCGCATCCACAACAGGGTTTTGAACCCAGGACCTTCTGGTTACAAGGCGAGCTGGCTAGTAGACCAGTCAGCCAATGGTACCCTACCCGATATAATGGTCTATGAATTCTAACTTGTGCCGACCAATTCACGACATAGTGCGACCACTCCGCAATGTCTTCTGCTATAAGTTACTGACTCACCTTTAACATGCTGCACCCTACTGGTCAGGGCTTCCCACTAGAACCCTAGGTAACTGCTTCAATAGGGCCAATCGTCAGTGAGCATCAAATTAATTTTCAAGTATTGGTTTTTGCAGGGATTTAGTTTAATTGGTTGGTGCATTTCATCATGAGCTTACATCAGTTAGAGAACAATTGGAAAACCAGCTGGGAGTATTTAACAGCTGTTTCCGTTGTCCTAGTTTGAGAGGCTTCATCAGTACGCACCCACCGAGGTCCTTGTTATAATCTTTCAGTTATATCCATGGGTCTGCAAATGTACTCGTGCACATTTTTAATTAGTTTACAGGCTATCGTTGAGCATTTTTGTGGAACCAAACAAAAATACCATAGTGGATAATTTTATTCTTCAGGTCTAACATCGCTGCGTCACATGACATACTGGAAAGGGGCTGTTTTACTTGAAACTCCTGGATGAAGAGTAAATATTGTGCAATAAACTACGCTGAAAATTGTTCATATTGTGTAAACTTATTGTGTATAATAAAGCTATTATTATTATCATTATTATCCTATAGTGACCAAGAGTCTCGTTTTTACCTGTATTCTCTTGATTACGTATTCATATTCAATGTATTTACTATCGATGACTACAAGAAAAACTAGAACCGGAAGGAAGAATTCGAGCCAAGACACGTAAACACAAAGTCAAAAATAACTGAGATCGATAGGTAGTTGATAACTTTTCAGTGACATTTACCTATAACTTTTTAAAATTACAATCGGATTAAAGAGATTGAAGTTCCTTCATATATGATATTAGGTATTTGAAGGCAATCGGCCACAGGAAGCCTTGCTTGACCTAGGTTTCTTGCTAGTTGGCACTCACCAGTCAGTCAGCAAGACGTATCTGCAGTCAGCTTGAAGGAACTCATATCCCTTCTGAGATTCGAACCCGCGTTCCTTCAGACATTCGTGAATGCAGTTTTATTGTCATATACGTTCTATACGATGGTATTTCCATGAGACTTAGACATTAATAACTATATTGTAGTGTAAATGGTCACTTGTGTGAACTCATCGCTCAGAACAGATAATGAATTCTGAAATACAAAGAGAAGCGTTGAGCACCAGTAACCGGTAAAATATTTTTCACAGAAACTGAAGTTAATTCAATTTGGTAATAATAAAAAGTAGACTTATTTTTATCATTTTCCGCTTGATGAATAACTGAAACATATTTTGGACACCAGTGGAAAAAAAGAGATAATAACAAAGAATTACTGAAGCTTATCTTAGTCACTAGTAAAGCCATAAGTGTTCCAGCCAAATACCAACTCAATTCCGGTGCTTAAAACAAATCTGTACAACCCAAAGAGACTCAGAACAGATAAACAACAAAGTGAGAATCAAAGTCACGACGTTTTCAGCACTGTTATCCAGTTCATAATGGTCTAGTGTTCGGCACTGTTTCTGCCGATTCAGATGCACAATTTACACCCTGAGATTCGATAAACTCAAGAGGTATGTTTTCAGTTCAGATGAAGGTACCCGTTAAAATGTATTGGGCTGAACTCCATTGGTCACAACGTCTCACTGATGCCTACGAGAACATGAATGGAGATAAATACTCATTTGCAATTGATAGTGTTCTCTGAGCTGTCGTCCCTCTGGATAACATCCCTTCCAGCGCAATATTTAGCATAAAGTGAAATAATATAAATTTCTTCATGAGTGATATAATTGCGTCTCCTGGTAATTATCTTTACATATGTATTGACCATTTTCTATTGACTTGGATTTCAAACTTTCTAGTCACATGATCTACTTTTTATTAGTTGGTATATTTGGTCTATATTAACGTGCTTGTTAATTGCATTTTCGTTTGAGCACCAGGGTTCTAGGAATTCCTTGGCACTTTTAGTGTTTCCTCTGTCTAAGATTTTTACATTATCCCAATCACATTGATGACCATAATTGTCTATATGCATTGTGCCTTTTCACGGCTGGTTTGTGTTCTTGGATTCTAATTCGAAGCGGACACCCACTTTGGCCAATGTAATGCTTGTTACAGTTCATACAATTTATTTTGTAAATGGTGTTAATTTTATCTCCTTTTTCTGTTGAATCTTTCGGTTTGCATAATATCGAATTGAGCGATTTGACTGGCTTGTGTGCTATACCTATATCAAACGGTTTTAGTATTCTAGTTGTTATTTCAGAGATATTTTTATATATGGTAGGATGAATTTTCTTGTGGTCTTTGATGGTGGTTTCTTGTTGGTGTTTTGATTCGACTTTAAACACTTTTTGATGAAATTTTGTGGATAACCATTCTTGTTGAAGACCGTTTGTAGGTATTTTTCTTCCATTCTTTTCAGCTCTGGAGTGCTACTATGTGTTTGAACTCAAGTCGTGTGATTACCTTGATATGATTATAAGCAATAAATTGTGCTCGAAACGCGGTCATCAGTAAATATTACTGTATAACACTGTGAGACTTTATCAAAATTACACTCTACCACAGTGCCCAAGTTTTATTCTTATATTTTTTAAACAATTCATGCTATAGAATTCATGCATCGCTAGATTATATCTCAAAGACTGGATAGTAACATGCTTACTTTGAGACCAGAAGGTCCCAAATTTGATTTCTGGTCGAATCATTTATGCTTACTATTGACTAAATGCCTTCCCAGTAATCCTCGGTGGTTTAATGATTCTCTCACAGACATTATTAGTTCTTGATGACATCTCCATTGACAACAGTGAAATTTCCTTTAAACCAACACTTACATATTATGAAAAAGAGATGTTCAGCGAAGAGACTCTTTTCGGTGAATTCATTTACATAGCTGTACAATCGCATTTGTATACAATTATTTATGTGTTTGTGTACATGAGCTTTGTCAAGTTTAGGTTTTTAATCAGGTAATGCAAGAATGATTTAATATAGAAACAAGGTTAATCAGACAGCAACTAAAGTAAAATTGAGTTAGCAGTTTAAATGACGTAATATAATTGACTGAAATATTTCAACTTAGGTCAGAGTAGCAACAGAGGTAATTACAGGTAGATGCTAAGTAGAAGTGGGGTAGAGAATAACGCCATTTAAATTAGAACTGAAATTGAGCAACTAAGTTGGATGACGTAACATAAATGACTAGAAAATGAACGTTGTTCAAGTCTGTAACAGTGGTAGTGAGGTATAGAAATTAAATCGGGTGGGGGTAGAAAACAAGAAAGTTGAAAATGTAAAATATTACAATTGAGAAGACAAAATAATACTAATGAAGAGACAGAAAAAAGATTACGTAGAATTTACTTATCGGGTAATAAGATAGGTTATGTCCATTGCAAGTGTAGTGATCGAACGAACTTTTTCTGTATGCAGAGTTCAGGACTTAGCGGGTGAATCGACATTGCTTCTGCAGTTTGAAGAAGTCTGATTTGTACAACTTTAGGAAGACTACTTCTTACTCTGTAGACAACTTTGAAGTTTGCTTGCGGTGTACCTTGGTGTCCGGTTTCTATCAGATCAGAACCTGATCAGTTATCTAAACTTGACAAACCTCATGGACACACACAAACAAATTTAATGTCAAGTGGCAAAATAATTAATGTCGTATATAGAATAATACATAAGGTGTATAGAATTTTGGAAAGGGGTACATAATTGCAAGGGAGAAAGGAAGTGTGTGCGAAGCTCTATTTTGGAACACTTGATCGACTTCTGTCACTCTGTTAACCCTGACCATGATTTTAAGATCATATATAGAATCCATGCTAACTTCCCGCGTTTTCTTCGTTATAGACTTCTAAAGACATCTGAGGCCTTGGCAATTCATGACTTTAAGCCAGACCTTTGTGTACAAAAGAAGTATGTACAATCCCTACTTCTGCCTTGGCCGTAGAGGGATAGACATTTATTTATTTTGTTTATTTAGTTATTCTATGTACTCCTCCCTTATTACTATTATTATTATTAATATTATTATGACTATTATTATTACTATTCTCACTCTGAATCTTTTCCACTTGAACCACTTGACATTTTAAACCCAAAATTATTAATTTTTATATTTTTATTTTTACAATATTCAATTCTATCCTATCAAATTTCACACCATGTTATGTAACATTTTATATTCGTATAATTATGTACCCCTTTCCAAAATTCTATACACCTTATGTATTATTCTATATTTGACATGAATTATTTTGCCACTTGACACTAAACTATGATTAAAATCACAAATATTTTAATTGCATTTCATACTATTATGATTTCATATATTGACACCTTTGACTTAATTCCCTCACCGGATATAATGTCTTAGAAACCATATATTTACGATTGTACAGCTTGATAATAAATTCGTTGAAAAGAGTCTCTTCGCAGAATATTCTTTACTCAATGTTTTTACTGTCTATGTATTGAGTGGAATCACGAAAGAATGAATTAATTCATTAACTCAATTATCAGTGAGGTTCATCCAGTAGGGAGTGAGAATGGAGTTCCCAGCGATGACATTGGTTGATGGTCGCCTTAAAACTCACAAATTGTTAGAAGTTAGAATTCATGAGCAATTGAATCTGTTCCTGATGGCTGAATGGTCTACGAGCTTGTCTTGTAAACGTTAGGTCTTGGGTTCGAGACCCTGTGTGTGCGGACTGTCGAGGAATCGCAAACTAGGACGAAGTAGCTATCCAGTAAGTATTGCAGTACTGGTTTTCAACATTTCTCTAACTGATATCAATTCGTGGTCTACACGAAAACACATTGAGTCCTAACAATCTAATTTTTGGAAAATAATAATAATGTAACTGTCTCAAAAATTCTGGATATCTCATTCATTGTTGCTTTGTTCTCGCATTCATGTTCACTATCCTGTTTAGATAAACCTGTATTATGAAAGACCTTTGGACATATTTGAATAAATTGTTCATTTTAATGTGCAAATCTGGGTATATGCATGACAGTTGAAAGCATTCAGTGAGGCCATACACTCAAAAAAGGATAAAGAAAATAACAAAATGGAATTGAACCACTGGATTGTTTATCTGTAGAAATAATAATAATAATGAAGGTAACAACTTCAGCCTTAATCTGTTTGTACGCTTTTTATGACTAGTAGTCGAGTTTATTTATTTCTTGTTTTTTTTAAAAAAAGACAGTTTCTGAGATATTTGTTTTTGCAGAAAAAAATGCAGTAAATGATCACTGATTCATAAATATTTTATGACTTTGTATTGGTGTGAAAAAAACATTCTGCACACATATTTGTTTTAAACAGAAAAAATATTTTGGAAATAAATTTCAAATGGTTTATTTGTGCAAAGTGCTTTTTCAAGTATTGGTTTGTAGGAACTTGATTCTTTGGTTACAGGATTTCACCAAGAGCTGACATTGGTTAAAGAACCATTGGAAAACCACGTGGGAGTACTGGACAGAGGTTTCTGCTGTTCTATTTTGGGACTGACTCTTCAGCAGTACGCACCCACCGGGGTTCGAACCCAGCACCTTCTGGTTACAAGGCGAGTTAGCTCGTAGACCATCAAGCCACTGGGACCCGATCCAATGGCCCATGAATTCTAACTTCTGCCAATTCAGTCAACCAAATCCCTACAAACCAATACTTGAATATCAATGAGATGCTCACTGGCGACTGGCCTTATTCAGGTAGGTAGTTACCTGGGGTTCCAGTGGGAAGTCGTGACCAGTAGAGTACAGCCGGTCAGGTGTGAGGACAAATACTCGCCGAAGACATTGGCTAGGGATTGCACTATATCATGATTTATCATTGGCAAAATGTCATAATTACTGAAGAAGTAATTCTTTTCATTCTACTGGTTATTTTACTTTGAAGTAATTTTCGGTTGCTTCCAGTGCTTAAAAATCTCCTACTCACAGATATCCTGGAGGTGCTTTAAGATCACTAATCCAAAAATGTACCTTTACTCGTTTGAATGCAGTCAGCGTGTTAGACAGACAAATATTTCAAGACAGGTTATACATACTTAGTATTATTATTATTATTACTCATATTTCTAGATGTAGGCAAGCTTTCATTACTCTCAAGTCTGTGTGGAGGTCAACAGCACTCAGCATGAAAAACAAGATCTGGATTTTCAACTCCAGTGTGAAGTCAGTGACACTTACCATACGGATCAGAGACTTACACTGCGTGTCACGAAGGCCACTTCGAACAAACTACAGACCTTCTTCAACAGCTGTCTTCGACAGCTGAATACTACTTAAGATTAGATGGCCGTCCAGAAAAGATCAGTAACCGGATAGGATGTCTGGGAGTGAACCAACCCAGTAGGAACCAACTGTGCAAGAAATATGCATGAAGAAATGGAGGTGGAATGGCCATACTTTGAGAAAACAAACCATCAAGTGAATGAGATCACACACCAGGCTATTGCTTGAGTGAAACCCGAGTGGGAAGCGGCGAGTTTGTTGGTCCTGAGTGCGAGGGTGACATGCAGGATGAGGAGGTGGTGCGAAGAGGTGATGAAAGCATGTGAGCAGGCGTAGAGCTATGTGAAAAGGTTGGAGACGTGCACCTGAAACCCTATGTTCCTCTCGGAACTAAATGAAACAATGATAATAATTAACTTTGTGTTTTTTTTATTATTTATATTTCTGGATGTATAGTAGATTTTTACCTTTCCATTTTCACGTCTTTCTGGAAATTTATTTCTTGATAAATGAGGTTTTTTCAGTGTAATTTAGTCAGTGATTTACCGTTGGTGGGTCACATTCACGTCCTTATTTCTATGTCAGCTGCTATTACACTTCTATGTATGGTGTCTGAGCTGCAAATTGTAATTTGATATTTATGTAGTAGATCAGTCAATCAAAATTATTTTAAAAAAAAATCACTTTTAGTTACATTTGTAATCTAAAATCTAAATTCGCATACAGAACTGACATATTACGAAATTAGATGCATCTCTACACACAAAAAAACAGAGCACAAATTCCTAATTGTGTATTTGCCAACTCGAGATAATTTGATATTTTTTTAGGGCTACAAAGAAGTACAGACTTCAGAATTCTCAAGAATATATGCGCTTTGACGTAAGAGTGGAATTGCACCAGTGTGATAGGGTATTTGATAAAAAACACACACATAGTTACCTGTATTATTTACTATTATTATTTATTATTAATTTTATTATTATTATTAAAAGAGCTAGCGGTGGTGAAACCAAAACATGGCTTCACCAGTCAATGAAATCCACAACAGTTAGTTTAAGCCAGCCACGTACGAAGGTGTAGGATTCCTGACTGGTTGGAGTCCGCGGGGTGGTAGAAACCAGCGGCTGGAAACAATCGGTGATATGACTCCAAATCGTTCTTAATGGCTGGCGCAGATGCATCCACTCCTTGTGACCTATAATGTCCAATAAAACTATATTGTTCTTCGTTACTACTATTCCTTTGTCTCATATCCCTGTCTCTATTTTGCATTTCTTTTCTTGCTTTGTGTGCTGCATCGAGTGTGGTAACTTGAACCGCTGCACATTGGTGCAAAGTTCTATGTTGAAAACAGACAGATAGACAGACAGATTATTTACTAATGACGTTTCGAGCTCATAATCATATCCGGGCTATCATATTGTCGTGGTGTGATACCGACAATGGGTTCCAATGGAATATTATTCCTACAGTTCTATACTGCATTAGTGACAGAATACTATATATGTATATTTGAACATTCTATTTCATGTCGTTTATTGTAAACCAAAATCACACGATCAGTGTCTGGTTATAGAATATAAACTGTATAGATATAAGTAGCTGTTTGATCACTTGAAAATATACCTTGGCTTTGGTGTCTTTCCTTCCGCTGTTACACTATGTATCTTTGAAAGATACTAGTGAGTGTCAAGTTCTTAATGGATTACAGAAAGTCATTAGCATCTTATCCACAATGACAGAGAGTTTAACATGGTTCTACTCAAATCGATGCTCGGAACTTTTTCATTTAGATGCATTTCAGACTTGAGTAGTCAATCTGCCTGACAACCAGTTTAGAAATCTGAAAACTTTCAGTGGTATTCTCTCAATAAAAGTGTAGAAGAGATCAGATAGGCGTTTGTTTACGTTACGAAGTCGTTCAATTTTGTAATAAGCACACTCCTTTCTGTTTACTGCTCAAACTGATCGCTTGTTTACTTTTCTGAAGATTTGGTGAATCGTGTAACTCATCCTAACAGATATGCTGAAGACGAATCAAAGTTCCAAATAACTCTACGGTGATGTGATTCAAAAAGTGTCAAGATAATTGAAGTTTTTAGAAAGAGATAAGTCTTACTGGGATGATCACAAGGCCATCAGCTTGACTAATGTAGTATCTAAATTTCTAGGCCAAGTAATCATACGTAAACTAAGCAGTGCTTGGGAGAAATGATGCCAAGAAAACCAGTCGGGCTCTGCGAAAGATTCTAGAACACAGTCATAATAACCGGTGTCCGATACTTTCCATGCTCCGATGTTACAGGGGTAGAATGCTCGCCTACCAAGAACGCCGTCCAGGGTTTGATCCTCGACCGACGCACTCATAAACCTTCGTCAGTCAGTAGTAACGCCGATAAAGAGGGTTAGGTCGGGTGTGAGGGTAGCAACCCCACTCCGAAACTTCAGAGCTTTATCTTCAAGCTCTGTGTTCCACTGGGAACGTAAAGGAATAAAAAACGTTTGCGATACTTCTTCATCTGAAGACGGAGTTTGACTCTGTCGGCTGAAAGGTGATGTGCTGGTTTTTTTCCGTGAAGGGAATGCACTGACCACAGTATTCTGCCCAAACTGTCGCAGTTGTTTAACAGCTCAAGGACACTTGTCATCTGAAGTGATAACAACTAGTAGTGTCCTTCAGTGATGCTCACTGTCCCCATCCCTGTTCAATTTCATCACAGATGTACTACTAATGGAATTAACCCTAACTGCTGAACTCAGAGACCCAGTGACTTACTCGCTACTAGGGAGTAATCTCATTGACTTAGAATATGCAGATGATATAGTCCTTCTAGGTGAAGATGCTGAACAAATGCAAAGTCTTATGAACACCTTGAACAGAAATCTTAGTATGTTTCTCAGCTGATACACACATCTCAAATGTAAGATGATGTTACAGGTTTGGACTGGACTACACCGATGCCTAGTTTAAAGAGAAGGAGTGAAGTAGTCTAGAGTACTGATCATTTCACTTGTTCGGCGAGTTGCATCAGCCTTAATACACTGACTTATTACTGACGAAATCTCATTACGGACGCAAAGACCTCGTGTGGGATTTATCAACAACTCCGTGTCTCCTCATTTGCGGATAAATCTTTCGCCTTTTACTAAAGATTTCCGTGGGGAGGCACAATTTTGTGTGCGTCGGTGGCACAGCGGTCAGGACTCTCGCCGACCATGTACATGGTCCCGAGTTCGATCCCCTGCCGGCGCACACCTGATATCAATGGTCGGCCTACAAAATTTGGGCTACCGATATTACATGCTGAAAATTCCATACTTGTGCCAAAAATACAGTATGGTTTCAAGCTATAATCAAATCAAATCACATCATCTTTGGTGTAGACGTGATATCCAGATATCGACCAAAAGACTCTTGTAAAAGTCATCAGTTCTCTTTCTCCTTCTTTATGGCTATGAAACATGGACACTAAAGGTGGCAGACCTGAAGATCATACCTATCTTTGGCCTCAGATATTTGCATTCTATCTCCTGTGTTAGGTTGCATAATATGGTGAGTAATTCTGAGGTTAATTTAGGAAAGGAAGTAAGTCGCTGAGGTTGTGACTCTGTATTTTATAAGGTGACTGCGACACGTATTACGCATATCAGTTTATAGGGAATAAAAAGACAGTTGCAGCGAAGAAAATTTTCTTCTCGACGAAGTCATCATCTAGGCTGTACATTCGTGTATTTATATCAAATGGATGGGAAAGTTCCAGAATTGTCAATGGTCAAATTAATAAAAATTACAATTAGGAATTAGAATGCCATAATAAACAGGGGGATGGGTAAAACTCAAACAAACTAGCAACATAATTACTGAGAAGATTGACATTGAGCAACTGGCGGTTAGAAATGTAGAAATAACGAAATATACAGGATGTTTGGATAAAAAACTAGTGTGATGAATAATTGTTTATGCAATCAGGGATTAAATATGTAGAAATAGTAAAATGACAAAATAAACAGGAAGTGTGGATATGAAAATATGGTAGTGTAGACAGGGATTAAGAAAGCTTAAAATAACATGAATAAACAGGAAGTTTAGATAAGAAGGGCAATGGGATGGTCATTACTGAAAAAATTTACCTGTTTATGATGGCCATGGCAGGGACCGGGGTTGGACGTATTTCTTTTGGATACAAAGAGTGGGTTTGAGTTTTTGGATAGCTAACGCCTCAGCTATGCCCAGATGTCTTGATTTGACTCCCTTTGATAGGCTTCATTGAATCTTGTATATTACTTTGAAGGATTTTTCGAAAGGCGCTGAATGTCCTGAGTTGACCAGATGTTCTGTCACTGAACTGTATACACGTTTTCGCTCTCCTTTTACTAGCCAGGCTGGGTAGTGTTCACGAGCGCGTTTTCCAAGTTGGCGCATGGTACGGCCGATGTAATCAGCTCCACAAGAGCAAGTAAACTGGTATATGCACGTTGAGGTGGCCCAATGCGACAGCTTGTCTTTCGCGTTCTGGTTGAACAGTTTCTTGCAGGAAAACGTCAGTTGTAGGCTTGCAGCGAAGTATAAATACACGAATGTACAGCCAAGATGATGACTTCATCGAGAAAAAAAAATTTTCTTCGCTGCAACTGTCTTTTTATTCCCTGTGATCAAATGTGCATACCAGTTCGTCAACTTCCTCCTAGACCAACGCTAGCTGATTTAGGGTTCGACTGATAAAGTCCTTGGTGTGATCAGATGAAGACGTGGCATCAATCCATAAAATCACCGACTATTGATTTGAGTCGCGTAGGAATATGTAGACCGTTTGGTTGAGGTCCTGGAGATGCTGACAACGCTTTAAAACTGTTGGTAAAAAATGCGGCTAAAAATCTTCCTGAATCAATGGCGCAAATGCCTTCTTTGTTTTTAATCCGTAAGATAATTTCATTGAATTTCTTTCGGATTTGCTTTTCTACACGTTTGTGTGCTACATGAAGTGTGTCCACTTGAATAGTTGCACTCCTATGCAAAGTTCTAGGTTGAAATTCAGTCAATCACTGTTATAGCAGAAATATTCATCCAGACATCTATAAAACACAAAATAATTGAGCGAAGAATATTCTTTTCGACAAATTTTTCTTCCAGGCTCTACAATTATATATATGTTTATATACATAGAATACTCTAGATTAGTAGTCAATAACAATATTAGTGTTTTTTAAATAATAATACTGCTTTGTAAAGTATGATCACAATAGAATTACAGTTCATTAAAGATGCTTAAATTATAATAATAAAGATATAATAGCAAATAGAATATCAACTAAAATTAAGGAAATTTGTACAAAAATTGAGGATCATTCAAACCTGCGTGGCCAAGGTAAGGACAATGTGTGAACTAGCTTCTTTTGGATGCACAAATTAGGCTTCTTAATATGGATCCCCACAGCCAGCCTCAGCAATATTTAGTAGTGGAACTCTTAAGGCACAACTGAGATTCGCAGGTATGCGGTAAATAACCCTGAAAGCATGGTTAACATCAATCTTGTGTTCTGTATCCATAAGGTGAGATAGAATAGCGCTGCGAATAGATTTTATTTGTCCATTGCTTAACCACTAAGCAGGGTGATGTTCGGAAATCCGACGAGAAACACGCCTAATTGTACGGCCTATGTTATACTGCTCAGTGACGAAAACCAAACTGATATAAAGTGTCCCTTTGAAAACGAATTACAAATCAACAAATCAATAACTAGACAGCATGATAGACGCACCACTAAAATCAGCGCAGTTCACTTTTCACTATTTACATAGAAAAAAGACACAGATTACGTATAAGATAGAATTATTATTATTGTTATTAATATTGTTATAGTTAGTAATGACTGGTGTGACATTGTTTAAATCAATCAATGAGCATCTCTATCTTTACGGCGGATCTGCACATGTTCACTAAATTCAAAACTTAACTTTACACGGAGAATTTTTCAGTCTCAGTCAAAAGTAGACAAAGGGTGTTTCTGAAATTCGAGTTCACGCGCAACTGTAATACTGATATGATAGTTGATCGGAACTGAAGATACAACATCTACATTTAAGGTGATTCTTCACTCTCTCTCTCTCTCTCTATATATATATATATAAACAAATTTATGCATAACGGGCATATTGTATGCATAAGCCTCAGTTTCTCTGCTTCATGATATGATCAGCCTAGTTAGAGACAGTGATATATAGTGTGATAAGGTTTCACATAGAATAAATAAATTCCGTTTAAATATTCAAGCTTGTCTATACTGTCTTTATTGTTAATACTGAACTCACCCACAGTATCCACTGTGGTATTATCGATTGGAACGTCTGCACTGGACGTCATGCCCTATTTTAAATTAGTTTCTGATTCAACGTTGGTTCAGGGTATTCCGTGGATTAATGTTGCAGTTTCAATATCTTAATTTTGACTTAAAAGTCAGGTAGGATGTTCACATAGCAAATAAACCTATATATATATCAAGACGAATAAAAGCAGTTTCTCCGACGTGAAACCTTAATCAGTGAATCAGTGAAATGAAAACTTCTAAATCATTGTCATTCTATAATATACATTTTGGCGTCCAAACATGTAAACCCAAGGTTAAAGCGGCATGATCACACAGTACGATGCTGAAGAACCATCTATACTCTTCAAATGTTAAATAGTTAAGCTAATAGATGTAGGAGAGGGGATCACTCAGGCTTTGGTTAACAGATCTGCACCAATCAGCATCAGTGGGAGAAATTTGACAGATGTCACCTCCTTCACTTAGCCGGCTAGCGAGCACGATTTCAAACACAACCAGCGGAACAGATGAAGATGTCAAAGCCAGCCAGCCAGCTCGACAACCAGCCAAACAGTCAACCACAATCGGAAAGGCGAGATAAACCCGCCTTCATCAACCCGAAACAAGTTTGAAAATCCTCCGCACTCCACTCCAACTCAGCTTCAGGACAAAGAACGAGATTCGGATTGTGTTCAACACAAATGTCAGTGAAGTCGGCCAGTCAGCCAGTCAGTCAGTGAGTTCTTCCACACGGGTCACAAACTTGTCGGGTGTGTCACGAAGAGGATGTCTAACAGCCAGTTACCGACTTTTATGAAGAGCTGTCACCATTCACTGACTGGCTGCATACTGAAGATGAAATGGCCAGCCAGCCAGCCAGTTGGCTGGGAATAAATCAACCAACCAAGAGTCGACTACTCACGGAATATGTAGGATACAATGAGATGTATGGAATGAGCATATGTTCTGGAGGTCGTTGAATTACATTGAGCGCAATGCAAGCCATTTCTCGAGTGGAATCACGACGGGAAGTGATGAATGGGTAACCGATGCGAGTGTGACATGTAGGCTATAGTGTGAGTTGGAGGAGGATATGAGAGATGAGAGATAATGGTCAATCGTGCGGTCAGTCAGCCGAAAAGGACAGCAGAGAATAGAACAGAGTGGAGATGTGTTGTTGAAGCCTTATGTTTCACTTGGAACCCAGGAGAATAATAATAATATTATGTAATAATATAATTTTCTGGATTTGAGGTTTACGGATTCATCTAGAATAGATAATGCTTTAATAATAATAACATTAGTATAAACCGGCATTTATTCATCCGGTCAGAAATCACAATGGCGTCATTATTTTTATGCATTTACCTGTGCCAGTTGTGTAACCCTGATATGAAACCAGTATATACGCTTCAATGGCTCGAAAAATATCTAGCTTGATTTTCGCATAAATTAAATACTCTGTAATCTAATATCTTATGTGAACAATTTTCGTACAGTTGACTGACTTCTACGTGTGAAGAGCACTGGAACGCACACAAAAATCTACGCAGTTTAATTTAATTAGTGAATCTTGTAATTTTGGCAGGAATATACAATACTGAGACATAGAGAATAGCCTGCAAGTTGATGTGTGTGTATGTGTGTATTGCCTAGTTAAGTGAATTTGCTTATTTTAAAAAAAACTGCGAATTTTCTTGAAAAATTTTTATGATTTCAAGATACTTCAGTGTTCTTTGTTGAAAAATATTGATTTTGTGTATTTGACAGACAAAATTTGGCCTACACTAGCTTTGCGATCACCTGAAAGAGGGAACATTTCAAATCTACAGCACTGTCTTTCAACTGTACATAAATAGTAAAAGTGTTTTAAAACACCACTTTAATTCTTATAATTGTCATTTGATAAAAGGGTTAGAATTGCTGCCAACGTCATTTGTTTTGACTGAATGAACATCTCGTTTGTCTACGTCACAGAGACGTAACTTTGTCTGTAAGTATTATATCATCAATTATTATTATTCCCCTGGGTTCCAAGTGGAACATAAGGCTTCAACAACACATCTCCACTCTATTCTATTCCATGATGTCCTCTCCAGTTAGCTTACCACACGATTGACCATTATCTCTCATATCCTCCTCAAACTCACATGATCTTCTCCATGTCATCCTCAAACCGACAACCTACTCGTCGCTTCCCATTCGGGTCACACTCGAGCGATGGCCTGCATTGTGCTTGATGTCATTAGACAGCCTTGTCAGTGTATGCCGAATCCATCCATCTTCATTGTCTTCTACATGTTTGTTGAGCAGTCGGATCTTAGTTGATTGGTTTGTTACAAGCCAGCCGGCCAGCCAGCTAGCCAGAGTTTCTTGTCACTAATTGTTTCTACCGGCTGGCTGGCTGGCCATTTCATCTTCAGTATGCAGCCAGTCAGCGAATGGTGACAGCTGTTCATAAAAGTCGGTAACTGGCTGTTGGAAATCCTCTTCGTGACACACCCGACAAATTTGTGACCCATATAGAAGAACTCACTGACTGACTGGCTGACTGACCGACTTCACTGACATTTGTGTTGAACAGAATCCGAGTCTAGTTCTTTGTGCTGAAGCTAAGGTGTAGTGCGGTGCAGAAGATTTTCAAACTTGTTTCAGTTTGATGAAGGCGTGTGTATCTCGCTTTTCCGATTCTGGCTGGCTGACTGGTTGGCTGGTTGTCTGGCTGGCCGGCTGGCTGGCTTTGAAATCTTCATCTGTTCCGCTGGTTGTGTTTGAAATCGTGCTCGCTAGCCGGCTAAGTGAAGGAGGTGACATCTGTCAAATTTCCCCAAATGGTGCTGATTGGTGCTGGTTGCTGCTGAATGGTTGGTTACCTTCATCACCTTATCGTATCCATGTTCACTTGGAATGCTTCCTTCACTGCTAGCTAGCCTATTCAGCAATTTTTTTTGGTTTTCACCTGTAAGTCCTCGAGTTTGTTTGATATTAAACATAAATTATCCACGCGCGAAATCCAGATCTTCTTGAGTCTTCTTATCGGTGGTCCAGAGTATTCCTCTCTTCTTGCTATCCATTCACCGTCTGATGCATAATCCAGTCCAATACAGTTAAGGATATCATTGGTGATAATAGGAAGCCAGCCTTATCTTTCTCTTGCTATCACTTCGAGTGCCACGCTAAGTTTTCCACTGTGGATCATTTGGCACTTGCCACTGTCAATTGTTTTTTAATCAAGCTGATAAAGATTTTGGCACTGCACACCAGTCAACACTGTCGAAGTCCTTTTTGGACTTGTGGAATTTGAGGTAGAGATACGACTTCCATGTTATGTTTAGTTCGATGACGACGCGTAGAGTTGCGATTTGATCAGCACATGATTGGCCTTTCCTGAATCCATCTTGTTCCGGGAGGAGTTCTGCATCTAGTGCATATCATATTCTCTTCAAGATGATGCAACTTAGTATTTTACTTGGCCCGGACAAGATCATGATTCTACTCCAATCCTTGCAGGCCTAAGTCGCCCTTCTTTGGTAGTTTGAGTGGATAACCCTTTTTTCAATCGGTTGGTACCTTTCTGTCCTTCCAAACCTTCTGCAATAATGCTGTCAGCACATCTACCGCAGTCTTTGGGTCAGTTTTCAGTGCTTCGGGAGGAATTCTGTCTGGCCCTTGTGCCTTCTGGAACTTCAGGTATTGGTACTTTATTGCAAGGCATTTGTTGAATTATTATTATTATTGTTCCCTTGGGTTCCTAGTGGAACATAGGGCTTCAACTGCACGTCTCCACTTGCTTCTGTCTTCTGCTGTTCTTTTCACTTGCGTCCATGTTATTCCATACTGTTTCATCTCCTCCTCACACGATCTCCTCCATGTCACCCACACTTGAACGTCCCACTCGCCACTTCCCTTACGGGTTCCACTCGAGGGCTTGACGCGCGATGTCACTCAACGGCCTCCTCAGCGAGTGTCCAATCCATCTCCACTTCCTCCTGCATATTTGTTGGGCGATTGGTTCCTGTTTCGTTTGTTCCCATAGCTTCTTGTTTGTGATTCTTTCTGGCCATCTAATCTTCAGTATGGAGCGAAGACAGTTGTTGATAAAGGTCTGCAACCTGTTGAAAATATTCTTGGTGACCCGCCAAGTTTCTGATCCGTAAAGCAAAATTGACTTGACGTTTGTATTGAAAATCCGAATCACTTTGTTGTTGATGCAGGCTGAGTGACGAAGATTTCCAGATTGGTTTCAGGTTGATGAATGTGTTTCTCGCCTTCCCGATTCTCGATTTGACATCCTCGTCCGTTCCTCCTGTGGTTGAGACAATGCTCCCTAGATAAGTGAATGAAGTAACCTCTTTCAAATCCATCCCGTTGATGGTGATTGGCGTTGGATGTTGCTGCTGCTGTTGTTGTTGTTGGTTGATTATTTTCATGACCTCCGTCTTGTCTATGTTCACCTGGAGTCCTGTCTTCTCTGGCTGCTTCTTCCACTAGTTTGTCGGTTTTTGCTTGTAAGTCTTCGATTTTGTGTGACATCAAACATAAATCATCCACGCGCGAATTCGAGGTCTTCTAGGTTCTTCACGTCGGTCCAGAATATCCCTGTCTTCTCGTTTCCCACTGTCTGACGCATAATCCAGTCCACCACCACAATTAGGAATATCATTGGTGATAACAAGCACCCTTGTCTGACTCCTGTGTTTACTCCAAACGCTTCGCTGAGTTTTCCGTTGTGGACCACTTGACATGTGCCGTTGTCGTACAGTTGTTGAATAAGGTTGATGAATATTTGCGGTACGCCGTAGTACTCGAGTAGTTTCCAAATTACTTCGCGGTCAACGCTGTCGAAGCCCTTCTCAAAGTCTATGAAGTTGAGGTAGAGATTTGATTGCCATTCCATGCTTTGTTCGATGATAATGCGTAGAGTTGCAATTTGGTCAGAACACGATTTGCCTTTCCTGAATCCAGCTTGTTCTGGTCGGAGTTCTGTATCCAGCGCGTCCTTGATTCTCTCCAGGATGATGTGACTCAGGATTTTACTTGGCGTCGACAGGAGCATGATTCCTCGCCAGTTCTTGCAGAGTCCCAGGTCGCCCTTCTTTGGTAGTTTCACCAGGTAACCTTTCCTCCAGTCAGTAGGCACCTTTCCCTCTTTCCAGATCTTTTGCAATAATGGGGTCAGGATATCTGCCGTCGTTTCTGGGTCCGCTTTCAGTGCTTCCGGGGGTATTCCATCTGGTCCAGCTGCTTTTCCAGCTTTCAGAAGCTTGATCGCATTCATGACTTCACTTTTCGTTGTAGGATTGGTGTCAACTTGCAGTTGTGTACGTGCTGTTGTTGGTATTACTGGACGGGTTGTAGGTGGTGGTCGGTTCAAGAGTCCTTTGAAGTGGTCCGCCCATTGTTTAATCTGTCTTTCTTCTTTGGTAATTGGGTTCCTTTGGCTGTCTTTTATAGGTTTCACTTGTGTTGATCTCTTCCCGGATAGAGACTTGGTTATCTGATATAGTGTCCTCAGGTCCCTTTTGCCTGCTGCCTTCTCAGCTTCAGTAGCCAGGTTGTCGTAGAATTGTCTTTTGTCCTTCCTGGCACTCTTCTTCACTTCTTTGTCCAGTGCTGTGTAAGTTGAGTTCAGCGTCTCTTTCTCTTGTCCATCTTTGCATTGAATCATTTTCTCTTTCACTTTTCTCCTCTCCTCTATTAGTTTCCAAGTGTCTGTTGAGAGCCATTCCTTGTCTTGTTTCTTCTTTCTTCCTAAAACCGTTGAGCACGTTTCGTTGAAAATTACCTTCAGAGAGTTCCAATGGTCTTCCACGGATGATTCCTGAGTGGTGCCACGTAGTGTTTCCTGCTTTGCTCTGACAGTTGCAGTGAAAATGTCCTGTGTGATTGTGTCCTTCAGTTTGTGAGTGTTGAACTTGCATTGTGGCCTATCCCCAGCTATCCTCGAGGCTTCCAGCTTCACCTTGAAAGTCCCTTGTACTAGATAGTGGTCTGAACCCACATCTGCTCCTCTCCTCGATCTTGTGTCCAGTAGGCTCCGTCTCCACTTCCTTGAGATTGAAATGAAGTCTATCTGGTTTTTGGTGTGTCCATCTGGTGAAATCCATGTTGCCTTGTGTATATCCCTGTGTTTGAACACACTGCCACCAATCACCAAATCATTGAAGGCGCAGAAGTCTGAGAAGAGTTCACCATTTTCGTTCATTTCACCGAGGGCCTCACGACCCATTGTGAGTTCTCTTCCTGTATTGTCTCCTCCCAGTTTCGCATTCATGTCGCCCATCAGGATTTTGATATCGCTCTTTGGGACGTTGTCCATTACTGTTTGTAGTTGACTGTAGAAATCCTCCTTCTTCTCATGTTCTGAGGCGTTTGTAGGCGCGTAGCACTGAATGATTGTTACCTTTTTTCCTTTTGAGTTGAACCTGGCTGTCATTATCCTGGAGGAGATTGGTTCCCACTGCATGAGAGCTTTAGTCGCTGTTGGTGACATCATGATGGCTACTCCCTCGGTGTGCTCGTGATTGTCCTCTGGGTGACCGGAGTAGATTATTGTCTCTCCAGTTGATAGTTGGCTCCTTCCACATCCGTTCCATCTGCTCTCGCAGATTCCCAACACTTCTATTTTATATCTCCTCATTTCTGCTGCTACCTGAGCAGCCTTCCCAGCTTCGTACATTGTACGAACATTCCACGTCCCCATCCTTATTTTCGCTTTCATCGAAAGAAGGCACATCGGCTGACTGGCTTCCCGAAGGCTTTCACCAGCCCGCGTCATTTCACTTCCCCGATTCCAGCGAAAAATAAGGTCACTATTTGTAATTTTAGAATTTTGAATATATTTGTGCGTTGAAGTTTTAGTAGCAATTTGGTTAAGTTTTGGGGGTGGAGTTGCTAGCACCACGCCCCAACCCTCCCTCTTTATCCGGGCTTGGGACCGGCTAGAATACTAGTGACCTTGTAATCTAGGCGAGGTTATTTGTTGAATTATTGGTCTTAAATTAAGAGTTGGGGGCTTTTCAGATGGATTTCATCAATAGCTGACACCAAGCGGTTTCTAGCTGACATCGTTTTTTTCAATGAAATACCTATCTATCTGATAACGTACCAGTGAATTCATTTAATTTTTCGCGCATAATTTCACCAACTCCATAGTTATATTTGAGACCGTCTATAGAATTCCAAATATGCAGAGATATCACCCAATGAATTTTTTTTGGATTACAGCTTGATTCCACACCGTTTTTTGGTACAAGCATGGAATTTTCAGCGTGTGATATCGGTAGCCCAAATTTTGCAGACCAACCATTGATATCAGGTGTGCATCTGCAGAAGATAGAACCCTGGACCATGTGCATGGTCGGCGAGAGTCCTAACCACTGTGCCGCCGACGCACAGTCTGCGTACTATTTATCTATAGATTATGCAGTCTTTTAATGCATAACTTCATTTCAGCATATAAGTTCGAATCCACTAGTTCATGTTTTCAGTAACTGTCGACTCAGAATACATTTGAACTAAAATCTGTGTGTTTAATTCATAGTGACGGGAGTTGATGTTACCAGTCACAACCTTGTACTGGATGGCTACACTATCCGTCTCCAAATCACTGCTTGTTCTCGGGTATGGTATTGGATAAGCACCATATGACGTTTTATCCCAGTCTGCAGTACTTCAAGATTATTCTTTTTTCTTGAATGACTTGCCTCACTCTAATGATGAAATGAACTTTGTTAAGTATGCCGACGATCTAACTATTTCAGTGTCAGTTAACTCGCAGCTAGACTGTACTAAGATGAATAGCTTTCTATCAGGAATTAGCAAATAGTCTTCGTCTAATGGTCATAAACTAAATCCTGTTAATTTCAGTTTCTGATGTAATAGAAAGTTAAATGAAGCTGTTAATTTCTATGACCATTGCAAAATTGATGATAGTCACATAGAAATCAAGTCTAAAGTTAAGTATCTTGAATTAATTCTTTCTTCTGATCTATCTTAGTCTTCCTATGTCTTAGCGATTTCTAAAATAATATTCCGTCTTACTTTTTACATAAAGAAATTAAGGTACTCAGGCATAACTCAACCCTTCCTCCTCTTACAATTTGTCAAATCGTGTATTTTACCTATTCTTCTTTACTGTTCACCTCTGCTTATTCTTTCCTGGATTGCTCAAAAAAGACTATGTCATACTTCGTAGAACTCTGAAGACTTTCAGTAGGGTGAATGGTATCTCATTGCGCAGTATCGTTGACATTGTCACCGATAGGCACTTGGTGTCATGCAACAAATTTGCTAAAGGAATTTTGTCAGATTGTGAGCATCCACTTTATCCGCAGCTCCAACCTTGTGTCTCCTCAGGTAAAACAAGAAGTCTTTCCAGAAGACTTTATGCACGTACGTCTAAGTATAAAAATTCCACTATACCATATTTGTCGTCACGTACTTTATGGGATGAAAATAGTGTCAGGCATGAACTAACTAACCTTCTTTGAACTAAGAAATAAACCATTTCCTCCACCCTTGTAACATCAAGCTTTATTGTTATTGTACTTCTTATGTTTATAACCCTCTCAATTTTTTTGCCTTATAGGTGTAAACATCATTTAAGCTGTGTTATAAGTGTTAATTTTGTATTTCCAATCACCATGTTGCTATATCAACAGAGCATTTGATTCAATAATCTGTAACATGCTAAAACTTCCAAACTGAATCGACAATACTGTTTGAAACAAACTCACTATTATTGTTATTATTATTATTCTCAATTCGTGCTTCGAATATTTTTGACTTGATACCATAAATTTGGACAAATTCCTCTGGTCAATTTTATTTATTTTTTAATTTTATTTATATTTTGAGTAAATGAGATGCAAGGTGTTGTGACAAATGCTGAGAATTCCATTCTGCATTATAAGTACTCTTCGTCTTGGAATAAAGTACATTATTATTATTATGTTACCCATAGTGGTACAGAAAGCTTTCAGATTGGATCCTGTATGCAATGACACGTACACACTGCTAGAATGTCCTGCTTGCGGTGTTTCTTCAACTCGTACTAGTTTGTAGGGACATCTGCTCTGTGTATGGATTAACGCGATAGAGGAAACTACCATAAATTTGTTAGACGTGTTTTAAATAGTATGTGAAGCTCACGTTAAATGCCACGGTGATCACCTTCCGAATGTCGCTAAATTTTCCATAACCTCTCAAATCATTTCTTAAAAGCCTGAAAGTAAGGTTACGCAGTATACACTGGTGCACAAAGCACGCACTACTTTAGCATATTTCTAAGCTATTCTTTCATATTTAAATAGTATCTTACAACTTCTTCTAGGTAAACTACTTCCCAAGTGAGGCTAGTAGCCAGGCAATTTGTGCAGGCAGCTGAAGATATCGATAGTAGGATGGATAGTGTAGTTTAAACAGCAATCTGCTATCGGCTAACTTGAACACTAAGTGATTTTAACCATTTGGTCTGTTATCTCAGTCACTGGATCTAGATAAGCTGGTACGTTAAAATAGCTGACTGACTCAATAGGACAAATAACTAGGGCGTTATTCTCTTACTAGCGAAATCTATAAGTCAACATGGGTGGTACACCTTGGGTGTTAAAACTAAATTTTTCACTTGGAGATGATGTTGATGAGATCGAATTACATTTCTAGGTGTATAAACAAAGGTGAAACTGGAAAATCAAGTTTGCTAGACAGTTCAAAGACACCTCATCACTTACGCAAAAATGTTCATGAAAATATTCAAAAAGATAGATTGCTAAACAAAGAATATTCCCATCAGGTTCTACAGTTATATATAAATTATAGTGAATGAATGAATGAATTAGTGTTATGAACAACATTAATGTTTAAATAGCATCGACTCAATAATATCAATAGATTACAGCTCAATAGCATCAACATAGCAGTACACACTGAATATCAGAAAAATTAGGAAATATAATAATATAAATTCATGAATTTAAAGTCTCCACTGAAGACTGAATAGGGCATTAGTACTGGCCAGTCAGACTTGCTTCTTCTACTGCACACAGAGCACAAGTTGTTTCAGGCAAATTGCGATAGCCTCAGCTCTTTGGAGTATACGGTACTTGGATGTTGTGGTCAATTATTTTGGCACCCGATGGATGATGGAGACGAAGTCTTCAATGCTAGCTGGCTTTGTGGCTGGCCGGTTTGGATCAGGTGGTCTAATATCGAGCTATCAATGCTTCTTACTGAACCTTCATTTGTCTACACTGATAGATGTTCACGAACAAGCATGAGAACTCAAGTTTCTAGAGCAATGGCCAATATAGCTCGCTGCACTACAAGTGTGGTTGAATTGGTAGATCTGATTGAAAGTGACTAGTCTATGTACTTCATCTTTCAATTGAAGACTCACTACCGATTGTGTAGAAAATATCACTACGAAGAATACAATATCGCTGAGTCGTTGGCACAGCGGTAGAATGCTCGCCTACGACGCAGGTGGTCTGGGGTTCGATCCCCGGCCACTGACGCACTCTCAAACATTGCCAAGCCAGTAATAAGACTAGTAAAGAGGGAAGCTTGAGAATGAGGCTAGCTACCCCATCCTGTAAAAATAATCACCACTGCTAAGGGTATTTAAAGCTTCTAGCTTGAAGAGGCCCTATATCCCACTGGGGATGTAAAGAAATTTAAAAAATTATTATTTCAATGTGATTTCATTTCATTTGATTGGACTGAAATACTCTATACCTGTAGACATATTCAGTGTGATCAATGAATGAACAGAAAATATGCATCAGTTTGTATAAATAACTGAGGATACCCATTGCACAAAAAGTGGCTATTCCTGGCCAACTGGCCTAGTGGATAACACTAGGTTCTGAGCCCAGTGAAAGCATCATTCACTTTCTCCCCGGGATGCAGGTCCATTCAACCTATAACAAAATACGCATTCTGTTCCAGTCACTAACAGCCAAGTAATTCTGATACCTGTTACACTCTGATAGTTGTGCAGGTGAAACACTTTAAATACTCACTTTCACTAGGATTTAGTAATTTAGGGATATTGGTTGTGTATCTTAAGCATCTATAATAATAGCAGAAATGTTTATTTGTCAAAATGATGTACACTGGCGGCCAAAAATATTTTTAAAAAATCTTAAATTCGAATTTCAGTTTTCGAAAAGGTATTCGTATTCATCTGCTTTTTTCTTCATTCCATTGTTCCTAAATTGCATGGAGGATTTCATCATGAGCTGACATCAGTTAGAGAACTATTGGAAAACCTGCAGGGAGTACTGAACAGCTATTTCGTCCTAGTTTGGGACTGTTCATCAATACGCACCCACCGGGATTCGAACCCAGGACCTTCTGGTTACAAAGTGAGCTCGTAGACCATTGAGCCACTGGGACCCGATTCAATGGCCCCTGAATTCTAACTTCTGCCAATTCACGACATAGCATGACTATTTCACAATGTCTTCTTCGATGAGTTACTGCCTCATCTTCAACCTGCTGTACCCTACTGGTCACGGCTTCCGACTAGAACCCCAGGGTTAACTGCCTGAATAAGGCCAGTCGCTAGTGAGCATCAGATTAATATTCAAGTATTGGTTTTGTGGGGATTTTGTTTGATTGCATGAAGGGTTTCATCATTAGCTGACATCAGTAAGAGAACCACTGGAAAACCTGGGAGTAATGGACAGCTACTTCGTTCTAGTTTGGGACACTTCATCAGTACGCATTCTAAATTATTTCACGGGGTTCTTTCATTTCTCCTTTTGGCAACCTAGTCTGTGACTCTAACGTTCAAGATACTTGCAGAAAGTATTGCACATAACACAATACCTAACAATTTTCGTCAGTAGCACAATTCACAGCGGTAACAAGCCATGGAATCTGTCGGTTATGGTGTAAACTGTCAACGGGAAAGTCTTTGTTTTGTTGACTGGCTCTTTCGATATTTACAATGGTCAATAATACACTTTAGAATGACAGAGTGTTCACGTGAAAGTCCCGCAAAGATGTTTTGTGGGTTTCTAGCCGAAGGAGTGGTAGACCATACCGCTTGCATTCTAATCAGTAGACTGACACTCCTTATTCTAAGACAGTTGGAGGCAATAGGCCATAGGAAGCACAGCCTGACCTAGGTTTCGTGGTTGTTGGCACTCATCAGTCAGCAAGGCGTATCTGCAATTCTGAAGTAATTCATGTCCCCTTTGAGATTGCTGCTAATGACATTACAAGTTGTGAATCCGTTCTACCCACTTGATTCATTGGTTTCAGCCTTCTTCGCTGTCTTTTACCTGTTTCAGTAAAATGTCTAACAAATCGAGCAATAGCACTAAGTGGCATAAAAAAGACCTAAACGATGAAATAAAACAGATAGAAGAGGCGTTGGTGCTGAATAACTATCCTATAAAATTCATTAGGAAGATTGAAAAACGCCAAAATAAAAATAAAAATAATAGTGAAATTAATAATGATAACATAAACAAGAGAGAATATAAGGCATCTACTGTTATACCATATAAGGAGGGAGGGGATATCTGAGGGCCTACGTAGGATTCCCAATAAAACAGGAATTAAGGTGGCATTCAAGTCTACAAACTCACTCAGAGTCAAGCTTTGTAAGCTAAGAGACTCGATGGACCCAATTAAACAAAATAATATAATTTACAAAATACCTTCCAATGACTGTGAGTTAAGTCAAGAACATAGGTCAGTCAGACTAGTAGATCGGGGGTAGTCAGATTGTCAGAACATGAGCATTTAGCTAAGATAAGAATGGTTGACCCTGAAAAGATAAGTAATTTAGAAAAAAGCTCAGCAGTTGCACTTCACGCATTAAAAAACAACCACACAAAAGGGTGGGAGAGGGTCACATTTCTAAGCAGTAATATAGGCGGGTGAAGACAGAGAGAGATTGATTACTGAATCTCTGTTCATCGAGTCTACACCCAACACGTGCAACAGAAATGACTTAATGCAAATACCAGAGATATGGAAGATATTATTACCACTGGTCAAATCAGAGGAGGATAATAAATAATGTTAAAATGTATTCAATTCACATCACAACATTCTAACAAAATACTTATTTGGTCTATAAAAACACCTTATCTCCCATCTGACTGTATTTGATCAATAACACTCATATTAATAATTCTGAATGTACTTTATCTCATATTGACTTTTATTCAGATGTCTAATCATCAGTTTTACTCATGTAAATAAATGGAGGATGTGTGAGTGGTGCCTTGATATGATTATGAGCGGCAATAGTTTGTGCTGGAAACGTGGTCGCATCAGTAAATATTACTGTACAACATACACTGTGATTTTATCAAAATAAAATCTTATCCATAATGGAGTTATACTCTACCACCACAGTGGCCAAGTTTTATACTTATATCAATAAGACTGTTTCAGTTTTCCTTCCAAATAGAAATAACTGTTTTTTCCGTTCGAAAAGTTTCCATCTAATAGCTCAGAGTTAATAAACTGGCTTTTATATTGTCAAAAAATTACAGTAAGCACTCACTTCATTCTCGTTGCATGAGTCATACTCATTTGTACTGAGTTCAGTCTTACTGACTGTGCTTTCACTTTAACAGTAAATAGCATTACTGCATATAGTGTATGGAATTATTCGCTTGATGCAGAAATTTTGTGCGGGAAGATAACTGCATAGCTTATTCCCATTTGTAAAAAATGTTTCAGTTTGTGAAGCAGTTAAAACAGCTAGTCACTAGACATCTACTTTGTCTTGGTATTGGACATTTCTACAGTGAACATCTATGACCCGACCAGTGATCGATATCTGAACCATGCATGATGTTATCAGATGACTATGTCACCAATCAGGTAAACAGTGAGAATTTTATTTTAATTGTTAATTGTGTTTCTTTTTTGAAAAAAATATGTGTGAATTAAAGTCTGTTGTCTGTTTTCAGACTACCTTAGAAGTACAACAGACAAGCTGAAGTCATTTTTGTATTAACGTGAGTGAGCATTTAAAAACATTATCGTACAATTAATTATCTTATGGTAAAAATTTCAGCAGAGTGTTAAATATTTAGGCGATAATATGTACCGTGAAATGGTCAGTTGACTTATAATCCCTAATTAAACACCCAGTGTACATGTGATATTCCTTTCTTAAAGTTATCAGAATTCAATAAATTCAGTTCTAATACTTGTATAAATTCTACAACCAATCTATCAGCCAATCAGATCTCTCAACATTTCTCTCTTAGCATCTATCAGCTCATCTGCTGATGATGAATCTGAACTTCAGGAGAGATTTGGCAGCTGATATCCTAAAGAGAAGGATCTCCAACTCTTTAAAGAAGATCTTCCCTGCAGCAACATTAAGATTGACATTCTCCAGTTACCCAATACTTCTAAACAATGCAAAGGACAAACTCCCGCAAATGACCAATTTAGCGTGTATATTATATCAATTCGCCTGCTCGTGCGGAGCTAGGTACATAGGTCGTTGTATGAGCGTTACACTGATGCTAGCCAGTTATGCGGCGAATAAATTTTCGTTAACGTAGTATAATGGGTGTTTTTTGGGGTGACAAAATAAATAGTCGTATTTGTGTGACAAATGCGCTAGGCTGAACTGAATTACAAAATATTGTGAAATGGGAGACAGTGGTGGTGGTTAGTCCAGAGAAGTTCATTAAAGCCAACATAGGTTATAATAGTCGTAAACATGAACTGGCGATGGTGGAGAAAAAGCCTCTGTTTTTGCGTCTCCAGTTCAAGGGAGATACTGATGAGGAGATTCTATCGCAACGTTTAACCAGACCGATCAAGAAAACTTTCTACTCTACACGTCTGTGTCTATCCTTCAGTAGCCGTCCAGTGCTCACCTAACCTTAGCCCTTCTTCATGCATATACCATTTTAACTGTTCCTGTAGTTCAAGTTATATAGGGCGCACGATTGGGCCGGTTCGTCCACGCGTTCCAGAACATTTATGAGCTTGGTTCAGCAAGGGGGGAAACAAAATGCATAAAAAGCTCGATCCTGTCACACTTGGTCAATGCGGGACATCGCATCGATTTCAACACAGCTTTCAGGGTTATATACCGAATTCCGAAGTCGTTATCACCTACAGTTCGCTTACGTCTCCTAGACATAGCTGAAGCTGCTGCAATAAGATCGACTAGACCGGAACTTTGTATCCAAAAAGCACACGTTGAGACGCTGTTCCTACCGTGGCCGAACTTGGATTGATGATTCTTCTTCTCACCATGAGTGCTTCTTCCCCTTATTCCTCTTGGTTTTTTGCTTTCGCTTTGCTTCCTAGTACAATTATTATTATTCGTCATTATTTATACCCTTCATGCAAACATTCTCTCACAACTACCGCTTTTTCCATATACGCTATCCGGACTTATTATTAGTGATATTATCTCTTTTCTCAATATATGCCTCTCCTTATTTCATTTCACACATTCGTTATTTCACAATGAACCTTTTTCATTGCAGTCTAACTGTCTCCTGTTTAATACAGACCACTTTGTACTAGCCACTCACCTGACACCTTTTATAACCTTGAACTGACTTGCCAATTTTCCTACCCCACACTCAACAAATCTATTATGACTAATCACCACCATTGTCTCCAATTTTACAATATTTTGTAATCCATTTCAGCCTAGCACATTTGTCACGCAAATACGACTATTTATTTTGACACCCCATAACTAATCTGTTATTCTACGTTAAAAATGTATCTGCCGCATAACTGGCTATCATTATTGTAACGACAACAAATATTATATTTTATAAATGTAAGAAGCTGAAGAGGAGAAATTATTGAAAAGAATATTCTTCGTTCAGATTGACTTTTAATTTATGGGATATGGGAATATTTCACACTATTAAATCTTGTAACAGTTCTGTTCCTTTAAATTACCACAGCCAAGTTTCCTAGAATAATCATTTTATCGACTGGAGTATTGATTTCTCAGAGTTCATTATTACCTTGACCGTGATTATTGGTCTTTATTGACCAGAGGATAATTTTTTACAAATAAGTTTCTGTATTTAAATTAACTAGAAATAATCCCTTAAATTGTTGCATCGATCTGCAGTTGTTTACACAATGCACCTCTGGTTAATGATTATCTGTAAACAATAATAAACTTGCTGTTAAACACTTTGAAGTAATTTTTATAGGCTTTAGCTTTTTACCTTGGTCTGTAGTCATTCATCCGACTTATTACTTCTGTGTTCTAGTAGCATTTCAGTAGTATGAGTGGTCTTTCAAAAGTTGTTCCTGTTTGCATTCCCACATTCAGATTATCCACTTTTATTCACACGAAGAGGGTGGGTGGGCGCTGAGTCTTAACACTCATTCGTTGTTTGTTCATTGTTGATTAGTGGAGTTCACAGTTGTTAGTTAATGTGACGAATTAAACTATTCACTGTTGGCTAGTGTTTGTGTGTGCGTGTGTGTGTGTGCGTGTGCATCAGAGACAGAGAGGTGATGGTTTAGTGGTCTTCTTATTGTTTGCATGGAAGATTTCATCTTGAGCTGACATCAGTTAGAGAACCACTGGAAAACCTGCAAGGAGTACTGGACAGCTGTTTCGTCCACCTAGTTTGGTGCTCTTCAGAAGTACGCACCCACCGCCAGGATTCGAACCCAGCACCTTCTGCTTACAAGGCGACCTTAAAGACCATTGAGCAATCAAACAAAATCCCTACAAAACCAATACTTGAAAATTTATCTCAGATTCTCGGCTAATACCTGAGTTAATTTAGAGAGTGATTCATCTGTATGATCCCTAAATACCCGTTGTGTCATTTCATCAGTCCTCGCTGTTTTGATTCGTATTAGATCACAGACAGCTATTATCATTTTAACTGCGGTTGAAGTATGTATATCTGGATTCCATATGGGCTTCGATTACTTGGTAGAAAGATGTAGATCAATATAGCGAAAACATTCATTCAGACATCTATAAAACACAAAATAATTGAGCAAAGAATGTCCTTTTCGATAATTTCCTCTTCTGGCTCTACAGTGACATATATATATGTTTATATACATAGAATATTCTAGATTAGTAGTCAATAACAATATTAGTGTTTTTTAAATAATATCGATTTGTGAAGTATGATCACAATGGATTTACAGTTCATGAAAGATGCTTAAATCATAATAATAATAATAAAGATATAGTAGTAAGTAGAATATCAACTAAAATTAGGAAACTTCCACAAAAATTGAGGATCATTCAAACATGGGTGGCCAAGGTGTAAGGATAATGTCTGAACTAACTTCTTTCGGACGCACAAATTAGGCCTCTTAGTGTGGATTCCAACAACCTCAGCAATATTTAGCAATCGAACTCTTAAGGCGAAATTGAGGTCTGTCGGTATGCGGTAAATGTCTCTGAAAGGTTGGTTAACATCAATCTTGTGTTCTGTATCCACAAGATGAGATAGATTGGTAGATACACACGGAGTAGGAGGCGAAATTAGGCAGTTTGTCTTTTACTCCCGAATGGAGAAGAGGAGTGGTTTTGAAGACACAGAGCAATTCATCAGCAAAGAATGCTTTTTTTACCGCATTTTAAGGAGTTGTGTTAGTATCTCGCTGATTTTGTCCCCAAGGAACTGCATTTGATAGAATAAGGCCTTTTTAGGAACTGTCGGTACCTTGGGCTGCTTTGGTTTTAGAATCATATTCTTATCTATAAACTTTTCTGGATAACCATTCTCACTTAGCAACCGTTTAATATTATTAAGTTTCTCATCAAGACATTCATCCGAGCAGATTGCTCTTGCTCTGTGAACCAAGCACTTTATCAGATCGCGTTTGTATTTTAAGGGCAGGAAGCTGGAAAAAACGAGTATACTGACCCTTTACTGTAGGTTTTCTACAAACACTTCTGTTTGTGTCATCCTCCTTTCTGGTCATAAGCACGTCTAGAAATGAAATACTATAGTCTTTTTCTTTCCCAGTAGTAAAACTTATTGCAGGATGAACCTCGTTAAATTTATACAGGATATTCTTTGCTTCCTCCTCATTTTTCATAATCAAAAATGTATCATCCATGTATCAACAATACAATTCAAGTTCATCAATAAAATCTTTCAAAGGCACATTTTCTAGTTTCGCAAAGAAAGTTTCTTTGTTATATGTTATTGACTACTAATCTAGAATATTCTATGTATATAATCAAGTATATATAATTGTTGAGCCAGAAGAGGAAATTATCGAAACGGATATTCTTTGCTCAATTATTTTGTGTTCTATAGATGTAGATCAGTTAAACTGTTCCTCAAGCTGTTCTGTCCAATATCCAAGCTATTCAGCCGACTGTCCAAGGAAAACGGTCAACCTTAAACCCCTCCAAATACCAAACAGTCAATTTCACCTTAAGGCATAAATCTGACCTAAACAAACTGGTTAGCACTCACAAGGTGTGCAACACAGATGGCACTGAAATAGAAACCAAGTTGGAAATTAAATACCTAGGCGTCATTCTATCTGCTGATCTTTCCTTGTCATCTCAAATCTTGGTGATTTCTTAGAAAATATTCCGTCTCACCTTCTACATCAAGAAGTTAAGAAATTCTGGTATAACCCAACCCTTACTCCCACAATTCGTTAACTGTCACATTCTGCCTATTATTCTCTTTGTTCCGCCTTAGTTTTTCCCGGGCTACTGAAGAAAGACTATACCTTATTATGCAGGATGTTAAAGGTTGTCAGCAGAGTAAGCAATGTGCCACTTAACCAGCTTGTTAATATTCTGGTTGACAGGCACATGGACTCATGTGAAAAATGGGACAAATCCATTTTATCTAACTCACACCACCCTCTTCATTCACAACTCTCCTCTTGCATCTCATCAGGCAAACTCAGAAGCCTATATAGAAAACTATATGCTCTCACTAGCAAGTACAAAAACTCAACCATAACCTCCTTAGCTCGTGTTTTGTGCGATAAAGAAAGCATTAGGCGTGACACCTATAATTCATTAAATAGTCAGTAGAACAACTACATCTCATCTTTCCAACTCATATCATTTATAGGTACAACAGTTTCTTTCTTTTCCTTTTCTCTCTCTCTTTTTTCCGTTATGTGCTGTTTTGTTTCTTTCTTCCGCTTACGCCAGTAAATATGATAGCACCTACTTTTCTAACACCTTCAAACATTCTGTTCAACTTTGGCTTTGCTACCTACCGATGTGCTAATATGTTGTTGTCAAAACTAACTGAGATTTCCTTAATCTATGTAAAATTTTATTTATTGATAATGTACTAACTGGATGCAATACTGTAGTAAAAATGCTGAGAGTTCCATGCTGTATCACAAGTACTGTTTAGGAATAAAGTAAATAATAATAATTACAATTATTATCGCTGCTGAGAAGTTGTTGAGGTTTCAACCTTGGTGGAGATTATTTCACTCAAAATAGCCTTCTTAGATCCTGTTTTCTCAATCGTAGTAATTACGTGTTATCCCTGTTTCCATTACCAGGAGCTGTTTGGGGTCATTACATTGATTTAGTATGCATTGACAGTTCATCTGGTGCGGTGTTCACCAGATGCCTTCGGAATCTAGATTCAATCATCTATCTGAAACTGATATAACGCGGTCTTTTTCTTACCTCCATTCACTCCTCAGAATATGAATGTAGACCAAGCGTATACATGTTAAATGTAGCATATATAACCAACTAACTAACTACTCTTCCAATTTTAGCCGACTACACCGCTATCGATGAAAACAATCTTATCAGTAAACTTTTCGACAAATTATTCATCAACTTTTTGATTGTTTTGTTTTATTAGTTTTACTGTGTAAATAAATCATCTTTTTTTTGCTAAATAAACTTCAAGATGACTAAAGATGAATTTGTGTATTGGTAACCATGGTGATAAATTTGAAGGGTTTGAAGAAACAAAAGAAGTTAAAAATAAAAAATTCTGTTATATGTAATGCTATGGTTTTAGAAACTGCCATTACAGAGGAATTCCTCCTTTAATAGGACAATAACACAACATAACACTGTTTTTCGACACAAGATGTATGCAAGCAGAACCACTACTCTTTTTGTCATTGTACCAGACTCTTCCATTTTTATAAATGCCCAGTTTTTGTACATCAAGTAATCATAATGATAATAATAATAATAATAATAATAAGTGGAACAAAACACCATTTGCTTGGGCGTTTACCATGGGTAATTTTTCTTGTTGTTGTTGTTGTGTTTTTTTAATTGACTATGACTCATCTATTTTACCAACTATCTAGCTTTATCTATCCAATAACGAACGACACAGGAAAAATAAACAACTCATGCCTGGGAAGGAAATGGATTGTGAATAATAGAAACCGGCTTAATTATAAATATATATATTATTCTACCTTTTCTAATATATATATCTATACAAATTCTCCATTTTAAGTTCACTCATTTCGCTAAAATATGCATAAATCTATGCAAAGAAATGTATCCACAATAATCCTTAATAAGCGCCATATTGTTTAAGCTATTGACAGCTTTACGAAAATCGATATATATATATATATGTATATATATAAGATATCATCTAGTTTGATGGCATCTGCATGCGCATTTACTATAGTGGGCGTATTCTCTATATATACACAAATTAGAAGAGAAGAACGTTGATTCGTAATTTATTAAATTACTAATTCTATTCAAAAGACTGAAAGAGAGAAAAAATTGCATTGAGTGAGAATGCAGGATCAATATTTATTTCTTGATTAAACTTCATTGTGTATATATATTTGAGTTTGTTAAATAGCCTGCAATAAAAATTAACCCTTCTTATCCATTGACGTATATAGACGAATGAATATCTTCACGTTATGAACTCTTTCTGTTTTGGTTAAATGTTCCCTTGAATTGTTCGCCGTTGAAGTTAGAATTAAACTGTGAGGTAGAAGATTCTCTGTTTTTTTTTTACAAACTGTTGCCATTTATCAACCTTCTATAATGTATGAAGGATGGTGTCAAGGAATATGAACATTGGACGTTGGTTCATTGACCTTGGTAGCCAATGGCGGGCAACTCGAAGGCGCGAATGGTTCGATCGTGTACAAGTTCGAAGAAGCCGGGAGAATACGAATAAAAGTACATTGTATTTATTTTTGTAAACATTTGTTTATAGACTTGTAATTGTCTTTACTTTAATTGCCAAACAATATAACTTCCTTCAAAGAATACTGGTGTTTTGGAGTTGAAGTCGAGACGAGTACATGGTAATTATCGGTTCAGAGCGTCTTCGTTACAATAGAAACTTAGGGCTAACTAAGTTTCTTGACAGATGGCTTCTGTTATGTGTACTCATCTAACCATACAAACCATCAGCTTACTAGTCAGGTTATCTAAAAATTTTAGTGAGTTAGGAATGTCAGGGGTGGTCAAAACAAAACATACTGTGGCGTGTGCTGCTGACGAGATTTACCAGTAGTATATATAAAGAGACTTCCGTCAGCACAAAATTATCAAGTAGCGGGAAGATAGATTTGACGTCAACGACAGGAAATGAACCAGTGTTGAGGCAGGACACTGGAGACAACGAAACACAGTATGAAGGGCAGAAATAAAAAGGGATCTGTGCAAAGGAGGATTTCAGTATATAGTAAACATAATTCCCCTGTGTGTGTGTATATCAAATTGCAAATACAGATTCCGTCACTGTTGGTTCAAACCAGCCACGGGATGCTAACAGTTAGGGGCTGGAGACTGTTGGTAACATAGCTGAAAATCTATTAATACTTGGGCACTGTGGTAGTAAGTAATTCCATATTAGTTTGTTTATTAGAGGTACGGCACAGTCAGTGAGACAGTATTGTTTACTGGATGACGAGGTTTCGAACACAGTTTAATATTGTTCATAATCATTTCATCAATTATAATCACACGACTTCGAAACTTGTTTTATAGTTTTCTTTGTTCTCTTCTATTTGTAGTCGTTGGGGTAATAGAATTTTCCAGATATCCGGCTGGACACGTGTTCTCTCTCAGTTGATTCGACAAGCAAAGCTTCCGTTATCAATCTCTCCCTCCATGCTGTTACATTATGTTTTAAAACTTTTATCTTATCCCATCCATCCTAAATTGTATAGTTGTGTGTAATTGCACGTTTACTGAGTGGTATAGCTGAACTATTCTCTAGATTTCTTACCTTATTCGGGTCAACTAATCTAGATTTTGCTGCTAGGTTTTTATGCTCGGCTAGTCTCACTGACTGACACCGTTCTACTACTTTGACCTATGTATTTGACCTGACAATCATTGCGGGCAGGGTATTAGATAAACTAAATTGTCTTGTTTTAAAGGCTTTACAGGATTGATCCTTTAACCGACAAAGCCTGTTTCTAATTGAGTTTGTGGGTTTGAATGCCAGCCACTTTTATTCCTTCCAGCGTTGTTAAGAATTCTGCGTAAGGTTTCAGAGGTTCCTTCCTTATGTAGAATTACTACTGATGATTTAGACTCCTTAATGTTGGTGTTGTCTTGCAAATATTTGACATGCATGTCGTCATTAATATTATTATTATTACAATTATTATTATCACTATCACTACTATCATCATTTATTTCATTTTTACATTTCCCTACATAATTTTTGACTAATTTGACCAATTCAAAGTTTGCCTTATATGCCTCACTTCCTGTCTTAGATTTTCCTTCGTACTACTTAGTTTTGTGCTCTATTACTTAGACATTACACCAATCCTATTTTTCATGACATAGAATGGGATGATCGGAAATCCAAATATCTGTTTGAATGTGTGGGTTTCCTGTAAACACTACTGTTTAACTTCCCATCTTCTTTCCTTTTAACACACTACAATCTAACACTGGAATCTCCCCTTCCCGACTTTCCAGTTCATAAGTGAATTGAATAACCTCCGCCTTTGAGTTAATGTGTTCGAGAAATCTGTCTGTATCTTGTGTTCTAAGTACAGTGAATGTTTCATCTACATACCTCCAACATACTTTTGGGGTGGGGGTGAACGTTTGAATCGCTGTGTTTTCTCACCTATCCATGAATATATCTGCCACAATCAGGGATATTGGTGACCCCGTGGCAACTCCCTGTGTTTTTTTTTCTATATTGCATCCAGTCGTATTTCTTTAAACCCAGAGATATGTGAAGTCATGGAAGATTACTTAAGTGAAACTTTTCCTCATGAACAGATGTTGGAAGTGACAAGTAGAAAACAATACAACACTGTCAATTAGCCAAACTTAACTTCATCAAACTACTTCTAATTAAAAGGTTAGTGTATTTCTGCAATGGAAGCTGATTTGATCGTCTGGAGGATTTGATCAGTTGAGCTGACGTCAGTTAGAGAACCATTGGGAAACCACCTGGAAGTAGTAGACAACTGTTTCGTTCTAGTCTGTGACTCTTCAACGGCGCGCACTCAATGTCAGGGGTTCGAACACAGGACCTTCTGGTTACGAGGTGAGCTAGCTCGTAGACCATTCAGCCGCTGGGACTCAACCAAATTGTCCATGAATTCCTACTTCTGCCAAAGAAGTTTATACCTACAAACTGAGCTTAGTGGAACAGTTGAGCTTAACTAAAGCATTACAGAATGCTTGGAAAAGTGACCATTGCGGTTAACTTGTGAAGATTTCCTGAACCTTATATAGAACGCAAAATGTTTTTGTTTGCCTTTGAGAAAACAAGAATCAAATGTTGGGAATGTTTAACAGCAATCATCAAGCAGTGAGTATGGTAGTCTCTTGTAATTCTTTCGAGGTCAAGTAAATCTGAATAAAGCGAAAACTACAGTGTTTGCAGAATAAAGTGGTACCATCATTGTTTATTTCGTTGCCTTCTCATCAACTCAACTGCTTACAGGCCACAGTCATTATTAAGCATATCTACAGAAACAATTTTAACATACTTGTTTGCACATGTTCTTTGTTGAAGTCGTTGAATGAAATTGATGAATTTGATCCGGTATACTATATTCAAACTATTGACGACACCATTGAAAGATCGGGCTTCAGTTCTCAATTTTGAAATCAGAGATTTTGTTGATTCAGTGTGCGATTCTGTAATGCGTTGAAGATTTCTGAGAGATGTAGGTAATTTGCAAGTAGGTAGTGACTTCAGGAGATGGCGAGGAAAGCAGTGAGACCGCAAGCATTCATCATATAACTTCAGTCGAGTCACTTCTCTGGATATTTTGCAAACGAATTGTCACTAAATGATTCAGTGATTTGAAAGATTCTGTGGGGAGGCGATTTTTCAGAAATTTCATACATTTATTCCCCTTAATGAATTTGAACAAAGCATGAACTACAGTTTTAGCAGAATAAAATGGTACCATCTTTCATTTCGTTGCCTTCTCGTCATCTGCTTACAGGGCAAAGACATTATTAAATACATCTACAAAAACAATTCTACCATACTTGCACAGAGTTCATTTTAAAACAAAAATCAACCAATCGATCAATATACGCATACACTAATAATATATACACATGTATATGCAATACTAAACACTATTCCGAACAATAATAATCATACACAATGGAAACCTTTCAGCATCTCGCATCCGGATGAAAAATATCCAGTTACCAGGTTGGCAAAGAAAGACTGATAAGTGCTTCTTTCTGAACGCATAAGTCAGGCTTCACGCGCTTTATGTAAATGGCTTCAGCAAACTTAAGGAGAATTGAGCTCTTTTGCCTATTGATAATTTTGAACGACTTTTCGACGTCCATCTCATGACCGACCTGTGTCAAGGAGATGCCTAGCGATGGCACTGTTTAAAGCATTTGTTCCCTTTAGACAAAAGCTGTTTGGTACATGTTCAGAAAATCGTAGATATGCCCTTGTGTCTGTTCTTCCAGTGTAACTGCTCCCGCAGATACATGTAAATTTGTAAATACAGTTGGAGTTAACATGAGAAGGATATCTCTCGATTTTCGATTGCACTTTATTCTACAAAAACTGTAGTTCTCGCTTTATTCACATTCACTAAGGGGAATAAATGTATGAAATTCAAGTAAAATCTACTCGCCGATTGAATGCAGCTCGTATTCTTCCATAGTAGAAATAAATCCTTCTCTTACTGCCTTTTATTACCATCTTATGGTTCTTATAAATTAAGATATGTAAAGGCTGTAGAATTTTACTCCTACTTACCTACCAGCCTACCTACCCAGCTACCTACCTCCCTACACACAAACACAAACGCCATTTATTCCATTCAACATGTTATTGTCGATGTTGTCGTTACCATATCCGTGTTGTTCGTCGTGTTGCTAGTGCCTAGTGCTGATGTGGACAAACGCCCTGTGATAATGTTTATAGTAACGTTGCTTAATACTGAGTGTTAGGTGTATGTGTAAACTACTTTAACGTTGTGTTTTGTGTGTGTGTGTGTTTCTACGTTAGTTTGAAATAAATTGATGTTTTTGTTCACTACCCCCCTCCCCCCTACCAGAAAAATAAAAATGAAATTTTGTTTATTTTTTGCCTTATGCCTAATTTTTATCTTTGAATCATAAACAGTTTATAAAAATGTGTATGATATTTATGTGTGAAGGCTATACGCACACACACACGTGCATACGCGCACGCACGCACGCACGCACACACACACACGCAAGCACATACATACGTGCATGCACGAGTACATGTACAACTAAGCCCTTTAAAATAAACAAGAAGACAAATAGGAGAGTATTATTACACAACTGAGATGGTGGATATTACAAGTTGATAAACTTTATTGAAATGAATTGAAAACTTCTTTTTTTTTTAAAAAAAAGTTCTTTATCCTAGATTTCAGACATACGTAACATGCACTAAGACACATTTAAACAAGCTGTTTATTTTCCTTACCAGTTACTAACTAGTACTGGGACAAGGCTTTTTTGTTCATATTATACACAACTGAAAATTTCAAAAAACACTGAACAATTTTACTGTCATATACTGTCAATCTGTTACATAATCAATCTGTCAGTCTGTGTGTTCTTTCAATTACCGAAAGGTGTTCACGTTACATCTTTGCTTAATACACTTTTAAGATGTAATCGTTAGAAATGACTCGCCTAGTTTACAAGCTAGTTGTTTCTTTAGTCGGTCCCAAGCCCAGGAAAAGAAGGAGGCTTGGGCTTGGCTGAAGCTAGCGACATTACCTCGTAAAATCAAGCAAACTGCTGCAGAAACTTGAACTTCGCTGAAATTGGAGAGGTGAAATGAAACAGCAGGCTGATGAGAGCCTTAGGAAAGCCAGTCGATGTGTCCTCTCTCTCGATGAAAGCAAGAATAAGAGTGGGGACGTGGAATGTTCGTACAATGTACGAGGCTGGCTGGGAAGGCTGCCCAAGTAGGCAAAGAAATGCGAAGATATGGCCTAGAAGTGCTGGAAATCTGCGGGAGCAGATAAAATGAATATGGACTGTGAAAATTATCAACTGGAGAGTCAGTAATCTACTCCGGTCTGGTCATCCAGACGGCAACCACAAGCACACTGACGCAGTGAGCGTCTATCATGATCTCATCAATAACAGAGAAGGCTCTTGTCCAATAAAAGACCAATTTCATCCTGCAGGATCATGATAGCAAGTTTCAACTCAACAGGAAGGAAGGAGGGCTACAACTGTCCAATGCTAAGCACAATGCTACAAACAAGGTGGAACAAAAGAACAAGGAAGATTTCTATAGACAACTCTGGCAACAAACCAACCAACCAAGATCCGACTGCTCAATAAATATGCAAAGGAATACAGAGGTGGATCGAGCATATATTGAGGAGGCCAATGGATCGCATCACTCGGGTGGAATCCCAATTGGGAGCGACAAGTGGGTCGTCGGTGAGAGGGTGACATGGAAGAGATAGTGTGATTTGGAGGAGGAGATGAGATAATGGTCAGCCGTGGATTCATCCAGCTGAAGACGACAGTAGAGAATAGGGGAAAGTGGAGATTTGTTGTTGCAGCCCTATGTTCCACTCGAAACCAAAGGGAATAAAAATAAAGTAATAATATTCAAGAATTAGTTTGTACGGAATTTATTTTTTTCAGGCTACACGACGGACTGATATCAGTTAGAGAAACATTGGAAACCAGCGCTAGAGCACTAGACATGTGTTTCATGGTCTATTGAATGGGTGATCTACCAGCTCGCCTTTGTAACTGAAAGTTCTTGAGTTAGAGACCCACTGAGTGAGTACTGCCGATAACTTCCAAAATAAAAAATAATCAGAAATGATCAATTCAGTATAAAAAGTTTTGATTTCATTTATTTTCCTCGTCCGCTAATTTTGAGGAGGGTTATCTGTAACTTTCCACTGGAGTTTCGATTAGGTTACAGGTACTGCTGAATCTATAGATTTTGAAAAAAAGCCATTTAAACTCCTAATAGCACACACATGGTGAAAACTAATGCGCGCATATATCGGCTGGTTGAAGTTTAATGATTAAGTTCTAAGATTTAGATGTTTGTCTAAACTTCAGCATCGCGATGTCGTCAAAAGCCTGTTTTCTCAGCATGCTGAGCAAAATTTTTTTCATCTCTGTTGTTGAAGTAGCAAGCAAACATTTCCGATGGCCTGCTTAAATGCCATTTGGCATAATGCACTTGATTTTCTCCATATCTTGCCGTTAAAGTTTTGAAGTTAAGTCCCTCATAAACTCGCAGAAATTTCTGATTGTCTACTGATCTAGCCCTGGATACTTCTAGAGGAAAATGAAGGGGGAACATCTTACAGGATTGAGTCTTCATGCAGATAGAATGATGCTTCCTCATACGACACACAGTCGACGTATATTTACTTGTTGATTCTATTATTATTATTGTATCCCTTAATTCATTTAGGAACATAGGGCTTCAGCCGTGGGTCTCCATTGCGTTCTGTTCTCTGTTGATTCTATGCAGGAAGTAAATACGAACGCTGTTCCAGTCAGTATTATTTAGAGTAAATTATGAGGCACAAATAAGGTTTTTTGGTTGGTACTTGGCAGTAGATGGAAAGCAAAGCAAGATTGTTCCTACACAAATTAAACTAAATCGCAGAAATAAGCAATTAAATTACTGTCACAGATTCCCTACTTCAAACATTTTAGTATGCACATATATACTACTTATGAGTAGTCTAATTTTAAAAGCTTAAAAATACTTCCAAGATCGTACACAACACTATCAGAAAGCAGATATCTACAGAGTTGTCACATCCCAAGTTTTCCTTGAAGTCGTAGGCCCACAGTTTTCGCCCTTATGAACACTAATTCTCATCTAATACAGCTTTCAGATTTGTTACCTGCAATTATTCAATCCAAAGAGTTGCATATTGTAAGTAGCTTTTCGCTTGTGAAAAAAGTACTTGTCAGCTTAAAATAGATAAGCAAACGAACTAATCCGTGGACTGTAAAACTATTTTCATCTAAAAATTTGTATTTTATGCAGTTTTGTCCCGTTATATTGTGACATGTTTTTCGCAGACACATTGGAGACGTGAAACTCAAGGAAACAAAATATAGAGGCCAGAGGTAGAAAAACACAGGAAATCTGTGCAAATCGTGGATTGAAGATTAGGTGTACATACTGTGGGTGATCAGAGTGACTAAATTGCGAATAAACATTCCTTTGCCAAGTGTTCATCTTCTACCTCTACAATATGAGGTTGGCGGGGGAAAAGGAGAATTCATTTTCTATTTCAGCCGTACAATCCCATTTATATACAATTCTTCTTCCATGAAAGAGAGTAGTGGCAAAAGTTGCTAATATAATTATATATTAATTATTGTTTCCTTTAATTCCTAGAGGAACATAGGGCTTCAGCCACACGTCTCCACTGCGTTCGGTTCCTACCAACTTTTTCATCTGACTCAATGCCTGCCAACATGCATCCATCTCCTCTTCCCATCACGTCCTCTACCTCCATATCACCCTCACACTGACGACCGACTCGCCGCTTAGCGTTCCGGTTCCACTCGAACAATGGCCTAGTGTATGATGTCACTACCTTGATGGTTTGTTTTCTCAGAGTATGGCTAATCGACCTCCATTTATTCCTGCTTATTTGTTGCACAATTCCTTCCTGCTGGGTTGGTTTGCTCCCAGAGGTCCCGGTCATCTGATCTTGAGAAGAATTAAGCGAAGACAGCTGTTGATGAAGGTCTGTAGTTTGTTCGAAGTGGCCTTCGTGAAGTGACGCCAAGTCCCTGATCCGTATGGCAAGTAGCACTGAATTTACATTGGAGTTGAAAATCCGGATCTTATTGTATTCATTCTGAGTAGTGCTGTTGATCTCCATACAGACTTGAGAGTAATGGAAGTTTACCTTGCTTTCCCAATCCTCGCTCTGACATTCTCATCAGTTTCGTCCGCCTGTAGTTGAAACGATGCTTCCCAGGTAGGTGGGTAGTTAAACGAGGTTGTCAATATAATTAGCCAATACATAATAGAAGTTGAATAAGTGTATGAGAGTTACGTATCAAGATGAATGATTTAATGACTGAGTTGTGATTAAGATTCACATAGGAACGAAGGAAAATATGGAATTATGTATGAGTTGTAAAGAAATACACGAGTTATAAAGAGTTAGTAAAAAAAGTAAACAAAAATCAAGTCAGTCGAAATCAACCAAATTTTTGTACCATTATTTTAGGAGTGGTTGAATAGTTTTCCTTTGTATGGACATTTCCGGCTAGGATTTCAGTAGCGCAAAGGAAACGATAGCGTACTGACTATGGGAGGTTATTCTTCACTTTGTAAGAATAGTTAGAAGCAGACTCTTGTCAAGATAGAAATGCTGGTGTTGACAAGGTGTTGGATTATCGCTCTTCTCGTAGAACCACCACTACTTTTTTGAAAACATGCTAGATAGAGTTCCTGAAACCTTCTAGACAGGATAAATGTCCAATGAACGATGAATCTACCTCCACAGCAACAGGTGAACTGATATATACAGTTAAAAGTGTTCGGATGCGAAATGTTGTCGTCAATGCTTCTGCTGACCAGTGTGTGATTGGAGAACACGACTCTCAGCGATACCTAGAAGAAAGTTCTTTTCAAAGAACCCGAAATTCCCCCCACCCATTAAGGACATCGCTGAGTAGGTCATCTTTGAAGCTGAGGTTCATGTAAAGTTTCTTTTTCAGAATGGATGAGGTTTCTTGTCCTTGAATTTTCGGCTTGATTTTCTTGTCAGTAATTATTGGTGGATATTCATTGTGGAAAAAGATTTATTTCAAAAAGTGAGAATTTCCTCCCAGAGCATCAAGACTGCAGATGCGATTAACAAGAGATATAATTTTTTTCGTGTATGACTAATTGACACCCAGCTGCAGAAACTTGTCAGCTGGCCATTCCATGTAGGTTTCCCAATGGATTGACGTCATTACAGTTCCGTCGGCTCTTCTTGTAAGTTCAACATCAAGAAAAGGAATTTTAGGTTGTAGCGGTAAATAATTGCCCAAAATTATTCACCACAGCAATGATCACTGAACACTGGATGCTGACCCTCACTGTTTAAGTCGACTTGTTTAGCTGAAGGCTTCCTGTCAAGCATCCACGCCATTTTGGTAATCCGTCGTGTCACGTTCGTGCACGATCACTAGCCAGCTAAGCATTCACCTCAGTCCACGATTTGGTCCCGAAATACATCTCGTAGTTTGGACGATCAAATAGTGTCTTTTGCTTTGCCTTTGGTCCACGAGGAGCGAATACTATAGAAGTTGCTGATGTTAGATCTTGCGTTAGTATACTCCGTACAATCCGCAAACTTCGATACCGTCAGCCTCTAAAAGGTTGAATTGTTTATTTCAAGGGTAAATTTTCTTTCTGGATGGCAGTTGTTGAGTCTCTGTTTTAAGCAACAAGAATACTTCAAAATAGCTGTCAACCAGTATGTTATTAGAACCCTAGAAAAACAGCATACATTTCTGCAAAAGACAATAAATTTAACAGTAAAATGTTTTTTTGGATTACAGATTGATTACACATAGTACTTTTTGGTACAAGTATGGAATTTTCAGCATGTGACATCGGTAGCCCAAATTTAGTAGGTCGACCATTGATATCGGGTGTGCGTCAGCAGGGGGTCGAACCCCGGACCATGTGCATGGTTGGCGAGAGTCCTAACTGTGCCACCGAAAAGTACACCAACCCAAACATAAGACTTCACAGTCATTGTTATTACTTTCTATAGTGAAGGAGAAATTTAATTTTTTTTCTGTAGTTTTTGCCGTTAACTTTTGTGGTTTGTCTGTGAGAGAAGGAGTAAACTGAGGGTGTACGAATGATTTAATTCGGGATGACTGATTTCTTAATGTGGAACCGACACCTAACTGTCCCGAGAAACTGAAGCGAAATCTAGTCGAGGTGTTACAACAGAATGCAAGACACTGAAGCCAAAGTACATTTTTCATTAATCAGACCGCTGTTTATATATCTACAGTTTATAGTCGTTAACCAATCACTGAGCATGTGATTTTGGTTTACATCAAACGACATGAAAGAGAATGTTCAAATATACATATAGCATTCTGTTGCCAATGCAGTTTTATAAATAGAAGAAATCCCCATTTAGATATTTAGAAAACAGAAAGACTGAGAGAAGAAATATTTACTCTAATATCAAGTAGAATGTTCAAATAGATATATCGTATACTGTTGCAAATGCCGAATTTAACTGTGGGAACATGTGAGAATAACATTCCGTTGGCACACATTGTCTGTATCATACCACTACACTTACATTATCAAAAATACGCAAGTCACTAGCCTATGATACATGAAGCTTTACTGAATGTCTAAGAGCAATTAGGAGAATTCTTAAACATTTGGTTTATTTCCTAAAATTGTACATCCCTACTTAGACACACACACACATTGCACTAGTTACTGATTAGTTTCCAATCAAAAACATCCCTACTTACCCTACAGTGGTCCGTAACCGGCGGTAAGTTTATTAATACGGAACCGAAACAAAAAACCAGTTTAAAAAGGCCGGGTGTAATCGGCCTCAAGCAGTTATCCCTTGCGCTCTGTTGTCCAGCAACACTGATTCTCTTTCTATTTCAGGTGCCCCAAGAAAAAATCAACTTGCACAGTGCGGGCAGGCAGGAAGTAGAAACCGCCCACACACCTCCAAGAGCACACGAAGCCCCCTGATCGTCATTCTCATTCATCGCTATCAGTCAGCCCTTTTAACATCTGAATATCTCCTTCAAATTTACCTTGTTTTGTTGATGGTGGCTAGAAGTAGAATCCGGGAGATGCATTCCATCCTGTTTAGGAATCATCATCTGTATGTAAGTGAGTGCCACCCACTGACGGTCGAACCCGGAACCAATCTTTTCAAATGGCGAAGCGTCATCCTTTGTGTTATTAGGACCACATATTGTGCTGCTGACAGCATGTATTATTATTCAAGTTAATTTTATATCTCCCGCAGGTTGATTATATTGGACTTGGTAACTGTTGGCATGTCAGCTTCTAGTGCGGAGGCTTCGACGAAGTTAATTGATTCCTAAGTAGTGGGACACTTTCAAACTTGGAGGGCAAATGGTTCCAAAAACTTCTTATTAAAGCCGTATGTGAGCTCCTCTTCCTTACAGAGATTTCAGATGTAATTGATCATATCAAGCACTTATCTTGGAATCATATAATTTATATGAAAAGACAAAAGACCTGTGAATACAGTCGAGTGAATCCTGCTGATGAGAGTAAAATGCAAGTTAGCGAAATACCTGATGAGAACTCCTATCGAATGCCAACCAATCTCAGCACACTATTCTGATTGAAGTTATCTGCTTTTAGAAGAAACCCCAAAGGACAAGTTCAGACAAATCTTAGGATCTGAATATAAATTACCAGCTCACTGATTGCTACTGGCGGGTTTTCTTGAAGCTGCAGTGGGGTTCAACATGTCAAGATAAAGTGGACACTGATAAACGGCATTGGTTAGAGCAGAGCGCTATATGTCGAATTGACAAAGGTAGAATTTAGAGGTCATTCGATTCCAACCCAAGTGATTGATTGGGCAATAGGCTTTGTCTCGTAGCTTGGGGGCCGCAGTGCGTAGTATTGAGAAGTCTCAGAACAGGACGAAACGACTGTCGAGTGATGCCTGGTTTTTATTGATCCCTCTAACCTGTGTTAGTTGAAAAGTGGATTTTTCATATACTGATTCGTAGATTTTTGTGATTTTCTCTCTTTTATTCCCTAGGCTTCGGAGAAGCAACCTCTTCTGATTGGTTGTTATCTTGTTGAAGGTTATTCTGTTATCTCTTTGTTGGCGTTTTTTAGATAGTCCGTTGTTATATACACGCAAAGTCCGCTGTGATTGGCTGTTAAGTTAGTCTTCGTTCTTTTCTCATGACCAAGATTTGGGACGTAAACATTGACGTAAATAGCTGTCTACCAATTTTGGCTAGCAGATAGCTCTCACCACAACTAGATTATGCTTGGACAACTAGATGAATTCACGCAAAGGTGTCGGTTTCAGGCTATAGAATAGGAAAGATGAATCAACCCACGGTTCAAATTTACATTACGCATATTTAGCCAACACTACCATCACCGAACAAGGACACAGGAATCACAGTGAAATCCTCCCGGAGATTAGAAAGCACATATGATACTGGTCTATGAAATATTCCAGTCTTACAGACTGCCTAGTTATGAATCATTTGAACAGTTTTTACAGAATGAAATAACATGCTGTAGGAGGTAAATAATTTCCTGGAATTCTTAGATAACAGTATTATTCACTCGTTACTGTTTGCCGACCTTCACTGTCTAAGTCAACCTGTTAAGCTGAGGGTACACTACACAGTCGAGTATCCACGTCATTCGGCACACCGACGCGTAACATTCGGTCGTTTGTACACAACTGCTTGGCCAACTAAGCAAGCATTATTGTACTACAATTGTGATGGCAAAATATATCTCGTATTTTAGACGGTCAGTTTGGTGTTTTGATTTGTCTTTGTTTGGGATTTACTACATAGAAACTTGACTTTATATACAGCGTATCTTGTGTAGGCGCGCTACCATCCTTCATCTTCTAAACTGGTGAGCCTAAATACAACCTGTATCTGCTAACAGGCCTTCATTTTTATTGACGAATATTACTGAATCGAATTTACCGAACACCTCAGCCATGAAACACAGATTGAATTAAAACGAAAATCCCTGTGACATGAAACTATTCGTGCACGTTTCCAATGTCCACACGACCAACTGACGGATACAATTCAACAGCAGATGGTTAGGAGTTCGACTTCAGGACGCACTCATTTACCTCACTAAGCCAGCAGTAGGACTGGTAAAGAGGGAAGGTTAGGCATAAGGCTAGCAATCCAATCCCGTAAAAATGAACACCACTCCTAATGAAACTTCGAAGCTCCAGCTTGAAGCCCTAAGTTCCACAGGGAACTTAAAGGAATAAAAACACGTGGATAACATCCTGCACTATAAAGTGATACGAACAGCGCTCAGATAGTATTAGGGAGACTGACATATTAGGATACATATATATATGTCAGGTTTCGTCACGGATTGGCATCAGTTGGAGAACTATTGAAAACCAACACTGGAGTCCTGCACAGCTGTTTCTTCCTTCTAGTTTGGGACTCATAATCAGTATTCAACCACCACAGGGGTTCAAACACAGGATCTTCCTCTTACAAGGCAAGCGCGTTGACGACAATTCATCCACTGACACCCCCGACTATGAATTCTAAATTCTACCAACTTATGATTTTAGCGAGACCACCAGCCACTGTCATCTGTGAGTCTTTGTTTCTAGTAGTAGAATTTAGAGTTCATGATCCAGTCACCGACTAGGGAGTGCCGGTGAATGAATTATCATCAACGACCTTGCCTTGTCACAGGACAACGTCCTGGGTTCAAACTCCTTTGATGGGTGAGTACTGCCGATGAGTCTCAAACCAGGAGGACGAAATACTAATCCCACACTTCACCGCTAACCATACCCAAATAACGAATAACAAAGCAGTTGAAATATTTGTTGCTTTTTTATTATTTTGTCTAGCGCTGATAAAGACTAATCAATATTATAAATGAATAAACCAATGACGAGTATAGGTGAGTGAATAAAAGAAGACAAGTGACTTATATAAGCAGAGAAAGTAGAGATAAACAATCTTTCCCGCCATGTTGAATAGATGAACATCGCTTAGTGTGTAAATAGCAGATAAATAGGTAAGACCAAAAAAAAATTCAAGAGAAGTAAAACTTTTTAAAACAACAATGATAAAAAGACGTCGTACAAGAAAATCACAAAATTCGCTGATGGAAGACATCATGGCCGATTAAAACAACTTCATCTTACAATAAAACACATCGAACCAATAGTTTGGCAATGGAAATAATAAATGGCTGACATAATTTTGATAAAAGGGAGTGATTTTCAATGAACGAAACCGCTCCAGATTTAAGCGGTTGCCTTCATAATAACCCGGTTGATTAAAACAAGAACAATGAATCTCCGGTGGTAACGCCAACACAATAACAGTCAAGAGATGAATACAATAGTTTTATGCCTACACACACACAGTGTGTTGTTGCACGTAGGAAGAGAACCGATAGTTGGCGGTAGGTGTGTACGAAATCTCTAATTTTGAAATAGCCGCGTAAAAACCACTCTACTAAGAAAAGCAGTGTGTTTGTCTGTGTGTGTGTGTGAAAAAGAAGGTGCTCAAAGGAGAAGCATTTTATCCTTTAAAGAAGAGAAACGCATTATTTCATATTTGTATATGTATGTGTATGTATATTGTTTGCATAAACTTTATTGAACCATTGATAATTATATTTAAAAAAAAACATTTGTAATGCATTCATGAACTATGGCCTCTTCTTTTATCATTTGAAGTATCAGTTATAATTCATAAATATAGTGTAAACAACGAAATTCATATACCTAGTGACAAGGAGAACAAATTCTGCAAATGTATGTGTATAAATATAATAGGGCTACAGAGATCGGCGATTGCATGCAAACATAAATAGTGTGTGTGTGTGTGTGACAGCAATAGATAAAAAGCGATTTTTGTTAAAAAAAAACACGAAAAGACAGCGAATATGTTTGTAGAATCTTTGACTGCATGTATTGTATTATGTGTAGGTAGGTACTTGTGTGTGTATTCAGTCAAAACCAGATGTTTAAGGCACATTTACATTAGTTTGTTTGAACACATAATGTACGCATTAATATATATATGTGTATATTTTCGAAGGATTTTTAAAGGCTACTGATAAAATAATTAAGTAGTCTAAAACGTGAAGCATAAATTAATTCCTTTCCTTTAGTTAACTGCTATGATTATGATCAAGATGACAGCAACAATTGCACAGACTGTAGCATGAAGACCGATTATGAAGTATTTGAACATACGACCCTGAAATGCAAAAAAGGGTTGAATAAGTTACGATTATGCATACGTATATATACATACATATATTTTACACAGGATTTGAAAAGTAATTTAGAAATACACACGCATTAGTCGATGGATGCTTTTAATTCCGCTTGAAAGCTTCGACGGTATAATGAGGTGCCTTCCAGAGGTGGTAGAGAGGAGACTCAAACTAATCAAGGCGACTATATAGTGCGGTGAAGTTTATTTAACCACTACTTATGACCGTTTGCAGATGAGTCTTTCCAACTACTCTATGACTTACGTTTTAGTGTCATTTTTAAAAAAACGGTTATAATTCCAGTAAAAAGTACAGTGGAAATACAAAAGGGTGTCAGGTAAAGCTAAAGGAAACCGATCCAAGGAAACGTATGGACCAATGACTTAGAAACGATCAGTCCTCCTGAAAATGCGGATTTCGGTCGCTAACCCTTATCATTTGTTTCAATCTTTTACAACTCCCATTGTGGAAAATAGGGTATCAGGCTAGAGCTTTCAAGTCTAAATAGTGTTTTCTTTTATAGGGTGGGTTCGCTAGCCACACTCCAAGCCTCTCCCCTTCACTGACTTTACTGCTAGCTTGGCGTGTTTTAGGAGTGTGTCGGCCAGGGATCGAACCTCGGACGACACGTTGGCAACTGCTTTCAAATGATTCCGAATGCTATTGTAAAGAACAGAACAAGAAGTTGTTGAATTGCTTAGATATTATTCACTTAGTTATGCTAAAATCGGTTAAGCAGATTATCATGTATATGGAAGCCTCTCGAAAATGAATGGATTACTAGAAAGTGTATGTGTAATAGTCCGTCCAAAAAGAAGCTGAAATCAAAGGATCACACATAAAAGGATCCTACAACTGCCTCGCAAATTACGCATTACTTTCGTGTGCAATGCATCCTGGATGACAGTTGTGGAATATAATCTTCATACTAATAAAAAATTCCCAATAACCACTTGCACAGAGCCAATAATTCTGGTTATTTAGGAAATAATGAAAATATCCTGATGGTTGCAATTATCATCTCACTGACTCGCTCATACGTGCTCCCGTTGTCGTTCCATATGGATAAGTTAGCCATTATTCTTGTTCATAGACGCGTCTGGACTCGAAATTGCCTGTTGCTGTAACAATACTTCATTGTAAGCTGTAACTAAACACTTACTGCTGTGGTGAGTCACTTACACTTGGTATCGCTAAAAACGTTATTATCGGTGAAATAACATTTTAGAAGACAATTTTATCACTTTATGGATAACCTACCGAGCCTAACGCCAGTAACGATTCCTCAGCATTTCATTTATTTTTTTTCAATAGCAAGGCTTTGTATTATACTGTGTACATTGCTTCAGCATGTGTAAAGTGACATCACACGTTAAAGGATTTCATCATGAGCTGACATAGATCGGTAAGAGGAGCATCGGAAAACTAGCTGGGAGCAGTGGACAGTTCAAATGAACTGTCGTCAAGATTTGACAGAATAGTTCTAAAATATTTGGGCGCCGAGTGATAAGTAGACATTTGTAAAAAATTATATTTGTAAAATCTCAGCGATATTGAAATAAGTAATTCCAACGTTTCGTTCGGCAATCTGGTCCGAACTTCTTCAGGGAAATTAATCAAAATTAACATAACAGAGGTTTTATATATAAAAGGCACATCTTTTTAAAAACTTTGTCCAATCATTATTCATAAACACAAGTATTAACAAGTATAATAAACAAAATTGTATGAGCTGTGATCAAAATTTGACCTCGGACTTACAAATATTGGTCTACCTTTGTTAAATACTTTAATCAGAGTGTGCATGTGTGTGTGTAAACAGTCGTAAAACATTTCTTAACGTCTCCATAGGAAGATATAGACAGTCAGGAATTTGACTAAGTATTATTAATTATATATAAAACCTCTGTTATGTTAATTTTGATTGATTTCCCTGAAGTTCGGACCAGATTGCCGAACGAAACGTTGGAATTACTTATTTCAATATCGCTGAGATTTTACAAATATAATTTTTTACAAATGGCAGTGGACAGTTGTTTTCGTTGTCTTAGTTTGGGACTGACTCTTCAGCAATACGCACCCAAGTCAAGGGTTCCAACACACAACCTTCTTAGTTACAAGGTTAGCCAGATCATGGACCATTAAGCCACTGGGACCCTACCGATCCAACGGCCAGCCCATGAATTCTAACTTCTGCCAATTTGCGACATGGCGCAACCGCTAGCCAATGTCTTCGGCGAGTATTTGTCTTCACACCCGACCTGCTGCACCCTGCTGGTCAGGACTTCCCACTAGAACCCCTACCTGAATAGGGCGAGTCGCCATTGAGCATCTCATTGATATCCAAGTATTGGATTGTAGGGACTTGATTGATTGGTTACAGGATTTCATCATGAGCTGACATCGGTTGGCGAACCATTGGGACTGCTGGGTGCGTACTGATGAAGAGCCCCTAACTAGGAGGAAACAGCTATCCAGTATTCCCGCGTTTTCCAGTGATTATGCCTACTCCGTGTATATGTTATTCATATCATACTGATGATGCCTGTAAACTGGCGTCTCTCATGTACAAAAGCTGAGAATTATTATTATTGTTTCCTTTAGTTCCCAGAGGAACATAGGGCTTCAGCCATGCGTTTCCATTGCGTTCGGTTCTCTGCTAGAGTCTTCACTTGGCTCCAAGTGTGCCCACACGCTTTCATCTCTTCTTCACATGACCTCCTCCAAGTCACCCTTGCACTGACGACCAACTCGCCGCTTCCCTTTCAGGTTCCACTCGAGCGATGGTTTGTCTGGTGATGTCACTTGATGGTTTGTTTCCTCAGAGTATGACCAATCCAATCCATCTCCATTTCTTCCTGCCTATTTGTTTCACAATCGGTTCCTGCTGGGTTGGTTCGCTCCCAGAGATCCCTGTTGCTGATCTTTTCTGGCCGGCCATTTGATCTTGAGTATTGAGCGAAGACAACTGTTAATGAAGGTCTGTAGTTTGTGTGAGATGCTCTTTATGACGCGCTGGCCAAGTCTCTGATCCGTATGTTAAGTAGCACTGACTTCACATTGGAGTTGAAAATTCGGATCTTATTATATTCATGCTGAGTGCTGTTGACCTCCACACAGACTTGAGAGAAATGTAAGCTTGTCTTGCTTTCCCGATCCTTGCTTTGATGATATCCTCGTCAGTTCCACCGGCCTGTAGTTGAAACGATGTTTCCCAGGTAGGTGAAAGAGTTTGTTTCTTTCAGGTTCCTTCCATTTGTGCTGATTGTTGTCTGTCGTTGTTGTTGTTGCTGTTGGTGGTGTTGCCCAGGAATCTTCATCACCTCTGTTTTCTCTCTGTTCACCTGAGAAAAGCTGAGAATATATTATTATTATTATCATTATGACCGGATACACAACATAGGTTTAGTACACAACCAACTGGATCGATCACTACACAGAACCACACGCCATCTTATCAAGGGAGAATAATTTCCAGTTACCTGGATGATTTTCTTTATGTACAAGGCGAAATGGAACATTCAATCATTCATTTTAATATATCTACGAATCTTTTCAAGTTTTTGCGATCGTTGTTCCGTGGAGCTACACTTCGTTTTGAATATACTCAGACTGTGATTGAACAGTCATTCAAAATACTTATTCGGTTGAAGGAAAACCACCTAATACTACCAAGATTTGAATTCTACTTACAAGAGAAATTAGTACCAACAACTGTTCAAATGTTAAACAATGTTATGTACACCAAGCCAAAAGTTAATTTAACGCTCAACATTTTTGCAAAAGAATAAATATCTGCTTAAGAAAATGCTTACAGAAGGTTCTGGTTCCGGAGGACGTGGTTGACGTGCATTGTTCAAACGTTTAGCAGCTTGATACTGGTCAATTTCAACCATATATGTACGACGTTTATCTAAACGAAAAGGATATAAAATAAAGCTGTATTTCCTTAAAAAGTGTCACGTGATTCAAACCTTATAATAACAGCAATGAGAAAGGGAAAACAGTTATGCACAACCACACGTGGATAAACAAACAAACCACCAAACAAACAAACAGACACGCTTATAATTCAACCAAGATTTGACTACTCTACTTTTCATCCTCCATACGAGCCGTTCACAGTTATGCGATTACAGTCTCAGTAGCTGAATAGTAGTCAATGAGCTCGCCATGTAACCCGCATGATCAGTGATTCGATTCCCGATGGGATGACCATGGGTGTGTATTCCTGAAGAATCCCAAAGCAGGATGAAACAACCAGCTGTCCAGTACTTCATGGTTTACGATGATTCTCTCTAAATGTTATCGATCCGTGATCAAACTTGATGAAAATGCAAAGTCTTCTGAACACCTTGAGCAGCAATGTTATTATCGTTATTATTATTATTGTTTCCTTGAGTTCCTAGTGGAACATAGGGCTTCAACTACACGTCTCCAATTGTTTCTGTCTTCTGCTGTACTTTTCACTTGCATCCATGTTAGTCCATACTGTTTCAACTCCTAAGCACACGATCTCCTCCATGTCACCCAACCTTGGACGTCCCACTCGCCGCTTACCTTTCGGGTTCCACTCGAGTGATGGCCTGACGCGCGATATCACCCAGCGGCCTCCTCAGCGAGTGTCCAATCCATCTCCTGCATATTTGTTGGGCGATTGATTCTTGTTCTGTTTGTTCCCATAGTTTCTTGTTGGCGATTCTTTCCGGCCATCTGATCTTCAGTATAGAGCGAAGACAGTTGTTGATAAGAGTCTGCAACAGGCTGTTGGAAATATTCTCTGTGACCCGCCAAGTTTCTGATCCGTATAGAAGAACTGACTGACTTGATTTTTGTAATGACAATCCGAATTTTGTTGTTGATGCTGAGTGACTAAGACTTCCAGATTGGTTTCAGGTTGAGGAATGTGTTTCTCGCCTTCTCGATTTGAAATCCCCGTCTGTTCATCCTGTCGTTGAGACAATGGTCCCTAGATAAGTGAATGAAGTAACCTCTTTCAAATCCCTCCCGTTGATGGTGAATGGCGCTGGATGTTGCTGCTGTTGTTGTTGTTGGTTGGTTATTTTCATAACCTCCGTCTTTTCTATGTTCACCTGGAGTCCTTTCCAGGTTAGACAACGTCCAAATATTAGACAGAGGAAACACCAAGAATGCTAGAGAATTTTTAGAAGCCTGCCTGGTATTCCAGTGAATCATCAGTCAATAGACACATCGAGATTGACAAAATTTATCAACCGATAAGAAAGAAACCTCACACATAAAGGGTCAAAGAAACAATCAGTTCCAATACAAGTAGCCTACAAGGTGTAAAAACATACAAAAACAACTAATCACGTCCAAGGTCACCGTGAGAGATGATTAATATACACTCATGGAGAAATCTAAAAGCTCACTTCAAATTGAAGTATGCGCTGAATATGTTGCCTAGTAAGTAGGGCAATGAAAGCTTCGCAAATTAACTATCCAGCTCAGAGAACACAACCACATCAAAATCATCCATCTGAGCTACAAATCTTCTCTATCATATCTAAATGTTAGAATGCTTGGCATACAATTCTCTCCTCCCAAATCATCAATCAACGCCTAGCTTAAGGATAGGAAATGAAGTGGTAGAGCATGTTGACCACTTCACTAATTTGAGAAGTTGCTTTGGCCCCAATAGACATGATTCCGGACTAAGATCGCAGTACGAATACACAATGCTCGTGTGGCATTTGCAAACCTACATCATCTTTGGGGTAGGTGTGATATCCGACTGGTTGTCGGTCAAAAGATGTGTGTACTGCTTAGCAACAGTTCGCTCCATCCTCCTTTATGGCTGTGAGACATGGTCATTGAAAGTGGAAAACATTAATGTAAAGGCTGGCTGTCTTTAATCACAGGTGTTTCCATTCTATCTGCCATGTTAGATGGTATAATAGGGTTAATAATATTGACGTTGAGTGTTACATATGAAGAGAAAACCAAATGAATGACGTTGTAAAGGTGAATCAGCCAATATGCCTAGGACACGTGTTAGGTATGACTTGTCATCGCCTATATCCACAGGAAATGATAGCTGACATAGGATTACGTTGCAAATGAGCTAGTGACGGTCAAACGGAAACACACGGTTTCATCAGTCCATGTAATCCCCAACAGTTAGTTTAGGCCAGCCATGTAGAGAAGTGTAGACTACTGTCTGACTGGGGTTCTCTGGATGGTAAAAAGCAATGAAGGCTGGAGACATTCAGTGATATGAGTTGAAATCATTCTTCAGAATCTGCCTTATCCTCTTTTTTTAAATCATGGAAAATTCCCATTGTAACATATAGAAAATCAAAACAAGTGGTGATTCAGCGAAGAGACTCTTTTCAACGAATTTATCATCAAGCTGTACAATCGTATATATATGGTTTTTAAGAAGTTATATCCGGTGAGGGAATTGAATCATAGGTGTGAATGCATAAAATAATAATAATAATAGTATGAAATGCAATTAAAACTAAAATGTTTATGATTATAATCATAGTTAAATGTCAAGTGGCAAAGCAAATTAATGTCATATATAGAATAATTCATAGGATGGATAGAACTTGAAAAAGGTGTGCAATTATAAGATTAGTAGACAAATCGAATAAATTAAAAACGTTACGTAATATTGTGTGAAATTTAATGGCATAGAATTTAATGTTGCATAAAGGAATTGATTTAGAATGACAAGTGGAACAAGTGAAATAATACCGGGGACAATTAAAAGTGAGAGTAGTAATAGTAACAATTGACGTAATAAGGAAGAGTATACAAATTGAATAGACAAAAATGAAAAAATGAAGAATTGGTAGAGCTAAAATATGATTGTGGATTACCATACTTTAGCATAGACGGATTAAGACCATGAAAGTTGGAGGGGTTGAACGAACTTTTTCTGTACACAGAGATCTGGCTTTTCTGTTTCGATAGCCAAAGATGGCTTCAGCAATACAGATGAGTCGGGTACGTAGGGATTTGGGTAAATTACTCTTTGCCTTGTAGATGACTTTAAAGGCGGAGGCTATAGAGATAGGGTGATCATTATCGACCAGATGTTCAATGATCGCGCTTCTTATTGCTCCACTTCCACCTTTTCGTAACCATGCAGGATAGTGTTCTTGCACCCTCTTGGACAAAACTCGAGTCGAACGACCGATATACCTAGCTCCACACGAGCAGGTGAATTGATAAACACACATAGAGTTGGTCAACAGCGGGATCTTGTCCTTCAGGTTATTGAACAGTAATGGTCGACTTGTAAAGGCTATTCTCAGAGATGCAGCATTCATACCTTTGACCTAATTCCTTCACAGCTTGATGATAAATTCGTTGAAAAGAGTCTCTTCGCTGAATCACCACTTGTTTTGATTATCCTCTTTTATCTTCTTTTGTGTGATCCATAGAGTATGGCAACTCAAACTGCTGCACTTCTGTGCAGAGTCGTATGTTGAAACCAGTCAGTCAGTTAGTTAGATCGAACTTCAAATTGCACAACACACCGATCAATTAATTTAGTTGACTTATTCCAGGTGTACGCCTCCTACACACAACAGATGTATGATTCACAGTCTACAGTGTATACACACACACAAACACACTTCCAGTGTAAGCACTATGAATGCACATTATGCATTCGTATCACGCATAAGTACTACAAATAAATCAAATTTTTATTAACATATATCATCTCCTGAAAAGTGGAGTGTCAATTATATGTGAGAAAGAATGTTATTACAATAATAACAAATATTTAATATCATTGAGAGGAAATGATCAAAAAAGCAAAATAAAACAAGGTAGTAAGTAGCTTTGTTTGTTACAGAATCACAGTGCACGGTGAAATGCATAGAGAATAACAGTAAGAGGATAGAGAAAAAAAGTCGATAGTGAACTAAATAGAGAACAACTCCATTTTGGATAAGATTTTATTTTGATAAATCACACAGTGTTTCGAGCACAGTTTATTACTGCTCATAATATTATATCAAGACACTACTCACACAACTGTAATTAACAGTTAATATTACTGTACAACGAACACTGTGTGATTTATCAAAATAAAATCTTATCCCTAATGAAGATGAACACTAGACGAAATATCATTTTAACTGATTAAAAATGCCCATTAAAATTTTCAAAAGAATGGACACTGAACAAAGAATACTCTTTTCGATAACTTCATCATCAGCCTCTACAGTTATATACACATTATAGTGAATGAATGAATGAATTAGTGTTATGAACAACATTAAAGTTGTTTAAATAACATCGAATCAATAATATCAATAGATTACAGCTCAATAGCATCAACATAAATTAAGCTGAATGTCAGAAAAATTAGGAAAGATAATATTACAAATTCATGAATTCCTAGTCTCTACTGAAGGCCAGCCAGGGCAGTAGTAGGGGCTGGACTTGCTTCTTTTGCACACAAAGCACTGGTTGTTTTGAGCGAATCGCAATAGCCTCAGCTGTTTGGAGTATGCGGTACCTCGGTGTTTTTGGCAATTTCTTTGGTACCCGGTAGATGATAGAGAAGGATTCTTCAGTGCTGGCTTTGTGGCCGGTTTGCACCAGATGGTCCAATATCAAACTGTTAATGGTTTTCACTACACCTTTACTTAGCCATACTGGGAGATGTTCTCGAGCAAGCACGAAAAATAAAGTTCCTAGAGCGTCGGCCAATATAATTCGCTCCACCACAAGCGCAGTTGAATTGGTCGATACAATTGGAAGTGGCTAGCTAGTCTAGGTACTTCATCTTTTAATCGAGGAATCACCATTGATCGTGTAGTAAATATGACTTGTAGTTTGCGAACATTAAAAGTTCTGTGAACTGATATCCTGAACTTCTTCGCAATTATTTCGCTAGGTATATCACCCTTGAATTGCAGTCGTATATAAAGTGGCTTCTTGTTTACAGATAGTGAGTAGTCCCTTTCCACTTTCTTTGTCATGTGTTTCTTGATAAATTTGTCGGGATAGCTACTTTCGATCAAAGTATCATATATAATGCTTAATTCGTCTTTAATTACTTCTTCAGAGCATATAGCTCTAACTCTGTGGCTAAGGGTCTTCACTAAATTCCTTTTGTAATTGATAGGAACGAAGCTGTGAAAATGTGTATATTGTCCTGTCCAAGTACTTTTTCTATGCAAATTTCTTTTTATGCTACCCTCTGGTTTCCTTGTAAGTAGGACATCCAGGAAGGCGATTCTGTCTTGGTATTCCTCTTCTCATGTGAATTTCATAGCCGAATGTACTTCATTGAATTCAGTAATTATTGTACTCCTATCAGAACTATTATCACAAAGAATAAAGGTATCATCCATATATCGGCAATAAAATGAGAGCTTACTGATAAGGTTGTTCAGAGGCCACCGTTGAAGAATCCTTCTCTATCATCTACCGCGTGCCAAATAAATTTCCAAAACCATCGAAGCACCACATGCTCCAAACAGCAGAGGCTATTGCAATTCGCCTCAAATAACCAGTGTTTTGTGTGCAAAAGAAGCAACTTCAGCTAGCCCAGGCCGGCCTTCAGTAGAGACTATAAATCCATAAATTTATATTATTATCCTTCCTAATTTTTCTGACATTCAGCTTATTTTATGTTGATGCTACTGGACTGTAATCCAGTGATATTGTTGATTGATTCGATGTTATTTAAACAACATGAATGCTGTTAATAACACTAATTCATTCATTCACTATTATGGATGGATATATAATGCCTCCAAAGCCTCAGGATGGTCAGGGGTGGGTGCCTTTCGCTGCGGGTTGGCCACCCCTCCGCACACCTCTTGAAATGCTCCCATATGACCGGGCGTCTTACATAGCCTCTCCTGAGGAAGTCCTACTCACTGCCTTCACGTGGCGGAGGTGTTTTTCACCAAAGTGAGAGGGCGAAAGCGGATGCCCGGCGCTCTTCACCGGGTTGACTGCCCATTGGATGACAGTCTAGGGGAGATGGCTAGACCCTGATTCCAAACCTCCAACGACTGGCGTAGGAAGCTCACTAGAGCTCACCAGCAGACGTATAGACAAAGGGCTTGTTGGATGTCCTGGATGTTTGGCCCCATTCAAAAAGACGTATGAACCGAACTCCGGTCACCGGCTGCCAATAGATAGTGGACTCCCTACTCCACTCCTACTGCCTTGTAGGTCACACTTGGTTGTGTAAAGGCTAGAGCTGCACTCTCAAACAAAAGGCCGAGCGATTCTGGGGACATCACTTGTACCAAATTCCCATGAAACTTCATGAACTCTCTCACAAACGACTCTCACCATGATTCGAGATGTTCATGAAGCCGGCTCATCCTCCCGTAAAAGATAGCCGAAGTAAAGTAAAAGTAAGTATGGATATATAACCGTAAAACCTGACGAAGAGCAGGTTATCGAAAAGAATATTCTCTGTTCAGTAACTATTATTTTGAAAGATTTCAACGAGAATGTTTAATCAGTCAATACTAAATAAATTGTTCAGCCCAAAACATTCACACACACATACACACAAATACACCGGAAAAACACAGCAGAAAAACAAAAACAAAAACTCAAAGAATGAAAACTTACTCTTATTCCGACGATAATAGAAACATCCGTGTATCTCCAAAACAATTTCAATAATAAATTGGAATATAACAAAGAATATTAAAATCCATAGTGGATAATTAATAAATTGCAGTTGGAGGCCAGCAGCAGGCATACGCAGGCCTAACATCATTGTTGGTACAGACAAGACATAAGCAAAGGTGCCGACGAAAAAGTGTATCCAATTGAACCATGGTCTGTATTCATGCGCTGGATTGCATCGGCATAAAGCGATAAATGGCTAAAAGTGAATATGAATATATGTGTGTAAGCGATGATAAATAGACACTGAGATAAGAGCGAAAGAAATTCAGAGACATTTTATTTAATAGGTACTAGGTGAACATAGACAAGACGGAGGTTATGAAAATAAACAACCAACAAACAACAACAACAGCAGCAACATCCAGCGCCAATCACCATCAACCGGAGGGATTTGAAAGAGGTTACTTCATTCACTTATCTAGACAGCATTGTCTTAACTAAAGGAGGAACGGACGAGGATGTCAAATCGAGAATCAGGAAGGCGAGAAACACATTCATCAACCTGAAACCAATCTGGAAATCTTCGTCACTCAGCATCATCAACAACAAAGTGATTCGGATTTTCAATACAAACGTCAAGTCAGTCAGTTCTTCTATACAGATCAGAAACTTGGCCAGTGGGTCACAAAGAATATTTCCAACAGCCTGTTGCAGACTTTTATCAACAACTGTCTTCGCTAGCTCTATACTGAAGATCAGATGGCCGGAAAGAATCACCAACAAGAAACTATGGGAACAAACAAAACAAGAACCAATCGCCCAACAAATATGAAGGAGAAAGTGGAGATGGATTGGACACTCGCTGAGGAGGCCGTTGGGTGACATCGCGCTTCAGGTCATCACTCGAATGGAACCCGAAGGGGAAGCGGTGAGTGGGACGTCCAAGGGTGACATGGAGGAGATCGTGTGAGGATGAGTTGAAACAGTATGGAATAACATGGAAGCAGGTGAAAAGTACAGCAGAAGACAGAAGCAAGTGGAGACGAGAAGTTGAAGCCCTATGTTCCACTAGGAACCCAAGGAAACAATAATAATAAGAGTCAAACTGGATTTCAAAATAACTGACCGACGGACGACTCCTCAGATATTTTATCATTTGGAGATATAGCGTTATGTCAACTAACCATTGAATTTACTATGGAACATGAAAGTGATGGAAAGTTCTACTTCCTCGACATTACCATACAACGCCTAGAAGATGGCAGTCTTAAGAAGTCAATTTATCGAAAGCCTACTTGGAAAGGACAATACCTACATTTTGATAATTTTTGTCCAAATAGCTTTAAACGCGGACTAGTCAAGACCCTAAACTACAGAACTACGGGATTGTGCTCTATAGAGAGATTAGAGGAAGAATTTGAGTTTCTCGAAAAGATGTTGAAAAGTAATGGGTACCCTCAAAGATTTATTAACAAGTATGGAAGATCTGAAGTCACAAATGCAAAACAAACTACTGTGGAGAAAAAGCCCATCTGCATTTAACTTGATTATAAAGGTGAAAACATTGCAGCAATGGTCAACGGAAGACTGAATACGTCACTGGCCATAGCCTATTCTACAGCTAAGCTCGTCCCCGTCTACCAAACAACTTGCTCTTTGGTGCAATCAAAAATCGATAGATATCCTTCTCATGTTAACTTCAACTGTACATACAAATTTACATGTATCTGCGGGAGCAGTTACATTGGAAGAACAGAAAGAAGGGCATATCTACAATTTTCTGAACATGTACCAAAAAGCCTATGTCTAAAAAGAAACAAATGCTTTAAACAGTGCCATCACCAGGCATCTCCTTGACATGGGCCATGAGGTGGACCTCGCGAGATCGTTCAAAATTATCAACAGGCAAAAGAGTTCAATTCTCTTTAAGTTTGCCGAAGCGATGTCCATCAAGTGCCTGAAACTCGATTTATGTGTTCAGAAAGAAGCAGTTATCAGTCTTTCTTTGACCTGGTAACTGGGTATTTTCACCTCTCTTTCATATGGTTACGTAATGCCGACAAATGAACTCTGTGCAAGCATGTTAAAATTGTTTCTGTAGATATACTCAATAATGACTTTGTCCTGTAAGCAGCTGAGCTGATAAGAAGCCAACGAAATAACCGATGATGGCACCATTTTATTCTGCAAAAACCACTGTTGTTGTTCTTGCTTCATTCAAATAACCATTTTACGTGAAATGAAACATTGTCCATCCACCTTGTGCCAACTGCATAGATTCAACGACTTATTACAAGAGAAACAGTGTCATGCATCTCGTTAGAGTTGCCCCATTAAACGAAATTCGCATGCCGATCAGTATTCATCCTTTGATATCCAACTATACGAAAATTTAATTTTAACTGAATACCAGCACATTATAAATATTTTTCAAAACTGAGAATGTTCACGAATCGATGAGAGAGACTTACATTGATCAACGCCAAGGAGAAAACAATCAAACCAAGAATTGGATGTATGTAGTAGGGATATGCAGTTGCTTGGGAATAACCTTCGCAATAGATAAAAATCAATATTATACTGATACACGTCAAGCCAACACATATGCCTTGTAATATTCGATGCGATTGAAACCAGACACGTTCACCCAATAGGCCAGAATTAGGCCAAACGTCTTTATAATAACGTGCTAGTATAACACCAATACTGGCACACAGTACCCAGGCTAATACCATAAGACAGCCATGAGTTTTAGCTATTGACGATCCGCGGCCAGCTACACCAGTCATACTTCCGTAAATAGGTCTGTGAAAATAAAAGGCAAAAACAAAAGGATTATTCATGGTAAAATCCCCATCCAGGCATTAATGAAAACAAAGAGGATTCAAGAACACTATCCAGCATGGTTGTGAAAAGGCAATAGTGGTGCAATAAGGAGTGCGATAATTGAACACCTGGTTAACACTGATCATTCCATTTCAACAAACGCCTCCTTCAAAGTAATTAATCTACAGAGTCAAGAATAACCTATCAAAGGCAATACGGTTTCGCCTTCTTTGTATCGCTGAAGCTGTGGCCATTCACATAGAAAAGCTGGAGCTGTGCATACAAAAGAGGATTACTCAACCACTTCTACTGTCTTGGTAACAACTTTTTTAATTTGATTTTTTGATTTTGATGACTTAATTTCGTTTCTTTGCCTGTTCTTTAATTGCTCATAATTCTTGTATTCATTTAGAACTCTTACGTAATTTCGTATTATCTACTTTGTTCCTATGTGCATCCTGAGTAAAACTCACTCATCAAACTATTCATATTATTACATAACTTCTTTTAACAACTGATTGTGACAACTCATCACCTTTGTTACTACCCTAATTTCACTAACACCTAATTTTCTTGACTGATTTTGTATTATGTAACTCCAATTACCAATCTTCACCTGTTTAGTTAAAATAACTATAACCAATTGTATTTTTGTTTGACGAACTTAATGTACACTTACATAGAAAATAACCCACATATATATTTGCGATTGTACAGCTAAGAAAATGAATTCGCCGTAAAGAGACTGTTCGCTGATCTACGTGTTTTGTTTTCATTAAAGGGATTATTACTAAGCTGATACTAGGATATGTTGTCAGTGGTGACGGTGTTTTGATGACTGCGGGGCAGTTTATACAATCATCAGGCTGACATGATATTGTATCATCCTTTAAATCATGAATAATATACAATTCCATTATTCCTTTTCTTTTGATCTTAACTGTATGTGTGTGTGAGTAGATTCCATGAAACAAAGATTTATTGATCAATCTCTATCCACCCCCTCCCACCCACTTGACTCTTTAGAAGTGTATAGATATGTCCCTCACCCTATTGTATAATTATCTGTTGATGCACTGATTGAGATTGGCGACTTTTTCTGTAAGCTATTCATTTCTGCGGGATCAAATGATTCTACACTTAACTAAGTTCCCGTGTTGCGATAACCTAACTGACCACGATCAACTGGCCTCAAGTGAGTTCAGTTGGTCTCACAGTAGTTCCAAGATATTTCGTAGAATAAATCCTGTGTCATTTGGTCATTACGAGGGTTCTCTCTTGTCAACTGACATCATGTAGCGTTTGCAAGTAAGTTAAAACTGTTCTGTGCATAAACTTGATTTAATAATTTTTTTAGGCTGTGCGCAGCTGATGACAAGGCAAAGAAACAAATGATGGCACCATCTTATTCTGTCCAAACTGCTGTTCTTACTTTATTCAAATTCATAAAGGGAAATAAATGTATATTATATTATGTATTATTCCCTTGGGTTATGAGTGGAACAAAGGGGGCTTCAGTAACACATCTCTACTTTCTTCTATTCTCTGCTGCCCTCTTCATCTGTCTGACCCCGCAATTTACCATAATCTTATCTCTCATCTCCTGCTTCTCCTTGCGAAATCTCCTCTATGTCGCACTCGCACCAACGATCCTCTCGTCGTTTCACATTGTGATCCCAATTGAGCGATGGCCTGCATTGCACGCGATATCATCCGACTGCCTTCTCAATGTGTGACAGATACATCCATCTCCATTGTCTCCTACATATTTGTTGAGCGATCGGGTCTTGGTTGGTCGTTTGGTTTGTTCTCTGGCCAACCAGCTGACCATTCAATCTTCAGTATGAAGCCAGCGAAGGCAGTTGTCAATAAAGGTCTGCAGTAGGCTGTTGGAAATCCTCTTCGTGACGCGCCGGCCAAGTTTCTGACCCGTATAGGAAACCACTCACTGACTTGACATTTGTGTTGGATATCCGAATCCTGTTGTTTATGCTGAGGTGGAGTACACAAGATTTCCAAACTTTTTTCAGATGGATAAAGGCGTATCCTGCCTCTTTGATTCAGGTCTGCCTGCTCTGACATCTTTATCCGTTCGGCATATCTGTGCTTGAAACCGTGCTTCCTAGCCGGATAAGTGAAGGAAGTGACGTCTGTTGAATTTCTCCTGTTGGTAGTGATTGGTACTGGTCACTGTTGCTGTAGGTTGGTTATCAACATCACCTCCATCTTCTCTATGTTCACCTGGAGTCCTGTCTTATCGGTTGATAAATTTTGCCTATCTCGATGTGTCTATTGATTGATGATTCACTGGAATGCTAAGCTTCTAAAAATTCTCTAGCATTCTTGTTGTTTACTCTGTCTAATATTTGAACATTGTCTCAATCGAACTGATGCCCGTGGTTGTCTGTATGTAGTGATATGAGGGAGTGGATGTCATGTCTTTTGACGGCTAGCTTATGATCATGGATACGAAGACGAATGGGACATCCACTTTGGCCAATGTACTGTTTCTCGCAGTTGTTACGATTTATTTTGTAGATGATGTTGGTTTTATCTTCTTTTCGTTGTTGAGTCTTTTAGCTGACATAGAGCCAGCCAAGGGAAGTGTTTTGTTGGTTTGTGTGCGACGTCAATTCCTAAAGGTTTGAAGAGACTTGTAGTGATTTCTGATATATCCTTTATATATGGCAGGGCGACTTTCTTTGTGCTTTCCTTGAAGGCTTTTGGTTTGATAGGTTGGCTTGGGGGTATATATCTTTTGATGAAATTCCGTGAACATCCATTCTTTTGGAAGACGTCCATGAGGTATCTTTCTTCAATTTTCCTTAAGATGAGAGTGCTGCAATGAGTCCTGGCCCTCTTGAATAGTGTTTGTATACAATTCCTTTTGTTTGTTATTGGATTGTTGCTGTTGTAATTCATTATTTGGTCTGTGTGCGTTGATTTTCTATAAACTTGAATTTCTAATTCCCCGGTGGTTGTTCGCTTGACTAAGACATCCAAAAATGGGATTTTGTTCTCGGATTCCTCTTCTCTTGTGAATTTGATGTCGTTGAAGACGTTGCTTATTCAATTGTGAGTTTTATCTAACTCGTTTCTTTTGATTATTACAAATGTATCGTCTACGTAACGTATCCAAATCTTGGGTTTGATCTTTGGTAGGATTATGTTTTCAAGCCTTTGCATCACTGCTTCTGCAATCAAACCTGATATTGACGATCCTATGGGTGTTCCTTTAACTGGTTCATATACTTACCCGTTGAATTGGAAGTACGTTGTAAGGCATAGGTTTATGCAATGTGACATGCTTTGGTCTGACCACTGCTAAATCTATTCTAACCTAATTGTATGTCAGCTAAAATTGCTTGTTGAGGAATACTTTGACTGGGCCGGCGTAACACATAGATACAGTTTGAAAACCTTATCAACTGACCTTTCCTACTTAGTATTTTACATTAAGCCCCATTGCCGCTTATCGTATTATATCACCTAGGATGGGAGACAGAACTCAAAATACCTTTTTGTACAATGGATGAGGGGGGAATTAATGATCAGCACACTGAATTATACTCAATAGTCAATAGGAATAGTGAGAGAGGGAGAGAGAGAAGATAACTATCAGTCAAAAACAGTAGAGAGACTTGAAAATGTGGAGATACTTCGATAGGATGTACAGTGATACTATTATTATTATTATTGTTCCCTTGGGTTCCTAGTGGAACATAGGGCTTCAACTGCACCTCTCCACTTGCTTCTGTCTTCTGCTGTACTTTTCACCTTCATCCATGTTAGTCCATACTGATTCAACTCATCCTCACACGATCTCCTCCATGTCACCCTTGGACGTCCCACTCACCGCTTCCCCTTCGGGTTCCATTCGAGTGATGACCTGAAGCGCGATGTCACCCAACGGCCTCCTCAGTGAGTGTCCAATCCATCTCCACTTTCTCCTGCACATTTGTTGGGCGATTGGCTCTTGTTTTGTTTGTTCCCATAGTTTCTTGTTGGTGATTCTTTCCGGCCATCACGGTGATACTAGGCCTATCAGTATTAAAAATTCCTATAAATGAACTCTGTGTGGGTATTTAATGTGTTCGCCACTCACTTACACCAAATTGAGAACTTTTGAAGACCAACAGCAATGCACAGCTACCTTGAGGCTATTAAAAGATGCTCAGACATGCAATATGAAATTTTTAATATCATAAACTGAATGAAGCAGGATAGGATATTAACTCACGATGTGATCACAACTGGACGTTGTGAAATAGATTCTCCACCGGCAAAAGGACGACCGAATCCGTCTTTTTTGCGTTCATCACCACGTGTAACAATTAAATGATAGGCGTTAGGTGATGTTAAATCCATTAGTTGATGAACTGTATCCAACGGTCTAACGCGTCGTCTAAAACGACATTGTAAAGTGCCATCCATCGCGTTGAATACACCACCTAGATCTTCACCTTCGGTTATCAGCAGATCCTATAGTTGAATGAGACAAGGAGAATAGTTAACCAAGCTTAATTCGGGGAAATGAAATAAAATGGGGTGATTCTTTAACAGTTTTTCATACTTTCACTTTTGGTTGACAGAGTTGAGTGAAGTGATTTTGTTTATTTGTCTGTGTGTGACATCAGTTCCTAAAGGTTTGCAGAGTCTTGCAGTGATTTCTGAGACGTTCTTTGTACATGATAAGACGATTTGCTTTTTGTTCCCATTGAGGGCTTTGGAGGGGGTGCCCCAACCATGCACAAAGAACGTCTCAATACCAACACAAGTAGACTAGAGGCTGTGGAAACAGACAAAAGCAACCAATTACGTTCAAGTTTACCAGGAGAGATGACTGATAAGCCTCTTTTTGATTATAGCTTGATTCCACACCGTATTTTCAGTAAAAGTATGGAATTTTCAGCATGTGATATCGGTAGCCCAAATTTCGCAGGCCGACCATTGATATCGGGTGTGCGTCGGCAGGGGATCGAACCCCGGACCATGTGCATGGTCGGCGAGATTCATAACCGCTGTGCCACCGACGCTCGTGGAGAAATTTAAAAGCTCACTTCAAATTGAAGTGTGCGCGGAAGATGTTGGCTAGTAAGGCAATGAAAGCTTCGCAAGATAACCATCTAGCTCAGAGAACACACCTACATACGAATTATAAAATGTGATGTACAAAATTCTATAGTTCTTTGGGTAAGGGGTAAAACTATACCATTCTGAGAATATATGCACGCGAGTTTTGTACGGCTTCTCTAGGGATTTGAGAAGTTACACATGAACTGTTGGATAGCGTAATACACAACAAATATATTATGTAGCCTGCTTTATTTCGGCATTTCCTGCAATTACATTCTTTATATATACTACTTATCGAAATTGAATACTAGCCAACGCATATACAAAATTTATAGATACCTACAACACAGGAAAACCGTCGTTGATTTCGTGTGAAACGACTAGAAGTAATCAACAATGAAAAAACCAACTATGGTATGCGAAGGTGTCGGTGGCACAGCGGTTAGGACGTTCGCCAACCAAGCGCATGGTCCGGGGTTTGATCCCCGGCCACTGACGCACTCCTTTACCTCTCTAAGCCAAAAATAAAAGCTGGTAAAGATGAAAGGTTGGACATGAGGCTAGCAACCCCATCCCGTAAAAATAAACACCACTGCTACTGAAGCTTCAAGCCTCTAGCTTGAAGCCCGATGTTCCACTGGGAACGTGAACGAATGAAAAAAGGATATATGAAGAGAATTTGGGCACTGTGATAGAATAAAATCCTTATTATTATTGTTTCCTTTAATTCCTAGAGGAACATAGGGCTTGAGACGAACATCTCCATTCCGTTTGGTTCTCTGTCGACTTTTTCAACTGGCTCCACGTCTGCCTACATGCTTTCATCTCCTCTTCACATAACCTCCTCCAAGTCACCCTCACACTGACGACCAACTCGCCGCTTCCCTTTCGGGTTCCACTCGAGCAATGGCTTGTCTAGTGATGTCACTTGATGGCTTGTTTTCTCAGAGTATGGCCAATCCATCTCCATTTCTTCCAGCATATTTGTTTCACAATCGGTTCCTGCTGTGTTGGTTCGCTCATTGCCAGAGATCTCTGTTGCTGATCTTTTCTGGCCGGCCATCTGATCTTGAGTAGTGAGCGAAGGCAGCTGTTGATGAAGGTCTGTAGTTTGTTTGAGGTGCCCTTTATGACGCGCTGGCCAAGTCTCTGTTCCGTATGATGAGTAGCACTGACTTCACATTGGAGTTGAAAATCCGGATCTTATTTTTGATGCTGAGTGCTGTTGACCTCTACACAGACTTGAGAGTTAGGTTACAATTTAACATTCTGGAATATTTAGGGTTTCCGAAATCTGACTTTAAAAACTGACACTTTCAGGGATTTTAGTCAACAAAGTCAGTCGTAAAAAAAGCCTCTTGGGAGATGACCATGCACTTCACTCTTCATCATCCCTTACTAGCCAAGAGAGATTTGAAACGCTGGAGTCAATTAATTCACAACATCAACCTTTATTGTTTTCTGTACTTCTTATATTTATAATCCTCTCAATTTTTGTTTGCTTTTTATTTGTTTATCTTTTTCATAAGTGTGAACATCATTTGAGCTGTGTTATAACTGGTAATTTTATATTTCCCCTCACCATTTTGCTATATCAACATAACATTAGATTCAATAATCGATAACATGCTAAAAGTTTCAAACTGAATCGACAATACTGTTTGAAACAAACTCACTGTGATTATTATTATTTAATTTTCTATAGCTGGTTTTTGTAAGGGTTAGTTTTTTTTACGATTTGATCACTGATTGATATCAGTTAGAGAACCATTGAAAACCAGCCACAGGGAGTACTAGAGAGCTGTTTCACCCCACTAGTTTGGGAATCATCGGTAGTACGAACCCGCCACACGGGTTCGAACCCAGGACCTTCCAGTTGCAAGGCAAGCTAGCTCGTATACCATTCAGCCACTAACTGGGACCCGATTCAATGGCCAGTCCATTGTGTATTTAATATTCTTAATTCGTGCTTCGAACACTTTTGACTTTATATCGAAAATGTGGACAAATTCCTCTGGTTAATTTTGTTTTAATTTTTAATTTTATATACATTTTAAGTAAATCAGATGCAATATTGTGACAAATGCTGAGAATTCCATTCTGTATTATAAGTATTGTTCGTCTTGGAATAAAGTAGATTATTATTTTTATCATTATTATTATTAAAGAGTGGAATTTGGGCACTTTGGTGTAGGCAATAATTCTCTATTCCAATAAACAATAATATCCCATTCCTACAAAGGAATGACTAGTACAAGCGCCTCCACACACACGTATTTTTATATACATCTCTCTCATTAGTATGCGGTGTAAGAAAAAACAAAACTCTTTTTGGTCTGGCTAGTGAACAGCACACTTTCTGTTCACCTTTCAATCGATAAATTTAAGACAAAAACAAACAATTCAAGGCAGTTGAAAGAAATGCAGGCCATTAAACACCATATTTATATATATATGTATATATATATATATATATATAAATGCATAACGTACAGTGAATAGTTGTTAACGGGTAGTGCAATAAATTCTGACAGAAGAAAAAACAGAACGCGTGGGTGTATAAAGAAAAACACTTTAAAGTAATAAATGAAACAAAAGATTTCTGCAGTATGGAAAGGGTATAACAAAAATTTAACAGAAAACTGTAGATTATTTATTGAATAAAGTGTACTGGATGGGGTTTACATAGGTCTAAAGATAACTTCTCTACACTGATCTGTTCATGGGTGGTACAACCAATGCCCTGGCTGCTTAGACCTAGGTGTTCGACATAGGCTTACTTACAACCTGTGTGATTTACAAAATACCACAGTGAAATAAGATTCTCTAGGGTATCATAAAGTGAGTTAGGGTTTAGGTAACCGATAGGAGATTCCTGGGCAACACCACCAACAGCAACAACAGCAACAGACAACAATCAGCATAAATGGAAGGAACCTGAAAGAAACAGCCTCTTTTACCTACCAACTACAGGCGGACGGAACTGACGAGGATATCAAAGCAAGAATCTGGAAAGCAAGACAAGCTTTCATTACTCTCAAGTCTGTTTGGAGGTCAACAGCACTCAGCATCAAAAATAAGATCCGGATTTTCAACTCCAATGTGAAGTCAGTACAACTTAATATACGGATAAGAGACTTGGCCAGCGCGTCATAAAGAGCATCTCAAACAAACTACAGACCTTCATTAACAGTTGTCTTTGCTCAATACTCAAGATCAAATGGCTGGCCAGAAAAGATCAATAACAGAGATCTCTGGGAGCGAACCAACACAGCAGGAACCGATTGTGAAACAGATAGGCAGGAAGAAATGGAGATGGATTGGCCATACTCTGAGAAAACAAACCATCAAGTGACATCACATACCAGGCCACCGCTCGAGTGGAACCCGAATGGGAAGTGGCGAGTTGGTCGTCAGTGACATGGAGGAGGTCATGTGAAGAGATGGTGAAAGCGTGTAGGCAGACGTGGAGTAAGGTGAAGACTCTAGCAGAGAACCGAACGCAATGGAGACGCACGGCTGAAGCCCTATGTTCCTCTAGGAATTAAAGGAAACAATAATAATAATAACCGGTAGAAGGAGAATCACTATCCTAGTGACTGAAGACATGCCTTTTTGATGACGCCGGAGACGAGCGTGCAAAGTATATCAGCTTGGATAGTTTAGTTACTGCTTTGAATAGCCCAACACTAAGTGGCATAGTCTAGTAATTCATGTACTGAAATTCGCAGATATTGATGGAATACTAGAAATAACTTAAACCTTATAATTAACTATAGGTCATTTGACGGTCTCCTCAATGTATGCCCGATCAATCCATCTCCATTTTCTCCTACATATTTATTGCGCGATCGGTTCTTGGTTGCTTTTTTCCCACACTTTCTTGTTACTTATTCTTTCTGGCCATTTCAACTTCAGTCTGAAGTCAGCGAAGGCAGCTGTTGATGAAAGTTTACAACCTGTTGGAAATCCTTTTCGTGACACGCAGTGCAAGTTTCCGATTCGTATAGAAAGACCAATTTGGCATTGGTGTTGAGAATGCGAATCTTTTTCCTTGTGCAGAAGATTTCCAAATTGGTTTCAGGTTGATGAAGACGTGCGTATCTTGCCTTTCCGATTCTGACTGGCTGGCTAGCTTTGACATCTTCATCCGTTCCACCTGTAGCTGAAACGATGCATCATCCTAGATAAGTGAAGGAAGTAACCTCTGTTAAATCTCTCTTGTTGTTGATAGTGATTGGTGCTGGTTGTTGTTGTTGTTGCTGCTGTTGGTTAGTTATCTTCATCACCTCCGACTTCTCCATATTCACTCTCCATTTAGCAGATTTAGTGAAGTATAATTAATTTTACTGAAGCAATAAGCAAGGATTCTTTGTTAAGCTTTATGGCACTTTCATACTAGTAAAAGGTTTTTTAATTCGCCCATCCAATAAAGTGTAGTTGTTCACTATGAAGGGTCAAAGAACATTATGCAGCGTGGCTGCAGAAAGGAAGTAGTGGCGGTTTAAAGAGTGCAGTAGTCGAACATCTCGTCACCACTGGTCATTCCATCCCAACAACAAACACCTCCTGCTTCAAAGTAATCTACAAAGTGAAGAACAACCTGCTAAAGACAATACGTTTCCGTCTTCTTTGCATTGCAGAAGCCCTAGCCATTCAGTTAGAAGAACCAGAACTATGCATACAAAAGAAAATTATTCAACCACTTCTACTATCATGGTAACAACTCCGTTGATTTGACTTAATTTATGCTTGTATAGTTATTTTTCTAACTACTTAAAACCCTTGCGTAACTCCGTATTTTATTTTGTTTCCATGCGCACCGTGAGTATAACTCTTTCGTGAAACTATTTATGTTATTACGTAACTCTCCTTTAACAATCATTTGGGACAACTCATCACTTTTATTACTACTCTCCTATATCAATTCCTCTGAATACTTTTTGTATTACGTAACTCCACCAAAAACCTAGTAATTTTATTTCCGTTTGACAGATTTAATGTACACACACATACAAAATAACCATATATATTTGTGATTGTACAGCTGTGAAAATGAATTCGCCGCCGAAAAGAGACTCTTCGCTGAACTACTGGTCTTCTCTCTATTAATGTTCGAATGGGGGATTTTTCATGAATTAAAAAGCAATTTGCCCAAATCACTACGTACCCGACTCATCTGTATTGCTGAAGCTTTGGCCATCGAAACGCAAAAGCCGGATCTCTGTATTCAGAAAGAAGTTCGTCCAACTCCTCCAACTTTCATGGTCTTAATCTCTCTATGCCAAAGTATGGTAATCCCTAATCATATTTTAGCTCTACCAATTTTTCATTTTGTCTATTCAATTTGCACACTCTTCCTGTATTACGTCAATTGTTACTATTACTATTCTCACTTTGAACTGTCCCCAGTATTATATCACTTGTTCCACATGTCATTCTAAATCAATTTTGTTTTGCAATATCAAATTCTATGTCATTAAATTTCACACAGTGGTACGTAACGTTTTTATTTTTATTCGAATTGCCTAGTAATCTTCTAATTTCACACCCCTTCCAAGTTCTACACATCCTATGAATTATTCTATATATGAGATAAATTGTCTTGCCATTTGACATTGAACTGTGATTATAATCACAAACATTTTAATTTTAATTGCACTTCATACTATTATTATTATTATTCTATGTGTTCACATATTACTTACCTCATCAGGTCCAGTATAGAAAGTTGTTGTCTTTCCAGTTATGTCATTGTAACCAGCTCGCATGTTTACAGAGTTTGTTGATGATTGATAATAACACCCAACAACACCATCATCCCCCTGTAGATTGTAAAAGAGAATGAAGCAATTGCATAAAATACTATCTCATTACACAATAAACAGTAGATTTTTGAGAACAATTTTGTTTTTTTTGTCTTTTAAAACTAATGATTACTGTTATGAAAAAAAGGTACCAAGATGTGGTTCTGTGCCATGGACTCCCTGAAAGCTGGGAATGTGAATAAACATCTATGCAAAACTGTAGAATCATTAAGTGAATCACTAAAAAAAGTGAAACGTACTCTAGCTGTTAATATTTGGTGGAGATAATTTTTTTATATTTTAGCTTGATTCCACACCGTATTTTAGATACAAGTATGGAATTTTCAGCATGTGATATCGGTAGGCCAAATTTTGCAGGCCAACCATTGATATCAGGTGTGCGTCGGCAGGGGATCGAACCCCGGGCCCCATATGCATGGTAGGCGAAAGTCCTAACCTCTGTGCCACCCACGCACTTACTCAAGAGCGAAAAAAAACTGTACATAATTGGAACAATAGGTATTATCAGATTGAACTGATCAAATCTGATTGTCCTGTAATCATTATTATTTTTTTTCTTTGGGCTACGAGTTGAATATAGAGGTTCAGCCAATGCAAATCTCCGTTCTACTCTGTTCTCCACAGTCATTTTTAGTTTCCATAAGCTTTCATCTCCACCTCACACGATCTCTTTAGACCAAAGCCGAACTCGTTGTTTCGTATTCCGGTTCCAGTCGAGGGCCTGGTGAGTGAGTGATAAAAACTCAACGATATGCCCAACGTATGACTGTAACTGGGCACCATCACCATCATTCGTGGAGAATCTTAGATAACAAATATGACAATGAAAGCTAAAACTTGTTGACCTATAAGTGTTGTGAATACATTTCATCAATGTTTCACGCTAACAACAAATATTTCCCATCAACTTTAAAGTACAATAAAAATAATACTAATAATAATAAAGGCTGTTATTCAAATTTTTTCGACAAAAATAATAATAATTTGCTTTATTCCAGAAACAGTACTAGTGGTACAGTGTGGAATTTTCAGCACATATCTACAATATTTGCATCTAATTTTATCAAACATTTAAAAGGAGTATTTCAAAAAAATAAAGACAACAAAAACAAAAACAAAAAAACACACAAAAAACACAAAGGAAATTTTTTAAATGCGAAAAAATACCAAGAAGTAGAAAGGAAACATCATATAATAATATCTCAGTATTGGGTAGTGGAGGCAATGATATGATTATGCATGGTGACAGTAAAGCTATAGTCATACAAGAAGTTATGAAATGATATTTAGGAATGTTTATCGCCAAGATGATCAGTTAATTTGGTTGAAACAACTCTAAACAATCATTAAATAACATTTCAGGGTTGTTGTTTTGTTTTTTTTATTGTCAGGTCTAATGCAGTGTTTGTAGTGGTAGTGTGAGTAATCCTGCATAATACAAAATTTTAAGATGGTGATAATGGCGTTCACAACCAAGATTGTCAGTTAACATTGCCGAACAACCAAGACAACAACTACAAAAACTAATATTACATGATGGTTAATGACAGGACAATTTTGTAATACTCATAGTGCTAATATAATCGGAACCAGTAGGTACACAAAGGAATGAATACAATAAAGTGCAAAAAAGGAAGCCGATGTCAATAATTTAGGTAGCTAAGTATGTTTAAGAAGGAGTTCACTATAGAATACAAAATAAGAGAGTCACTAAGAACACGGGCCAAATATGGTATCGTTGAGTTCCTGTACTTGGTTGTACGAGCATATATTATTTTGTACTGATTTCTGGTTCTACCTGATGAGATACAAGGCGAGAGTTGGGAATAGAGGGGGTCGGAGAGTATGGTTTTAGACCATTTTGCGCACGTATTCAGATGCCTATCAACTAAAGTATTGACGAGCTGACTGAATTTTACACCACTAGTCCTACTAACTACCTTCAACATCCTTCTCAGGATGGCATAGTCCTTTTTCAGTAGCCTTTTCAGTAGCACTTCACTGAGTGAATTTCAGTCCTAACATTCCTTATATTTATTTCAATAATTCTGAAATCAATACATAAATATCGTCTAAATACTAAAATGTGCGTCGGCGGCACAGCGGTAGAATGCTCGCCAGCCATGCAGGTGGTCCGGGGTTCGATCCCTGGCCACTGACGCACTCCTTTACCTCGCTAAACCAGTAACAAGACTGGTAAAGAGGGAAGGTTGGGCGCATGAGGCTAGCAACCCCATCCCGTAAAAACAACCAGCACTGCTACTGAAACTTCAAGCCTGTAGCTTGAAGCCCTATGTTCCAGCACTAGGAACGTAAAGGAGTACAAAAAGATACTAAAATAGACCTTTTTTACGCAAACGAAGACTTTACTATGCACTTGCACTGAAAGAAGTAACCACCGTTAGTTTGTTTGTATGTTGGTTGGCTGGTTTCGTTCAATAGTCTTACAAATATTATTGTTATTACTATTATTATTAATAATTCATGTACCACTATCACTACTTCGTGGCAAAACGAAAATGATGCGTGCACATGCATCAGGCCTAATCAACTTGTGCATGACTGAATTTATTGAAGAGAAAACCCTGCTATTACTATTACTATTACTACTACTATTGTTGCTACCTACCTGCCTACCTACCTACTTACTTACTTACTTACTTATAAGCAATAACATTTTTGGTAGTCCAAAATTTAGATTAGAATAACCGTGCATCACATGAGATTCTTTCTGATTAATACCCTTAAATACCCCTAGGTTGAAACCAAGTCCAAAAACTAGTGCACCTTCATGAACAACTAAACTTTTTTTTTCTCTCTTTTTAATTTTTGTTCGGTTCTCTTTTTTCATTCGAAAGATAAAACAAGAAATGTGACTATTTAAAAAAATAAAAAAATAAATAAATGAAAGTGTTAAGGCAATTGGTAAGTACAAAAAGATTAAACTAGTAATTCTGTAGCATACCGATATGTTGACCTACAACTGGTCACAATTTTGTCAACAAGATAAATGCCGTGAATTACACAAGTACAATAAATAGATTATTTGATGATATAAGATGGTTGGAGGCAATCGGCCGCAGGAAGCCTTAGACCTAGGTTTCGTGCTAGTTGCCGCTCACCGGTCGCCAACAAGGTGTATCTCCAACCTTGAAGGAACACCCATGTCCCTTCTGAGATTCGAACCTGTGTCACCCAGTGCTACCAGCAGCCGGAGACGTTACCACTGAGCTATTCGGGCTCGCGATTGACCTCCTGTAGGACTGACTGTATTGGACACTAGTAACTACTGTGATGTGTCTGGCTAGTCCTTTGTTTATTTGGTGCAGACTGAGTTCTATCAATCGCTCAGGTTTGCAATGTGGCCACCATTCTAGGTAACATCTCTGATTGCTGGTAGCACTGGGTGACGCAGGTGCGAATCTAAGAAGGGACATGAGTTCCTTCAACGTTGCAGATACGCCTTGCTAACTGGTGAGTGGCAACTAGCAAGAAACCCAGGTCAAGTAAGGCTTCCTGTGGCCGATTGCCTCCAACCATCTAATATCATCAAATCAATGTGCACCGTGATGGCGAACTACCTAGATTGTTGGTGGCCACATTACAACCTGACTGATAGAATTCAGTCTGCATCAAAGAGAGGACTAGACACATCACACAACGTTTTTCCTTCATTTATAAACAAGAGTAAAAACTAATGATTAGACATTTGAATAAGATCAAGGTAAAGTATATTCAGAAATAATAATACGAGTGTTATTTATCAAACTGAATCAGATGGGAAATAACGAGTGTTTTTATAGTCAAAATAAGTAACTTGTAAGAATGTTGTGATGTGCTTGAATAGAAATAAAATTTTAAGATTATTTTATTATCCTCTTCTGATTTGACGGGTGGTAATAGTCTCTTCCTTATCTCTGGATTTCGCATTGAGTCATTCCTATTGCATGTGTTGGATGTAGACTCGATGAACCAGGAAGGATTCAGTAATCAACCTCTCTCTCTTCACCTACACAGATTACTTTTTAGAATATTAACCCTCTCCCACCCACCATGCTATTGTGGGGTTGCGTGTTAATGCGTTAAGTGCTATTGCTGAGTTTTTTTCTAAATTACGTCATTAGTTAATATGACTGTATAACACATTGTGTGATTTATCAAAACAACTGTCTCCTTGTCATTTTCAGTACTTCAACAGAGAAACACTACTCTGGAAAACTTATCAGAAAACAAGGTAGAAGAGTATTTGTGGAAAAGGAACATATACATAGATTAAAAGTAAATATTCATTGATTTCTCAATTATTATCACCGATGGTGATGCTGATGATGATGACGATAGTTAAAACTGGTGAGTGAAACAAAAAACCTGTAAAAACGATGGGAACACGGAGAGCAGCTTCAGCTGTAAAACAGGAAAGAGTGCGCACTAACCAATCAAGCAACACAACACACACTGACGCACGCACAAGGAAGAACGACCGACCAATCAAAACTGTCGCCCTCGTCTAAAACACTTATTCGCTTTCTGATGATTTGAATTATTATCGCTTGATTTTGCTGTTCACTTACACTTGAGCATAATGCGAATCACAAGCGCAGACACACCTTAAATTTGCCTAGTTAAAACATTAATTGGTAGAGATTATCTATCCTCAAGATGAGTCTTTCATTTACAACATTTATTCCTGTTTAAATAAGAATACTATTCATGAATATATTTATTTCAGAATTAATTAAATAGAGCTTGACATCCAGTTTCTTAGGATTTTTATTTAATTATAATAATACTATGCTTTATTCCAAAACAGTACTTGTGATACAGAATAGAATTCTCAGCATTTTTTACTACAGTATTGCATCCAGTTAGTACATTATCAATAAATAAAATTCTACATAGATTAAGGAAATCTCAGTTCATTATGACAACAACATATTGGCATGTCGGTAGCAAAGCCAAAGTTGAACAGTGTTAGAAGGTGTTAGAAAAGTAGGTGCTATCATATTTACTGGCGTAAGCGGAAGAAAGAAACAAAGCAGCACATAACGGAAAAAAAGAAAAAGATAGAGAGAAAAGGAAGAGAAAGAAAACGTTGTACCTATAAATGATATGAGTTGGAAAGACGAGATCCAGTTGTTCTACTGACTATTTAATGAATTATAGGTGTCACGCCTAATGCTTTCTTTATCGCACAGAACACGAGCTAAGTAGGGTATGGTTGAGTTTTTGTACTTGCTGGTGCGAGCATATAGTTTTCTATATAGGCTTCTGGTTTTGCCTGATGAGATGCAAGGGGAGAGTTGTGAATGAAGAGGGTGGTGTGAGTTAGATAAAATGGATTTAGCCCATTTTTCACATGAGTCCATGTGCCTGTCAACCAGAATATTAACAAGCTGGTTAAGTGGCACATTGCTTACCCTGCTGACAACCTTTAACATCCTGCGTAATAAGGTATAGTCTTTCTTCAGTAGCCCTGGAAAAACTAAGGGGGAACAATAGAGAATAATAGGCAGAATGCGAGAGTTAACGAATTGTAGGAGTAAGGGTTGGGTTATACCAGAATGTCTTAACTTCTTGATGTAGAAGGTAAGACGGAATATTTTCTTAGAAATCGTCAAGATATGAGACGACCAGGAAAGATCAGCAGATAGAATGACGCCTAGGTATTTAATTTCCGACTTGGTTTCTATTTCAGTGCCATCTATGTTGCATACCTCGTGAGAGCCAACCAGTTTGTTTAGGTCGGATTTATGCCTAAAGGTGAAATTGACTGTTTGGCATTTGGAGGGGTTTAAGGTAAGACCGTTTTCCTTGGACCACTGGCTGATTTCTGATAGAAAGCCATTTAGTTTAGAGTAGTCACTTTGACATTTGACAGGCAAAGATACAGTCAGATCGTCAGCATATTTGACAAAATTAATGTCATTTGAAGATGGTAAGTCATGTAGAAAGAAAGAAAAGAGAAGTGGGGAAAGTACAGCACCTTGGAGGACACCAGCTTCAGTGAGCGCAGCAGAGGAGGATTTACCTTTGTATACGGTGTACTGCATTCTGTTAGAGAAGTAGGAATGCAGCCAGTTAGTGACCCAGGACTCAGTTTTTGTCATAGAGAGCTTATTTAGCAAGAGACATCTAGGTACAGAGTCGAAAGCAGAAGTGAAGTCGAGAAACGTGCAGTGGACGTATTTGGCACCTTTATCTAATGATGAGACGATACTGTTGTGTAAGACAGCTGCAGCGTCTAAAGTGCTCCTACCCTGTCTATAGGCAAATTGTTTGGGGTCTTCAAAGCTTTTAAGGGAGGGTTCAAGTTTAAGAAGTACTAGTTTTTCCATCAGCTTTAGAAACGGGGAAGTGATGGCAATGGGTCTGAACTTTACGTTCTTGCTATTTCCAGGTTTAGGGACAGGGACTATTTTAATGTCTTCCCATGCAACAGATACAACGTTTTTGGAAAAAGAAGCATTTAGGATGTTAGGTAGTTAGGTTGAGCCTCCCATAAGCGATAGGTTTAGGTATTCGACTGTCGGTCAGTCAGCATCAAGAATCAATTACCGCGTCACTTGATTCAATACTTAGCCCTAGCAGGATATATCCAAACACGTAAACGTCTGATGCACTCCACGAAAAAAACGAGTAAAATAAAGCACAATTTTCATTACCATTAAGGGCTTTTATATGTATGGATATACGTGTGAAAAAAAAACTACTAATTTTAGCTGCTGTGAAATAACAAAATTCTGTAAACTACACACCGAATAGAATAGAATAAAAACAAAATTCAAGCAGAACCGTTTAACATAACATGCCGGAAAAACAATTAGGTAGGATAGTTAATCATAGGCTTTGGCGAAAACACTGTGGAAGACATATTTATGAGAGAGGGGAGAACAGCACATGTAACTATTGTGCATATTTATTGACAATATTTTAAAGTGGGCAAATTATCACACTACACAAGGAAAACAAAACCATATTTGGATAGAAATAACAAAAATAATAATAATAGTAGTAGTAAAAAACATCTTATTAAAACTCCTACACAGTCATAAAATCAATGAATGGGTTTCACTGCCTACACAACACATAATCACCATGTGGTGAATTACATACATTACGATACAGAGAGGCGAAAATACACTATATGCACACCTAATCTTAACTGAACCAATCAGAAATCGGATGGGAGAAAGATTTGCCTACGCAAATGCACAAATTAAAAAAGAAAAAAAAAACAAGTCGGAAATAAAGATAACCAGTAATATTTCAAAAAAGAAAATAAGCAACTATTGATTATTTTGTGATAATAATTATATATGTGCCAGTAGGAAGTGAACTTTTTTTCCCTAATGAATTTTGACTAACTCCGTTTATTTACCTGGTGTACCTTGACTAGAACACTGGCAGTTCAGATGCCGTCAGTATTAGTCAAGTCATCTTTTCGTAATACCTTATTTCATAAGAGAAACTAATGAAATTGGGCGCATCGTGGGGTTCACTGATAGACTTACTTACCAGCCACGAAAGTGGTCGGGGTTCGAGTTTCCACCGAACACAAGCCTAAAACTTGCCTAATTGGTAGTAAGCCCGGAGAAGAGGGAGGGTTGAGCACAAAGGCAACACCACAGTCAGTGGTGCGATTTCGAAGCCTGAAAATCTATGTTCCACGCGGAACTCAAATAATGAAAAAGATAAATTAAATTAAGTAAACCCGAAAGTAAGGTTGAATCACAAATAAACTATCAAGTTATCCGGTTGAGAGACCCAACTGTAGATTAAGTCTCAACATAACTTGACAAATCAGAAATGGAACCAGGCTGTCAAGAGAATAAGTAGAGTCTGTCTGTCTGTCTTTTTCGACATAGAACTTTGCACCGATGTGCAGCAGTTCAAGTCACCACACTTCATGTAGCACACAAAGCAAGAGAAGAAATGCATAATATAGACAGTAAACAGAGGTGAGAGACAAAGGAATAGTAATAAAGAAGAACAAAACAGTTTCATTGTAAATCATAAGTCATAAGGAGTAGATGCATCTGCTCTATGCATTGAGAATGATTTTGAGCCATATCACCAATTGTCTCCAGCCGTCATTGTTTTTACCGTTTCGAGGACCCCAACCAGTCAGGAAGTCTACACTTTCCTACGTGACCTAGACTAGCTGTTGTAGATTTTATTGACTGGTGCCATGTTTTGGTTTGACCACCACTGGCTAGCTCTTTTCCAGCCTGACCCTATGTCAGCTAACATTGCCCGTCGGTCGAGGAAGGCGATGGCTAGGCATACGTAACACATGTCCTAACCATCTCAGTCGATGTAATTTCACAGCCTCGTCGATTGATTTCCCTCCCCTCCATACCTAGCACTCGACCGATGCCTAACCTCAATATTGCTCACCTTATTATACCACTTCACACGGGAGATAGAACGCAGACACCTATGATCAAAGACAGCTGGTCTTTTCATGTCTTTCACTCTCAATAGCCAGGTCTCACAGCCATAAAGGAGGACGGAGGGGACTGCTGAGCAGTACACCCGCCCTTTGGTCGATAGCCAGCCGGATATCAAGTCTACGCCAGAGACAGCGTAAACTGACATTTGCGAAACTAGCCCTCTGTATCGGTGCTGAGATTTCGTCAGAGATCAACCTGTTGGGGCTGACGCAAATTTCAAAACAAGTGAAGTAATCAATATGCCCTACCACTTCCCTGCCCATCTTTAGGTCACAAAATGCTAAGAACAGCCATATTACTAGTTACCAAAGAGCCTGAAGGATAAATGGTATGAAGATTCAACTTTTATTCACACTGAGGCGAACATACAACAAAGCTAAGGATATAGCAGGTATCACAATATTCTCTGACACTAATTTGCAAGCAGTTTGTGCACACCAACGATGTCCAATCCCATCAATTATGAAGACTTCATACACTTATCTGAATAAAGCAAAAATAACGGTTTGTGCAGAATAATATGCTACCATAGTTTATTTTAACGTACTTGCAAATTGTCCTCCGCACAAACTTAATTAATTTCTTTAGGCTGTACGCAACTGATGAGAAACTGACTGAATTAAGCGATGCCACCATATTATGTTCTGCACAAATCACCACATATGTCCATCTTAATGAACTGTATTAGACAGGGTAGGAGGTCGTACAGGAAGTCAGTCGCCAGCCTGAATAGCTCAGTGGTAACGTCTCTGACTACTGGTAGCACTGGGCGAGACGAGTTCGAATCTCAGAGGGGGAATGAGTTCCTTCAAGGTTGCAGATATGCCTTGCTGACTGGTGAGTGTCAAGCTGGGCTTCCTGGCTATTTTGCCTCCAACCGTTTAACATCAACAATTCACAGTGCACCGTGATGAAGAGCCGCCTAACATGGTGGCCAAATAGTAAACTTGACTGATAGAATTCAGTCTACACCGAACAAAGGACTAGACACATCACACTAGTTACCAACTAGTGGCCAATCAAAACGATAGACTATCACACTCAAAGTTAAATTCAAATTGTACGTTTATGAATTGTTGGATTTTATAATGAACTTGAAATAGAGAGAAAGAATTTCATCAAAATCATGAAGAAGAAGAAAACAAAATTAATAATAAAAATTATAATAATAAAACCCACCAAACTGTGCTCACGAATTATAGTTATTCCCATGTACACCGATAAGTGATTAGGTGTAATTAAATTGACACCAAAATTTAGTTAATCTGCAATAACATCAAAACGTTGATTTGTACTCACGATACGCTCGCTCGCTCACTGACTGACTGACTGACTGTTAAAGTCTGATCGAGTAGATTGAGGAGGAGGAGGAGAAGAGGAAGAATAATGTGTATTGATTATTACGCCTAATGAGCACCTGCTGAGAAGTACCAGAGGGGGATGAAACAGTATTACACTTTCTCTTCAACTAATAATATCATTTTTAAACTTAAAACATAATCAAAGTTTGTAGGATTTCATCATGAGCTGACATCAGTGTTAGAGAACTATTGGAAAACAAGCTGAATCTGACAGCTGCTTCCGTTGTCCTAGTTTGGGACGCCTCATCAGTGCGCACCCACCATCGAAGAAGATATTGCGAATTGGTCGCGCTATGTCATGAATTTGGCTGGCAGAAGTTAGAATTCATTGGATCGGGTCCCAGTGGCTGCTTAATGGTCTACGAGCTAGCTCACCTTGTAACCAGAAGGTCCTGGGTTCGAACCCTGGCGGTGGGTGCAAACTGCAGAAGAGCCTGTCCCAAAGTGGGACAAGGGAAACAGCTGTCCAGTACTCCCAGCTTGTTTTCCAATGGTTCTCTAACACTGATATCAGCTCATGATGAAATCCTCCAACCAGTCAAACAAAACCCCTACAACAACGAAAAAACCAATACTTGAAAATCAAAGTTATCGACAAAGTATATTATCGACTAACTTTGAGAAAGGCTAGTATTGTACTATTTGTTTAAAATAAATTCATTTTTCAAATTTGTAATTAGTGTACGGCATCTGAGGTTACAGATCAATAAAAATCAATAATAATAATAATAAAGACTGGCTTTGAAACACTGAACTTAAGACTACTCAACTGCAATAGTACACTTCACTTAATTGGTAGATAGCCAGTATTTTTAGATAGAGAAAACACACACACACACACGATATTATCATGAAGATCATTTATGCAGTGTACTACACTGTGTCGACTACTTTTCTTGCCTTGCTTCACACAATTGCATTGACACATACAGCTTCAAGACTGAGCTTTGAAATTTCAGTAGCGGTTTTGTTTTGTTCTGTTTTTATACTGAATAGGGTGGCTAGCCTCATGCCCAACCTTCCCTCCCTTTATAATTGAGCTTACTACTGGATAGGTAGAATTTAAGAAGGAGTGTGCTAGCCAGGAGTCGGACCCAGATCGCGTGCATGATTGGCAAGCATGCTACTATTACACCACTGACAAAGGCTGTCACAGCTAGTGCCTTTCCCAAAATAAACTGAATTATTGCAGAAAAGATACATATTCATGCATTAGGCTTCTTATTCCATAATTTAAAAACTGTGATACGCGATATCCGACTATCGACCAACAGTCCGCTCCGTCCTCCTTTATGGCTGTGAGACCTGGCCATTGAGAGCAGAAGACATGAAAAGATTAGCTGTCTTCGATCATAGGTGTGTGCGTTCTATCTCCCGCGTGAAGTGGTATAATAAGGTGAGCAATATTGAGGTAAGGCATCGGTCGAGTGCTAGGTAAGACGGGGAAATCAATCGACGAGACTGTGAAATTACATCGACTGAGATGGTTAGGATATGTGTTACGTATGCCTAGGCATCGCCTTCCTCCACCGACAGGCAATGTTAGCTGACTGATATAGGTTCAGGCTGGAAAAGAGCTAGCGGTGGTCAAACGAAAACATGGCACCAGTCAATGAAATCCACAACAGTTAGTTTAAGCCACGTAGGAAGGTGTAGACTTCCTGACTGGTTGGGGTCCTCGGGACGGTAAAAACCACTGATGGGAAACAATTGGTGATATGGCTCAAAATCGTTCCCAATGGCTGGTGCAGATTCATCCACTCCTTGTGACTTATAATACCCAATGAGACTATATTGTTCTTCGATATTACTATTCTTTTTGCCTCATATCTCTGTTTACTGTCTCTATTTTGCATTTCTTTTTACTTTCTTCTCTTGCTTTGTGTGCTACAAGGAGGGAGTGTGGCGACTTGAACTGCTGCACATCAGTGCAAAGCAGTTCTATGTTGAAACCAGTCAGTCAGTCACCGACGCACATACGTTTGCTGGTAGAAGAATTTGTAGACCACTTGCAAATACCTTGTTCCATTCTGATTAATTGGAGTTGAACTAACAGATTTAATTCTCTCGCTTCTTACTTGTATGTCTTAGCTAATATTGTTCGTTAATATATATATATATATATATATATATATATATATATATATATATATATTAGAAAAGTGCATGCAAAAGTAATAATACAGTGGTCCGCTTTCTTTGATACACAGTTTGACAGTTAGTTGTGTGTAATCGGTGAAAACAGAAAGGAACTTCAAGGAGTTATTTTTTTTAGACTTTGCCTACTCTATAAACCGTATTATTGGACACTTCTTTTTTCTTCTTTCAAGGTCAAAAACGGAAACACCAACCAAACCAAATGTCAGTAAACTAGAATTTTTTTTAAAAAAAAACATTGATGATTATAACCTGCTGGCTTTCTCTTTGTGCCTGTTAGCCTTGTTATGGAAATTTTAAGTATTAATGTCATGATTATTATATATGCGATATATATATGCGCACTAAAGCTGAGCGATAGGATAACTAGAAGAATAGGAAATATGGCTGCGCTTTAAAGAGAAATTTAGGAAATACAGGTAACTTTTAGGTTTAGGTCTTAATCATTGGATTGTACAAGTATAACCTTAGATTTATAAAAAGAAAAAAGAAGTAACTAATTAACATATTTCATCGAACAAAGCATGGAATGGCAATCAAACCTCTACCTCAACTTTATAGACTTTGAGAAGGCCTTCGACAGCGTTGACCGCGAAGTAATTTGGAAACTACTCGAGCTCTACGGCGTACCCGGAATATTCATCAACCTCATTCAACAGCTGTACGACAACGGCACATGTCAAGTGATCCACAACGGAAAACTCAGCGAGGCGTTTGGAGTAAACACAGGAGTCAGACAAGGGTGCTTATTATCACCAATGATATTCCTAATTGTGGTGGACTGGATTATGCGTCAGACAGTGGGAAACGAGAAGACAGGGATATCCTGGACCGACGTGAAGAACCTAGAAGACCTGGATTTCGCGCGTGGATGATTTATGTTTGATGTCACACAAAATCGAAGACTTACAAGCGAAAACCGACAAACTGGTCGAGGAAGCAGCAAAGACACGACTCCAGGTGAACATAGACAAGACGGAGGTTATGAAAATAACCAACCACCAACAACAACAGCAGCAGCAACATCCAGCGCCAATCACCATCAACGGGAGGGATTTGAAAGAGGTTACTTCATTCACTTATCTAGGGAGCATTGTCTCAACTACAGGAGGAACGGACGAGGATGTCAAATCGAGAATCGGGAAGGCGAGAAACACATTCATCAACCTGAAACCAATCTGGAAATCGTCGTCACTCAGCAACACTCAACAACAAAATTCGGATTTTCAATACAAACGTCAAGTCAGTCAGTTCTTCTATACGGATCAGAAAGTTGGCGGGTCATAAAGAATATTTCCAACAGGTTGCAGACCTTTATCAACAACTGTCTTTGTTCTATACTGAAGATCAGATGGCCGGAAAGAATCACAAACAAGAAGCTATGGGAACAAACAAAACAAGAACCAATCGCTCAACAAATATGCAGGAGAAAGTGGAGATGGATTGGACACTCGCTGAGGAGACCGCTGGGTGACATCGCGCGTCAGGCCATCGCTCGAGTGGAACCCGAAAGGGAAGCGGCGAGTGGGACGTCCAAGTGTGACATGGAGGAGATCGTGTGAAGAAGAGTTGAAACAGTATGGACTAACATGGATGCAAGTGAAAAGTACAGCAGAAGACAGAAGCAAGTGGAGACGTGCAGTTGAAGCCCTATGTTCCACTAGGAACCCAAGGGAACAATAATAATAATAATTAACATATTTCTACATCGAATTGAGGTGAACAACAGCTAACCAGAATGACAATACACACATGTAGCTGTAAAGCAAGTGACTAACTGCCAAGTTAGTTAATTATCTTCAATAGATATGCCACACAGTATAACCGAATGATGTTTTGAACACACTTCCCTATTCTTCATATTCATATCGCCAATTATAACTACACAGCTTCGAGACTTTCGTCTTGTAGTTTTCTTTATTCATTCCTATCCATCAAGGGATAGTAGAATTTTCCAGATGTCCGGGTGGACAGGTGTTGAATCATTTCTATTGCTGCGAGTATTTCCAGTTGATTCGATAAACAAAGCTTCCGTTTATCAATCTTTCCCACTCGCCACCCTGTTACATTAGATTTTAAAACTGTCATCTTATCCCATCCTATTGTATGGTTGTGTGCAGTTGCATGTAGTGCTATAGCTGAACTATTCTCCAGATTTCTTATCTTATTCGGGTCAACTAATGAAGATTTTGTAATAGAAGTGTACTACCCCTACGACGAATGGGAAGGAATGAAGAAAGCTATAGAAATGGAGGTGTCGAAGTTGTGTAGTTATAATTGATATGATTATGAACCACAATAAATTGTGTTCGAAACATTGTCATCCAGATAATAATAATAATACTGTTTCATGACTGTGTGATATATCTAATAAACAAACTAATATGGAATTACATACTACCACAGTGCCCAAGTTTTACACATATATTACTCAATTATCTAACAAACAAACACACTCGGTACGGTGTCGGGAGTATAAATTGCGTCCCAGTAAAACATAATACCAGACTATGTTATCGTGTAACAGGTTACAAGCTTAAAATACTTCCAAGGTTCTTAGGTAGATGATTTCAACCTCGGAACCATAGTTAAAAAACTGAATGCTTGAGCAGATACATTAAAACTGCGATTAGCCCACTAAAACAAAGGCAAATAAATATACATAATCAAGCTGACAGTACTGGACAGCTGTTTCGTCCTATTTTGGGACTCTTCAACAGTACGCGCCCACCACAGGAGTTCGAACCCAGGACCTTCCGCTTACAGTGTGAGCCCGTGGACTACTAGGCCACTGGGATCCGATCCATTAAATAGCCAGCCAATGAATTCCAACTTCTGTCAGTTCAGGATATAGCGCGATCACTAGCGAATGTCATCGCTGGCGAGTATTTGTTCTCACACCCGACCTGCTTTACCTATACAGTCCTTGAAGGTTTTCCAATGGTTCTCAAATGAAATCTTATAGGCAAATCTACATCAGTTAAAAATTATTTTTCACTAGATGGTTACAGAAGAATGCTTAGCCTGTGTCTATTGTATAAGTCTCTTTTTTTCCCATGAACTTACGGAAATTGTTGCACTCCTACTTCTACTTTGACTGAGAGTGACACTGTCAAAGTGAAGGTAAATTAATTCCCCTTAAAATACAAACGCAATCTGATAAAAGTGCTTGGTTCACAGAGCAAGAGCAATCTGCTCGGATGAATGTCTTGATGAGGAACTTAATAATATTAAACGGTTGCTGAGTGAAAACGGTTATCCAGAAAAGTTTATTGATAAGAATATGAATCTAAAATCAAAGGTGCACAAGGTACCAACAGTTCCTAAAAAGGCATTATTCTTACAAATGCAGTTCCTCGGGGACAACGTCAGTGAGATACTAACACAACGCCTTAGAAATGCGGTAAAAAGAGCATTCCTTGCTGCTGAATTGCGCTGTGTCTTCAAAACCAATCCTCTTTTGCGTTCGGGAGTAAAAGACAAACTGCCTAATTTCGCCTCCTACTCCATGTGTATCTACCAATTCTTGTGGATACAGAACGCAAGATTGATGTCAACGAGGCAGCTTTCAAAGTCATTTACCGTATACCGACAAATCTTAACTTCTCCTTAAGAGTTCGACTGCTAAATATTGCTGAGGCTGTTGGGATCCACATTAAGAAGCCTAATTTGTGCATCCAAAAGAAGTTAGTTCAGACATTATCCTTACCTTGGCCATCTAGGTTTGAATGATCCTGAATTTTTGTGGAAGTTTCCTTAATTTTAGTTGATATTCTATTTGCTATTATATCTTTATTATTGTTATAATTTAAGCATCTTTAATGAACTGTAATTCCATTGTGATCTTACTTTACAAATCGAATTATTATTTAAAAAACACTAATATTGTTATTGACTACTAATATCTAGAATATTCTGTGTATATAAATATATGTATGATTGTAGAGCCGGAAGAGGAGGAAATTATCGAAAAGGATATTATTTGCTCAATTATTTTGTGTTTTAATACATCACTTGTTGATATCAGTGAAATAGCCAAAACCTACAAAGATATCCTTATCTTCCAAATACAACTGAGTTTATAATATGTGTATACATACACCAAATATTAATATACACTTCGTTTAGACCTTGACAAGAGTTACAAAATTAAATTATCAATACACGATAGATAAGTGTTCATACGCCGGTGAACTCTCTCAGTTTACTAAACTCTGAATTAGATAAAGTTTTTTTTATGCAAAAAGAGTGGGTAGGCGCCTTGCAATATGAATTACCAACTTACTTGCTTTGTTTAAATTCATGCAGAATCTAGAAACAACACAACCACCACCCACTGAGATCAATCAAAATTAAATTATTCGCTTTTAATTCATCGATAAAATAATAAATAACCTTTTCTTTTTTTTAAAAAAATAATTTAAGATATTATTATTGGAAAAGACATAAAAAGAAATATGTGATTAGTGAGCATACATATACTTGCATAATTTACTAGAGTGTATGAACTGTGATAGAATATACCGATCTACACACACACACAAAACACACACATGTATGACTCAAAAGTGTACATATTATTATGTGTGAATGGACTCAAAGGAATGCGAAATATTTTCAGTTGCATGTCAAACTGTTTTAATGTACTACATCTAATGATAATATAATATAATAATTCACTTGTTCAAACTCTGTTGTTTCGTGTAACACTGATGCGTACTCGTATGTACTTATCTTAGAGAAAGGAGAAACCTACTAATACTAATTAATTTGCAACAAACAAACAGGCAAGCAAACGAACACGTGAATATAACAGACTTACGATATCGAATTTTTGTTCTATTGACATTTTTTATTTAAAAAGAAAGCTTAAACTGATAAGTACGTACATTTTCTGTTTCATTCTAAATAGTTTCAAAATATATTTATTACTTAATAAATATTGAAGCTGATTTACGTGTGTTTAAAGCTTTGATATTCAAAATTTATCAATGAGGCGGGCGGGCGCCTGGAGAAGAGGCGGACTAATCACTTTTAACGTTACTTCTAAGTGACAACTACTGAGTAGCAATCGAATTATCAAAAGTAGAAAACAAGTCGATAGGTCAGTCATTGGGTAGATAGATATTGGGCGACTGTCTTCAGAATGCCTTTCATGAATTTCATGAAAGCATATACCAGTCAGTTAGTAATTTTGATTTTTAAAAGCTTTCTCTAAGCCACTAACAGTACTCACAAAGTAAAAGATCAGATTACTTTTACAATTACTGAGAGTCAACAAATTCATGTTATTTTTTATAATTGGTTTGTAAGGATTAGTTTTGTTTTTTACGAGTTGATCACGAATTGATATCAGTTAGAGAACCATTGAAAACCAGCCACAGGGAGTAATGGATAGCTGTTTCATCCCACTGGTTTTGGGAATCATCGCCAGTACGCACCCACCACACGGGTTATAACCCAGGACCTTCCGGTTACAAGGCAAGCTAGCTCGTATACCATTCAGCCACTGGGACCCGATTCAGAGGCCAGTCCATGAATTCTAACTTCTACCAATTCGTGATTCAGCGTGACCACTAACCAATGCCGTCGGTGGGACATCCACCCTCACACGTGACATCTCGATGGACCTCACTGATCACGTCTTCTCACTAGCATGTCACTAATCCTTACAAACCAACCATAGAAAATTAATCTGATGCTCACTAGTGACTTGCTACAGGATGGAGTTTCCTGGAGTTCTAGTGAGAAGTCGTCACCAGTGAGGTCCATCCAGATGTCACGTGTGAGGATGGATGTCCCACCGACGACACTGGTTAGTGGTCGCGCTGAATCACGAATTGGTAGAAGTTAGAATTCATGGACTGGCCACTGAATCGGTTCCCAGTGGCTGAATGGTATACGAGCTAGCTTGCCTTGTAACTGGAAGGTCCTGGGTTCGAACCCGTGTGGTGGGTGCGTACTGGCGATGATTCCCAAACTAGTGGGATGAAACAGCTGTCCAGTACTCCCTGTGGCTGGTTTTCAATGGTTCTCTAACTGATATCAATCCGTGATCAACTCGTAAAAAAAATTCATGTTAGGAAATTCAGTACTTCTAACTAACAGTCTATGTAACAGAAACAGTAAGAATAAATTATCTATTCTACTAACAATAGGAATTAAATTCGGCTGTATAATATGATAGATTATTTTTTTACTTTTGTATACACGCAGGAGAATATTTGCGACAATTCCACTGAAATAGGAGACTGACAAAACACTAGAAAATGAAATTATGATTGTTAGTCATGGCTTTTAGACTTAAAGCATGCGCACAGAGGCCCATGGGATTGTTCTGATGGTCAAACATAAGCCTAAAGTATTCTACTTGCACAGTAGATAAATCATTTGATCCATATATAGTCACATATCACGCCTGAGTCTGCATTTTATTATTGTTTTCAACCGAAAGAACTACACCATCGATTTCCTTTAGACTAAGGAGACTTTTTCCTGGTATCGAATCAGTCCCTGAAACATTTATTTTGACAAGGTCATAGCTATTAGTAAATCTATAATAATTTTTTCTATTTAATAATGACATTGGTTATCCCCGATGAACACACACTTCAAGCGGCTCACATATGGCAGTGTGAGGTTCGAGTACGGCACTTCCCTCACAGCTAATACATTGCCACAATAACCTTCGATTGACTAATAACTATGGATAGGACTACTTCACTTATGTTGAAAGAAATGCTACCCCTAGTTATCTGTTGAAAGCACTTGAAAGGAAAGGTTTCTTTGAAAAAAAGATTTTCAAAATAAGAGTAAACGAATGAGCAGGAAGATTTACATAATTGACTCTTTTTGACTTCCTTTACAAGAAGTTATTAAATCAGAATTACTTAGAATTCAGGGCTGAATCCCAAGTTCTGATTATTAAGCAGTGAAGAGATAGGCAGTTGAAAAATGAAAAGAACAAAAACCATACAGTACACGAAAATACACTTGTACGCCAACTGATTAACTAGTCTGAACACTGATCTAGATTTCTAACTAATGTTACACTCGCGTCTCGAGAAACAATGCCTACGAACAACTGAAAAGGTTTCTGTGAAATTAAGTTATGCACAATTTATCTCCACATAGAATGTAGACATGACTTTCATAATTGAAGCAGAATCTTTAACAAAAGCTGTTGACTTATCGTCCTCTACTATTAAGGGTATTGATCAAACATGCGCTACTTCATGTCGTCCACGTTCAATAACAATTTTCACGATTTTCTCGTTACATCTGACAAATGTAGGAAGTAACACAGTTGATGAAAATAAAAATATATATACAAGTGGTCGCATAAAACCCTTATAAGCCAAATACTAACTTGTCATTTTGTCTCACGTAGATCTATGTTTCCCAGAACTTAGTAGCTGTGAGAGTTCAGCAAACCAAATCACTCTAATTTAATAATAATAATAATTTGCTTTATTCCAGAAACAGTACTAGTGGTAAAGTGTGGAATTTTCAGCACATATCTACAATATTTGCATCTGATTTTATCCAACGTTTAGAGGGAGTATTTCACAAAAAATAAATATAAAGACAACAACAGCAAAAAAACACAAAATAATTTTTTTAATGCGAAAAAATACCAACAAGTAGAAAGGAAAATAAACAGCATAATAAATAATAACTCAGTATTGGGTAGTGGAAGCTATGATATGATTATGCATGGTGACAGTAAAGCTATAGTCATACAAGAAGTTATGAAATGATATTTAAGAATGTTTATCGCCAAGATGATCAGTTAATTTGGTTGAAACAACTCTAAACAATCATAAAATAACATTTCAGGGTTTTTTTATTGTCAGGTCTAATGCGGTGTTTGTAGTGGCAGTGTGAGTACATGATGATGATAAGAACCTCTGTAACTTTAGAAAATAAAAGGACGAAAATTTATTTTCATCACATACACACCCTACTAACTTTACTGGATAAAGTTTATGTCAATTACCTTCACTGTATTTTATTTAAAAGGCCTTCAAATCTACACGGTGTTTGGATCAACTGGAAAACGATTATACATAACTCGTGAATACCATCAAATTTGCCCAACAGCTGATTTAGAAGAGAAGTAAACAAAGTATATCTTATCTATAGGCAGAATGTTAAGAGTTTTAACTGCTTGAAGACAGCCATGATAAATTTCAAAAGACTGCTTAGTGAATTAAAAAAATATATCCTTTCCGATAACTTCATCGGGTTCTACAGTCATATATCCGTAATGGTTAAGGCATTATTGTTGACTTTGTTGGTTTATTTGTCATTCAGTTTAGTGTTGTATTTACGGATATTATAACATCATATACATATTTATGAAATGGACAGACAAATGAGTAGGTTTCACCACTTCTGTGTTGTTATTATTAGACTACATCTTCAATGATACGAAATCTACTTATGCTAGGTTGTTGCGTTTCAGCAACATGGGTTATTTCGGTTGCATTATTGTTCACTAGTAATAAAGCATATAATAACAGCACAAATATGTGGTACCAAAATTACTACGTAAGTAGTTACTTACCACCTACCATTTAAATATATATATAGATATACATAAATTAATAGCGTTTATACTAAAACCCTAGTTTACTAAGGTGAAAAAAATAAACACATATTTGAGCTGCATTTAAAAATTTTGTGTATAGCCAAAAAATGAGAAATCAGTAGTGATTTAGCAAATAAAAATGGCGGCTACTTGAGTCTTAAGTGAAATACAAGAAGCATTAACTTAGCAAGCTCCACTACCGTGTACATAGAGGTTATAAATATAAGTGTGTGTTCATCCACTGAAGACGCTCGTTAAGAATTTTAGAAGACAAACTTGTGGACAAAGCATATGCTTTTTTATAACTTCTTCATTAGGCACTGCATTCATATACCAGTAATAGTTAAGTAATTATTGTTTTCTTCCTTGGTTTATGATATTTAGTTTAGTACTGTATATATGGATATTATAGCATATTCATGTTTTGAACTGTAACATATTGGTTTTATTGATTCGATTTTATTTAAAACATTAGAAAATATGTGTAATAGGAATGATTCATCACCTGTCCCCGATATCTGGAAAATTCTACTACCCCTACGACAAATAGGAGAAAACAAATAAAACTATAAAAGTCAAGTTTCAAAGTCGTGTGATTACAACTGATATGATTATGAACAATAAATTTTGTTCGAAATGTCATCCAGTATATAATACTGTTTCACTGTGTGATATATCTAATAAACAAACTAATATGGAAACATTCGTGTTGTCAAGATCAACATTTCTTTAGCCATTAGTGGTACATACCTGTGGAACCTGATTACGAAGTTATCGAAAAGAATATTCTTTGTCCAGCAGTCAGTTTTTCATAATTTGTATTACGTGTACGAACCCTCCCCCTTAAATGATACGTGTATACAGCTGAAAGAGTTTACAATGCATAAGTGTTCCGGAAACAATGTCTGCTACTAATAAAAAAACGTTCTGCTTTCACAGTCAGTATATAAGCAAATGTATAACGTTTATCACAATTGATGAGACTAATGTGTGTGTAAGGTTCCAACAGCCACAGATTTACTGAGAATTACTTAAGTCATGTAGAAAAATAAAACGAAAATGCGTCTTCCGTTAGAAAAGATTAACCATCTGAACTCAAGACGTCATAAAATAAACATACGTACAAATACTCCACAAGAACGTATTCATTGAAAAAACCACAAGTAAATAAGTACAAAATAATCTGTTAAAGCCTTGACCAACCGATAAAAGGTCCCAATGGTTTTTTGCTACTATGATTGAATAGACATTTAAGAGCTGATCTGCTATGGAACTGTCAACCATCATTTTTATTATCTTATGACACCCATTTTAAAGGGTGCTACAAAAAGGGAATTCTTTGCATATCTGTAAATAAAATGATGAAAGTTATACATTTCAAAGAAGCGTTATACCGGATAAGCATCTAACTAATGGCATTATCACATAATTTTAGTTATAAAACTTAACAGGCGAACAGTGGGTGATAATAAAAGCAGACCCAACACAACACTAAACAGATTTCCCATTCTATTGGTTTTTAAAACAAAGACAAAAATTGGTAGTGATTGAAAATTAGGGTAATATGTTTCTGAAAAGTAGTGAAAACACTCACAAAAGTAAATCAGCAAAAGTACTAGGCACCTCTTAAGGTCAGATTGCCTAAATGATGGAGTATGATCGTTGCCTTTACTTAGAAAAGACTAAAGTTTTATATGGAGATATAAATAGTTTACGTTAACTTCGTTAAATCACCACAGTTAAGAATCAACTACTTACAACTCTTTGGTCCTTGGAGAAGGCCAGTGAAATAAATCCTGTAGATTTCTGGACATTCCCTCTTAGTTCAAATTCCACATAGTTCTCAGAATTTACAGACACCAACTTCCAAGTAACAAGAAATGCACATGAGGACTCTGTGCACATGGCAGGTCTAAGACAACCTTTTGTTACAGCACATTCTTCTAATGTGATGTCAGGAAAAATATCACTGGCGAGATTTCCTGATAGTGCCAGGGAAAGTAACAGAAAATGCCACCAAAACATCGCACACAACGACCACCGTCAATTAGTGCGCCTTATCAAGGATAAACTGTTATTTACTCAAGTGATAACATCAAACAAAGTTTCACTTCCATAAATTAAAGAAAATAAACAAATGTGTTCGTCTGAAGTTCTCCTTTGTATGCTGTGTCGACTGTTGCAAGAGCCTGGTAAATTGCATAAATTGCTAATCCTGATAATACGAACGGTTACGAAGCACTCCATATAGAGTGAGCATTAGGTAAGAAAGTAAACCACCGGTAATGAAAACACTGCAGAAAACATTGCAAAAGCATACTAAGCGACCGAGAATAAAGGTAGTCATCATTACATCCTAAGCTATCACTTCAAAATGCTAGTAAAATCATCTATTTTGTTACAACTGTGTAAATAAAAACTTTGAGAATAAAATGAAACAAACGTTAGTAGAAGTTTACACAATTTTAACACATTGTGGTGAAGCACGATTCGGTTTATCACTTATCCTCAAAATCCTCTACCTGAAAGAAGTGCATCGTTTTTAATTCATTTTAGATTGCTTGAGGCACCAGTCAGGAAGTCTTAAACCTAGGTTTTCTTGACTGTCGGCACCCGTCATCAAGGTGTACTTGCAACTGTCGTTCCCTCTGCTGTTCAAACCCACATACCCAGTGATGCAGTCTGAGACTTAACCACTGAATTGTTCGGGCTGCGTAAGTGGGTGAATGGGCCAGTTGAATGCCTGTGAAGTCATTTACTATGAAAGTTCTGTTTGTGAGTCAAAACGTTTTTCGAAGATGTTCAGTGCGATATTACTAAAACGGCCGCATCCATGTTTTAACTGTCAATCCACCATAATTACTATTTATTATTATTGTTTCCTTTAATTCCTGGAGGAACATAGGGCTTCAGCCGTGCGTCTCCATTGCGTTCGGTTCTCTGCTAGAGTCTTCATCTGGCTCCAAGTCTGCCACCCACATGCTTTCATCTCCTCTTCACATGACCTCCTCCAAGTCACCCTTGCACTGACGACCAACTCGCCGCTTCCCTTTCGGGTTCCACTCGAGCAATGGCTTGTCTAGTGATGTAATTACTATTTGTATGCTACTAATAGCCGGTTAATAATTGTTACATGACAGCTGTCTGGATCAGTAAGTGAACTAAGGATGTATAAATAGACCAATGGTTGTCTAAATTTCTGAGCCCTACTTTGTAGATTCTCCGTTGCTGTGATGAACTTCTATCTTATGACTCCCCTTGTGCTCCCTCTGAGATATACTTGCATGGGTTACTTTCTCTTCTGTTTAAAGGTGAACTGAACTGGGAATAGCACAGCCGAACTACTTCCACTCTATGGTCTTGACAACACAGCTCTCATTGTTCACTCAGCGGTAGTAAGCGATATTCATATTCAGAAGAACAGAATGAGTAAGCAAGTAAGAACCATACCTGCCCTACGACCTGAAAAGTTATTTCCTTTCATTGAAGGGTATTAGATTCTTCTTGGTTAGGTTTCCTCGCATCACTTACGTCAGCCTAGCCGCGAAATATGCTTTCAAAGTTGGGTTCTGTATTTTAATATTGTGCGCGCTGCTGGCTAACGATTTCGATAATTATTTTGATACAACTGTTGGTTGCCAAATCGGTGGACCTAATTTTTGTAAAATAAGCCTTCAATTTCATCATAGTAACTGTATATTAAGTAAATTTTGGTTTTTTTTCAGTTGTGGGGTCCTTTAATACACAGATAATTTTTAGCTTGATTTTCGTCCGTGACGATGTCTCTAATCTAATTTTATAAATTATTTCTGCTGGACTAGATGCTCCAGTATCCAAAACAGATAATCCGAAGTGATCCAAAAGTTTGGTTTGAAAAGCTATAGCACAGCCTCTGTTGACATGACATGAAGTATGAGAACATCAGGTTTAAGGGCTTTTGTTCTCACTTGTGTTAACCTGTTAACCAGAGGACAGAGACTCAGATCACTTCTCGCGATGTCAGTCTTACTATATACTTAAACGCAAAGTAATAAGAGGCCTCTCGGTATATAAAAACCAGGGTCTATAACTTGTTTCAGATGCGGACCATGTGTGACAGATTGCCACCCCACTTGCATCAGCTAGTAGGGAACAGCACAAAGTAGCTGCACTAAAGCAAGACCAGTTGCAAAGCCTCCAGGAGCACATGCGACATTCACTGCTGAGCTGTTAGCATGCATCGAAGACCGATAATGGAGGGAGGACACCTCACAAAAATGACAGGTGAGCCATATGTTTTTTGTGATCGCGCGCTCCTTGAATACGACGGGCTTTTTCCTCTCTATCCGGAAAATATCTATTTTGTGAATTATCGCTTGGGAAACCTGATCTCCTTGGCCGGTGAATTAAATTCAACCATTACATATTGAATCTCTGTGTGGTAAGTCCAGCTGTCTTGAACTACTGCCAAAGCTTTAGGTGCCACTTCTGTAGCAGCATCATCCTCGCTCATTCAGATAAACAAGACTTGTCGGTCTACCACGTGATTGCTGTGAAGCCAATCATCCAGAAAGTACTAGGCAAAGTCGAAAAGCCTTTCTTTTCCTTGTCTTGTACTTGTCAGTTCTTGTGGGTAGATTATGTTGGGCTCTTATTCGTATATAGCATAAATCACAGTGATTGTTAATATGGCTGTCGAAAGTAGCCTTAGAAAAAGCAATAAAACGCCAAATTCTGTAATCACAAGGGCTTCAGTCGGAGAAGGCAAAAACCCAGGGACATCAACCCCTTCCCGCATACCGATCCTAAGGACTCGTCTGTTCTTATACTACGCCTGTATTGCCACAGTCTAGTGCTGAAATGGTGCAGGATAGGATACTACACCTGCATCCACTGAAAGCCAGTGCGTGGAACACAGCAAAACTAAAAGGAAATGCTCAAGACGCCATAAGACCTCGAAGGCGTCATCAAGGTAGTGAGACGAATGTCAGGCGTGTAGTGACTCATCTTTTGGATGCAATGCACAGACCCACATAGCGTGTCTGCGGATAGCAGAAACAACAAGCCACTCTTGTGACCTAACACAGTCTCATGCAGCTCCCCACCTGCTAACAACACACTGCCAAAACTTGGTATAGACAGTTAGAAGGACAATCCAGTCCAAAGGACTGGAAATGCCAATTTTCACAAGGTGAAGATTCCCAAGGTTGCACTCACAACATCAGGGAAAGATAGAATTGCAAAAGCACCACTTGCAGCCACTAGCAAGCTTGGCAAAACAGCAAAGGTTGGCCAAAACCTGATGAAGCCTAAAATTACTGACACTGCAAAGGAATACAAGCAGTAAAAGACCAAACCTAAGTCTGAGGTCAGTCGGTCTGATTCCCTTATCCTCTTTAACGTACCTGTGAGCAAGGATAGCTTACTTGAACAATGGGCCCTGTTTGATCAGAAACAGTGGTCCAACTTGTGCAATAAATTAGGTCTGAACATTAGTTCAGTGAAATTGTGCAGGCTGTACAGGGGTGTCCACACGCCTCAGGGTGAGCCACCCGCGTTAAGGGTTACACTGTACTCTGCCGAATAGGCCGAAAGAGCACTATTAATGGCTCAGGTACTAGCCATCGACAGAAGTTCGAACATAAGGGTGAGACAAGACAGACTAAGGGCTATCAGACAAATGGCGAGGGAGTCACCGGAACTGATGCCTTCTACCTCTACCGTGGTACACGGTGTTCCGGAGCTGGAAGCGGGCATTGCTAGTGAAAAACACATGCATGACGTACAGCAATGGAGATGGCTGTCATCTCAGATAGCCCTTGCTCCTTCCGGAGCCATCTCCATTTTCCGACTACCTCGCGCCGCTCATCTCACACTGATTAGCTCTCCAAAGCTGCTAAGTGTCACATTCAGCTCCCCGGAGCAGTTGGCCATAGCACTTCAACGGTGGTATGAAACCAAAGGAAAAATGGGAGAACACATCCGAAGCTGCGTAAGCAGACCTCGAACCATAAGGAGGCAGCAAACCAAGGCTTTAATACGTCCTCTGTCTTCAGTGACACTAGAGCGATGCAGTTCCGAGAATAACAGTCTGTGTCACCCAAGTGTCCTGCCTATATCCATGGGAAAAGCCACAATGGGCCGGCTCCATCGGAATCGGCCAACTAGTCCCAACATTAAGTCCCCTACCAGCGGACAGCTTCACGTCAACTACCCCACAACACGCTGAGGTTGTTAGACTCACTGTCAGCTGCCTATATAGCAATGTGAGGGGGCTGAGGGGAAAAGTAGGCGAACTCCGAAATCTCCAAGGACACCTACAACTCAAAGTGATTATTCTCACTGAAACGTGGCTAACCCCCACTATCGCCGACAACGAAATCAGTATAGGTGATTTGGTTCTGGTCAGGAGAGACAGGGATAATAAGGAAGGAGGGGGGTTGCTTTATACATTGATAGGCAACTTAAATGTGTGCGCGCAACGGACCCACCACTTATGGAACTCCCAGACTCCATATGGTGTCATTTCACCGTAGGCCACACCAAGCACTTACTGGGTAGCATCTACCGATCTCCCACCTGTGGGGCAGAGCACAATCAGCTACTGCTCAGCAATATCACAGGGATACGAGACTTGGGCTATGACCAAATCACCATTGCTGGAGATTTCAATGCCCCATCACTGAACTTTGGCTCGGGGTATGATTAGGGAAAATTCGGCCGAAATCTACTGCAAGCTATTCGGAACACGGGACTGACTGAGAATGCTGGAGACGACACTAGGTGGGGTCATACTGGAAAGTTATTAAAACTAGACTACATTCTAACTAGTGACCAACTACTTGTCGAGAAGGTCCAAATCATGACTCCTCTAGGAAGTAGTGACCATGCAGTCATAGGTTTTGATCTCGTTCTCTGTGAGCATTTGCAGTGAGACGCTACGCGACCATGTCTGTGTTATGGCAAGGCTGACTATGCTGAAATGCGGAGGCTCTTGTCCGATGCAGACTGGCCCTTAGCATGGGATGAGCTGTCTGTGGATAAACACTGGTAAGTGGTAAAAAAGATTATTCATACAGTAATCTCGGATACCGTCCCATAAGTCACAACACAGACCAAAAGGAAGTCATCATGGTTGAAGAGAGGCACGTAGCGCATTCTGCAAGCAAAGCGGATCGACCATGATGCATACCTGGAACTCAGGAACCGGTGCAACGCGAGAGTGAATGTGCTCCATCGAACGACTAGCTATCAGATTGTACTCACTAACTAATGTCAGAGAGGAGAGCAACCATGTAATTTCACTATAAATCAAATTCATGTAATGTAAATAATACTTATCCATGCCTGTACAACTGGTGTTTCCTACATAGATAGGAAATATATATATACTATTTCACAGGAGGAAGACCTAGTGGCCGATCCCCAAATAAACCTCGCAGTAGTACTAAGAAAGCTATAGCGACTCACACCTGGGAAGTGATGACATCAGCCCATCTGTTCTGAAACAGTGCGTCGATTCTCTCTGTAGACCCTTATGAGACTTGTTCCAACACTCCATGTAATCGGGGAAACTGCCAAGGGAGTGGAAAAGAGCCATCCTTTCTCTGATCTTTAAGGGTGGGGATAGGCAGTAGACCAGTAGCTCTACTCCCAGTGGTATCAAAAGTACTGGAAAGTATTGTTGACGATCACATCAGGGAATATCTCGATAGGTCTATTATACTCCATGAAGCCCAACATGATTTCAGGAAAGGCAGATCCTGCGTTACTAACTTATTATAAGCTTGGGACGATTGGACATCATGCTAGGATATGAATGTTTCAGTCCATGTGGTCTTCTTGGACTTTGAGAAGGCATTCGACACTGTTCACCATGACCTTCTCCTACACAAAATAAGCCAGGCGGGTATAGGTACACCACTTCTGTCATGGTTGAAGGACTACCTAGCTGAAAGGCAATTTTGCACTAAGGTCAATCGAGTTCGATCATCTTGCCACAGCTCGTCATCAGTGACGTCACAGGGTTCTATCCTAGGACCACTGATGTTTTCGATTTTTATCAGTGATCTACCATACCGTTTAAGCTGCCTGACTCTTCTATACGCTGATGACGTAAAGATATGGAGAGCGATAAAGTGTCCGGAGGACTGAGATAGACTGCAGGCAGGCTTAAACCTTCTGGAAGACTGGGCGGTGGTTAGTGGTATGACTTCCAACCTGAAAGAGTGCAAAGTAGTGAAGTTACGCACCTGTAGGACGCAGAATGCAAGTTAAACCGTGTGCAATGAAAGCTTATCCTGCACAACGTCAAAGCGAGACTTAGGTCTAGTTGTAACGGAGAAAATGGCCACAAGCGTAAATTACACGGGGGATGTAGCGAGGGCATATGCGGTCATACACTTTACACATAGACAGTTAGGCGCACTCACTCCTGAGCTCTTTCTAAGGTTGTATAAAACATACGTCAGACCACACCTTGAAGTGCATAATATCATTGCATCCCCAATGACCAACATTGGTAATCGAAATCCAAATCTTGTTCTATATAGTGAAGAGTGAGGGAGATTTACAAGCTGATTCCAGGGTGATGAAGGTTGGTCTCGCCTTTTCGATTCTGGCTGGTTTTGACATCATTATCCGTTCCACCTGGAGCTGAAACGATGCTTCATATACAAGTGAAGGAAATAATTTCTTTCAGATTTCTCCCGTTGATAATAATAATAAATATTTCGTATAAACGGTAAGCTTGCATGAAATACGTGCCATTTAACAGGCACGATCACTTATATTACAAATTAAAATTGTGAATTAGGACGGAATACCACTTTTTCAAGCCTTCAGATTGTTGAATCACAATACTAACAACCGGAACAGATTCTTATAAATGATAAATTGTAATCCCTTCACGAAGGTAACAATCGGAGTTAAACGACAACCCAAACTTCGTTCCATTTCCTGATGATAGTTACAGCCAATCGATAAACAACGTATATTCGAGTGAGTGTTGTGCTCCCACGTGATTGAACGCTATTTCAGGAAGAGAAGAAAATTCTGCGCAGCTGCAAAATGGTATAAAATGCGATTATGAATAATACATTATTGGAAGTATATTTACAAGATAAATACAAGGAGAAGAAGCTATATAGTACTTGAGATGACAGTATACATTTGCAATGTTTAATGCTAACCATATTGGTCTAAGCATGGAAACTATCACGTTTCCGATGAAAATATAGCTTTGTTCAAACATTGGTGTTGTTGTGTTTTTAATCAAAGCAACCAGAGTTAAAGCAAGCGACAAATATGAATAAAGAGCAAGTTTCAGCTTCGATAAAGGCCTAGGTAGTTAAGATCAGATAGAGTATAATAGTGCGTAAATAAAAAGATTATTGTGAGGTAGGTAAGTGGTATTTAAGTGAGGAGTGAATTTAAAGATCTGGAAAATTAGAAGCCGTAGAACAAGCTGACCTGTAAGATGCCTCACGAATTTCTGTAGGTCCCAACGGTTAGCATCTTGACAAGAAGCTGAACGGTCTTTTAGATAGTAGGAGCAAAAGCACAACAATCCTTCTTTCTAATTACTTTTATACTCTATTTTAACTCAACTTCCTAGGTTTTTAATAAACCTGTAACTTACTTTTTTCATTCACACTCTTCTTTCCCATTAAGTTCGTCTGCTCTGGTGATGAAAAAACATAACAACACCTATCTTTGAGAATAACTATATTTTCATCGAAAACGTTATAGTTTTCCATGCTTAGACCAATATGGTTAGCATCATACATTGCAAATGTGTAATATCATTTCAAGTACTATATAGCTTCTTCTTGTATTTATCTTGTAAGTAAACTTCCAATAATGCATTATTCCTAATTGCATTCTATACTATCATTTTTGTATTTATTTCGACTACCTGCATCTCTCTTATTTATCATTTCAAGGACATTGCATAGTTAACGAAATTGATAGGCAACGTAGTAATACTTGTGCGAAATGCGTCATAGTCGTAAACCGTTATTATTTCCTCAGTGCGTCATCAAGCCTCACATGAAATGTTTCAGTTACATTTAATCCGGTTGCGCATATGATAGGTATGCATTAGTGTCAGGAAGAAAAGAGCGTCAAACGAAATGCAGTAACCATTTTGTAAAGTACTCTCAAAGTCGTAGACCATTATTAGTCCTTATGTGCGTCCAAAGGTTAAATTTTACTAAATTCGACTGCGTAAAAGATTACCTTTTATCAGCGCTAGCGAAAAATTATATATTGGGCTTTTGTTTGTTACGCGATCACTACATATGCATAATAACAAATGTAGGACGATTACGTATATCGAAAATTACCTATTATAGGTATATCATATTGAAGATAATTATTCTAGTGTTCTTATGCTGCGCAAATTATCACTCTTTCAAAGTAAATCATTACGCATTCTAAAAATAGCTATATCACTATTCTTTCGACAAGCGAAAAAATAGTCGTGCAAGAATACCGTAAAAACTTTTAAGAAATATTTATTTTAATGAACCATTTCATAAGATCACAACGATTCCAACGTTAACACGAAAATTATTCATTTGCACTTAATCAAAGCTTCCGAATCAAACCATCGCGTAAATTACAATTGTAGCCTGAAAACCAACAACAGTGATACTTCTGTTAGCAAATAATTACCAATACGAAATTGCTAAAAAGCAAAGGACATCTTAGTAGAAACTTTGTTTCTTCAGTGTTATGTTCCGAATAAATCAACTAACACTCCTTTATAGCTGTAAAGTCTTTAGGCTGTTATCAAGTTTTCATAGCTCAGAGCTTCAAAACACCACTTCAGAATTTCACAAAACATACTTCATTTACCTAATTTATTTCGTTTTTCTTAACGTAATCTACAATTTACACACAATATTAACATTCCACGTGCAAAGAAATGACGAAATTCCACGACAGATAAATGTTCACTCAAACTGCTGAAAAACGTCTAAATTCCACCATTTTTCTAAGTTTTTCGTTAAAATGTGGTATTTATAATGCATTTCAGTTGAAAAACACCTGAAAACAACGTAGAACAACCCAAACAGCAACATGCATTTTTTGATAGCTCGAGAATTAAAAATTAGTCTGGACCCTCAAAAAATAATTAGGGTTGTACAAATCTAATAATAAACAAAAAATGTGCTTTGCCTCCTACCATCTACAAGACCGTTCAGCTTCTTGTCAAGATGCTAACCGTTGGGCCCTACAGAAATTCGTGAGGCATCTTACAGGTCAGCTTGTTCTACGGCTTCTAATTTTCCAGATCTTTAAATTCACTCCTCACTTAAATACCACTTACCTACCTCACAATAATCTTTTTATTTACGCACTATTATACTCTATCTGATCTTAACTACCTAGGCCTTTATCGAAGCTGAAACTTGCTCTTTATTCATATTTGTCGCTTGCTTTAACTCTGGTTGCTTTGATTAAAAACACAACAACACCAATGTTTGAACAAAGCTATATTTTCATCGGAAACGTGATAGTTTCCATGCTTAGACCAATATGGTTAGCATTAAACATTGCAAATGTATACTGTCATTTCAAGTACTATATAGCTTCTTCTCCTTGTATTTATCTTGTAAATATACTTCCAATAATGTATTATTCATAATCGCATTTTATACCATTTTGCAGCTGCGCAGAATTTTCTTCTCTTCCTGAAATAGCGTTCAATCACGTGGGAGCACAACACTCACTCGAATATACGTTGTTTATCGATTGGCTGTAACTATCATCAGGAAATGGAACGAAGTTTGGGTTGTCGTTTAACTCCGATTGTTACCTTCGTGAAGGGATTACAATTTATCATTTATAAGAATCTGTTCCGGTTGTTAGTATTGTGATTCAACAATCTGAAGGCTTGAAAAAGTGGTATTCCGTCCTAATTCACAATTTTAATTTGTAATATAAGTGATCGTGCCTGTTAAATGGCACGTATTTCATTCAAGCTTACCCGTTAATAGGAAGTGTTAACTGTGATTATTATTATTATGTCTCATAAGGAAAATCTATATCTGTAGGGTTATGAGAATGAGACACGCGATATTAATCCGAAACACAACGACTACGATTCTCAATCACGGAACATTCTACTTTGCTACCTGATCGTATCGACAGATGTTTCGCCAAGGAAAAGGAGACGCATTAGTATTATAATCAGCTTCCAAACTTGGTGTTACTTCGAGAAAGCTACCGATTTTTCACCACAACCCGTAATGTTATCCTTGCTAATTTAAGTCTTATTTTTAAGTGGGATAGTTCGTAAACTCACCAGATCATCGTATTTTATCCGCTTTTTAAACCGTTTTGCAACATATTGAATGGCTGTTAACCCTGGCTTTACTACAGGCAGTCCTAGTTCATGTATTTGGATCTAGTACATTAGGCATTAACATTCATATGTAATGCTTACCCTTTAGGGGTTTCTGATTCCTTTCCAGTTTCTAATTGTTCTCGAAAATACATACAAGCACAACAGATCCACACTTCTGATGTGGCTCAACCTTATTTGATCTAGATTCTCTCACAGTATATCGTGTGTTCATTAACTGTTAATGGACACACTGATGGCATACTCACCGTCTCAAAAGGCTTCAAAGCTTTTTCAACTTCAAACTAGGTTCTAAATTCTCAAGGTTTAATATGCTCTTCGTAAACCTTGCAAATATCAACTCTGATCGTACTCTCTTCACCAGATTGACTCGTATATTGTTGCATGCTGCAAACATGAACGTGAAAGACATTTTTTCCAGATTTCTACTTATTAAGTAACCAAATAAGCCAGCAACAATGACGGCCACCAACAGATTAACTAGAAACACCAGCTTTTGCCACCCAAACATGTTCACTTGCATATTTTCCACAACTTGTACACAGTATTATTTCGAAAAAGCTGAAAAACAACTAAAACACTGAAACTACACATGATTGCAACGTATGAAACAATTGCGATGCAGTGAATGAATTGAGCTGGTGATAAAAACTTTCGAAACAAATGAAATAACTAACTTTAACAGCAATGGTAACAAAATGAGGTGCAACGTGACATTCGTGAAAAATGTGTGGCAAAGTTCAACAATAGCGTCCCAGAAGTGTGAACGCACGAGTGACCTTCAGCCGACCAATGATAAAAATGAGGAAATTTTGCACAAAAATGATGTATGTTGACAAGAAAATGCTTGAAAACATATTAAACAGGTTGTCTTTCTCTGACATGTCTTAGTTATGATGAGGAGTGTCAGTTGCTAAGTTAGACTAGTTTCTGTGCATTTATTCACCGAGGTGACTGATGGTGAGCTATTTTTCTGGATTGTTTATATCTCTTATCCAGTTGCGCAGTTTTCCCCAAAAGCCCTCTGGTGAATTACTATGGTTTCTAGTAAGAGGATTAACGGCTACTTACCAGGGAAATGTGGATAAGAAAACCAATTAAAATAAATGTCCTCAACTCTAAATCTATTCATCACAGTAACCCTAACCTTAATCCTAACGTTAATAACGACCCTTATCCTAACCTTAGACCTAACCCTAATCCTAAGCATAACCCTGATCCTAACTCTAACGAGCTATTAAAACATTGTTCAAACATTACTTTAAACGTGATCAGGGTAAAATTCACTCCTAGGTGGGTGAATGGCGTTGATATTTCAGCTATCAAAATTACAGTTGCCGTTGGCCAACGACTGACATGCGTTCAAGGTCATTGGTGCATTCGCACTCCTGGGGCACTATTGTTGATCCTCACCCAATGAGTTTCAAAAAAGTTGGGAATAACTGCAGGATAAAAGTGAAAGCTCATGTGTAAATGAACGGTTAAGGAACGTTAATCTATCATGGCCGACTGAATTGGATGAATGTGATCTTCACGTGCCTTACTCTACGAATGACCTTGAGTATGCGGGATAATTTCTACCCACTTTTCTTCACTTCTTTATTCCCTACAGCGTTCACTGAACTCAGCTTCTCTTTCTGTCGTCCATCTTCGCAGTGAGTCATCTTCCACTTTCACCGACAGACTTATCAATGATACTTGATGATTTATTTGACTGCATAATTAAACGTAAGCGGAATGTTACTACGACTGCTACAGCTCAACCTACTTATTTATTCGTTATGTGTAAACTTAATTTAACAGTATACGTTAACACCCGTTATCATAGGGACTGCCATAACGTTTTAATTTAAATATTAGTAATACACTGATTTGTAATACAGGAAACCGTATACGAACTGGAACTGCAATGCAGTGCCTAAGTTCTACCTATTGTTGTCATTGTTCCCTACAGACTTGCGTATGACTATGAGACGTTTTCACGTAACTTAAGGGCCACTCAACTACTTATAATTCACCACGCATATCGGTCGATAGTGTTCCTACGGAATTACACTTAAGTATAGTAACGAGTTCAAGTCCTAGGGAGCACCGGTCTAGCATGCCGTGCTCACAAAGCGAACACATGAATTGAAAGACAACAAGATTTATATGAAAAGTTCATATTTATTATAATACAACATTAGTTTGTTTACATATTAAGAAAATGGTCCATTTGTGCGATTACTTCTCCCTCTTTCAGATGCGCACGAGTTGCGAGACCATGTCCATCGTTGACACTTATGCAGCACATTATTAACTACAAAAGGTGGAAGAGTAAACAAAAATAGAATTATGCACACAATATTACAGGATAAATAATGCTCTCACCCGCATTGGCTACCTGCAATAAACTAAAAAGGCTTTGTCAATTAGTATCCATCTGTCTCACGACTGTTTCAATATAATTCCGTAGAAAAAGCAACATTGAAATACATCACTGAGCAATATCCACCGATAAAATGCTGCACGTATGACCTAAAATCGAGAAAAGCCAAAGAACTCACGGGTTCCTTGACATCGCCAGCAACCGATAGGCCAACAAACCGAGTGTATGATAAGCCAAGCCTTGTACATGCACAAATAAGTAAAAGAAAACGTTAGAATACTCAAATTTTACATTTATTTTCATCAAATATGCTTGTAAACAGCGCATACCTCAAGCACACAAACCTGCAACGACATCACCTAACAAGGACAAATTAAATATCAAATTAGCCACCACTGTTCCAGCCAATGAAAGACGAGAAAACCTGAGGCGCGGAAAAATTAACACGTCATAGAACACATCCTCACCCTTATATGGTTCTATTTCTGTAACAATTTGATGATGCCTGTAAACTGGCGTCCCTCATGTACTGTACTATGAGAATAAATTTATTTATTTATATGGAGGAATTACTTCAAGCTTTATTTTTTTCCCAAGTATTTGTAATCCATCCAAAACATACTTGGGTTTTTTTTGTTAATGCGAAGACAATACTTCTATATTTCTTGGTGTGCTCCATTGAATGACTAGTTATCATATTGTTCCCATAGACAAAATGACTGCAACCTTATAATTTTACCATGAACCAAATTTATGTAATTTAAATGATACTTATCCATGCCTGTACAATTGGTGTGTCCTACACAGGTAGGAAAAAATGTATTTTATTAAATTACTATTATTAAATATGTTTACTAATCGTATATGTAATTTATCATATTGATGATGCCTGTAAACTGGCGTCCCTCATGTACAAAATGAGAATATACCATTATTTATTTATTTATTGGCTTTCATGTATCCGTTGAGAGCCATTCCTTGTCTTGTTTTTTATTTCCTCTTAAAACGGTTGTACACTTTTCCTTGAATATCGCCTTCAGAGGGTTCCAGTATTCTTCTACGCAGACTTTCTCCACCTCTACTTGCCTGAGATTGAGATGAGGTCTATCTGGCTCTTGGAGGGCAGTAAAATTCATGTTACTTTGTACATGTTGCTGCAGCTACCGAATCACCAGATGCACAAAAGTGATTAGTTCGCCTTCCGGTTTCTCCGAAAGCTTCTAGACCCATGATGAATTCTGTTTCTGTATTGGATGCCTCCAGTTTTGTTGGAATTTATATCGCCTGTTGGGTTTCCATGGATTTTTAGAAGTAGAGACGCTAGGCCCTCACTATTTTTGCAGCCTACGGACAGAAAACTCGCAAGCTAGTAAATTAAGGTATTCCCGGTACATCATATGCTAATATTTCGCAGACGGCTGTATGATCAGTGATGCAGCATAACTACGAAGAAGTCACTCTGTTCCTTTCTTTTCAAAGCCGCGTGAGTCTGCTTGAACTATATAGGAAACTATCAGCAATCTACTAAGCACTCAGACACTTTAGTTATCTGTCAGGGTGTCGTCAGTTCACCATCTTGAAGAGCTACAAAAGGCTTTACTGCTCCTTTGTTGCATTTCAAGATAGATGCCATCTGAGAGAGGTAGGACGACTAGGCCACATTTTTGAGTTCTCGATAGATATTCAGTTCATCAAAAGGAATGGAAATGCTGCCGTTGATTCACCTTCTTGCATTTAATATTGTAGGCAGATATCGGCCCTGGTGGAAAGGCAGAACTGCAAAATAGTGAGACAGATACCTTAGCTATTCAAAAGGAGTTTTCATTTTGTCCATGTTTTCACTGATTCATGCAGCTACGAGAAAGATTACATGAGTGGGCACTAAAATGCATAATTTTACAATAAGAATAAGGAAAATCTAACAGTTCATAAGCTTATCTCCTCTTTATTTCATCAAGAACGCGATGTTGACAGTAGTAGGCCATGTCTTATAGGCTTTCACTTTGCACTGAGATTTTAAAAATGCCAGCAAAAACTTTCATGAGTAACAACTAACTTTCGAAGGAGGATTTTCCTTTCTATCAAGTTGTCATGTTGCACCAGAACATTTTCGCCTGATGAAGATAGCCCACTTCTATATTTGACTCTGATTGGAAGTAAAGACGATTCATTCCTGTAATTCCACTCTTTTCTCTATGCGTTAGTGACATTCGAACAGGAGAATTGTTGTCACAATACCCGGTCTCTAACCAGAATAACATGGATTAAGTCGGTCATTTGACAAACCCGTCTTATTTCACATGTACTCGTAGATCTCTTTATGGTCTTAAAATATATGGAAAAAAATAAAAGTGAATATATTAAAAAAACAGTTTTGCCTGAGGATAGTACATGCTATATCTGGAGCCGAGGTAGTTAACGTGGATTGCGGTGCTGGTCCGGTATCTGAAAATAAAACAGCCCAGAGAAGAACGCAGCAGAAAAACACTAACAGCTGAAAAGTTCCCACCTAATCCATCAGATCAAACACAGTTCCTAGTTGCATTATAGGATCTAACAAGTTACTTTCCAAATGAAGTTATTCGCAATTAGATACTTGATGGGCCATTTTGGAATACAGTATCATCCGTGTGAGCTAAGTTGGAAATTACGCAGATTACACACTAGCCAAAACGGGTGAGGACATAGGCTATGATGTGTTAAATTTTCCGCGCCTCAGGTTTTCTCGTCTTTCATTGGCTGGAACAGTGGTGGCTAATTTGATATTTAATTTGTCCTTGTTAGGTGATGTCGTTGCAGGTTTGTGTGCTTGAGGTATGCGTTGTTTACAAGCATATTTGATGAAAATAAATGTAAAATTTGAGTATTCTAACGTTTTCTTTTACTTATTTGTGCATGTACAAGGCTTGGCTTATCATACACTCGGTTTGTTGGCCTATCGGTTGCTGGCGATGTCAAGGAACCCGTGAGTTCTTTGGCTTTTCTCGATTTTAGGTTATACGTGCAGCATTTTATCGGTGGATATTGCTCAGTGATGTATTTCAATGTTGCTTTTTCTACGGAATTATATTGAAACAGTCGTGAGACAGATGGATACTAATTGACAAAGCCTTTTTAGTTTATTGCAGGTAGCCAATGCGGGTGAGAGCATTATTTATCCTGTAATATTGTGTGCATAATTCTATTTTTGTTTACTCTTCCACCTTTTGTAGTTAATAATGTGCTGCATAAGTGTCAACGATGGACATGGTCTCGCAACTCGTGCGCATCTGAAAGAGGGAGAAGTAATCGCACAAATGGACCATTTTCTTAATATGTAAACAAACTAATGTTGTATTATAATAAATATGAACTTTTCATATAAATCTTGTTGTCTTTCAATTCATGTGTTCGCTTTGTGAGCACGGCATGCTAGACCGGTGCTCCCTAGGACTTGAACTCGTTACTATACTTAAGTGTAATTCCGTAGGAACACTATCGACCGATATGCGTGGTGAATTATAAGTAGTTGAGTGGCCCTTAAGTTACGTGAAAACGTCTCATAGTCATACGCAAGTCTGTAGGGAACAATGACAACAATAGGTAGAACTTAGGCACTGCATTGCAGTTCCAGTTCGTATACGGTTTCCTGTATTACAAATCAGTGTATTACTAATATTTAAATTAAAACGTTATGGCAGTCCCTATGATAACGGGTGTTAACGTATACTGTTAAATTAAGTTTACACATAACGAATAAATAAGTAGGTTGAGCTGTAGCAGTCGTAGTAACATTCCGCTTACGTTTAATTATGCAGTCAAATAAATCATCAAGTATCATTGATAAGTCTGACATCTGCATCTTTTCATGCAAAGAAACTTAGTTTCACTCAGATAGAATAAGAAAAGTATTGTAAGCAGGATGTTAAATCTATTTAGTGAAAAAAATAAGCAAATGTCTTTACACAATTGTTTTTCGTAATTATTTCGCCCATGTTGAATTGCTGTGACCAAGTTGACTGACATTACCGGATATCTGTAAATAAGTGAACAAAGTGTATGTTTTTAAATCGCTGAAGTAAGCAAGAAGTAATGTTAAAGTTAAACGCTTTAATAAATAAATAAATAATGGTATATTCTCATTTTGTACATGAGGGACGCCAGTTTACAGGCATCATCAATATGATAAATTACATATACGATTAGTAAACATATTTAATAATAGTAATTTAATAAAATACATTTTTTCCTACCTGTGTAGGACACACCAATTGTACAGGCATGGATAAGTATCATTTAAATTACATAAATTTGGTTCATGGTAAAATTATAAGGTTGCAGTCATTTTGTCTATGGGAACAATATGATAACTAGTCATTCAATGGAGCACACCAAGAAATGTAGAAGTATTGTCTTCGCATTAACAAAAAAACCCAAGTATGTTTTGGATGGATTACAAATACTTGGGAAAAAAATATAGCTTGAGGTAATTCCTCCATATAAATAAATAAATTTATTCTCATAGTACAGTACATGAGGGACGCCAGTTTACAGGCATCATCAAATTGTTACAGAAATAGAACCATATAAGGGTGAGGATGTGTTCTATGACGTGTTAATTTTTCCGCGCCTCAGGTTTTCTCGTCTTTCATTGGCTGGAACAGTGGTGGCTAATTTGATATTTAATTTGTCCTTGTTAGGTGATGTCGTTGCAGGTTTGTGTGCTTGAGGTATGCGCTGTTTACAAGCATATTTGATGAAAATAAATGTAAAATTTGAGTATTCTAACGTTTTCTTTTACTTATTTGTGCATGTACAAGGCTTGGCTTATCATACACTCGGTTTGTTGGCCTATCGGTTGCTGGCGATGTCAAGGAACCCGTGAGTTCTTTGGCTTTTCTCGATTTTAGGTTATACGTGCAGCATTTTATCGGTGGATATTGCTCAGTGATGTATTTCAATGTTGCTTTTTCTACGGAATTATATTGAAACAGTCGTGAGACAGATGGATACTAATTGACAAAGCCTTTTTAGTTTATTGCAGGTAGCCAATGCGGGTGAGAGCATTATTTATCCTGTAATATTGTGTGCATAATTCTATTTTTGTTTACTCTTCCACCTTTTGTAGTTAATAATGTGCTGCATAAGTGTCAACGATGGACATGGTCTCGCAACTCGTGCGCATCTGAAAGAGGGAGAAGTAATCGCACAAATGGACCATTTTCTTAATATGTAAACAAACTAATGTTGTATTATAATAAATATGAACTTTTCATATAAATCTTGTTGTCTTTCAATTCATGTGTTCGCTTTGTGAGCACGGCATGCTAGACCGGTGCTCCCTAGGACTTGAACTCGTTACTATACTTAAGTGTAATTCCGTAGGAACACTATCGACCGATATGCGTGGTGAATTATAAGTAGTTGAGTGGCCCTTAAGTTACGTGAAAACGTCTCATAGTCATACGCAAGTCTGTAGGGAACAATGACAACAATAGGTAGAACTTAGGCACTGCATTGCAGTTCCAGTTCGTATACGGTTTCCTGTATTACAAATCAGTGTATTACTAATATTTAAATTAAAACGTTATGGCAGTCCCTATGATAACGGGTGTTAACGTATACTGTTAAATTAAGTTTACACATAACGAATAAATAAGTAGGTTGAGCTGTAGCAGTCGTAGTAACATTCCGCTTACGTTTAATTATGCAGTCAAATAAATCATCAAGTATCATTGATAAGTCTGACATCTGCATCTTTTCATGCAAAGAAACTTAGTTTCACTCAGATAGAATAAGAAAAGTATTGTAAGCAGGATGTTAAATCTATTTAGTGAAAAAAATAAGCAAATGTCTTTACACAATTGTTTTTCGTAATTATTTCGCCCATGTTGAATTGCTGTGACCAAGTTGACTGACATTACCGGATATCTGTAAATAAGTGAACAAAGTGTATGTTTTTAAATCGCTGAAGTAAGCAAGAAGTAATGTTAAAGTTAAACGCTTTAATAAATAAATAAATAATGGTATATTCTCATTTTGTACATGAGGGACGCCAGTTTACAGGCATCATCAATATGATAAATTACATATACGATTAGTAAACATATTTAATAATAGTAATTTAATAAAATACATTTTTTCCTACCTGTGTAGGACACACCAATTGTACAGGCATGGATAAGTATCATTTAAATTACATAAATTTGGTTCATGGTAAAATTATAAGGTTGCAGTCATTTTGTCTATGGGAACAATATGATAACTAGTCATTCAATGGAGCACACCAAGAAATGTAGAAGTATTGTCTTCGCATTAACAAAAAAACCCAAGTATGTTTTGGATGGATTACAAATACTTGGGAAAAAAATATAGCTTGAGGTAATTCCTCCATATAAATAAATAAATTTATTCTCATAGTACAGTACATGAGGGACGCCAGTTTACAGGCATCATCAAATTGTTACAGAAATAGAACCATATAAGGGTGAGGATGTGTTCTATGACGTGTTAATTTTTCCGCGCCTCAGGTTTTCTCGTCTTTCATTGGCTGGAACAGTGGTGGCTAATTTGATATTTAATTTGTCCTTGTTAGGTGATGTCGTTGCAGGTTTGTGTGCTTGAGGTATGCGCTGTTTACAAGCATATTTGATGAAAATAAATGTAAAATTTGAGTATTCTAACGTTTTCTTTTACTTATTTGTGCATGTACAAGGCTTGGCTTATCATACACTCGGTTTGTTGGCCTATCGGTTGCTGGCGATGTCAAGGAACCCGTGAGTTCTTTGGCTTTTCTCGATTTTAGGTTATACGTGCAGCATTTTATCGGTGGATATTGCTCAGTGATGTATTTCAATGTTGCTTTTTCTACGGAATTATATTGAAACAGTCGTGAGACAGATGGATACTAATTGACAAAGCCTTTTTAGTTTATTGCAGGTAGCCAATGCGGGTGAGAGCATTATTTATCCTGTAATATTGTGTGCATAATTCTATTTTTGTTTACTCTTCCACCTTTTGTAGTTAATAATGTGCTGCATAAGTGTCAACGATGGACATGGTCTCGCAACTCGTGCGCATCTGAAAGAGGGAGAAGTAATCGCACAAATGGACCATTTTCTTAATATGTAAACAAACTAATGTTGTATTATAATAAATATGAACTTTTCATATAAATCTTGTTGTCTTTCAATTCATGTGTTCGCTTTGTGAGCACGGCATGCTAGACCGGTGCTCCCTAGGACTTGAACTCGTTACTATACTTAAGTGTAATTCCGTAGGAACACTATCGACCGATATGCGTGGTGAATTATAAGTAGTTGAGTGGCCCTTAAGTTACGTGAAAACGTCTCATAGTCATACGCAAGTCTGTAGGGAACAATGACAACAATAGGTAGAACTTAGGCACTGCATTGCAGTTCCAGTTCGTATACGGTTTCCTGTATTACAAATCAGTGTATTACTAATATTTAAATTAAAACGTTATGGCAGTCCCTATGATAACGGGTGTTAACGTATACTGTTAAATTAAGTTTACACATAACGAATAAATAAGTAGGTTGAGCTGTAGCAGTCGTAGTAACATTCCGCTTACGTTTAATTATGCAGTCAAATAAATCATCAAGTATCATTGATAAGTCTGACATCTGCATCTTTTCATGCAAAGAAACTTAGTTTCACTCAGATAGAATAAGAAAAGTATTGTAAGCAGGATGTTAAATCTATTTAGTGAAAAAAATAAGCAAATGTCTTTACACAATTGTTTTTCGTAATTATTTCGCCCATGTTGAATTGCTGTGACCAAGTTGACTGACATTACCGGATATCTGTAAATAAGTGAACAAAGTGTATGTTTTTAAATCGCTGAAGTAAGCAAGAAGTAATGTTAAAGTTAAACGCTTTAATAAATAAATAAATAATGGTATATTCTCATTTTGTACATGAGGGACGCCAGTTTACAGGCATCATCAATATGATAAATTACATATACGATTAGTAAACATATTTAATAATAGTAATTTAATAAAATACATTTTTTCCTACCTGTGTAGGACACACCAATTGTACAGGCATGGATAAGTATCATTTAAATTACATAAATTTGGTTCATGGTAAAATTATAAGGTTGCAGTCATTTTGTCTATGGGAACAATATGATAACTAGTCATTCAATGGAGCACACCAAGAAATGTAGAAGTATTGTCTTCGCATTAACAAAAAAACCCAAGTATGTTTTGGATGGATTACAAATACTTGGGAAAAAAATATAGCTTGAGGTAATTCCTCCATATAAATAAATAAATTTATTCTCATAGTACAGTACATGAGGGACGCCAGTTTACAGGCATCATCAAATTGTTTCAGAAATAGAACCATATAAGGGTGAGGATGTGTTCTATGACGTGTTAATTTTTCCGCGCCTCAGGTTTTCTCGTCTTTCATTGGCTGGAACAGTGGTGGCTAATTTGATATTTAATTTGTCCTTGTTAGGTGATGTCGTTGCAGGTTTGTGTGCTTGAGGTATGCGCTGTTTACAAGCATATTTGATGAAAATAAATGTAAAATTTGAGTATTCTAACGTTTTCTTTTACTTATTTGTGCATGTACAAGGCTTGGCTTATCATACACTCGGTTTGTTGGCCTATCGGTTGCTGGCGATGTCAAGGAACCCGTGAGTTCTTTGGCTTTTCTCGATTTTAGGTTATACGTGCAGCATTTTATCGGTGGATATTGCTCAGTGATGTATTTCAATGTTGCTTTTTCTACGGAATTATATTGAAACAGTCGTGAGACAGATGGATACTAATTGACAAAGCCTTTTTAGTTTATTGCAGGTAGCCAATGCGGGTGAGAGCATTATTTATCCTGTAATATTGTGTGCATAATTCTATTTTTGTTTACTCTTCCACCTTTTGTAGTTAATAATGTGCTGCATAAGTGTCAACGATGGACATGGTCTCGCAACTCGTGCGCATCTGAAAGAGGGAGAAGTAATCGCACAAATGGACCATTTTCTTAATATGTAAACAAACTAATGTTGTATTATAATAAATATGAACTTTTCATATAAATCTTGTTGTCTTTCAATTCATGTGTTCGCTTTGTGAGCACGGCATGCTAGACCGGTGCTCCCTAGGACTTGAACTCGTTACTATACTTAAGTGTAATTCCGTAGGAACACTATCGACCGATATGCGTGGTGAATTATAAGTAGTTGAGTGGCCCTTAAGTTACGTGAAAACGTCTCATAGTCATACGCAAGTCTGTAGGGAACAATGACAACAATAGGTAGAACTTAGGCACTGCATTGCAGTTCCAGTTCGTATACGGTTTCCTGTATTACAAATCAGTGTATTACTAATATTTAAATTAAAACGTTATGGCAGTCCCTATGATAACGGGTGTTAACGTATACTGTTAAATTAAGTTTACACATAACGAATAAATAAGTAGGTTGAGCTGTAGCAGTCGTAGTAACATTCCGCTTACGTTTAATTATGCAGTCAAATAAATCATCAAGTATCATTGATAAGTCTGACATCTGCATCTTTTCATGCAAAAAAACTTAGTTTCACTCAGATAGAATAAGAAAAGTATTGTAAGCAGGATGTTAAATCTATTTAGTGAAAAAAATAAGCAAATGTCTTTACACAATTGTTTTTCGTAATTATTTCGCCCATGTTGAATTGCTGTGACCAAGTTGACTGACATTACCGGATATCTGTAAATAAGTGAACAAAGTGTATGTTTTTAAATCGCTGAAGTAAGCAAGAAGTAATGTTAAAGTTAAACGCTTTAATAAATAAATAAATAATGGTATATTCTCATTTTGTACATGAGGGACGCCAGTTTACAGGCATCATCAATATGATAAATTACATATACGATTAGTAAACATATTTAATAATAGTAATTTAATAAAATACATTTTTTCCTACCTGTGTAGGACACACCAATTGTACAGGCATGGATAAGTATCATTTAAATTACATAAATTTGGTTCATGGTAAAATTATAAGGTTGCAGTCATTTTGTCTATGGGAACAATATGATAACTAGTCATTCAATGGAGCACACCAAGAAATGTAGAAGTATTGTCTTCGCATTAACAAAAAAACCCAAGTATGTTTTGGATGGATTACAAATACTTGGGAAAAAAATATAGCTTGAGGTAATTCCTCCATATAAATAAATAAATTTATTCTCATAGTACAGTACATGAGGGACGCCAGTTTACAGGCATCATCAAATTGTTACAGAAATAGAACCATATAAGGGTGAGGATGTGTTCTATGACGTGTTAATTTTTCCGCGCCTCAGGTTTTCTCGTCTTTCATTGGCTGGAACAGTGGTGGCTAATTTGATATTTAATTTGTCCTTGTTAGGTGATGTCGTTGCAGGTTTGTGTGCTTGAGGTATGCGTTGTTTACAAGCATATTTGATGAAAATAAATGTAAAATTTGAGTATTCTAACGTTTTCTTTTACTTATTTGTGCATGTACAAGGCTTGGCTTATCATACACTCGGTTTGTTGGCCTATCGGTTGCTGGCGATGTCAAGGAACCCGTGAGTTCTTTGGCTTTTCTCGATTTTAGGTTATACGTGCAGCATTTTATCGGTGGATATTGCTCAGTGATGTATTTCAATGTTGCTTTTTCTACGGAATTATATTGAAACAGTCGTGAGACAGATGGATACTAATTGACAAAGCCTTTTTAGTTTATTGCAGGTAGCCAATGCGGGTGAGAGCATTATTTATCCTGTAATATTGTGTGCATAATTCTATTTTTGTTTACTCTTCCACCTTTTGTAGTTAATAATGTGCTGCATAAGTGTCAACGATGGACATGGTCTCGCAACTCGTGCGCATCTGAAAGAGGGAGAAGTAATCGCACAAATGGACCATTTTCTTAATATGTAAACAAACTAATGTTGTATTATAATAAATATGAACTTTTCATATAAATCTTGTTGTCTTTCAATTCATGTGTTCGCTTTGTGAGCACGGCATGCTAGACCGGTGCTCCCTAGGACTTGAACTCGTTACTATACTTAAGCAGGATGTTAAATCTTTTTAATGAAAAAAATAAGCAAATGTCTTTACTCAATTTTTTTTCGTAATTATTTCGCCCATGTTGTATTGCTGTGACCAAGTTGACTGACATTACCGGATATCTATAAATATGTGAACAAAGTGTATGTTTCTAAATCGCTGAAGTAAGCAAGAAATAATTTTAAATATAAACTCTTTAAATTTCCACACCTTTACTGAAAAAGGTTCATTTTCCTTTTTCATTCTTTGGTGATGTCAGCATTCTTCTGTATTTTTTGATGTCACACAGAGATTGTTCGTCTAATACAGTATAGCAGCAAGCAAATAACAAGTGTTAACTAGTAAACCATTCACAATGAACACTGTACAGAAAACTTCATCACATCTTCATTTTAACCAACTTTTCCTTCACGCACAGAAGCATGCAGTCACTACAGACACTCAAGCATTGTAACCTGAACATCACAAAATCCCTATAGATAACTTCTTTCATAATAAATGATTTAAACATATGAGCCATAAGTGCATCTTCCATATCCTTCATAGCCAGAAGTAATTCATTAAGGATCTCAGAATATCTTAGTGATCTGAACACGAACGATTGTTAAGACTGGGATAACTTATGTAACAGGTGCAGTAGTTGTAGGACACACCTGCTAGCTACTAATCGACAGGAAGCTGATGCTAATTTTAAGTAGTCTGACATTTCAGGAGGACCATCTGCACTATTCTTCGTAACCCCATGCACACTGATATACACATAATCTGATGCCATTTTTGACAATGAACAATTAAAGCCTTCTGACATTCCAAGTGCAAATGTCAATTGAACTAGTATCATATCTTCGCCTAAGCAATTTTAAATGGGAACTTCATCAAAGTAGTTATAATCACCAGGAAGTGCAACAGCCTGTCTCATTCATTGCATGATCTCTTCCATGTGCTATGGAATATTTCAGCCATCACAGATGATAAAAGAAGTGTCTGACATCCTCAAAACACACATCTAACTTATGTCTCTAGGCTATTTCTCTTTCAAATGCACCATTCTCATAGAATAACTGGGATGACAACAGCCATTGCCTGCAGTCAATTTACAACCTTAAGATCTGAAACAACTCACAAAAAACAATGCCTAAATGCTCTAAAACCCTAATAATGGACTTTTTATGCGATATTTCTTCAAAATGATGACTTTTTTATTAGTAATTCGTCTAGGCTGTCATGACAATTTTACGCATTACTACGAACACAATACACAAAAATATTGCATTTTTCGGCTACAGAAGCCTAAAACTAGTCAAATAGAATCTGTTTTCACAATACTGAGCGGTTAGAACGTCTCTATAGGCGTGAACGCGATAACCCATGCAATGCGCGAAAACACCTTGTCATAGAACATAGCCTCACTCGCCAGAACACTAGTTTAGATTTAAAACGTGAACGCGTTTGACATCATCTAAACATCTGGTAGCAGTCCATTTAAAGTTCGGACATAACTCATCACCGACAAGTAGGCTCTCTATGTTCTTAAGCTTTCAGAATTTCGACTAAGTAGTCTGATTTTTGGGTTATGAGGCCTATTCTGTAAAAATTTGATTGTTGGAACATCTGTTGAGACTTTCTGGTGTAGGACTGTGAAGAATGTCGTGAGATTCAATTTCATTATTCCTAACCACGTTGGCTGCAGTTGGCTCTAATATGATTCTACATTCCGCTGTCATTCTATGGTTGATTCTTTATGCTGCGTACCTAGCGTAATTTATACTTACCGTCTCCTCTCCAAGTATCTGTTAACCATCCTCCTCTGCATTCAACACTATGTAATACACATATGTATATATCAGCCCCCTTCTAGCACACAGTCAACTTCACCGCACAGTAAACGAACACCAGTTTTTAAAATATAGAAAGCCAGTGTAATACATTGGTTGTCTAAATCAGAAAAATGAATGCATAGGAATCAATAAGTGTAAACTGCTGCAGCACAAATAAATTTGATATTGGATATACATAATTGGACGTCCAACCCAGCGGCACATTTGGAATATTCGTCCTGTTTTGTGTTTTCACATATCACCATGCCGGCAGTGCAAAGGAGGGCATACAAGGTGGATAAAATGCAGAAAGCGGAGGACAGAATCAAATCCAATCCATGGGATATAGAGGCATGGAGTGTCCTTCTGCGTGATGCCCAAGGCAGGAGGATTGATGAAGCCAGAGAGACATTTGAACGTATAGTTGCCCAATTTCCTGTAGCTGGACAATATTGGAAGACATATATAAATCAAGAGGTAATATAATAAGCTGAGTTAAAATTTCAGTTAAAAGCAAAAAACTACGAAAAGGTTGAAAAGTTGTTTCAGCGTTGTCTGGTTAAAATTTTAAATATCGACCTTTGGAAGATTTATTTACAGTATATTAGGGAGACAAAAGGGAAGCAGCAATCATTTAAGTGAGTCATACTTTGGTGAATCTCTATGGTATAGAGAAAAGATGGCTCAGGCTTATGACTTCACTCTCGACAAGATGGGCTTGGACATAAATTCCTATTCTATATGGGCAGATTATATATCCTTCCTGCGTTCAACGTAAGTGGTTAATTTTTATTACATTATGATTTTTTGTCCATGCGTCTACAGTATTCGGAAAATGGTGACTACGTTACTTCTCGAAACTTGTTACGTCGGATGATATCAGTATAAATCTTATTTAGTCAAGGTGACGTAAAGATGTACAGAAAGCCTCGTAATAGACCTGTTGTAATTCTTGCTACCAAGTGCTGTCATACAGTTAGTCGCCACATACACACTAGTTGTTTTACCTATATCCAATAATTAATGAATATTTTATCTCGTTTAATATTCATGAAGTTAGTTTAGTTCATCAATAATATTACTGGTGGAAATTATTGGAAGAGCTGTTAGTTAAAATTCCCCAATTCTTATTGTCCCTCTCTGTCTGGTTTCAACACAGAAATTTGCACCAATGTGCAGCAGTTTGAGTCGCCATATATCACTCAGTACACAGCAAGAGAAGAAAGTAAAAAGAAATGCAAACTGGAGACAGTAAACAGAGATATAAGGCAAAAGGAATTGTAACATCGAAGAACAATATAGATTCATTGGAAATTATAAGTCACAAGGAGTGGATGTATCTGCACCATTGACAACGATTTTGAGCCATATTACCGATTGTCTCCAGCCGTCATTGGTTTTTACCGTTCCGAGGACCCCAACCAGGAGGTCTACACCTTCCTACTTGACTGGCTTAAACTAACTGTTGTGGATTTCACTGACTGATGAAGCCATGTTTTGGTTTGACCACCACTGGCTCTTTTCCAACCTGACCCTATATCAGCTAACATTGCCCGTCGGTGAGGAAGGCGATGGCTAGGCATACGTAACACATATCCTAACCATCTCAATCGATGTAACTTCACAGCCTCGTCTATGGATTTCCCCTCTTTACCTATCAATCGACGCCTAACTTCAATATTGATCACCCTTTTGTACCACCTAACGCACACGGGAGATAGAACGCAGGCATATATGATCAAAGACAGCCAGCCAGGCTTTTCACGTCTTCCAGTTTTAAGGGCCATGCTTCACTCATAGCCAGCTATAAAGGTGGACGGAGTGGACCACTGAGCAGTACACACGTGCTTCGGTTGATAGCCAGCCGAATATTGCGTCTCCGTCAGAGACGGCGTAAACTGGAATATGCGAAACTAGCTTTCTGTATCCATGCTGAGATTTCGTCAGCGATCAACCCGCTGCCACTGGCTGATGCAACTTCCCAAATAAGTAAAGTGGTCAACACGCTCCACAAACCACTTCACTCCCTATTTCTGAGCTAGGATTCAATGTAGTCCAGTCCTGTAGCATCATCTTACATTTGGCGAGAGCGAATCGCATGCCAAACATTCACAGATTGCAGCTGAAAGTGTTCAGAAGAATCTGCACTTTGTCAGCGTCTTCCTTACCTAGGAGAGAGGACTATATCATCTGCATATTCCCTGGTAACAAGTTAGGGTTAATTCCACCAGTACATCTATGATGAAATCGAATCGAAATAGGGATAATGGGCATCCCTGACGGACACCACAAGTTGTCTCCACTTCAGATGACATCTTCCTGTAAGCTCTCACCGGGCTGACTGCATGAGTTCAAGTAGAGTGCCTTAATCAGTGCAATGTATTTTCTTGGCATTCCCTTTACAGCCAAGCATCGCCAGCGTACCTGTCAGTCTACAGAATCAAATGACGTCTTTAGGTCAAGAAATATGACGATTGTTGGACGCCGGTAAGTATGCCTATGTTCCAGAGTCTGTCAAAGGGTGAAGATACGATCAATACACCCTCTTCCTGGTCTAAAACCTGACTGGTTCTCTCGTGTTTGTTCCTCCCGACCACCACTCAGTCTACGCATTATTATTGAGCCTAGAACTTTAGATACCACCATATTAGTCAAGCCAATCACCCTGTGATTATCACAGAAAGACTTCTCCCTTCTTGTACACCGGGATAACCAATGATATACACCAGCCCAACTGGACTATCTCTGATTCCCAGACGTTGCCTAACACCCTAGTTAACCCAGACAGTGAATTGTCTCCACCGTCCTTAAACATCTCTGGAGTTATTCGATCAGGTCTCACTGCTTTGCCTCGTTTCAGATTAGAGACAGCATTTGTAACCTGAGTTGGGGACGGAGGACCGGTGTTTATATACGATTCAGGGAGGTGTTGGATGCTCGGTGAGTTGTTTCTCAAATTCTTCCAGTCGTCTATCCTGAGAGCTAGTTAGGGTGGCATTTTCCTCAGAGATTGTTTCACTTATCATTTGCCTTTTGCCACCTGTTTCTCTGATAAGTCTAAATAGTTGTCTGGTGTTACCAATCGCCGATGCCTTTCCCATCTACTTTGCTTGGATTTAGTTGATTTTCGCACCTGGTTTTTTCTGTAGTATGAACGACCTCGCTTTTGTGTGCACTTAAATTTGAATTACCCTTGGTAAACAGGGAAGGGTTGTGTAAGGATTTACCACACATATATTCAAAAAGCTTGTAATATTCTTATAGACTTTTTAATAGGTGTTATGTTACACACAATATGTACTCTTTTGGTAATCCATTTCTACCGATTCTTAAATGAACAGTGTCTCAGAGCATTATCTAAATGGTGTATATTTCCGATTTATTGGGGACAGAATGCTGGAAGCCTGTGTTAATCCGTTTCTAATAAATATCTGTGCTTACCCAAATCCTTCGTGTATGAGTCAAGTAAGGGTGCCAACACCACTTCTTCTGGTAGCTAGTTCCAGGAGTTGACGATAGTGGAAACCAGTACATGTACTTTCCCGGTGAGTATATCTGTGGTGATCCTAGTAATCATTCTGCGTATTACCCATAATGATCTGAAACTACGATCTGCCATCGTCTGACAGTATGATATAGTAGTTTTTAAGTCGTGGATTATGATATCTTGACCCATATGATTATGAACTGATGGGAGTGTTACCCACTATTTCATATGAGCTGACGCTTGCATACCCAGATGGCTACGGTGATCTCATTTCTGCGACTCTTTAATCAGATATCTTCATTTTTGACTTTCGACTCAAACGTTTTGGCTGTATGCACAAAATTATATTTTCATATTAGGTGGAGATGTTTATATTTACTACGCTTTGATGTCACATTTTTAACAGTCAGGTTCAAGGTACATATGCCGAAAGTCAAAAAATAACAGCGACTAGACGTGTATATCAACGTGCCATTGTCACTCCTATGCTTGGCATAGAGACTATTTGGCGTGACTATTGTATGTATGAAAATTCAATCAATCCACTTATTGCTAAGAAGTTTACTGAGGAACGTTGCCGGGACTACATGAATGCGCGTCGTGTTGCCAAGGAATATGAAGTAATTACCAAAGGATTGTCTCGAACAATGCCATCAGTGCCACCCCAGAATACACCGAATGAAGTTAAGCAGGTCAGTGTATGGTTTATAGTATCAGCAATAATTATTTCTTTATTACTTTGCGTTCCGATTGAGACATAGGGCTTCAGGCTTGAGCTTTGAAGTCCCAGTAGAACTGGTGTTTTTGTGGGTTGAAGCTGCTAGTCTCACGCCCAGCCTTCGCTTTCTGTCAGGCCTACAACCGGTTAAGCGAGATAGTAGTGTATGCCGGCCGGGAATCAAACCCTGGACCATATGCATGGTTGAGGAGCATCCTAGCTCTGAATCACACACGCACATAATGAAAATACATAGGTTATAAAAAGTGGATTCAGTGTTTCCTATCATCTAACAATTTTCAAATCTTTGATTCTCTTGACTGACTGACTGACTAACTGACGTGTTTCAGCATAGAACTTTGTTGCACCGATGTGCAGCAGTTCTGTGTTCTGAGTTCGATTCTGTTACATTCCTATTAAAGGAATGTTGAAACTTTGAAGGTGATTAGGCGACTAGCCTCACCGTTTTCGTTTCTGTTTAGTTTACTTCTTATTATAATGTTAGTGCATTTCGGTCGTGTTTTTTTCAGGTTGAACTTTGGAAGAAGTACATCCAATGGGAGAAAGACAATCCATTAAGAACAGAAGATATTATCACAGTCACGAAAAGGGGTTAGTAGAATTTTAATGAAATATATGAAAAGATATTCTTTTACGTCAGTGCTTAACATTAATGAGTTTGTGGTTTGTTAATTTTTAATTTTTTAGCAGATCTAATTTAAGATGTTAAAAGTTAGTTTGTGTATGAAAAAAGTTAGAGTTTTGAAAAGAAATTTAATTAGTGGTCTTTCTTTATTTCGAGAAAAAAACACTTCAAGTTCTACGCATAACTCACTCAGTCTGTTAGGACTGCATATAGGGATTTGGACTTCGACTTCATCAAGTTCTAATTCAGGCCTATTAGCTGTTATGCGTTATTATGCATGACTTATTAAGAACAAGGTTTAGCTGTATGACTTTTAGTAAGATTAATTTACTTGGTGAGGAAAGTGGTCAAAGGTGGGATATACAGAAGTTAAATGATGTCAGTTCTGTGGTTCTACGCTGATTTTCTGGGTATCTGGAACTAGTTCAGATCTGATGCTATATATATGCGTATAGACTTGAATAGACAAGTCTGTCTGTCTGGATTCAGCATAGAACTTGGCACCGAAGTGCAGAAGTTCGAGTTGCCACGTTCCAAATAGCACACTAAGGTAGACAAGAAGATGAGTGATGAAGAGAACCAATAGAACTTCATACAACTGGTTCCCTTGATAAATTTCGATAAAGAAAGGAAGACGAAATTTGCAGTATAAAATGATATCATTCTATTTCACAGGTTCTCATCAGCTGCAGACTACCTGAAATTATAATGGTTATATAAATGATAATAACATACTTTAATGTTTGATTAGTAGTAGAGAAGAGATAAAATTGACGCATCCAAAAAAGAATGAAAGCATTACAATTTTAGTTTAAGTTATCATCATCAATTTATACACTTTCAGAGTTGAAAAGAGGGGGGAGGGGTAAGACAGAAAACAGAAAAATTGATTAACAGAAACAGTGTTAGCTTGTAGGTTCACATGGCAACTCCAAAAAACAAAAGCATTTACAGTTTATAAGATTGAGATTTGCTCAGTGAGTTGAGATCACTGATGACTAATCAAATCAGTGATCTCAACTCACTGAGCAAATCTCAATCTTATAAACTGTAAATGCTTTTGTTTTTTGGAGTTGCCATGTGAACCTACAAGCTAACACTGTTTCTGTTAATCAATTTTTCTGTTTTCTGTCTTACCCCTCCCCCCTCTTTTCAACTCTGAAAGTGTATAAATTGATGATGATAACTTAAACTAAAATTGTAATGCTTTCATTCTTTTTTGGATGCGTCAATTTTATCTCTTCTCTACTACTAATCAAACATTAAAGTATGTTATTATCATTTATATAACCATTGTAATTTCAGGTAGTCTGCAGCTGATGAGAACCTGTGAAATAGAACCAATAGAGTTTTGACAAGTATAAGAGTGAAACAGAATGAGTAATGGTAGAAAGGAATATGAAAGATTACAGAGACCGAATACATCTGCGTAAGCCATTGACAACGATTTTGAGTCATGTTGCCTATTGTCTTTAGCCGTTGATTCTTAGAGTCCCGAGGGCCGCAACTCGGAAGTCTGCATCTCCCTACCTGACTCAGTTTAACTGTCAAGGATTTCATGGATTGATGAGGCCATGTTTTTGTCTGACCACCACTTACTCTTTTCCAACCTGCACCTATATCAGCTAGTAATGCCCGTCGGGGGAGACGATGGTTAGGCATGAGCAGCACGTGACTTAGCTATCTCAATCTATGTGACTTTATAACCTCGTCGATTGATTTTCCCTCATTGCCCAACACTCTACGCCTGACGTCAACATTACTTACCTTATTATACCACCTAACGTGAGAAAGAGATCGTAGACATCTATGATCAAAGACAGTCAACGTTTTCATGACTAGACAAGTATCTTGATTCGAAGCTGCAATGTGGGCTTAGTGTACCGCACTGATTTTTATATAATATTGAGTGTAGTAGGTCATTGCTACGAAATTATATCCACCACCGTCAAACAGATAATATAGTTAATCGTCATATTACAGGTGTGGTGAATGTATTGTGACGTACAATGTCTCACATTGTATACACTTTGTACTGGACCAAGGTGTTTATTAACTCACCCTTCTAGTTGACTGTAGAGATAGACTTAGAAGTTAATGAGTGCTTATGTAATATTTATTTGTAAATGTGACACATGTGTTAATTTTATTTTCTTATTGACTTGCATTTTCATGCCTGTCTAAGTACCAGTTTTCTATGCGTGTTCACTAGTATGTGTAATCACTGACTCCTAGTTTTAGGATAGGGTGTGAAGTAGTTGAGTGTGTTAATCAATTCACACATATTAGGGAGGTTACTCAACCCTAATCGACTGAGTGCTATCCAAATCTCAACATAGATGTAGAAATCTTGTCTGGCACTTGTCAAATTACAGTACTATTGGCGCCGAAGTGATATCCAGCTATTTATCAGAGGACTTATTTATTCTGCTCCAGCTCACTTTGTCCTATTTTACGACTTTTAAACGCGGCCTTTGAAAGTTCAATCAATGAAAACACTAGCAGGCCTTGCAAACGCGTCCCTCCGCTCAGTCTGTCGTGGTGGGCGGAGCAATACTGTCAGTAATAATGAAGTTAGATATGGAGTGTTAGGTAATAAGATTAGGTGAGCTAATGAGGTTGTGGGACTCCATCGTGTTAAGCAGGTCAAACCAGCGACCTCCTCGATTATCTGTGGTATCTGGTTTAAGACAACGAGACGAAGATATGCCACGACTTCATGAACTCTGGTTATTGGTTTCAACTGTATGCGGGAACATGTAAACTACCTGGTTGGAGTCTTCGAGGCTAGAGATTTCCCGTGGCATTGGTCAGAATCGTTGTTGTGGTGCAGATTTTGAGTTAACTCGTTAATCTTCATCGAGTTATTCTTTCTTCCGTATATTTTCTTCCATTATGGTTTCATTGCATTGCATTCCTTTAATGTAGTATATGCTATTCCGAAGTGTGGTAATATGAACTAATGCACTTTAGCGCAAATATCTACGTTAAAAATCTAGTTTTTAGCGTGCCGCATTAAAATTTCATTAGAATGAATTTGTTAGACATATAAAAGTTAGCTTAAATCAACTTCCATTTTGTAAATTTATTCATCAAATTGAGCACTAATCAGTAACTTCTTTTATATCCCATGCAAAAATAAGTTGCCCAATAGCTTATAATATCTAAAAATCTGAAAACCTACTGACTTATTTCATTGTTATGTAAATTTATTGTGAGTAATTTAAGTGCTAACCTATTGAATATGTTACATGAAGATCGATTTTGGTTCAAATACACTAAACACGCGATCTCTCTTTTACTCCTTCCTAGTCATGTTTGCATACGAACAGTGTCTTCTCTGCCTTGGACATCATCCTGATATATGGTATGAAGCTGCTAGTTATTTGGACCATGCAAGCAAAGTTTTGGCGGAGAAAGGAGTAAGTATCCTGTAATACTTTGTTATATTTATCTGTTTAACTTCAGTCTGAATTTTTTCCGCATCATATGTTGAAAGTGGGTTTGAATGAAGAGAATGTTTTCTTTTCAACAAATTCTCTACGTTTGTGTGCTATATGAAGTGCGCCAACTTAAACTGTTCGACTGTTGTGCAAAGTTCTATGTTTATTTTATAACTGCCAGAACCTGAAGAGATTGTATGACGTCGGAAAGAATTTTCCTTATCCGTATTTGATGGTGAATTTGCATTATCTTCTAAAAATTGATTGAATGTTTTCTTTTCGTTAAGTTCAATAATAAGAGTAGGAGAGTTAATTCATTCACCAATTTGATTGAACTGAGTTCGATTCCGTTATTTTCTCGTCGTTTGAGAACACTCTAATTTATATGACTGGTTATCAGTAAGTACATAAGATAGTATTTATGAGAAATCAAGCCATCGACTCCTATGTGTTATTGGTTTTGCTATATTCGATCGGATTCTCACTAATTTGAAGACAAGTTTCTCGTAATGTGTTTCTTTCCCCTTCACTTTCCCCAGTGGAACACAGGGCTTCAAGCTTGTGGCTTGAAGTTTCTTTAGCAGTGTTTATTTTACGGGATGGGGTTGCTAGCCTCATGCCCAACCTTTCCTCTTCACCAGCATTATTTCTGGCTTAGCTAGGTAAAGGGGTGCGCCGGCCGGGGATCGAACCCCGGACCGTGTGCATGGTCGGCAAGCGTCCTAACCGCTATGCCACCGACACCTCGTAAATTGTACATCTTTCATATATAATGCTGTAGGAAATCCGCCTCACACATTCAATTATTTTACTGTGATAAACTTGTTGGGTGTGGTAATCTTCTGGAACTTAACCTCGTTTTTAAAATAAATACATTCAGTGGTTTGAAATGTGCGTCGGTGGCACAGCGGTTAGGACTCTCGCCGACCATGCACACGGTCTGGAGTTCGATCCCCTGCTGACGCACTCCTGATATCAATGGTCGACCTGCAAAATTTGGGCTACCGATATCGCATGCTGAAAATTCCATACTTGTACCAAAAATACGGTGTGGTTTCAAGCTACAATCGAAAAAAATATATAAATAAAATAAAAATAATTAAGGTAATAGGATCGTTAACATGATCAGAACAAAATACTGTCGATGAGAGTGTCATGTTGTTAGGATTTTAAAAATTTACGTTATCATTCCATTTGCACTTTGGAAAGGTCTTCGACAACGTTGACCACGAAGAGATCTGAAAACTGCTTCATCAGTTTGTAGTGCGTTATCTTGAATCGGTATCAACCTCTTGCAACAGCTGTTCCATGTGATCCACAACGCGAAACTAAGTGAGGCATTTGAAGTGAGTGAATCCAGGAGTAATGCAAGGTTGCTCACTGCTATCACCGATGATATTACTCATTGTGGTGGACTGGATTATATGTCAGACTGTGAGTGGGTAGCGAGAAGAACAGGAATACGGTAGATCAATGAGAAGACTCTAGAAGATCTGGATTTTGCGTGGGGATGATGTATGTTTAATGTAACACAAACTCGGAGATTTTCAGGTGAAAACCAACAAACTTGCAGAAGAGGCATACAGCAAAACCTGGACTTCGACTGGACATAGAGAAGACAGAAGTAACTAAGGTAACCAGCCAATCAGCAACAACAAAATGAATCAGTCACTATCAACGGGAGAAATTTGAAAGGTTATATCCTTCATTTGTCTAGGTAGCATCATTTCAGCTCCAGGAGGAACGGATGAAAATATCAAAACCAGCCAGAATCGAAAAGGCAAGACCAACCTTCATCATATATATATATATATATATATTAGAAACAAGCAATCAAGAAAAAGACGAAACAAAATTACCTATTTGTCGTTAAGATTGGTCAGGTCCACTGTAGATTTAATGACTGAACAAACTTCTTTTGTTTGCAGAGTACAGGTTCCAATACATGAATTGCCATTGCTTCTGCGGTTTGTAGAAGTTTCATTCGTAGTCTTTTAGTAAGATTCCAATGTATTATGTAGATAACTTTGAAGTTACCTTATGGTGCTCTGATTTGATCAGGCGTTACAGAATAGGTGCTCGGGCGGACGTTTTTTCTCCTTTATAAAACCATTACAGTAAGTGTTCGATTATACTTTTGGATAGCAAACACTGGTTACGGGCGACATACCTAGCTCCACATGAGCTTGTCAGGTGAACTGGTAGATGCATATTGATGAGGCCAACAGTGGTAGCTTATCCTTCACGTTCATGCGAATCATTGGTTTCGTAGCGAAGGTTAATCGGAGTTCAGCCGCGAAGAAGGCTTTCTTCAGTGAGCAAGACGCGCGGTTTCTCAGTATTTCTGCTTATGAGTCTCCGTTGAATTGTGGATTCAAGTAGAGACGCTTTTTGTGTGAGCGATTTTGATCGCTTAGGTTTCATGAATTTTGTGATGAAACGTTCTGGGTAGCCATTTTCTAGTAGGATTCTTTCCAGAGTGTCCAACTCCTCTTTCATACTGTCGGGACTGCAAATGTTGTGGATTATACGACTTAGTGAACGGATCAGACTTCGTTTTGTATATGAAGACAACCAACTATGAAAGTTGGTGAGTTGTCCGTTCCAAGTGGGTATTCTATAGATATGTGTTTATTATAATAAAGGTTTCCTTGTATTTCCCAATGAATGAAAAACAAAACGATGTTTTTACTGACGTTTCGCTATTTAATGCTAATAGCTTTATCAAAGTATTGTTAAACCGGAATTTACAAAATCTCAGCATATATATAACAAACAGTTAGGGGGTGAGAAAATAGACATAGGTCAAGTTAAAGGGACATATTGAAAGTAAAAATAGCGATGAAGATAACTATACCAAATAACAAAGGTAATAGTATGTCTGTTATGATATCAAAATAAAGTTTACTAACTTGACATCGTTCGTCAGTCTGGGGTCATTTTTCGTTGTCAAGTTGGTGAATTGGTAAAGATAACAAAACCAAATGTAAATTGTTCGATTTGATCAGTGTTTAAAATCATAAAGGCAGTGTGTGTTTACATAGTGAACTTGCTTATCACATTGGTGTTGATTTTGTCACTTGATGGGGGGAGGGAGGTGTTGTAACCAGGTCAGATTCTGTTTTAGTCCATCATTCCTATTCAGGCAATTTGGATTCCATTTGATATAAAGTGCTTCTGATATTAGACGTTCTTTGTGATTTCTGAAGTTTTCCTGGATTATTTCAATATTGTCAAAATCATTTTTGTGGCTTGATTCTATAGCGTGTAGACGAGCTATGGCTGATGATTTTTCAAGTTTTTGTAGTTCAACGGGATTTCTCGGTGGTCGAAGAGATGCTCTACAGTGTTCATTTCTTCTGATCTTGATTTCTCGAGATGTTTGTCCGATGTATATCGCATCACATTCCAAGCATTTTATTTTGCAGACACAATTAGATAGAGAATCCTCAGGGATTTGGTCTTTTATATGGACAAGGTTACTTCGCAGTGTGTCTGATGTTTCCACGAAAACTCTAATGTCGAGCTGATGGAGTACTCTTCTGATATCGTCTGAAGTTTCTGACCTATATGGAATGACAACTGTTGAGTTCCATGTTTTCGGAATACGTTTACGGCCATACTTAATGTCAGTGTTGATTTTGTTGATGAAGTTCGTTGGGTACTTGTTTTGCTTGAGAATCTCAGTAATGCTTGATATTTCTTCTTCTTTTTCTTCCTCATCCGTTATCAGAGAGTGTGCTCGTCTAAGACAGCTTGAAACAACTGATACCTTTGCGCTGATGGGGTGTGATGATCCGAAGTCTAGATTTTTGTTGGAGTGGGTTTTCTTCCTGATTACAGAAATACTAAAATGTCCGTTTTCCCTCTTCTTAACTAGGCAGTCTAGAAATGGTTGTTCACCGAGCTCTGATTCTGCTTCCGAAGTAAACTGGATTCTGTGAATGAATTGTGTAGATGTCGTTTTAGTACTACAAAAGTATCATTTACATATCTTAACCATATTTTAGGAGTGAGTATTCTTGAAAAGATGTTATTTTCGAATCTATTCATGAAAAGATCAGCGACTATTAGGGAGACTGGTGAACCCATAGCAACACCATTTGTCTGTCTACATAAACTCCCTTAACTCTTTGTAATATGTATATGCTAAGATTTTGTAAATTCCGGTTTAATAATACTTTGATAAAGCTATTAGCAGCAGCATTAAATAGCGAAACATCAGTAGAAACAACAATATCGTTTTGTTTTCCATTCATTCATTGGGAAATACAAGGAAACCTTTATTATCATGAATATCATATACCCAATGCCCAAATTTTTTCAAACTTAAAAATTGAACTTGGTTTGGACATATATATATAGCATATGTGTTTACTTCATTCACATGGAAATTGTTTGCGTTGATTGACTGAGGTATTTTCAAACAAGAAAACTTCTGAACTTACTATACACGAGTAAAACCTGTGGTCGTGGTTGAGTACAGTTTCCTGTTTATTTTGTTGTGCATTCGGTTAAGCACACACACATATATTGCCGTAGTAATTTATGTGTTATTAGTTACTGGATAACAAACACTTCAAGCACAATTTCTTGTTCATTATCGTCGTATTATTATGCTGAAATTATTTGTTTTCAAAACCTTCTTTCTTATATGTATATATCATAACATTCACAGTGTGATTACACTGCAACGCTGTTCTTTTCCCATTTCACGTGTGTGTAGGATCAAGCAACTGCTAGACAATTTGCCAATGAGACAGCTGCAATGTATGAAAGAGCTATTGCTTTGCTGAAAACCAACATGATGCTGTATTTTGCCTATGCTGATTACGAAGAAGGTCGATGTAAATATGCAAAGGTTCATTCTATCTACAAAAAGTTGGTTTCCTTAGAGAATATTGATCCAACATTGGTAAGTCGAAGTGGAATTCCGCCATATTTATTTGACCAGAAAATTCACACACACTTATTCCCCTGTTACTATTATTATTATTTCCTTTAATTCCAGGAGGAACATAGGGCTTCAGCCGTGCGTCTCCATTGCGTTCGGTTCTCTGCTAGAGTCTTCATCTGGCTCCAAGTCTGCCACCCACACGTTTTCATCTCCTCTTCACATGACCTCCTCCATGTCACCCTTGCACTGACAACCAACTCGCTGCTTCCCTTTCGGGTTCCACTCGAGCAATGGCTTGTCTAGTGATGTCACTCACTTGATGCTTTCCTCAGAGTATGGCCAATCCACCTCTATTTCTTCCTGCTTATTTGTTTCACAATCGGTTCCTGCTGTGTTGGTTCGCCAGAGATCCCTGTTGCTGATCTTTTCTGGCTGGTCATCTGATCTTGAGTAGTATTGAGCGAAGACAACTGTTAATGAAGGTCTGTAGTTTGTTTTAGGTGCTCTTTATGAAGCGCAGTGCAAGTCTCTGATCCGTATAGTAGTACTGACTTCACATTGGGGTTGAAAATCTGGATCTTATTTTTGATACTGAGTGCTGTTGACCTCCACACAGACTTGAGAGTAGTGAAAGCTTGTCTTGCTTTTCCGATTCTTGCTTTGATATTCTCGTCAGTTCCGCCTGTAGTTGAGAGGATGCTTCCCAGGTCGTTAGGTAGGTAAATGAGGTTGTTTCTTTCAGGTTCCTCCCATTTATGCTGATTGTTTTCTGTTGTTGTTGTTGTTGTTGTTGATGTTGATGGTGTTGCCCAGGAATCTTCATTACCTCTGTTTTCTCTATGTTCAGCTGAAGTCATATCTTTTCTGTATGCTTCTTCTGCCAACTTGTTGCTTTTCGCTTGCATATCTTCCAGTTTGTGGGAAGTCAGACACATATCATCGGCGAAGTCTAGATCCTCCAAGTTCTTTTTTCCTGTAGGTCCATTTTATGCCTGTTTCCTCGTTTCCCGCCGTCTGTCTGTCGCATTATCCAATCTACTGCAATCAGGAAAATCATTGGCGATAGTAGGCAGCCTTGTCTTACTCCTGTCCTCACTTCGAAGGATTCCGTAAATTTCCCGTTGTGGATTACTTGGCATGCAGCATTGTCGTACAGCTGTTGGATGAGATGTATTATTCCCCCATAGGAATTTAAATAAATCAAGTACACCGGAATAAGAGATGGTACCATCATTTGTGTCGTCAGCTTCTCATCAGCTGTGTACACAGCCTAAAGAAATTGCAAAGTTTGTATACATTATGTGAGATTTGTTGTACACATCGACAGCTGATGAGAAGCCGACGGCACAAAAGATGGGAACACTTTATTCTGGACAATCCATTGTGTCCTTTCTTTATTCAGGAATTTTTGTTTGTGCTCTCCTGAAATCTGTCATATTTTTCAGTACTAATTTTCTTAAGCTTTCATTTTCTGGAATCAGGAAGGTAAAGCAAATAATGCTTTTGCTACGTCTATGTAATTCTGTTGATTTTCTAAAATCCTAGGCTCAGTAATCATGCACAGACTAAGCAGAACTCGGGAGGAACAAACGAGGGAAAATCAAGCGGGCCAGGTAGAGGGTGCATAGATCATATCTTCACTCTCCGACAGATCCTAGAACATAAACACATTTTTCTGTGTCCAACAATTGCCATATTTCTTGACTTGAAGGCGGCCTTCGACTTCGTGGATCGAATGGGTACTATGGCAATGTTTGACTGTGAAAGGAGTGCCAAGAAAGTACATTGCACTGATCAAGGCACTCTACTCAAACTCACGTAGCCGTGTAAGGGTTTACGGGGAACTGTCATCTGAATTGATAACAACCAGTGGTGTCCGTCAGGGATGTCCATTTTCCCCATTTCTGTTTTACTTCATCATAGATATGCTAATGGAAGTATCCTTAACTGAACTTAACGACTTAAGAATCGACTTGTTACCAGGGAATAGTCTTATGGACTTAGAATATGCAGATGACATAGTCCTGTTAGGGGAGGATGCTGACAAAATGCAGAGTCTTGTGAACACCTTGAGCAGCAATCTTCGTATGTTTGGCATGCGATTCGTCCCTGTAAAATGTAAGATGCTGCTGTAGGAATGACTGGACTACGTCAACTCCTAGCTTAGTGATTGGGAGTAAAGTGATAGAACATGTTGACCACTTCACCTATTTGGGAAGTTGTATCAGCAACAACGGACTGATTGGTGACGAAATCTCAGCACGGATCCAAAAAGCTCGGGCTGCTTTCGCTAACTTACACCATCTCTGGCGTAGGCGTGACATCCGACTATCAACCGAGGGACGTGTGTACTGCTCAGCAGTTCACTCCGTCCTTCTCTATGGCTCTGAAACATGGCCAATACGAGTTGAAGACATGAAAAGGTTGACTGTTTTTGACCACAGATGTTTACGATCTCTCACGTTAGGTGGCATAATAAGGTAACTAATGTTGACGTTAGGCGTAGAGTGTTGGGCAAAGAGGGAAAATCAATCGAAGAGGCTATGAAGTTACATAGATTGAGATGGCTAGGTCACGTGCTGCGCATGCCTAACCATCGCCTCCCCCTCCCGACGGGCATTACTAGCTGATATAGGTGCAGGTTGGAAAAGAGTAAGTGGTGGCCAAACAAAAACATGGCCTCATCAATCCATGAAATCCTTGACAGTTAAACTGAGTCAGTCAGGTAGGGAGATGCAGACTTCCGGGTTGGGGCCCTCGGGACTCTAAGAATCAATGGCTGGAGACAGATAGGTGACATGGCTCAAAATCGTTGTCAATGGCTTAAGTAGATGTATTCAGTCTCTGTAATCTTTCATATTCCTTTCTACCATTACTCATTCTGTTTCACTCTTATACTTGTCAAAACTCTATTGATTCTCTTCATCACTCATTTTCTTGTCTACCTTTGTGTGCTATTTGGAACGTGGCAACTGGAACTGCTGCACTTCGGTGCCAATTCCTGTGTTGAATCCAGACAGACAGAGAATTCTGTTGATAACCTCTATGTCTGATTTCATATGAATGCGTCAATTGAAGAATGTTTTTCTTAGGTGACTCAGAGTACGCGAACTAGCTGAATAGTCTAGCAGTTTGTGCACTTCTATTCTTGTATATGACACAAGAAAAACAAGAATTATCATTGTAGCTGTGTTGTATTCAATTGAATTATAATAATAACAATAATAATAATAATACAGAATTCAGAAAAATAAAAGCCAATAAGGCAATTAGTCTGTGTTCTTCGTGCAAACATACCCACCCAGACATACGTTTACAATAATAAAAGTGTCAAGTTAGTCGTTGTCTTTCTTCGCTGAGTGACCTTTTGATGGTCGGTAGTGCAGGTTGCTCCTGTGACTTTTCCCACTAGTTTTTTTTTCAAATCAGAAATCGTCTGAGCACCGTTTTGCGTTGAAGAGATCCCCAATGAGTATCTGAAGTATAGCGCGAAAGGCTCAGTGAAGTGAAAAGACGTCTATAGATTTTATTCATGAATCTATCGAAACAGTCCGCTACCCCCAAAGCCTACTGTGAATCATTCCGTCGTTGTCGAGTACACGTCCAAACGCAAGAACACTTAAGCGTCATGGTCTTAATCAGATTGACTCTTTGAATCCGGACGACTTGAAATAGTCGTTCTTGCAGTGTGTGGACAATGTTGTTAAGAGAAGGAAAGAAAAGAAACAAGCCCAGCTTATTCTGAGCCTTGACAATCAGACGCCAGAAGCACTTTTTCGGCCCAATCCAGAACTTTTCTAGTGTGGTCCTTGATTTAGAAGTCTTATCTCTCGGTCTTAAATTTTGTGATAATAATATAAAAGTCAATAAAATGGACATTCAAGTTCAATTTGAAAACCTTTATTCTCAGACGACAGACTTAACGCCTTCATCAGATGAGGAAGTTAACAGATTTAAGGCAACTTTGCAATGAAACTATATTGTTCTTCGTTATTACTATTCCTTTGTCTCACACCTCAACTTACTGTCTCTATTATGCATTTCTTCTACTTTCTTCTCTTGCTTTGTGTGCTACATGGAGTGTGGCGACTCGAACTGCCGCACATATGTGCAAAGTTCTATGTCGAAAACAGACAGACAGCTTTGGTTGATTATTATTACAAATACATGAATAGTAGAGGTAATACAAAGGGTATTTTAACCGCTCTATTAAAACTTAGATATCTTGTTACTAACATCTATTATTTGCTTGTTTTAATGACCTTTTAACCTCTTAATTTCACCCTCTCCTGTACCTAAAATAACCACTTGATTGGTTAAAAAAAATATTGACTTAAAATACGATATATATTAGTGTAGAGCCGATGATGACGAACTAATTGAAAAGGAATGTGTATATTTCTTCGCTCAATCTGTTGTTTTTTTCTAAATGCTTAAATGGGTACTTGGAAATTACTGAAATCTATAGTTGTTGTGTCTATAGAGAGATCTCTCTCTAGTGACATCACTAGACAAGCCCTCGAGTGGAACCCGAAGGGGAAGCGGCGAGTTGGTCGTCAGTGCAAGGGTGGCTTGAAGGAGGTCATGTGAAGAGTAGGTGAAAGCGTGTGGGCAGACTTGGAGCCAGGTAAAGACTCTAGCAGAGAACCGAACGCAATGGAGACGCACGGCTGAAGCTCTATGTTCCTCTAGGAATTAAAAGAAATAATAATAATAATAAATAGTTGTTGTGTGATAACCTGTTTTATAGTTTTACCGCATTTGGATTTCTCTTTTAATTAGCCAAACATTTGTATGAACATTTATAGACGTCTTTAAAATCTCTGTCTGGTTGTAGGTTAACTAGTTAGTTCACACTCTAGTTCTGTCACTGCATATCATTTATTTGTTGCCTGTCATGGAGTTCACTGTTCTTCTGAATTTGAAATTCCTCATCTTTTTGTAGCTGAATCTGTTCTTCCGCACTGTCGCCATCGTGAGCGATGAAAAATATACTTTCCCTGCCTCAATACTATAATGACTCGTTTTTCTTTCATTTTTATGCATTCACTCCGATTGGAACACAGGGTTTCAGGCTGTAGAGATGCCTTGAAGTTCCAGTAGAGGTGGTGATTTTTTTTCTCACTCTCAACCTTTCTTCTTCTCTGGCCCCACTACAAATTGACTAGTAAACTGGGCGAGGTTTAGGAGTGCATCAGTAGGGAGTCGAACTCCTGCTGACCACCGATGCACAGAATGACTTATAATAAATATTGTTCAACGTCTATAAGAGTAATCAGATTATCGGAACATAAGAATTTAGCTAAGGTAAGAATGCTTGACCCCGAGAAGATAAGTAATTTAGAAAAAAGCTCAGCAATTGCACTACATGCATTAACACACAACCACGCAATAGGGTGGGAGAGGGTTAAAATTCTAAGAAGTAATCTGTGTAGGTGGAGGGCGAGAGAGGTTGATTACTGAATCCTGCCTGGTTCATCGAGTCTACACAACACATGCAACAGAAATGACTCAATGCAAATACCAGAAATATGGGAGATATTATTACCACCAGTCAGTCAAATCAGAGGAGGATAATAAATAATCTCAAAATTCTATTTCAATTCAAGCACATCACAACATTCTTACAAGTTACTTATTATGACTATAAAAACACTCGTCCTATTTTTTCCCATCTAATTGTAATTGATCAATAACACTCGTATTATTATTTCTGAATGTACTTTATCTGGATCTTATTTAAATGTCTAATCATCAGTTCCACACATGTATATAAATGAAGGAAAAAGTTGTGTGAGTAACTTGATATGATTATGAACAGTAATCAGTTGTGCTCGAAACGTGGTCGCATCAGTTAATATTACTGTACGACACTGTGTGATTTTTCAAAATAAAATCTTATCTATAATAGAGTTATACTCTACCACAGTGCCCAAGTTTTATGCCTATATCAATAGTTCATCTTAGCAAGTAAATTAACGTTAATCATCTTCACCCAAAGAAAGAGCATTTTGAATTATAAGAATCCTTTTTGTTTTAATTGAATTTGGGATTTTCCCGTCGATTGATTGGACCGAAGTGCTCGATCTCAGGTGTCTCTAGTGGCCCAAGTGGTCTAGTGGGTAACGCTTTGGCGTTTGAAACTAAGGGCACTGGATTCGAGCCTCGGTGGGAACATCACTCACTGGGAAATGCAGGTACATCCAGATGACGAGTCCAAAATAGGACGAAATGCTCATCCTGGCTGGATTCCACTGATAGTCACCATCCACAAATTATATTCTAAGAATCCTTTTTGTTTTTGTATTTTTGAGGAAAGTTAGCTAATCACCGTTGTATGCGTCAGTTAGTTAGTTATTATCTCACGATTATATATTTTTCTGTTTCATATTTATATATTTACTGCCAAAAGCTATCGTGTATGTTTTTTTTGGGTTAATTATGTTTAATGCATTTCTTCGAACTAAAACCCATAACTTTCAAAATATTTTAGCCCTATATCCAGTATATGAGGTTTGCCAGACGTGCTGAGGGTATCACATCTGCCAGATATATATTCAAGCTTGCTCGTGATGATCCACGCATTACCTATCATGTGTATTGTAGTGCAGCTCTTATGGAATACTTCTGTAGTAAGGTGAGCTTCTTTCACTCGAGTTTAAGTTAATTTATTCCATCCAATGGATTGTTAATGTGCAGTGTTTTATTGTAAAGGTAACCAGATATGTTAATTAAATCGCTATTAAATTCAATATTGTTAATGTTAGTCTGTTAGAACTCAGTTTTCCAGTACTGGGATGTGAACCGCATTTATTGTATGGGGGTAGGGAACTAATGATACATCACGCATACTGAAGTATGTTGGGCAAGACTCGGACCCGGGACCCATTGAATAAATGTCAGTCGGGTGCTAAATCCAGTGAGTATCATATCTCCATATTTAATATTGCGCTGTTTAATGTATATCTGTCTGGAACGTTTATACTGCTATGTTACTGGAGGACCCTTGACACTTATGAATCAGTCTAAAACTCTACACGAATGTACACTTCGAAATAGTACACAGAAACTGAGAGAATAGAAGATGTGATAATTATTACACAGCGTTGATCGAGAGGTGATTTGGCAACAAATTCGGTACTATGGGGTGCCGCCAACAACTATACATTTCATCCAACAGTTGTACGACAATGCTGCAGGCCAAGTAATCCCCAACGGGAAAGTCACGTGATCCTTCGAAGTGAAGACGGAAATAGGACAAGCTGGCTGCCTACTATCTCCGGTGATTTTCCTGATTGTGGTAGACTGGATAGTTGCGGCAGACAGCGGGTAGCGAGGAAACAGACATAAAATGGACCCACACGAAAAAATTTGGAGGATCTCGACTTCGCCGATGATATATGTCTGATTTCCAACAAACTGGAAGATATGCAAGCGAAAAGCAACAACCTGGCAGAAGAAGCGTCAAAGGTAGGAGGGACTTCAGGTGAACATAGAGAAAATAGAGGTGATGAAGATTCCTGGCCAACAACAGGCAACAATCAACTAGCATAAATGGGAGATATCTGAAAGGAGCAACCTCTTTTACCTACCTACCTACCTTTCAACTACAGGCGGACGAAACTGATGAAGATATCAAAGCGAGGATCGGGAAGACAAGGCAAGCTTTCATTACCCTCAAATCTATATGGAGATCAACACCACTCAGCATAAATCTAATAAGATCCAGATTTTCAACTCCAATGTGAAGTTTGTGCCACTTACCATACGGATCAGAGACTTGGCCAGCGCGTCACGAAGGCCACTTCGAACAAACTACAGACCTTCATCAACAGCTGTCTTCGCTCAATACTACTCAAGATCAGATGGCCGACCAGGGAAGATCAGTAATAAGCTGGGATCTCTTGGAGAGAACCAACTCAGCAGGAACCAATTGCACAAAATGTGTAGGAAGAAATGGAGGTGGATTGGCCATACTCTGAGAAAACAAACAATCAGACGACATCACACGCCAGGCCATCCATCACTCGAGTGGTAAGCGCCGAGTTGGTCGTCACTGCGAGTTCGACATGGATGGTGAGGAGGTGATGCGAAGAGATGATGAAAGCATGTGAGCAGATGTGGAGCCAGGTGAAAACGTCGGCAGAGAACCGAACGCAATGGAGACGTGTGGCTGAAGCTCTGTGTTCCTCTAGGAACTAAAGGAAACAATAATGTAATCATATATAATAATCACAACATATTTATTGGAGATTAAAATTAAGGTGAGTTTATGTAAAGCATAGGAAGAATTGAGGATTACCGTATAAATCATATCAATCAGTCTTAATTATACTTCATAATTAAACACTAAAATCACCAGCCAAGTAGACGCTGTTTAAACTTTCGTTTCTGTAGGAAATGCAAGCAACCTTCTATAAAACTTCTGCTTTATTTCATGCTGACTTGTAGTCTCAGTGAATGTGTGTGTGTGTGTGCAATATTTTTGCTGTGTGTAAAGATATTTTCTGAAGGCTTCAATTTTGGATTGGATGGAGAATTTCACCATGAGCTGACATCAGTTAGAGAACCACGGGAAAACCTGGAAGTACTGGCCAGCTGTTTCGTATCCCTAGTTTGGGACTCTTCATCAGTAGGAACCCGCCGCCAGGGTTCGAACCAAGGACCTACTGGTTACAAGGCGAGCTCATGGACCATTGAGCCGCTGGGACCCCCGATCCAATGGCCGATGAATTCTAACTTCTGCTTCAAGTTTTTGTTATTAAAATATGCGTATATACAGTTAATCTTATTGACTGTCTTTTGCTGACTACATGTTTTTAGTTATTTAACTGTTTTATGATTGGTTACTTCTATTTTCTGTTCCAATCAATTATAGGATAAAACTATTGGACATAAAATATTTGAACTTGGCATGAAACGTTTTGGCGGTATAGCTGAATATGTGTTGTGTTATGTGGATTTTATGGCTCACTTGAATGAAGACAATAACATTCGTGTCCTATTCGAACGTGCTTTGGGATCGAGTCAGATATCACAAGAACGTGCTCGTCTTATATGGGCAAGATTTTTACAGTTCGAATCACAGGTAAAAATTATTCTATATCTTGTGTACAGGACTGTTATTTATTTTCGTGTGTTTATTATTATTATTATTATTACTATTCACTTGTGTTCCGAGTGGAACCTCGGGTTTCAGCAGCACATCTCCAGTCCACTGTGCTCTCTACAACCGTCTTCATCTGGCTCCATAATTGCTTATAGGCTTTCATACACTCCTCACACGATCTTCTGCATGTCATCTTCGGACGCCTAACTCGCCGTTTTGTATTCAGGTCCCGCCTGAGAGATGGCCTGGTTGGCGATGTCACCCAGTGATCTCCAAGTGTATGTGTGTGTGTTCGATCCATCTCCATTTTCTTCGGCGTTTTCGTTGAGCAACTGGTTCTTTGTTAGTTTGCTCCCAGAGTTGTTGCGAATTCTATGTGGTGGCGGCCATCTGATCCTCAGTATTGAGCCAGCGAAGGGTGGCAACTGTTGATAAAAATCTGCAATGGCCTGTTAGAAATACTTTTCGTGACACCCGCGCCAAGTTCTGTGAACCATATAGAAGCGCTGACTGACTACTCGTGTTGGAATTCCTAACTTCCTGCTTTGTGCGGAGTGCAGAAGGTTTCCAGACTGATTTCTGTGTAGACAATGCCCAATTGGGATGTTCAATAACATATATACATATATATATATATATATATGTTATTTATGTATGTATATATATTCACTAAATCAGTTTTCCGATAATTTGAATATTACTTACTGTTTTTCTTAAGCCTTTTGTGTTTAACCATGTTTCCTTATGCTGTTTGGTCGATTTCAGTAATTCATGCTAACTGTCAGTATTTTTTTTGTCAGTTACTGTAGGATGGATGATACAAGAGTTTATGCTTCTGTGCTGTGTGCAAGTGTATCACTCCTGAAATGCTCTGTTGTTGTTTTTTATGCGGCTGTAGCTCTCTTTTGCTAGACATCCGAATACTGAAGAGGTTTAAGCCCTCTTTGCATGTCCGCCCAATCAGGCTTCAAGCTAAAGTTGTGACTAATTTGTCCTTACACGTATGAAAATACAAATTGAAAACATTTCTTTCCCGTAGCAAAATTAGAACAAGCAATAAATGTCGAAAAAAAGACAGTATTTAAATGAGTTCATTAATTTTCGGTAGGACTCGTCAACTGACTACTGCTCTGCAAACATTGTTATTTAGACAATTTCTTAATAAGGTTAAATACATACAAAACCCGTGAAAATTGTGACAACAAATAAGTATCAATTTCACCAAATATAGTGCGTCGGCGGCACAGCGATAGAATACTCGCCAACCACGCAGGTGGTCCGAGGTTTGATCCCCGGCCACTGATGCACTCCTTCACCTCGCTAAACCAGTAAATATGGCTGGTAAAGAGGTTGGAAACCCCATCCTGTAAATATAATCACCACTGTTACAGAAACTTCAAGCCCTATGGTCCACTGGGAACGTAAAGGAGTAAAAATTAAAAACACCCATCAAATATATAATCTGGGAGTACTGGACAGCTGTTTCGTCCTAGTTTGGGACTCTTCATCAGTACGCACCCACCGCCAGGGTTCGAACCCATGACCTTCTGGTTACAAGGCGAGCTCGTAGACCATTGAGCCACTGGGACCCGATCCAATGGTCCTTGAATTCTAACTTCTGCCAATTCACGACATAGCGCAACCATTTCGCAATGTCTTCTTCGATGAGTTACTGCCTCATCTTCAACCTGCTGTACCCTACTGGTCATGGCTTCCCACTAGAACCCCAGGTTAACTGCCTGAATAGGGCCAGTCACTAGTGAGCATCAGATTAATTTTCAAGTATTGGTTTTGTAGGGATTTTTGTTTGATTGCATGGAAGATTTCATCATGAGCTGACATCAGTTAGAGAACCACTGGAAAACCTGGGAGTCCTGGTCAGCTGTTACGTCCTAGTTTGGAACTCTTCATCAGTACGCACCCACCAGGGTTCGAAGGACCATTGGATCGGGTCCCAGTGGCTCAATGGTCTACGAGCTCACCTTGTAACCAGAAGGTCCTTGGTTCGAACCCTGGCAGTGGGTGCGTACTGTGAAGAGTCCCAAACTAGGACGAAACAGTTGTCCAGTACTCTCAGGTTTTCGAGTAGTTCTCTAACTGATGTCAGCTCATGATGAAATCCTCCATGCAATCAAACAAAAATCCCTACAAAAACAATACTTGAAAATATATAATCTAAAAGTGTTGAGTGATAGGTAGTCTATTAACGTTATTATCAAATGAATAAAATTCATTCAAAGCACTAAAGTACATTAACGTATAAACTGGAGTGATTGTGGCAGAATTAACACGCCCTATAAACGTTTAGATTTGACAATATTGAAATACAAGGGAACTTTGTGAAAAACAAGTAAATAAAGTTAACATATGTAAAGCATAAAGGACTAAATGACAAGGTCTTAACGTGTTCGATCGAAACTCATAAGAGATTAATACTGAACAACTATGATTTTTGATTTGCACATATCCTAACAGTATGTCAGATAAAATAAAAATGGAAAAATGTTGTAAAGAGAAGAGGGGGGAGGGTGTACTGTCTTTCTTTCGACAGTTGTTGCTTGTTTTGAAAGTTCAAATCTCCGATAGATTTCTGAAGTCTTCGGCTGAAATCACTTATTCTGATTGCCTTTTCTTCTGTTACATTTGTTGTAAGTAACAGCGCTTAACTTTCACCAGTAAATTTGACGTAATGCTTTGCTTTTACAGTTGATTTAGGCTGTGAAACATAGGGCTACTTCAGGCTAGAACTTTGAAGTCTCTGTAGCAGTGACGTTGCTAGCCCCACGTCCGACCTTCCCTCTCTACCGGATCTACTAACGAGGGTTAATAGCGTGTCGGCCAAGGATCTGACGCCGAGCCGTAGACTTGGTTGGTGAGTATCCTACCGCTGCACAACCCTTGAGTACTACGAGGATGTTAAGAAATAATAATAACCATAATTCCTTTCCATATCTGGACGCAGGTTCTTTTGTCACTTTTCGTTATTGAAACGATTGACGTAGGTATTCTCGACAAAATGAGTGAATTATGTGATTTGATTCAGTTAAATTGGCTATGTTTGTTACATTTGACCATTCAACTTAAAACAGGTGGTGCACTTTTGTCGAATTCGTAATGTTAACCTCTTTTTTTCTACTACAATTTCTTCACAGGTTGGTGATCTAGCAAGTATACTGAAGGTGGAGAAGCGTCGTCTACGAGAACTTGGTAGTGCGAAAGAGTTCTCAAGACTGGAAACTGCCTTGCTGATTGATCGATATCGATTTTTGGATTTATTGCCTTGTTCTGATTCAGAACTTCGATCTCTTGGATATCGAGTAAGTGTTTGTCTTGAGATGGTGGTGGTGACTTCTTCCAGTTCTCACTATTGAATTTTTCCCTATGAGGAGTAAATGATATAAGTATAAAACTTGGGCACTGTGGTAGAGTATAAAGTATAGAGTTAATATAACTGTACTACACTGTGTGATTTATCAAAATAAAATCTTATCCATTAAGGAGTAAATGATAAACCCATCACTGAATTCACTGTGACTTTTCAAAGCTTCGATTTCTTTCTTTTTCAGGAATTAACTCGTTTTCAGTTGGCCGGCCTAAGTAAAGGCCATGACGATCTTCTGTGCGGTATAATCTCTTCTCATGGTGCAGCTGGAGTTTCGTTAGGCTCCACTCTGCCAGGTATACCTGGTAGTGGTGTAGTATTAAGCGATTCGTTTGTACCAGCAATCGGTGGAGCTATTAAAAAGCCAACCTATCCTCAGCCTGATGTTGCTCAAATGCTACCATTTAAACCAAAGGCATATCCACGTACAGGAAGTCATCCTGTAGCTGGTGGAGAGTTCCCGCCTCCACCAGCTGCTTCATCTTTGCTGAAGCTTCTCCCACCTCCACAATGCTTTCAAGGTCCTTTTGTTGATGTCGATAGATTTTTGGAGCATTTCTTAGATTTGGAAATTCCTGACGGTTAGTTCACTTTTACTCATTCAAAGTAAAATGTTAGTATGGTTTAATTGTGATAATACTCAAATATTTTTTCTAGATGTTCAAGGAAGTTGATACAGATGGTTTTTACCAGATACTGTCTAGTTTGATGCAAAAGCAAAAGACTCAGATATAGTTGTTTTAGCAGGAGACTCGAATGCCCAAGTAGGGAGGTTATGCCAGACTGAGGTGGTACGTACGGAGTTCCTTGCAACAAACCAACAACGGTGATCGTCTTCTAAAGTTCTGTTCAGATAATCGTCTATTCCTAGTCAGCAGTAACTTTAGGCACAAAGAGAGACACTGCGTAACCTGGCGACTCCCATCACCAAATCAGCACTGGACTCAGATAGACCATATAACCATAGGGTATCGTTGGCGAGGGTCAGCAGAAGACTGCCGCTCTTTTCGGAACACGTGCGTAGACCCTGATCACGCTCTGGTCCGCGCACGTTTATGCTTACGTCTAAACGGACATAAAAATTGTTGGCAGCAAAACAGTTACGTCCCCAACTAGGTCGAGACTCTGTGTCCCCATTTAAGGAAGAAATAGCGAAACGAGTATCTGAAGTCAACTGCAGGACTACTCTGCGGTATCCTTACACAATTTAATATTTTATATTTTATTATACCCCTAACTCCACGCAGTATTTTTGATACAAATATGGAATTCTCAGCATGTGTTATCGGTAGCCCAAATTTAGCAGGCCGATCATTGATATCAGATGTGCGTCGGCCAGGGATCGAACCCCGAAACATGTGCATAGTCGGCGAGCATCCTAACCGCTGTGCCACCGACTTACAACATACAGTTAGCTATGGACACAGCTGTAAAAGCTGTTAATAACCTGAAACCTAAAGTTAGTAGGAGCGATTGGATTTCTACCACCTCATCCGAACTGATTGACGCAAGAAGACTGTTTCCGGCGAGCTCCGAATATGATGGGGAGCGAAAACTCCTCAAACTCACACTAACAAGAAGCCTTCGTAACGACCGTGAACAGTAGTGGGCGACAAAAGCGAAAGAGATGGAAAAGGCATTGGCATCTGTTTAATTCCATCACAGATGCACTAACGGAATTAACCCTAACTCACTTCAGAGACGCAGGGATTGACCTGTTACCAAGGAATAATCTCGTTGACTTAGAGTGTGCTAGGTGAGGAAGACGCTGACAAAATGCAGAGTCTTCTGAACACCTTGAGCTGCTGTCTACGAAGGTTTGACATGCGATTCGCTCTCGCCAAATGTAAGATGATGCTACAGGACTGGACTACATTGAATCCTAGCTCAGAAATAGGGAGTGAAGTGGTTTGTGGAGCGTGTTGACCACTTTACTTATTTGGGAAGTTGCATCAGCCAGTGGCAGCGGGTTGATCGCTGACGAAATCTCAGCATGGATACAGAAAGCTAGTTTCGCATATTCCAGTTTACGCCGTCTCTGGCGTAGACGTGATATCCGGCTGGCTATCAACCGAAGGACGTGTGTACTGCTCAGTGGTCCACTCCGTCCACCTTTATAGCTGGCTATGAGTGAAGCATGGCCATTAAAACTGGAAGATGTGAAAAGGTTGGCTAGCTCTCTTTGATCATAGGTGCCTGCGTTCTATCTCCCGTGTGAAGTGGTATAATAGGGTGAGCAATACTGAAGTTAGGCATCAAGTGCTAGGTATGGAGGGGAGAGGAAATCAATCGATGAGGTTGTGAAGTTACACCGATTGAGATTGCTAGGACATGTGTAGTGCTTGACTTACCATTGCCTTCCTCAATGGGCGATGTTATCTGATATAGGATGGAGTTTCAGATTTTATGGTTTTAAATGAATACAAGAATTATAAGCAATTAAAGGAACCAGCAAGCAAACGAACAAAATCGAGTCATGAAAAATCAATGAAATTGTCACCATGATAGCAGAAGTGGTTGAGTAATTTTCTTTTGTTGTATTCACAGCTCCGGTTTTTCTATGTGAAAGGCCAGAGCTCCAGCAATACGAAGAAGGTGAAAGCGTATTGCCTTTGGTAGGTTATTCTCTACTCTGTGGATTACTTTGTTACATGTTTTTTCAAGTTTGATTACGGATTAATGATCAGTTAGAGAATCATTGAAAGCAAACAGCGAGTAGTAGGCAGTTGTTTCCTCCAAGTTTGGCACTCATTATTGCCGGTACACGCACCCACCCACCGCACGAGCTGGAACCCATGAACCATACGGTTACAAGTCAACCTCATGGTTCATTCAGCCACTTGGATCCTCTGACACACTGACCTAGGAATTCTAACCTTCACCAATTCGTTAGTAGTATTTCAGTCTAATAGAATAACTCGTCCTAGCTTTGTAGCAACACGAAGAAAGATTGACAACTGAAATACTAGAATTATAACGAAATATTTCAATAGATTAGTCGTCGACTGAGGGGAACCAATTAAGTTATAGGCGGCAGTTTTAAGCCACTTTTAAGCCACCAACGGATTGATTGGTGACGAAATCTCAGCACGGATCCAAAAAGCTCGGGCTGCTTTCGCTAACTTACACCGTCTCTGGCGTAGGCGTGACATCCGGTTATCAACCAAGGGACGTGTGTACTGCTCAGCAGTTCGCTCCGTCCTTCTCTATGGCGGTGAGACGTGGCCATTGAGAGCGGAAGACATGAAGAGATTATCTGTTTTTGACCACAGATGTTTACGATCTCTTTCTCGCGTTAGGTGGCATAATAAGGTAAGTAATGTTGACGTTAGGCGTAGAGTGTTGGGCAAAGAGGGAAAATCAATCGAAGAGAGCTATAAAGTTACATAGACTGAGATGGCTAGGTCACGTGCTGCGCATGCCTAACCATCGCCTTCCCCGACGGACATTACTAGCTGATATATGTGCAGGTTGGAAAAGAGTAAGTGGTGGCCAAACAAAAACATGGCCTCATCAATCCATGAAATCCTTGACAGTTAAACTGAGTCAGGTAGGTAGGGAGATGCAGACTTCCGGGTTGGGACCCACCCTCAGGACTCTAAGAATCAATGGCTGGAGACAGGTGACATGGTGACATGGCTCAAAATCGTTGTCAATGGCTTACGCAGATGTATTCAGTCTCTGTAATCTTTCATATTTCTTTCTACCATTACTCATTCTGTTTCACTCTTATACTTGTCAAAACTCTATTGATTCTCTTCATCACTCATTTTTTTGTCTACCTTTGTGTGCTCTTTGGAACGTGGCAACTGGAACTTCTGCACTTCGGTGCCAAGTTCTATGTGGAATCCAGCCAGCCTGCCACTTGAATATAGATCTTCTTGTCCCTACTGTTGCTTACATGTCATACTCTGCTCTTATATATAATATACAAGTCAGAAGTCACCAACCCTGCATCATAATCTGAAGTGAATATTGTCGTTTAAAACAAGTTTTTTTTAAAAATTTATTGGCTTTTTTGTGTAACCGTAATCCAAGTAATTTACCATTTAAATTAAATTTTTGAGAATTTTGATGTTGCTTTTAAATGTCTCAGATTATATGGACGTGGTAGCCGCTGAATCAGAAGAGTTAACTGTATGCATTGATTCTGGTACTGCTCTGTCTATTGAAATGGCTAGCACAGCGACTTCAACTGCTCCTCTTCTTTTGGCTGCACGTAAACGCCGCCAGCATTTAGCCTTGGAGAATTTAACCAATCCCAATAATCGTGCTTCCAGTGGTAATCAAGCGAAATTGCCTAAAACTGCAAGTCTCAATGCCTTTGGTGACTCAGAAGATGAAGGCGGTAATGAAGATGATGATGATGACGAAGATGAACGTGCTGCTGCTCTTCTGGGTGGTGCGATCCTAGGTACAGGAGCACAGTTACGAAATACCCTTGCAGCGGCTGCTTTAAACCTTAGCGCTCCTATGGATTTGTACAGACTACGACAATTGCAAAGAGTTAAGCGGTAGATATGTGTTTGGTCGCCCGCCCATAGAATATCGTACTTGTATAAAATGCTTATTTCAATGAGTTCTCGTTTTTGTTTATGATAAATGTATTTCTCCCTGGTTTGTTTAACTCGCTTCCGGTGTGTTTCATTTCGCCTGTTAACATTGTTAAATCTGTAGTGGGTTGGTTAAGATTTATAATAATAATATTAATAATAATTTGCTTTATTCCAGAAACAGTACTAGTGTTATAGTGTGGAATTTTCAGCACATATCTACAATATTTGCATCTGATTTTATCCAACGTTTAAAAGGAGTATTTCAAAAAAAATAAATATAAAGACAACAACAGCAAAAAAACACAAAAATAATTTTTTTTAATGCGAAAAAATACCAAGAAGTAGAAAGGAAAATAAACATCATATAATAATAACAACTCAGTATTGGGTAGTGGAAGCTATGATATGATTATGCATGGTGACAGTAAAGCTATAGTCATACAAGAAGTTATGAAATGATATTTAAGAATGTTTATCGCCAAGATGATCAGTTAATTTGGTTGAAGCAACACTAAACAATCATAAAATAGCATTTCAGGGTTGTTGTTTTGTTTTTTATTGGCAGGTCTAATGCAGTGTTTGTAGTGGTAGTGTGAGTAATCTTGTATAATACAAAATTTTAAGATGATGGTAATGGCGTTCACAACCAAGATTTTCAGTTAATATTGCCGAAAAAAATTATAAAAAATAAGAAAAAACAACCACAAAAACTAATAATTACATGATGGTTAATTATAGGACAATTTTGTAACATATATATTTCGTTGTACTAAATATAAATGTATATATCTGTTTAAACAACCACCGAAATTGTAATCTTAAATAGACAATCAATATCTGATTGATTACATGACACTGAAGATCTCCCAGAATGGATCAGTCAAAAATTGCCCAATCAGGTAGTTATGTTGTAACAACAGAAAACAAGGGCCAGGCAACAGATCGTTTATTTAGGAAATCAACAGATTTCAATGTACATTATTATAGATTATTGTAAGCAAACAAAAACAGTCTTTTGATTGGTGGTTTCTCGTTGAACGTTAATTTTTCATCTCTTTGTGGCCGTTTCTTGAAGTTCAGATTATCTATTTGCTCGAAAATTGTATCCGCCTACGCAAACAAAGTCTGCTGTGATTAGTTGTTGAGTTAGTCTTTGTGCTTATTTTTCTCATGACCAATATTGCGGACGTACACATTGACGTAAATTACTATCTACCAATTTCGGCTAGCAGCCAGCTCTCACCACAATATCAGCGCGTGCATCAATCATAATTGCACTACTAACTATGATGACTGGACCATCGTAACAATGTTGCGCTAGAATTGAAACAGGTGTGATTTAACTCACAGTTCAATCAATAAAATTACCATACTCATAATAATAGATTTAGATGAGAAGTTCTGTAAGGCTTTTCTAAGCGAGGAGGAGTTCTGTTGGTTTTATTATCACCAATTCCATTTGAATTTTCACGAGTTCATGTCCATTTTTATTCTTAATGGTTCTTTCTAACTCTTATGAGAAATGTTTGAGCACACAACACAATCTGTAAAGGTTCATTCATCACAGAACAGTCAACCTTCAGAGTGACCTAGCTGGCAAACAGGGGGGGGGATTGAGAGTCAAGAAAGCTGTCCATATTTGACTGTAGGATGAACGAGATAATATGCTAGAGGCAGTTGTCAGTGCGATTGTGTGTCGAACATTTTCATTCCATATTATTAATCCGAATGTTAAAGAGTATGAATTCATTATAAATAGAAGGTATGGAGAAATTTCAGTACAGTATTCATCTAGTTACAGTGAAGGATGAAGCTATCGAAAATATTTACTGCTTACAAGTGAATGCTGCAAATCTAACTAATTGTTTATACGTTTCATCTAATGCCAGCACCTTCTATGTTAAGATTCACTTCGTGCTAGTGTAACGACAGAAGAGAATTAGTAACGGATATTTTTATCGAGGAAAACCGCATCCTGTTTATCCACTTCGAACCATATTAAGAGTCGACCTAAGTCAGCGAAAAATATACTGTTCCGATTGGTTGGCGATGGGTCCAAGAATAAACAGAAGGATGTAAAGTTGACCAATGAGATTATTTCTTGCCCACAACGTAAACCAAATCTAGATTTGAATAAAAGCCAGAAAGGATAGTAAAATAGCTCGGTTAAAATGTTAATTATTAGCCTATCAGCAGTTAGTGGATGATTGCCTAGCTATAACTGTCATTTTAATATCGATTGTCGACAATTCCTACTAGCAAACATTTTTTAGACAAGACATTGAAACAGCCCATTTGTTCGATAAATTTAAATAATGCACTCAGAATACAAAGGTGGTGAAGTAGTATCGTTTCGCAGTTTCTTCACAATTAAGTCCCAACTAGTATTGTTGACCATCATAAAATGTTTAACATTTAATTATTGCATGAATAATCACCAACCAGGCATTAATGACAACTAAACACATAGTTCAGCAAAGAGTCTCTTCGGCGAATTTATTTTCTTAACTGTACAATTGCAAATATATGTAAATATGGGTCATTTTGTATGTATGTGTACATTAAGTTTGTCAAACAAAAATACACTTGGTTATGGTTACTTTAACTAAAGGGGGGTGATAATTAGTAAGCTCTGGGCTGAGCTATTCATTTATTACTACTATTATTGTTTCCTTTCGTTCCTAGAGGAACACAGGGCTTCAGTCGCACATCTCCACCGCGTTCGGTCCTCTGCCAACGTCGTCGCATGGCTCCACATCTGCCCACACGCTTTCATCATCTCTTCACATGATTTCATCCATGTCACTGACGACCAACTCGCCACTTCCCATTCGAATTCCCCCCGAGCGATGCCTGGCATGTAATGTCAGCTGATTGTTTTTTTCTCAGAGTATGGCCGATCCACCTCCATTTCTTCCTACATATTTTGTGCAATTGGTTCCTGCTGAGTTAGCTCTCTCCAAGAGATCCCACCTGTTGCTGATCTTCCCTGACCGGCCATCTGATCTTGAGTAGTAGTGAGCGAAGACAGCTGTTGATGAAGGTCTGTAGTTTGTTCGCAGTGGCCTTCGTGACGCGCTGGCCAAGTCTCTGAACCGTATGGTAAGTAGCACTGACTTCACATTGGAGTTGAAAATCCGGATCTCATTGTATTCATGCTGAGTGCTGTTGACCTCCACACCGACTTGAGAGTAATGAAAGATCGCCTTGTCTTCTCGATCCTCGCTTTGATATCCTCATCTGTTTTGTCCGCCTGTAGTTGAAAGGATGCTTCCCAGGTAGGTAGGTAGGTAAAGGAGGTTGCCTCTTTGATATACCTCTCGTTTATGATGGCTGATTGTTGTCTGTTGTTGTTGTTGCTGTTGGTGGTGTTGCTGTTAGCCAGGAATCTTCATCACCTCTGTTTACTCTATGTTCACCTGAAGTCCTGTCTTCTCTGTATGCTTTTTCTGCCAACTTGTTGCTTTTCACTTGCATATCTTCTAGTTTGTGGCAAATCCGACATATATCATCGGCGAAGTCCAGATCCTCCAGGTTCTTTTTTTGTGTGGGTCCATTTTACGCCTGATTCCTCGCTATCTGTCTGTCGCATTATCCAGTGTACCGTTATCAGAAAAATCATTAGAGATAGTAGGCAGCTAGCATGTCTTATTCCCGTCTTCACTTCGAAGGATTCCGTGAGTTCTCCTTTGTGGATTTCTTGGCCTGCAGCATTGTCGTACAACTGTTGGATGTGATGTATAATTTTTGGGGGCACCCGGTAGTAGCGAAGTAGTTGCCAAATCACTTCCCGATCAGCCTTTCCAAAGTTAATGAAGTTGAGATAGAGCGCTGACTGCCATTCCAAGCTTTGTTCAATGATGATCCGTAATGTGGCGATCTGATCATTACATGACTTGTTTCTCCTGTTACCAGCCTGTTCCCGTCGAAGTTTCTCATCCATGGCATGTTTGATTCTCTCCAGGATGATGCGGCTTAGTATTTTGCTTGGGATGGACAGGAGCATAATTCCGCGCCAGTTCTTGCATTGACATAAGTCTCCTTTCTCTGGTAGTTTGAATAAGTATCCTTTCTTTCAATCCTCGGGTACTTTGCCTTCTTTCCACACCTTCTCCAGTAGTGGCGTCATTAAGTCCGCTGTTGTCTCCGGGTCCATTTTCAATGCTTCTGCTGGGATTCCATCTGGTCCTGCTGCTTTTCCAGCTTTTAGCATCTCGATTGCCTTGAGGACTTCTGATTTCGTCGGGGTTTTGATGTTCACTGGTAGCTCTGTCTTCGTTGTTGGTATTGTTGGGCGCGTTGTAGGTGGTGGTCGATTTATGAGTCTTTTGAAGTTTTCAGCCCAGTGTTTCCTTTGCTCCACTTCTTTGGTGAGTGACTTTCCATTGTCATCCTTCACCGGCTTAATTTGTGTCAAACGTTTTCCCGATAGGTACCTAGTTGTTTGGTAAAGTGTTGCGAGATCTCCTTTGCCTGCAGCTTGTTCTGCTTCACTTGCCATGGCTTCATAATATTTTCTTTTGTTTTCCCTGGCACTCTTCTTTACTCTTTTGTTCAGTGTCTTGTAGCTTGCATTCAAGTGCTGTTTCTGTTGCTCGTCGATGCACTGGATAATTTTTTGCTTAAATATCCTCCTCTCTTCTATTAGTCTCCAAGTGTCCGTAGTGAGCCACTGTTTGTCCTGTCTCTTCTTTCTGCCTAGAACTTCCATGCAGGTTTGACTCCACACTGTTTTCAAGTTGTTCCAGTGCTTTTCGACTCTGGTCTCTTCACTAGTGTTGATTTGTGTCTCGCCTTTTTCCTTATGATTGCAGTGAAGATATCCTGATTCTTCACTTTTTGACTTTGGCGTTGTCTTGTGGTCTATCTGCAGCTCCTCTTTCTTTGAAAGCTTTTAATTTTATTTGGAATGTTGATTGTACGACGTAGTGGTCTGAGCCAACGTCTGCTCCTCATCTTACTTTTGTGTCCAGTAAGCTGCGTCTCCACTCCTTTGAGCACCATTGAGTTGAAGTTAATTTGGTTGTTGGTTCGCCCGTCTGGTGACACCATGTAGCCTTGTGGATATCCTTGTGCTTGTATAAGTTACCACCAACCACTAGGCGCAGAAGTCAGCGAAGAGTTCTCCGTTTTCATTCATTTCTCCGAGAGCTTCTCTACCCATGATGAGTTCCCTTCCTGTGTTGTATGATCCCAGTTTGGCGTTCATGTCTCCCATTAGTATTTTAATGTCACCAGCTGGAGTATTGTCCATTGTTGCCTGTAGTTGTCTGTAGAATTCTTCTTTCGTTTCGAGGTCTGCGTTGTTGGTCGGTGCATAGCATTGTATAATTGACACTTTCCTTCTTTTGGAGTTGAATCTGGCGGTTATTATCCTGGGCGAGATTGCTTCCCATTGCATGAAGGCCTTCGTTGCCGTTGGTGACATCATGATAGCCACGCCCTCGGTGTGCGAGTGGTTACCCTCTGGTTGACCGGGGTAGATCACTGACTCACCCGTTGACAATTTGGTGAGTCTATTCCCGTTCCATCTGCTTTCACATATCCCCAGTACTCGAATACCATATCTTTTCATCTCATCTGCAATCTGGGTAGCTTTGCCAGTCTCATGCATGGTGCGGACGTCCCTTATCTCCACATAGACTTTTTCTTTTGTCGTAAGGAGACTCATCGTGCTGAAGTTTCTGTAGCAGGTTTGTTTACAGGGTGTGGTTGCTAGCCTCATGCCTGACTGAGCTGAGTTACGTAATGCAAAAGCAGTCAAGAAAATTGAGTGTTAATGAAACAAGGGTAGTAAGAGAAGTAGGTGATGCGTTGTAACAAACAGTTTGATGATTGAGTTGTACTAAGGATGTACATAGAAACAAGGTAGAGAACGCGAAATTACGTAAGAATTCTATCTGAATACAAGATTGAAACGTTCAGTCCCACCCCACAGATTTGGTGGAGGTATGTAGATGACACATTCACTATACTTAGAACATAAGATATAGATAGATTTTTCGAACATATTAACTCGAAGGTAGAGGCAGTTCAGTTCACTTATGAATTGGAAAATCAGGAAGGGGAGCTCCCAATGTTAGATTGCAGTGTAAAAAGGAAAGAAGATGGGAAGTTAAACACTAGTGTTTACAGGAAACGCACACATTCAAACAGATATTTGGACTTCCGATCATCCCATCCTATGTCAGTGAAAATAGGATTGGTGAAATGTTGAAGTGACAGCACGAAAACTAAGTAGCACCAAGGGAAATCTAAGAAAGGAAGTGAGGCATATAAGAGAAGCTTTGAAACTTGATAGTTACCCTGATAAATTAGTCAGGAAGAATGTAGGGAAATGTAAAATTAAAGTAAATAATGAAAGTAGTGTTAGTGATAATAATATTAATGACGACATGCATGTCAAATCTGCTCAAGACAACACCAACAATAAGGAATCTAAATCATCAGTAGTAATTCCATACAAGGAAGGAACCTCGGAAGCCTTACGCAGAATTCTTAACAAGGCAGGAATCGAAGTGGCATTAAAACCCACAAACTCAATTAGAAACAAGCTTTGTCGGTTAACGGATCAATCCTGTAGAGCCTTTAAAACAAAACAATTATGTCATCCCCTATTACTCAATAATAGACCACTATATATTTTTGTAAGTATAAATACGATTGTACAGCCTCTGAAGATGATTTCGTCGATAAAGAAAATTTTCTTCGCTGAATCTGTCTTTTATTTTCTTCATGACTCAATGGGTATTTTCGGTGATTCAAAACAATTTAATTTATCTAATACCCTGCTAGAATGATTGTCGGGTCAAATACATAGGTCAAAGTAGTAGAACGTCGTCAGTCAGTCAGACTAGCCGAACATAAAAACCTAGCAAAATGTAGATTGGTTGACCCGAATAACATAGGAAATCTAGAGAGTAGTTCACTGCATGCAATTACACAACCATACAATAGGATGGGATAAGATGACATTATTAAAATCTAGTGTACCCGGGTGGAGGGAGAGATTGATAACGGAAGCTTTGCTTACCGAATCAACTCCATACACGTGTAATAGAAATTATTCAACACCTGCCAATCCGGATAAACGGAATATTCTGCTACCCAAACAAAGAAAATTACGAAAATCAAGTTTCGAAGTCGTGCGATTATAATTGGCGATATGATATATCAGGATCCAACGGCACCGTTAGATATCTCGTTTGGTGCATCAGACACTGTAATTGGCGTAGTTTTGCAACAACTAGCGAACAGAGAGTGGCAACCACTCCCCTTTTTCTCGAGGCGTTGACAACTAGCAGAAACCAAGTAGAGCACATTCGGCAGAGAGCTTCTTGCTATGTACTGTGCCATATGTTATTTTCGACATTCAGTATAGCGTCGTGAATTTATAATTTTCACTGACCACAAACCTCTGACGTACTCTCTGAACTCAACTTCAGATAAGTTTTCACCTAGAGAATCACGACAAATGGACTACATTTCGCAGTTTACATCGGATATTCGCCATAAATCCGGAGTGTACAACACTGTGGCAGATGCCTTGTAGCGCATTTACTCCCTCAAACAACCAGATGTCATAGACATTGTGAATCTGGCTAGTCTTCAAAAAGAAGGTACCGAGCTTCAACATGAGTTGTCGAAAAAAACTCTTCAATTATCTGAGAAACTCTTAGGTATAGGGAGAGGCGCTATTCTACGTGACACAAGTACTCCTCCCCCCCATCGTGCTTAAAATTTATCGCCGTAACGTCTTCAATACGTTGCATGGCTTATCCCACCCAGGGATTTGAACTACCGTCAAGCTGGCAACTAGTTGGTTTTGTTGGCCTGATATTATTAAAGAACTAAGGGAATGGGCACACACGTGCTTAGCTTATCAAAAGTGCAAGGTGTTAGGACACACCAAAGGCCCTCTTGACATCTTTCTTATCCCTTATGCTCGTTTCGAACAAGTTCATATAGATTTAGTTGGACTTCTTCCATAATCTCATGGATATACCCATATCTTAACCCGCATCGACCGTTTCGCACGATGGCCTGAAGCAGTACCCCTCAGGGATGTATCTGCCGAAACAGTCACACGCGTCTTTGTCGAACGATGAACCGCCAGTTTGGGATGCCCATCCACCATAACAACTGATCGCGGACGGCAATTCGAAAGCGGTTTATTCTTTGCCTTGACTAGAATCCTTGGTTGTATGCGTTTTAGAACAACAGCCTACCATCCTCAAGCTAATGATATGGTAGGACGTCTTCACCGACAGTTGAAGCTGGGTTATCAGCTGCAAATAACACCCATTTGACTGAATCCCTTCCGTTAGTTCTCCTAGGGATACGAAACGCCTTGAAAACTGATGCTGGTTGTACTACCGCAGAGCTAGTATATGGCACAACACTACGACTGACAGGCGAGCTTGTTTCTCCCTCTAGCTTCCTATCAGCGGTAGATCACGCCTCATACGTCTGTGGGCTTACAAACTTCTTATCATGTGCTTGTTCGTCATGACTCTGTGCGTCACCCTCTGGAACCCACGTACGACCATATAAAGTCATTAAACGCATTGATAAGCTCTTTGTCTTAGACAAAGAAGGCCGCGAAGACACCGTTAGCATCCACCATCTGAAACCGGCCTACTTAGAAGACAATCCTATTAGCCTGGAACTAAGCATTCCGAATAATACGCAAGTAACCGAGTATCCGTTAGTCCTCGAAGAAATCACTAGCACGTCGAAAGACACCGAACCTTCTGTCGAGCCCTCAGAGAAAACGCGTTGTGGACGAACCGTGAGATTCCTAGAATTTCTTCATACTTATGTCACACAATTCAAGTTCAGCTCTGTCGAAGAAGCCAGAAATTTTCAGAAAGCTGGTAAGATAATAGGCTCTTCAACACCCTACACTAACATTAAGGTTGCACCCGATTTAACACCGTGCCAAAGACGATGCCGCTTAGGAACACTGAATACTGATAACTCTAATAGGACAACTGTAGATGATGTTCCATGCGTTATTCCGTCTACTGAAAAACCTGATGACCGTATGCACCAGACATTTTCTCAAGCACAGACTAATATTAGCCAAGTATTATATAACGACACTGATGCTGACACTGAAATGGTGGACATAGATGAGTCAACGGAACATAATGTTGAAATACATCGTTTTCACACTGACACAAACGTCAAGAGCCCGAAACCATTAAAACCCATCCCACTGGTGTTCCACCCATCCCCTTTTAAGTCAGTTACTCCTCAGTCTGACAATCCATCCACTGTGAAGCACCAGTCGAACGTAGCTACCCAAGTTAGCAAGTTTTCTAGGCGTTATGACAAACGTCCCATTTCCATTAAGAAAACTAAAGCGCATGAGGTGTCCAAGCAACAGAATCGCTACATAGCATGTACTGGCTGCCCTGTTAGCCATCATCAACCAGTTGATCATAAGAAAAGGGAAAAAGAAGTAAGTAAATTAAATACTGAACCCGGAGTAAGAAAGCCCTTTGATATGATAGAGACGAAAGCACCTCTGAGCCATCATCCTAAGAGAAAGTCAAATATGGTAGACCTAGCTCCTAGAGGTAGGCCTAATTGGTGTCAAGTGGAAAGTCAGTTATATCCTACCACTAATTCTAGACAAACAGCACAGCAAGGTAGTAGGTATTATTCTGCTCATCCACTACGTAAACCCATTGTTAGCCAACCCCCTTCCAATGTTCTATCGACTGAAAGCTATAGAAAATCCCCCAAACATCGGCCACAGACTACATGTAGCAAGCCAACAGAACCCACTCATACATCCTATGTATCTAGTAGGGAGCATGTGCCAATTTCTGCACAAAACTTGCTATGGTCTGGCGACTACCCGGAACATATACAAACACTTCATTCTTGTACTGGCAACAAATTACCGAATACTCATATCGGTTATACTTTCGGGCAGGATTTTCACCAGCGCCAGTTAACAGAAACACCTGGCATCATGCATATAGCACGCATGATATCAGATCAATTCCTTGCCAGCATAGCGAACAGTCTACAGCTAGGGCAAGGCATATTTCCTGGGAGATAGCTGACACTGTGTCGACACCAAATGAGTCTAATAACATGCATATAGAGGATACTCATGGATTATTTTATCAAGATGTTGTCCACTCACTGAAACCACATAACCAGTGTTTATCTATTATCCTAGTAAATACTAGATCAGTTCTAAGCAAACACTTAACACTAAGTACATTAGCTTCTATATGCAGACCGTCATTGATTATGATCACTGAAGCCTGGTGCACAAGTGATATCTCCAATGATAGCCTAAGGATTGATAAATACAACCTTTTCCGAGGGGACAGACAGAGAGGTCGTGGGGGTGGAACACTAATTTACTGTGAACAATCCTTATGTGCAACCCAGTTCAGTAACCCAATTCTGTCACAACTCAATGACTCGATCTGGGTTGAAATAAAAGTTGTCAGAAGTAAACCTATACTTGTGGGTTGTGTGTACCGACCCCCTTCATCCAACAGGGAATATGATAATATGCTCAGCAATATTTTTAATGTTACAGCCAATCTTCCCCACAGTTATAAAATTATCGGAGGTGATTTCAACATGCCAGAAGTATCATGGTCTTCACTCCGAGGACCCCAAAGGTATGATAATCTCCTGAATTCCATCGTCACAGGAGGGTGGACACAACACATAAATTCACCCACTAGATCCGCAAATATCCTAGACCTTATTTTCACGAACAACATAAAACCATCTACAGTACATGTAGGACATGAATTTCCAGGTAGTGACCATAAAATAGTAGTGTGTTCTTTTGACATCTTTCCTGAAACAAAACGCAGAGATGAAGCTGGCCAGACACCTATGAGATTGTACACACATGCTGACTGGGAATTGTATCAGCGCCTAATTAGATATTCTAATTGGGACTCGTACTTTTCGAACGAGTCCTTAGAGGCAATTCTTAACAACTTCTATCAGAATATCAACTCAATTCATGACGTCATTGCACCTGAGAAGATTCTTAGCTTCAGATTCCCCCAAAGCGATTATATTCCGACATCGTTTAGGAGAAGTCTACGAAAGCACTCAAGAAAATACTACAGATATCATGACTTGTCATCACTAATTGCTATTAAGTCCCTTCTCAATAGAATTGAAGAGTTGAGAAATATAGGCCTCAGAAACAAAGAAATGCGAGCCATTCAGGCACCGCATAACTCAGGAGAAATAGCCAAACTTTTCAAAAGTAGGTTGACGAACTCCAAAACAGCTTATCCTAAAATATTATACTTAGACGGGATTGCTTACGAAAATCCTGAGGTGATATGTGAACTGTTTAGCAAGCACTTCGCCAGATTATACACCTTAGAGAACGATGAGGTCGTGGATTTTCCACGTAAAACAGACGAATGTTTAAGTGACATACTTTTCACCACACACGCGATCGATAAAGCTGTCGCAAATCTTAAGCTTAGTAACACTATTGGTCCAGATGGTATATCTTCCATTCTGCTGAAAAACGGTGGTAATGACATGAATTTACTCCTACTCAAGTTATACTCAATTTCACTAAGCGATGGGACATACCCTACCTGCTGGAAGAAGTCTTATATTGTACCTATCCATAAATGCGGGCCTATAGCTGATATCAACAACTACCGCCCCATCAACATCACGTCTGTAGTTTCACGTGTAATGGAAAAGATAGTAAAGACTCAAATCATTCAGTACTTGCTGTCAAATGACCTACTATCCCCATCCCAATACGGTTTCTTAAGTAGAAGGTCGTGTATTACTTGCCACTTAGATTATTTTGACTACATTACACAATGCATTGATAATGGGCATTCGGTAACAACATTATTTCTCGACGTTAGCAAGGCCTTCGATAAAGTCCCACATATCAGACTCATAACAAAACTCCAATCCTACGAAATAACCGGGAAACTTCTCAAATGGATAAATTCTTTTCTCACAGAAAGAGAGCAATTAGTCAAAATCAACCACCAGCTGTCTTCATCAAAGCCGATAACTAGTGGTGTAATACAGGGTAGCGTTCTTGGCCCTATTCTATTCCTCTTATTTATAAATGACATAGTCTCTGTGATCAAGTATGGCAAGCCATACCTCTTTGCAGATGATCTCAAGATAGTATATGATTACGGGTACGATGATAAGAGCGTCGAAAGCAAAATCCAACATGACTTAAACAATCTAGGCGATTGGAGCGAAAAGTGGCAACTGACTTTCAACCCAGACAAGTGCGGTATAGCCCACCTGGGACGCTGGAAACCGAGAATGTGCCTATATATGTAAGGTAAGCTCCTCTCGAAACTGAACACTGTCACAGATCTCGGGATAACATACTCAGATCTAACCTTTTCCGATCATGCAAATAAGGTCGTATCCGACTGTAAACGACTTATTGGCTTTGTGCTGCGTAACTTCTACACCCAAGAAGCAAGATTAGCTATATATAGAACGTGTATCCGCCCCAAACTTGAATATTGTGCTCTCCTGTATAGTAACCTAAGGTCTGCAGACCGAAAAAAGTCGAAAGTGTTCAGAGATTCCTAACGAAACGCATAATAGGGTTTGACCAACCAGTGGAATATGTTGACAGGTGTATGCGTCTGAATTTAGAACCTCTGTGGTTAAGGAGAGTGAAGTGCAACTTATTTCTACTCTTCAAAGCCATCACGAAACACTGTTATAGTAACTCATCCACAACGTGGGAAAATATTAAATCATATCAGCTGCGAAACCACAACTACCTTGTCAAGGTGGCTACCCACAGAAAATCCATTAGGGCAAACTTTTTCACCATTAAATATTGCACTCTTTGGAACCAACTACCATCTGAAATTAGATGTTGTGAAAACCCCAATGGGTTCAAACGGAGCCTAGAGAGACACATTAACATATCCACCCTAGCTTGTCTAAAGGACCACAAATGTTGGTAAAATGGCAAGTAAAAGCCGGTCCAGTCTTCAGCTCAGTCAGTTACATATAACTCGACTCTACTACTTACGCAGCGAACGTTTAACTAATTTACTGATTTTCCTTTCTGTATAGTCTTCAGTAAGTTATGTTAATATAAGTACTTCTAGAAAGTTATATTAGCAACCACATCTCTTAATATTTTACATATGTATATACAGTTAATAATACAATGCTATTTTTTGTGTCTGAATGACTTTACTCAGCCAATAACCACCTTTTCTCATACACCTTCCTAAAACGTATAATCTTTATAATATTTCGCAGTATTTTTAACATTATATAAGTTGAAGGGTTACTTTGCAATATCTAATGCGCACGGTATGAAAATCGGTCATGAAAATTTAGCATAACAAGTTCTGCTAACCAGTTGCCTTACTCAGGACCACTTTACATAACTTTATCACTAATTGTTCCACTACTCATATCACTCTGCTAAATAGAATATAACTTAGTTGCTCTAATATTAGCTATTTTTATACTTCATAACTCTTAAGGGAAACCTAATTTCTTAGTCTTTTGTAGTAACCCACTTGTTCACAAGTATGATGATAATACTGCTAACAATGTCCTCTGGTATTATTGTGCCATGTGACCTAATGGGAAGCACTTGTCATGAAAGCTGTTACGAATTATAATATTGATAACGCTCTTATCATATATACTTTGATTTACTTTACGGCTCCCTGTAAGACTAACTACCCTTCTTCAGGATACACACACTGCGGTATTGTTAACCAAATGTTAAAATTCTGTTGGTTCTGTGTTAATATCGTTTTATAATATGTGTAGACTGGTTACTTTGCAATGTCAAATGTTTACTATATAAAAGACTGTCATGACAATTTAGTACAATAAGTCCTGCCAACCGACCTTACCTTCAGTTCTTACTACCTACATTGAACTCTAACTATAGTGTTCTGCTGAATCTTGCTCCACTATTCACAAAACCTATTCTTTTTACTCTTTAAGGGTTTAACATCTTATAAACTAATCTGTTCATTAGGACGCATGCACACATATATAATATGTTCATAAATCTGTATGTGGAGATCTATTGGAAGCACTCACTAAGAAAGCTAGGCAAATGGAATGTGAGGTACGAACGTGTCTGGAATCAAGCAATATATTTGCTGTAGCCATAACAATCAGAGCCTAACATCATAAAAGGAGGGAGGGTGGCGCATGCTGATCAGTAGATATGGTGGTGGATACTAAGGTGAATCGCCCCATTCTGCAGGAACAGCAATATGCAATTTGATGGCTCGAGATTTCTATGAGGGCTTGAATCTTTATCTTGAATAAGATAATAATGATCGCCTGGACAGATCATGCTTATACCTTTAAACATATACCATTCGGTCAGCCTATTGCTGAGATGCGACCACGTGGGCTCTGCACAGATTTATGGGGCATCTTATAAATTGACATGCTTTCCTATGTCGTATCTTCGAATATCACTTAACAATGTCTCATCTCATACATTTTCTAATAACGTCTTCACTTGCTCATTATATTCCACTAAACCTAACATTTTATAGCTCTTTATGAATTTGATTCGACTTATTTTATTCCTATTCTGTATAGGGTACGGTTGTGCACCAAACAAAAAAAGGTATGAAATTAAAACAACCGGCTTGTGGATAATTGTATTAAACCAAAAGTGGACAACATGATAGTAAAACCTATAGGGTAGCATTATACATTGCAAAGGAACTTTGTCAGCCTAGGGATTATAGTCTCCCATTGTATTTCCTTTATGAATGCATATATTAATGATACATTGCATTTACCTATTTCATTACACTTTAATGATTCACCTTTGCACCTTTACTTTTCTAAAACAGCTTACTATCCCCTGTAAACGTTGTACTTACCTCAATATTGGTTGGTTATCGTATGCCTACAACTACGGGTTGAAAACGAAATGAAGTCGATTTTCCTGCGCAACCTGGAGGACTGCTGTTTAATTCAATAATGATACGACATGGGTCAGACAAAGAGTGTATTTATACATATATCAAATATTTAGCTGTTCAAACATTACTAACTTGTAGACAATCTACTATTTGACATTGTATCATACTTGATCGTGCCTGTAAAAATGGCATGCATTTTCATGTAAATTTATGTTTATATGGAAATATAAAATTATTATTATTATAAGTGATGCGATTCACCCAACTCTTATTCGTTTGTGGTGTTTATTTATTTTTTTTTCTTTCAGACACATCAGTGTTTTTATATTGCAGCCCTTAACACAAGTAAAGACTTTTCTATAACCGCACATGTTACATCCACTAAGAAAATTAGATATATACGTTTCTCGATGTTCTATTTGTCACACTATTTTACTGTATGGTAGATGCATATGATTTTTCCAACATTAATCTTGGTACATCTTCCTCAACAAGGTTCTTGGCATTCTTGTTTTCTTCTCCACGTGCTATGGGCACTGTACAAGAAGGAAACGAAGCACGAGATTGAACGGACTAACACCAAAGAAGCAATGTACACACACCCTATTAGCATAGGCAGACGACCAGTAGGTACTACATCAAGCCACTCGGAAGAGTTATGAAAAATAAATTGTGTTCGAAACATTGTCATGCAGTAAATAATGCTGTTTCACTGTGTGATACATCCAATAAACAAACTATTATGGAATTACTTTGCAGCGGTAAATAATTCCTCAAAATTATTGGCCACAGCATTCGTCACTGGACATTGGATGCTGACCCTCACTGTTTAAGTCAACTTGTCTAGCTGAAGGCTTCCGGTAAAGCATCCACGCCATTTGGTACTCTGTCATATCACGTTCGTTCGTGCACGATCCCCAGCTAGCTAAGCAATCATCTCGCACTCCGATATGGTCCCGAAATATATCTCGTAATTTGGACAATCAATTCTTGTGTTTTGCTTTGCCTTTGGTCTACGTGGAACCAATTCAATAGAAGTTGTGGGTATTAGATCCTGCGTTAGTATAATTCGCACCATCCGTGAACGTCAATATCCTAGGGTTTTAAATCTTACTCCCACGCTGTCCATATATTAATTTTATAAGGAATATTTCATAGAAATGTCCATAGGCCGATGATATTTCAGATGCAGGTTTTTTTTGCCATTGAATAGACATGTGTCTATATAAGATATCTCATTCATTATTACCCTGCACTTTACTTTTAATTCCCTCAAAATTTTGCTTCGCTGCAGTCGAAGTAGCGTCATGTAGTAGTTGCCTCATCTCTGACTTCCTGATCGATATATTTATTGTTTGGCGTGATTTTGTAAATAAGAACAAACAATTCAATAGGGGGACACATTTAGTCGGATTCATTCGCACATGTGTATAATTGGAATTATAGATATATATATGTCATTATTTTGTATGTCTGTTTGCATTCAATGTATGAACCAGTAGATAAGGGACAAAAAATAAGTTTGCCACATAATTTAAATCACTAAAATATTTCAAAGAGGTGGAAATGAATTACACTGTAAGTAAGCATATAAGATTAGTAGGTTTAAGCTAAAAGTTGTGTGATATGACAGAATAGAAGAAATTGCATGTTTATGTAAACAGTATATATATAAGCGTCAGGATTTAATATGTAAGTGGTGAACAAAGTTTCTGTTAAGGAAATGATGCTGACAGTTGTTGTATCAAAAAGTAAAGTGATAAAAAATGTGATTCGAAGTATGTTCAATAGAGGAATGTGTAGGAGAGTTTCCTTGGTGTGCATAAATCAGGGCTTTCCATGAGAATCTCAGAGGCCTCATCAATGGAACAGAAACGTAACTCTTTCAGGGAGACTTGTTTAGACTTTGTACGTAACTATGATTAAGTTCTTGCAGATTGCGTCGCCGGCGGTAATTCTTTGTCTAGTTATTGCACATTGTAACCGTTTTTAGCTATGTAGCATAACGTTACTCGTCTCTTTCATATAATTTATTAGAAATGCCCATTAAAAATTTATAAGACTGATTAATGAAAAAAGAATATCCTTCCCAACGAATTTGTCATCAGGTTGTACATAGGAATGATAGCAGTATTTAAAGAAATATTCTTCATAACAACGTCAAAGTGTTTTAAGTTAAATTACATTGCATCAATTGTATCGACAGATTACATTTCGAAAGCATCATCAATAAGAGATATTATGGATAATTCTAACGATAAACTACATCAGATAAATTGAAGGAAGTAACGCAGAATTCTCAGGCTCGACAACAGTCCAGGGCAGTAATATTTCCTATTATTTACAGGCTCAAATGAGTAGCAGAGGAATACGGAAAACTAATTAGACCCAAGATATTACAGAATGGGGAGACAGATGGAAATTCAGCTTCATTACTAAGAAACAAAATGACAAAACTGCTTGAGACTTGAAAGAGAGAGACTTTAAGCAACACCATCAAGTAAAGTTGCGTGGGAGGATATTGGCACTCCGTAAAGGCAATATGAGAGGAAATCCCTCTCAGGGTCTTAAGCGAAGGGGCGTAAGCAGTAATAACTCACTATGCATACCTGAAAACTGCCTGGAGAGGGATAGCTAGTTGATCAGAAGATGAACCAGTGCAGAGAGGAAATTTTTTTAAGTATGCTACGGACAGCACTGAGCAGAGGAATAGAGAAAAGTGCTGAGAAAAAGGCATTCACAATACTTTGAAGACTGAAAGAGAACCGGGTGAAGACAAGGAAGACCATACAGTGTTAAGTAAAATAACCCGTTCACCATCCCTGAAGAAATTCACACAGGCGGAGACAGTCAAGGGAACACAATAGCCTAGGATACTGAACAGGAAAAAGCTGGGGTGACTACTCCAAAAGACACCTGACTTCAGCATCACACGCCACTCATCCAAGAATATTATTTGCAGGAACAGGACGGACAGTGATTACCAAACTTTTGACAGAAGAATAAGTCTTGGACGCTATGAAAATGGTGAAAGGAAAAAGGGATCATACGAAACCCCAACCAGATGCAAGAGAAATGGTTCCAGATTCCTTAGCGAACATGCTCATGCCACAATTGTGAAAGGTATTGAGGGATCGAACTGCGTAAAAGATTTATGTTTAATGTGGCACAAATCCAAAGATTCCAAAAGAGGGAGCAAAAAGTTGGGTGGAGATTCTGCAAAAACATGAATTGAGGAGAACGTAGAAAAACGGAACTGGCTGAGAAATCCGACGGTTGACATTAAGAACCAGTCATCATCAGCAGGCTATACATACGGAAGTAGCTAACTTAGCTTATCTGGGTCGAATCCTTCCACTACACGCAGCGAGAATGAGGATATCAAAATCTTTCAGCATTTGGGAAGCATGAAGGGAGGTTTTAGATGGTGGGGGACGTTGACTGATACTCAGTATAAGCCATGTGCAAAAGAAAGTTTGTGTCCTGCAACATCCAAATAGCTGTCCCACCGACAACAGACTAGTATTCTAGTGTCAAAACGGGACAACAGATCAATAGTTCAAAGTACGGAATATATTCCGTAACCTGAAGTGTTAAGCTAACTCACTAGTCCTTATTAAGAGCTGCAAACCTCCTAAGTATACCATGTCAATGTGTTCGATTAAATAAAAAAGAGTCAAACCACACCTGCCTCATACTCTTCAGGTTTGACAAATGTATAATAGCCAAACAAACTTTGAAATCTGGGGATATTTTGGCCTCCACTACAAAATTCAAAAAATGTTAAAATAGTTTCGGACAAAACCCCAGACAACGACTAGTAGCTAAGAACACCTTAAATGCGAACACGATTATACCACAAATCATGAATAATGTCAGTGCTGGAGTATCGAAGGACACTGAAGCACAAAGTGACACTCGCATTGTAGTAGGTGAAGTGAATCCCAAAAGGAAGTTCATGAGAACACTTCTAGGAAATTTACCGACCCAACACATGAAGTAGACATGGATGCCCCCACTACTGATAACCTGTAAATATCGGCAGATCACACTGCGCTCAGAGCCAAACAAGATATGCTCACAGTAAAAGCCGAAAAGAAGTCCCTAAAAACCAAGGTTTCTCCACTGGCGTCCATGCACCTCCCCAACAAGCAGCATGTAAGCCTAAAAAAGAACTTTACACGCATTGCGACAGGTCCCATAAAGGAGACGGAACACGATAGTGGAAGTGCTCTTCTTCGAACTAAGAGGAATAGACTAACTGTAGTCGACAGACTACATGAGGTGAGAACTAACGGCAAAAATAGCTTTATTCACACAAAATCACACGCTGGTAGACACTCAAGGGGCGCCGAGCTGATTGAACAGCAGAGTGAGACCCACGATTTTCGTAATAGCCGAGGTTGTAATATGCCTATAGGCACATATAACCCGAGAAGGGGATCCAAAATGAATAATAAAACATATGGGAGACTAGACGGGACACCACTAGGTACCATATGAACGGAAATGTTTACTCAAACCCTCGTAGTACTTACGTAATGCCCCATCGGCATAACGGGTATAGATTGGCTCACGGTTCTTTTATGTACACCCACGAAATGAGTCGATTCAGTTTGGGAATTTTAGCATGTTATAGATTATTGGATTTAATGTTCTGTTGATACAGTATGGTGTGGGGGAAAATACAAAATTAACAGTTATAACACAGCTTAAATAAGTCCTGAACGCAATCAAGATGCTAAAAGCTGGAAAAGCAGCAGGACCGGATGGAACCCTAGCAGAAGCATTGAAAATGGACCCAGAGACAACAGCGGACTTGATGACGCCACTACTGGAGAAGGTGTAGTGTACATTGTACCTTCGAACTTTTGTTTGGATGAACGCAACCTGACCTTTAACCCCACTTTCGCTTTGTACTCCTGATCCTCCTGTACGGTTACTGTCTCGCTCTCTCGCTGTACTTTCACCTAGTACACTCTACGAGCTGACAACCGTCTCACCTCCAGATGAGTGTGTACTTTTTATTTCTTATCAAATTCCATATCTCTTTGTGTAAATACAATTCCGATCCAGTTACACTTGCCATTTCGAGTCTTTTAACTTTGATTCCGTTCTTTAGTACTTGCACGTAGGCAGAGTACTAATTAAGGTCATAAACGGTGAAGGACTTTGTAAGAGCGGTTATTGTTAGGTAGAAGTTAAATCCTAAGTCTAACTCTTACAAGTGGTGAGCCCGACGTCACGAGCTGTCAGCAGACGTCGTAGGCCTCAAAATTCCCAACCTGGAGTGTGCTGGTATCACCGGCGTTATGGTGATAAGGCCCAAAAGTGCACTCGCCCGTGCACCTTCGATGTCCAGCAATCGGGAAACCAGTAAGCCAGCACGTATTGGCGACTAACGTCGCTGGCGAACCACTTCCATGTCGCCTCGAGTATGTTACTGACCGTACCACTGGGACACGCTTCCTGGTTGACACTGGGGCGGAAGTTAGCGTGATTCCACCAACATCTGAAGAGCGCAAGCGGCCACTTTCCTTACAGCTTCGCGCCGCAAACGGTTCGCCAATCACAACGTACGGCAAAAGGTTCCTGGATCTTAACATAGGCCTACGTAGGTCATTTCGCTGGGTTTTCCTTGTGGCGGATGTAACTACCGGTATTATTTGCATGGATCTCATGCAACACTATCAGCTACTGGTTGATACTGGCAAACACAAACTGATCGATTCAGCTACAAACCTTTCGATCTCCAGTGTGGTGACGCACACACCTGCATTAAGCCCAGTATATTCAACCCCTGCCTCTTACGGCCCTTACGCTGAAGTTCTTCAGTCCTTTGCCAATCTGTTCAAACCGGTTTCTAAACTTCCTTGTGTGACTTCTACTGTCACTCATCATATCGTGACCACTGGTCCACCGGTCTTCGCTAAGCCACGGCGATTGTCCCCAGAAAAACTACAAGCCGTGAGGGCTGAATTCGAACATATGTTAGATATGGGGATAATCCATCCTTCCAGCAGCCCGTGGTCTTCCCCTTTGCATGTGGTGCCAATGAATAACGGGATAGATTGGAGGCCTTGTGGTGACTACCGCAGGCTTAACGCACAGAACGTGCCAGATCGCTACCCCGTACCACATATACATGACCTTACGTCGTCACTAAAGGGTGCCACGGTATTCAGTAAACTGGACTTAACCAGGGCCTATCACCAGATTCCAGTTCACCCAGATGATATTCCTAAAACGGCAGTGATCACCCCTTTTGGTCTTTTCGAATTTCTTCGAATGCCGTTTGGGCTCCACAACGCCGCACAAACATTCCAGCGATTTATTCACGATGTTTTGCGCGGATTAGATTGCGCATATGCTTACCTCGACGATATTCTCGTGGCTAGCCCAGACGAAGCTAGCCACCGTACGCATCTACAAATGGTTTTCGAGCGGTTAACAGCCCATGGTTTGACACTTAACATGTCCAAATGTCAGATTGGCGTCCATTCATTGACCTTCCTGGGACATGTCATTAATGAACAGGGGATTCGCCCGCTACCTGAGAAGGTGCAGGCAATACGCGACTTCCCGGAACCTACGTCAATAAAATCTTTGCGCACATTTCTCGGCATGGTGAGTTATTACCGACGGTTTGTTCCCCAATGTGCACATATTTTACTGCCACTCACAGACCTACTAAAGGGTAGGAACAAAACGTTCAGCATGACACCAGAGGCTCGAGGAGCCTTCCAGAATATTAAGTCGGCAATTGCAGACGCCACCATGCTAGTCCACCTTGACGTCCATCTTCCGCTTAGCATCTCAGTTGATGCATCTAACACAGCCATTGGAGCTGTTCTACAGCAACTGGTACATACTTCATGGATACCAGTTGCCTTTTTCTCCCCGAAGTTGTCCGCCGCTGAAGCGAGGTATAGCACCTTTGGCAGAGAACTCCTCGCCATATACGCGGCTATCAAACATTTTCGCCACTTTGTCGAAGGTCGGAAATTCACAGTATTTACCGATCACAATCCACTGACGTATGCCCTCCACACTACTACAGATAGATATTCTCCACGCGAATTGCGTCACTTGGACTACATCTCACAATTCACTTCGGATATTCGACATATTTCGGGGGTTGACAATGCTGTGGCGGACGCCTTGTCTAGGATATGTACCATGTCGGCGCCACCAACCATTGACCTGAAACAAATGGCGCAACGTCAGCTTACAGAGTTAGATCTTGATAAGCTGTCGTCAAATACCTCCTTACATATCAAGCATATACCGCTTGTTAATAGCGAGGGTACCATCCTCTGCGATCTGTCCACCGGTACCCCGAGACCCATCGTTCCACCTTCATTGCGCCGTACGGTATTTGATAGCCTCCACAACCTTTCCCACCCAGGTATCCGGGCAACGGACAAACTAGTGTCAGCTAGATTTGTCTGGCCTGGTATCAATCGCGACGTGCGTATCTGGGCACGTGCCTGTGTGCCGTGCCAACGAGCTAAAGTCCACAAACACAACATCACTCCAGTGGGTTCCTTCTCCACACCCGATGCTCGCTTTAGCCACGTGCATCTAGATATAGTGGGTCCTCTACCACCATCAAATGGCCACTGTTACTTGTTGACATGTGTCGACCGGTTCACTCGTTGGCCAGAAGCTATTCCCATCTCCGATACGACCGCGGAAACCATTTGCCGAGTGTTCATGGAACGCTGGGTAGCTCAATTCGGATGCCCATCTAAGGTGACTACAGACCGTGGACAGCAGTTTGAATCAACCCACTTCAAGAAGCTCTTAGAGCTGCTGGGGTGCAAACGCATCCGAACAACCGCGTACCATCCAGCAGCAAATGGACTTGTAGAACGTTTTCACCGCCAACTGAAAGCTTCGTTAATGGCTACCGAGAATACTAAGTGGACCGAGTCCCTTCTCCTAGTGCTACTTAGCATCCGTTCCACGCTCAAAGCAGACTTACAGTGCACTTCCGCAGAGTTGGTGTTTGGTACCACCCTCCGTCTACCGGGTGAAATTATCTCACCTGACAGTGATGAACCAGGTGCTACGGATGTACAGGGTTATGCTCAGAACCTCAAGCGCCTTATGCAACGCCTGCAACCAACTCCCACTCGCACACAAAACAAGAGAGTGCAAGTAGATGCTAGACTCGATGACTGTGCCCACGTTTTTGTGCGTTGCGACGCCGTTCGTAGACCGTTACAACCTCCTTATGATGGACCATTCAAGGTCGTTAGTAGGAAAGAAAAAGTTTTTGTTATTGATCGACTTGGCCGTCAAGACACCGTAAGTGTCGACAGACTCAAAGCGGACTACATTGAAGAATCTGTACCCCTCCCGCCTACAACCAGCAACTACGCCCGCACCCACACCCCAGCCAAGTCCGATTGTCGAAAATCCTACTAAACCTAGCAGTTCCCCGGATGAGACAAGTAAGGCACCGGTTACACGCTCTGGTCGGCGTGTACACTGGCCTAAACGATACTGTGAATTTGTTAACTAAACGCTTTTAATTACAAGAGTAACTCATACCTTCATGTCTTTTCTCACATTACATTCATTTTTCATGATATTTACTCTTTTGGGTTTCGTTTGTGGGCAGTAGCCACTTTTTCATTTACTAATCCTGCTAGATTTCTTTCTCGTTACAGTGTTCTAACATTTTATTTTTGGCGTCGCACTCGAACCACTAACTAGACCAGTCCATTCCATTGTCGTATGGTGATTCCCAACACTCGTGGAATTACAAACCAAACGAACAAAAATACGGACCAGATAAAAAAATAATAAAATAAATAAAAAATATAAAAAAATGTAAAAACAAAAACTTTCACTGTATAGTTAAACGGACCGTTAAATATTTTTGCATATAAATAAGTCACTTCTATGCTGTACATTTTAATCCGCTCAATCTATTTTCACAGATCTTGCTATTTTTACTCGAGTTATGCCATGACGAAACTTATTTATTTTGTGACCCATACTTGTAATTACTTTGCATCACTTTAATTATACAGTTCGCTACATTTTTTTTAACAAATGGTGATTGTACTTATTCATAGCGATTGGTTGTACACACACTTCTCTATACCTTGCATAAGTTTTCACAGTGTTAGCAATTTCCCTTGTTTTATTTCAATTTGGCGTACCACTCCCATGTTACACTAGTTCCTTCGCATTTATTCCTCTTAAGTTTTTGTTAACACCCTATGCTGATTTTTAAATCTTAACCTCTTCTTCTATTCTTTTCTGTTGCTTTTACTTTATTCCTCCTAATACGCTGGTATATTGATTGCCTTTGGTGTTACTACTAGTTTTAGTTGATGAGCAAGGAGGGAGCATTAGTCTAAGAGGAAACTTAGACATAATGAGCCACCTTCCCGTTATAACAACGTGGGTAACGGAGGTAAACCATCACACCTCCACATAACCCAGTCCGTAATAGTATGTCGTAAAAAAAACTAAATAAATAAATAAAATAAAAATAAAAAAGATAAGTATAAATAAACGATGTAAAAAAAATTAAAATTAAAAAAAATCGCACCAAGGCACCAGCGTTATTCCTTCTTATATTCCATCTTACTCCATTGATCATGTACATAGTGCTCATAAATTACCTTAATTTTTTTCCTTCATTCTTTCCTTTCTCAATATATATGTTTAAAAAAAAAGAGAAACAACTATTTTATTACTATCTTCACATTTTCTTGTCCATTCACTGTTATTGTACGCCACCTTGTTACTTTTATATATCGAAGCTTGCTGTTATCCCACCAACCTTCTAAGGGGGGATAACCTGTAGTGTACATTGTACCTTCGAACTTTTGTTTGGATGAACGCAACCTGACCTTTAACCCCACTTTCGCTTTGTACTCCTGATCCTCCTGTACGGTTACTGTCTCGCTCTCTCGCTGTACTTTCACCTAGTACACTCTACGAGCTGACAACCGTCTCACCTCCAGATGAGTGTGTACTTTTTATTTCTTATCAAATTCCATATCTCTTTGTGTAAATACAATTCCGATCCAGTTACACTTGCCATTTCGAGTCTTTTAACTTTGATTCCGTTCTTTAGTACTTGCACGTAGGCAGAGTACTAATTAAGGTCATAAACGGTGAAGGACTTTGTAAGAGCGGTTATTGTTAGGTAGAAGTTAAATCCTAAGTCTAACTCTTACAAAGGTGTGGAAAGAAGGCAAAGTACCTGAGGATTGAAAGAAAGGATACTTATTCAAACTACCAGAGAAAGGAGACTTATGTCAATGCAAGAACTGGCGCGGAATTATGCTCCTGTCCATCCCAAGCAAAATACTAAGCCGCATCATCCTGGAGCGAATCAAACATGCCCTGGATGAGAAACTTCGACGGGAACAGGCTGGTAACAGGAGAAACAAGTCATGCATTGATCAGATCGCCACATTACGGATCATCATTGAACACAGCTTGGAATGGCAGTCACCTCTCTATCTCAACTTCATCGACTTTGAAGAGGCCTTCGACAGCGTCGATCGAGAGGTGATTTGGCAACTACTTCGCTACAGCGGGGTGCCGCCAACAACTCTGCACCTCATCCAACAGTAGTACGATAATACTGCATGCCAAGTAATCCACAAGGGGGAACTTACGGAATCCTTCGAAGTGAGGACAGGAGTAAGACAAGCTGGCTGCCTACTATTGCTAATGATTTTCCTGATTGCAGTAGATTGGATAATGCAACAAACAGTGTGCAATGAGGAAACAGGCATAAAATGGGCCCACACAAAAAAATAACCTGTAGGATCTGGACATCGCCCATGATATATGTCTGATTTTCTACAAACTGGAAGATATGCAAGTGAAAGGCAACAAGTTTGGAGAAGAAGCATCCAGAGAAGATAGGAGGGACTTCAGGTGAACATAGAGAAAACAGAGGTGATGAAAATTCCTGGCCAACACCACCAACAGCAACAACAACAGACAACAATCAGCATAAATGGAAGCAACCTGAAAGAAACAACCTCCTTCACTTACCTGGGGAGCATCGTTTCAACTACAGGCAGACGGAACTGACGAGGATATCAAAGCAAGAATTGGAAACGCAAGACAAGCTTTCACTGCTCTCAAGTCTGTGTAGGTCAACAGCACTCAGCATGAAACTGAACTCCAATGTGAAGTCAGTGCTACTATACGGATCAGAGTCTTGCACTGCGCGTCATAAAGAGCACCTCAAACAAACTACAGACCTTCATTAACAGTTGTCTTGGCTCAATACCACTCAAGATCAGATGGCCAGCTAGAAAAGATCAGCAATCGAGATCTCTGGCAATGAGCGAACCAACCCGGCAGGAACCGATTGTGAAACAAACAGGCAGGAAGAAATGGAGATGGATTGGCCATACTCTGAGGAAACCATCAAGTGAGTGACATCACTAGACAAGCCATTGCTCGAGTGGAGCCCGAAAGGGAAGTGGCGAGTTGGTCGTCAGTGCAATGGTGACTTAGAGGAGGTCATGTGAAGAGGAGATGAAAACGTGTTGGCAGACTTAGAGCCAGGTGAAGACTCTAGCAGAGAGCCGAACGTAATGGAGACGCATGGCTGAAGCCCTATTTTCCTCTAGGAATTAAAGGAAACAATAATAATAATTAAATAATGTTTACATTTGTGAAAAAATTAACAAATAAAAAAATTGAGCGGATTATAAATATAAGAAGTACATTAACAATAAAGCTTGCTGTTATAAGGGTGGAGGAAATGGTTTATTTAGTAGTGCAAAGAAGGTTAGTTAGTTCATTTCTGACACTATTTTCATCACATAAAGTAGGTGCCAAATATGGTATAGTGGAATTTTTTACTTAGACGTACGTGCATAAAGTCTTCTGGAAAGACTTCTTGTTTTACATGAGGTGAGACAAGGTTGGAGCTGGGAGTAAAGTGAATGCTCCCAGTTTGACAAAATCGCTTTGGCAAATTTGTCGCACGAAATCAAGTGTATGTCAATGACGATGTCAGTGACATGGCGCAATGGGATACCACTCGTCCTACTGACAGTCTTCAGAGTTCTACGAAGTATGACATAGTGTTTTTTAAGCAATCCAGGAAAGAACAAGGGTGAACAGTAAAGAAGAATAGGTAAGATGCACGAGTTGACAAACTGTAAGAGGACGAGGTGTTGAGTTATGCCTGAGTGCCTCAACTTCTTAATGTGAAAAGTCAGACGAAATATTCCTTTGGAAATTGCTAAGACATGCGAAGACCACGATAGATCAGAAGAAAGCATTAATCCAAGATACTTAATCGCAGACATTTGCACACACACAAACAAAAGTTTTTCTAACAGACTGCAAAATTCAATTAACAGCTGTATTTGTCAGCTCCATATAGTGCGTGAAACAACCACTCGAAAGAAGTAATTAGCAAACAATCGTATTGGTGCTACAAACCATCTTACAATCTGTCACCCAAAATATATTCAGAAGGAAATGAATATGGACTGGACACATGTTGCGGAAACCCTTAAATGAGACCAGGTGCCACGCCACCAAGTAGGGCCTCACGGATATGCGACAGGTTTGACGCAGGCACAATAATGATATGGAAATTATGTGTTGGCAATAGAGGTCTTGTGAGCAGATGTGGAGCTGGGTACGAATGCTGGCATAAAATATGGTAAAATAGACGCATGTTAATGAAGTTATATGCCAGTATTCTCATGAATAAATGAAAGCAAGCCTTCACTTACACACTATTCCTAATTTCATATGGCCTATTTCAAACGGAATGCATCTTATTCGCCTATCTAGGACTTAGATTTTATCCATGTCTGAACGAGCTGACGCCAGTGGCACACCAGTTGATAAGCCATTTCTGCATCATTTGTTTAACAGTCTGTTGAAAGACATGTTCCACTTCCTAAGTCACGCATATGCACTTGATGATCCCAATCCAGACAAAATGAGTGGCAATTTTCGCCGTTTAAGTGAATATCTCACTTATCTCGGTTCAATAGGTATTGTACGGCTTGCCAACTGTTTGGATGCGCTTGTGGTGTCTCTGGATTGGTAGTGGAGAGTGCTTTAGTGTGTCAGCTTTTCTTCGCCCTTCTTTCATGGTCATGCCTGTCCTCTTAAACCGCTTGACATAAGTGAATCCTTTTCGTATGCTTCGGCTTAACATCAGATTACGGTTAACCCAGGATGACTGTTTTCTTCTTAGAGATCACAGGATGTAGAAGACCGTCATCCTATAATCCAAAAGCCACTGCGGTCATCTTCAGATTTCAGATTCAGATTCATTGGTTGAGGGTAGAAGGCTTGAAGCCTATGTTAATCCTTTTCGAGTAAATTTGTGTTCAAGTTAATGACACAACTAGCGGCTTCACTCGTGCCGCTGTCAAGAGCTTCTGACAATGTTAATCTAATTCATATGTTATCCCGAATGTATAGGGCAATCCTCCACATCTTTCCGACTACTTACTCTGTCTGATCTAATGCAGATGTACCCAGGTATGAGTGGAGTTAAGTCTACACCCACTAACAACCATGTTTCAGTGATAACAGTCACTTCTACTTAGGACTCTATGTTGATGTACCAGTTCACTGAGTTGACTGCTGAAACGATCGCATTTATATCAGCTTTCCAAACGTTTGGTCGAGCTGGGGTTTTTGCTCATGATACTGCTGCTGTGAACTTGAAAGTGAGCACAGTGTGATCGCTTCTTCCTAAAGGGGGAAGATGTTGTATGAGATCTCCATCCTCACCGTGGGAGAACACCAGGTCCAGAGTTGAGGAGGAGTGCTGTGAGTAGGCGCGTGGGCTTAATGACATGTTGGACTAGTGATTAGGAAATGCCAGATGCCAGTAGTTGATGATCAAAGGGGTCGTCTGAAGGTAGCGGTGTGTGGCTTGCCCAGTCAAATCTTGGGGCGTTGAAGTCACCGACTACGAGACTTCTACATTTTGATGACCGGGAGCCTAGCTCCTCTATAAGGAAGTCATCTGCACTGCAGTCAAGACTGCGGTATATATCAATGAGGTCGATATCTTGGCTTATGCATTTACGTCTGCGTCGAAGAAGTTCGTACGATTCACTTTCGTGAACGAGCGTTCCGATGCTACGCACAGTTAAGCATCTCTTGAGGTAGATGACTACGATACATCCTTTGCGGTTTAGTCAGTCCACCCTATGCACTTTGAAGTTTGGCAGGTTAACTTCGTTGTCAGTGACATCGGGTGTGAGCCATGTCTCTATGGGGATAATTACATCTGGATTTCTGGAGTCTATCATGTTTCCCAGCTTAGACCATTGTGTCCTGTAACATTCTGGAATTTATCGACCCATTCCTATACACAGCCATATCAGTAACTTTTGTTGGAATCTTGCCCTTAAAATCAAACACCACTTTAGTGAGGTCAGCGCGGAATGGTTTCCCGGACTTTCGTATGAGATAGAGGCGGAAATTGCATCTTGTATACTTAAAAACTGTCCCAGACTATCTCAGCTCTCTTCAGCATGAGACTAGTCTTAGTGACATATTATGTGTGGAAGGTATTATGAAGTAAATACCCACTGAAACATCAGTTAGTGTAATTTAAGAACAACTGGGTTGATCAACAGCAGGAATGATTTAAAACAATCGTCATGGTGTTTCAAAAGAATACAGAGTAATCAAGTGATTCCAGGCATTAGGAACAATTTTTGATTGAACACTAGTCAGTAACTAGTGTAATGTGCCTAGTTCCCTCTTCGGTACAGACTGAATTCTATCAGTCAAGCTCGCAATGTGACCACCATGCTAGGTGTCTTGCTAATACAGTGCACTGTGAATTGTTGGTATGAGACGGCTGGAGGCAATCAGCAAGAAGCCTTGGACCCAGGTTTCGTGCTAGTCGGCACTGGCTAGTCAGCAAAGCTTATCTACAAGCTTGAAGTAACTCATGTTTCTTCTGAGATTCGAAACCACCACACTGAAAGCTTGACTGGTAGAATTCAGTCTGCACCGAATATAGGACTAGACACACTTAACTGGTTACTAACTAGTGTCCAATCAGAAATATCCAATACAGTCCTACAGGTGGTCAATCGCGGCCTGAATAGCTCAGCGGTAACGTCTCTGACTGCAGCTCTGGGTGACGCGGGTTCGAACCCCAGAAGGGACATGATTTACTTCGAGGTTGCAGATACGCCTTGCTGACTGGTGAGAGCCAACTAGCAGGAAACCTAGGTCCAAGGCTTCCTGCCGATTGCCTCAAACCATCCAATAGCAACAATTAAGAATAATTGCTTATAATCAAAACATATTTATTCTGAGAGTGCTTCAGCACAAACTACGGAGTCTTGATTAATTTTGGTTGCAAATTATTCATCCCAAGTGTAAAATCTTCAAGTAAATTATTAGTCGGTATCATTTCACAAGAAATAATAATATTCCATAACTAGATGCGTCCGACTGCGATTTTGTTTAGGGTACTGAAAGAATTCTTTGCAAAAGTGTTACGTATTGAGAGTTTTTTGTGTTGGTTAATTTTCAATCGAAGCAATTTAGACGTCAGTATCCTTGACCTAGAGAATTGCTGGCGGGCTACTTGGATTCCCGTAAGTTGTGTAAGTTGTTTCTAGTAAGGTGGTAAATTTTTCTGCATATTGCTCATTATAAAATTCCCAAACTTCGTAGATGGCCAGGTAGTTATATTTTAAATCGTTGCTTTACAATTAGAAATCCATATAACAGTAGGTCTCTAATTTATGTTAATTAGTCCGAATTTTAATTGCACTGAAAGTGTGCTATATATCTTCAGGTTAAAAACCGTTATTCTTTGTGTGTTAAATGTCATGTTGAGGCAATGTTTTCATCACATTTACCAATGACATCAAATGGAGTCTTTGATATATAGTTGGGTTACTCCATTTGAGCTTTTGTACCGTACTTTAGGTGAGATGTTCTGAGGAATGCATCAATGTTTACTTATAATTCGGTTTATTATTTAAATGCCGTTTCAATGTTTATGTGGTAGGTGCTTTTTAAAGTTGTGTTCGGTATGAGCACAATTCTAATGAAGTAGTGTGACCTAAACTTAAGCAATAAATTTGTTTATTTTCCAACAAGTAATCCACAAAATGAGGTTCATATGAGTATTTAAAGGGAAATAAATGGGACTTTTGTGCTGTCCATGTAGACATCTCGATAATGTGAAACCTTCAACTAGTTTTCACTTTAGTTTCCCTTTTCAATTATATGTTAAGTGGCGGTAAGTACCACGTTATATCTTCCCCCATTAAAATTGTGAGTATATTTAGAAGCCTACTTATAACTTCCGTGAGAATTGGAAGAGGACAGCATTCATAGAGTTCAACTCACCAGTGAGTATTGAATTCCAAGAACACATAAGAGGAAACCATATAGATTGTGGAATGTATTATACAGGTCTGTAACAGACATCCATCAGCACTCGACTCTGAATAGCCTATGTAATAATCACTTCGTGAAAGCGGCTACCTCTTTCAAAATAACGCTTAGGGTGAACTTCATTGGTCGAGCAGACTTATGCCACTAAGGAGATTTTATTGTAAGCTAGATGAAATCTCCAATATTTGCCGTGCTGTTTAGAATTTTCATAACTTAAGTTTGGGTTTAGATACTTACGGAAAGCAAACGAAACGGCCGACTGAACGACGGCTTCTCAAATTTTCACGTTAGACAATTTGCCACGAGACAGTTAAGCATAGGTATCTGTTGTGTTGCTAAAGTTCAGGTTAGTCAATTTATAATTAGTAGGGACTTGATTACCCAAAACAGACGTTTTGTGTACCAGGTTATGACGGTCAGGTATTGAGTTGTTCGGGCTGAAATAGGTGGGATTGTGCTAGAACCTACTAGCTGAAAGTCGATTATCCACATTTCCATTTTACTACAAGCTGAGTAACGTTGTCTTGATTACTCATCTGTTCTAGTGTCTGTAAAATCCTTACTTTTATCCAAACTTATCAGTCACGTTGTCTAAATTTACAGACTTCTTTTCATGCAGAAGATTCACTGGTTAATTTTGAGTGCAAAGACAGTACTGTTTCGCTCAATGAAGACACTGAAGAAAACAATCTAGACACTGTAAGCAACTACATTGAGGTCAGTGATATATTCAGGATTGGCTCGAGTTGACGTTTTGTTAGATGATGTCGAATGAAAAGATTGTGTAATAATGCCACCTACTTAAGGACTCATACTTGTCTTAATGTGTCGATTGTTGTGAAATTCGGGTAACGATATAAATTATCTCCTCTTGCTTATGCAGTGGATGAGATATTCGATTATTTGGTAACTGTAGTGTGCACTTCACAGCATTGCACACTGTCCAACTGTGACTGTGAAAAGCTGAAAGTGAAAGATCTTCTAAGACTTCATATACTTGATCTTCACTGTATTTGTAAACCAATGTTCGACTAGTGAATCCAATACATGAGTAATGTACTGATAGAAGTGGTCTTAATTAAAATAGGTGATCGTTGGATTATTATTTTCGGTCCCTTGCGTTCTCGGTGTAACATGGGACATCAGCGGCACATCTCTAATTTACTATATTTTCCACTATCATTTTCACCCGGCTCCATATCTGCCCACAGGATCTCGTTTCCTCTACACATGACCTTCTCCTTGTCACCCTCGAACCTACGCCCAGCTCGTCGCTTCTCACTTGGGGCCCACCCGACAGTGTGGCATGTGATGTCACTTGAATTGAATCAACGCGCGAATGTTTTAGGTGGCATACATGAACGTGGCACACGGTTTCAGAAGAGCCATGTCAGTTACTTAACCACTAAAGGTAAGTGACTAGCAATTCGAAACTGTACAGACAGACTGGGATTTAATATCACTGAGAACGGATGACGAAATCAAAGATACGAAAATAACGCAAAGTCATAAATTATCCATGCCACACATCACGTAGTCGAATTGAGTTTTTTGTGGGAGGTGGGTTAGGATGCGAGAATCTGGTCGAGTAAACTGGATTGGTTTGGGTGTACAAGTTTGTGAGTGTTCCATAATTTGAGGTCATTACTGTCCCCATCTCTGAAAAGCGCCGATTTAATGTATATAATAGTCTTTTGGATATCAGTTAGTTAACAATCTAGTCCAAAAAGAGGCTATTCCTCATACTTCAAGGAGTTTCCAGAACGTTAAAAACGTATTTGCGAAAGTCGAGCTGAGTTTCATTCAGATATTCAATAATTGCTTATGTGTTTCTTCTCGCACGATCTCCTCCATGTCACCCTCGTACCAACGATGTACTCTTCGCTTCCCATTGGGATCCCACTCGATCGGTGACTTTCAGTGCACGAGAAGTCACTCAACGGCCTCCACTATGTATGCCCAATACATCTCCATTTTCTCCTACGCATTTGTTCATAGATCAGATCTCGGTTGGCTTGTTCCCAGAGTTTCTTGTTGCTAATTCTTTCTGGCCGGTTATTTGATCTTCAGTATGAAGCCAGCAAATGGTGACAGCTGTTGATTAAAGTCTGTAACTTGCTGTCGGAAATCCTTTCCGTGACACGCAGTGCAAGTTTCTGACCCATATAGGAGAACTCACTGACTTGGCATTTATGTTGATCACAATCCGAATCTTGTTCTTTGTGATGCTGGGGCGGAGTGCAGAAGATTTCCATACTGGCTTCAGGTTGATGAAGGTGTGTGTATCTTGCCTTTCCGATTTTGACTGGCTTTGACATCTTCGTTCGTTCCGACTGCCTGTGGTTGAGACCGTGTTTCCATATCAAGTCTCTCCCATTGATGGTGGTTCGTTCTGGTTACTGTTGCTGTTGGTGGTGGTTGCTTATCTTCATCACCTCCGTCTTGCCGATGTTCACCTGAAAGCCTGTCTTCACTACCTGCCTTCCTCTGCCAGTTTGTTGGTTTTCGCCTGGAAGCCTTCGAGTTTGTGTGACATTAGACATAAATCATCCACGCACGAAATCCAAGTGATCCAGATTTTTCTTATCGGTCAGTGCATCGTATTGCTGTCTTCTCGTTCCCCACCTACAGTCTGACGCATAATCCAATCCACCACAATTGAGAGTATTGTCGTTGATAAGGGCAGCAGACTTATCTTCACTTCGAACGCCTCACTGAATTTTCCGTTATGAATCACCTGGCACGTGGCATTGTCATATAGTTGTGGCTGAATGAGGTTGACAAACATTGGGCACTGCACGCCATAGTGTTGAAGTAGTTTCCAAATTACTTCGCAGTCAACACTGTCTATCGAATTCTCTTTTCAAAGTCGGTAAAGTTAAAGTAGAGAGAGGTTTGACTACCGTCCTATACTTTGTTCGATGATGATGACGGGGATGCGTAGAGTTGGAATTCGATCCGCATATGATTTACCTTTCCTGAATCCAGCCAGGTTGTTCCGGGCTGATGGGGTTCTGCGTCCAGTGCATCTTTTCTTCTCTTAGTTTTTTACTTGGCGTGGACAATATCATTATTCCATGCCAGTTCTCGCAGAGTGAGGCATAAGTAGCCTTTCTGTGGAAGCTTGACAAAGCAGCCTTTGGTATTCGATGGTTGGAGGCAATCGGCAGGAAACCTTGGACCTAGGTTTCGTGCTAGTTGGCACTCATCAGCAAACATGACTGATAGAATTCAGTCTGCACCGAAGATAGGACTAGACACATTACACTAGTTACTGACTAGTGTTCAATCAAAAAGCAGCCTTTCTTATGCAGACCTATCGTTGTGTTTCGTAACGTCACGGCTATCTCCAGTTTCTTGACACTAACCACTCTTTGAAATTATCTGTTAGACACACGTTCTCCTAAAAGGTTTGTCAGCAGCTGGTAAGCTCTGTATATAAACATTACAGGCGAAATAATAGCATACAGCCATCTATCACCTCTATTCGAAGTCCCTTGCTTAAAGGCAATATATATATATATATATATATATATATATATAAATTCAAGTTTAACCACCTGTTGATGTCAGTTAGAGAACTATTAAGAACCAGGGAGTACTGAACAGCTGTTTTGTCCTAGTTTGGGACTCATCGGCATTGCCCACCCACCGCAGGGTTTCGTAACAATGACGTTCCGATTACATGGCGAGCTAGTAGACCATCCAGTCACTGGAACCCGATTCAGTGGCCAGCGCATGAATTATAACTTCTACCAATTCGTGATTTTAGCTCGACTGGCACCTGTCAATATCATCAGTGGCTAGTGTTTGTCCTCACTTCCGATCGGGTGAACTTTACTGGTCACAACTTCTTATTAGATCTCCAGGCAACTTATTATTATTATTAACACTACTTGACTTATCAACGTAGGTGTTTGCACAAAACTACAACAGTTGAAGTCGTCTCACTTCAGGGAAGCTCATACAGAAAAAGAGGAGACAAATGTGATGAAACACGCAGTGGACAAGGATTTAAGTTAGAGAAGACAATTAGGTAGAAAGTAATGCCCCCAAAGCCTCAGGATGGTCGGGGGTGGGTGCCTTTCGCTGCGGGTTGGCCACCTCTCCGCACACCTCTTGAAATGCTCCCATATGACCGGGCGTCTTACATAGCCTCTCCTGAAGAAGTCCTACTCACTGCCTTCACGTGGCGGAGGTGTTTTTTCACCAAAATGAGAGGGCGAAAGCGGATGCCCGACGCTCTTCACCGGGTTGACTGTCCATTGGATGACAGTCTAGGGGAGATGGCTAAACCCTGATTCCAGACCTTCGATGACTGGCGTATGAATCTCACTGGAGCTCACCGGCAGACGTATGGACAAAAGGCTTGTTGGATGTCCTGGATGTCTGGCCCCATTCAAAAAGGCGTATGAACCGAACTCCGGTCACTGGATGCCAATGGATAGTGGACTCCCTACTCCACTCCTACTGCCTTGTAGGTCACACTTGGTTGTGTAAAGGCAAGAGCTGCACTCTCAAACAAAAGGCCGAGCGATTCTGGGGACATCACTCGTACCAAATTCCCATGAAACTTCATGAACTCTCCTATTCGAGATGTTCATGAAGCCGGCTCATCCTCCCGTAGGAGATAGCCGAAGTAAAGTGAAGTAAGTAGTGCTGATTTCTAGACACTGTGATAACCAGGCGTAAATAAATCTGTACACCATTGCTAAATACTCTGAACCATGTCACTATAACAATCTCCAATCCTTGATTCTTAGCATCTATGGAGAATACAAGAGTATTCACTTCTTGTATGCATGTATGTTTTTTTGAACAAGTTCTCCAAGGTGTTTATCAGGTTACTGTTAACGGCCCTTTACACAATGTGTTGTTTCTTTCTTTTTCACATGACTAAATAACTTTTTTATGTGAAGCTGCTGTAATGTATTATGTGTGTTCAGAATCTTTTCTACAAATTAAAGTGGCAACGTGGCAACTCGAACTGCTGCACTTCGGTGCCAAGTTCTATGTTGAATCCAGCCAGCCAGCCAGCCACAAATTAAAGTTTACAATGTTAGATACTTTCAATGGCTCTGTTGCAGCAAGTGTAGGGTACTTTTGTTTCTATACGTCTCTAGATGTTTTCTTAGTCAATTTATATGTATATCTTTTTCTTCAAAAATTTAAATAGTGATTTGCTGCTGCACATCATTACTTGTACATGGCGAATCGTACAGTTAAAGATGCGCATACAGTTCACGGCACTAATCCCCAGTATCTCATTGAGAAAATCGTTCGTAGTCGTATTTATGAATCACAATTCTGGAAGGAGCATTGCTTCGCTTTAACAGGTATATGCGACTTCTGTCTGTTCTGCTTAACGATATTTTTTTTGTGTTCAATAGCTGAATTACTAGTCGATAAGGCTGTAGAACTGCGTTATGTCGGTGGAGTGTATAGTGGAAATGTTAAACCAACGCCTTTTCTGTGTCTTACACTGAAAATGCTGCAGATTCAACCGGATAAAGATATTGTTATTGAATTTATAAAACAGGAACCGTACAAGTTAGTTTATCATGGTGAAAAGTCGTTGATTTCAGGTATGCTCGAGCTTTAGGAGCATTCTACTTGAGACTAGTCGGCGAGTCTGTTGAGATATATAAATATCTTGAAACGTTGTATAACGATTTTAGACGTTTAAAATTTCAAGATAAAATGGGGAGTAAGTTGTTTAACTGTCTTGATAATTCATCATTGTTAGATTTCAGTTTAATTTACATGGATGATTTTATCGATCAGCTGCTTACAGAGGAACGTGTTTGCGATGTTATCCTGCCGCGTTTACAAAAACGCGAAATTCTTGAAGAACTCAACGGTTTAGAACCTCGGCAGTCACTTTTGAACGAGGATCTGGAAGATTTGCAGTATACAGAAGAATTAGACATAGTGAATAATTATGATGAAAATAATAAATCAAAAAGCAAGCATAAACGACGAGATCATGGGAAAGATAAAGACCGCCATAAACGAAGACATCGTGAGGAATCTCCTCATGGTGACCGTAGGGAAAGAGAACGAGATCATGTGTCGTCACGTCATAAAGACCGTGATGACTATGAACGTAAACGTGACAGAGAGAAAGGTCGAAGGTAAGAAAGACTTTTTTTTCAACTAAAATTCGATAGTTCCATTCTTGCTTAAGACCTAACTAAATTCAATTCTCAATTCGATTGTAGTAGTGTTTGAAAATATCTTTCATGATATCTGTCTGTTTTCAACATAGAACTTTGCACCGATGTGCAGCAGTTCGAGTCGCCACACTTCACTCTGTACACAAAGCAAGAAAAGTAAAAAGAAATGCAAAATAGAGACAATAAAGAGAGATATGAGGCAAAAACAATAGTAAAATCGAAGAACAATAAAGTTCCATTGGAAATTATAAGTCACAAGGAGTGGATGCATCTGCGCTATGCATTGAGAACGATTTTAAGATATATCACCGATTGTTTCTAGTGGTGTTTACCGTCCGGAGGACCTCAACCAGGAAGTCTACACCTCGTTACCTGTCTGGCTTAAACTAACTGTTGTGGATTTCATTGACTGGTGAAGCCATGTTTTGTTTTGACCACCACTGGCTAGCTCTTTTCCAACGTGACCCATCCTATGTCAGCTAACATTGCCCATCGAGGAAGGTGATGCCTAGCCATGCATAACACAGAATGTCGTAACCACATCAGTCGGTGTGACTTTACAGCCTCGTCGATTGATGCTCCCTTCCCTCCATATCTAGCACTCAACCGAGGCCGAACCTCATTATTGCTCACCTTATTATACCACTTAATACGAGAGATAGAACGCAGGCACCTATGATCAAAGAGAGATAGCCCGGCCTTTTCACATCTTCCAGTTTTAATGGCCATGTTTCAGTCACAGCCAACCATAAAGGTGGACGGAACGGACCGCTGAACAGTACACACGCCCTTTGGTTGGCAGCTTGCCGGATATCACGTCTATGCTAGAGACGGTGTAAACTGGCATATGCGAAACTAGCCCTCTATATCCGTTCTGAAATTTCATCAGCGATCAACCCGCTGGCGCTGGCTAATGCAACTTCCGAAATAAGTGTAGTGGCCAAAACGCTCCACAAACCACTTCACTCCCAATTTCTAAGCTAGAAGTCAATGTAGTCCAGACCTGTAGCATCATCTTACATTTTGGCGAGAGCGAATCGCATGCTAAACATTAACAGATTGCAGCTGAAGGTGTTCAGAAGACTCTTCACTTTGTCAGCGTCTTCCTCACCTAGGAGGGAGGACTATATCATCTGCATATTCTAAGTCAACGGGATTATTCCCTGGTGATAACAAGTCAATCCCTGAGTCGCTGAAGTCAGCAGTTAGGGTTAGTTCCATTAGTACATCTATAATGAAATTAAACAAATATGGGGACAGTGGGCATCCCTGACGGACATCTTTCATGATGACCTGATGTTGCTGCCACAGTCACTTCATTATTATTATTATGACTTCTAGAACACTCCAGGTGGATTATTCTTCATGTATCAAAATGTGATATTCGATTGTCAATTAATCTGCTTACCAGTTCTGCATGAAAGAGTGACCTTAAGGAAAATTCGCCAGTTATGATGTTGAATGCAGTAAGCCAAAAAGATTGTGCTACAAAATGAAAGCTAGTACTGGTTTATAAGCGCTTATAAAGCTTGAACGACCAAAAAAATTGTTTCTGCTTCGAGTCTCCTGTAAAATCTAGGTGCATAGACCTCCGAACTGTGAATCAGGATGCTTTTTATTTGATCACAGTTTAGAATGATAATGAACTTCTCCAGGATAATCATACGACTGATTGACTGACTCTAGCCATTGTTCATTACCATCCCAAGGACCCCAACCAGTCAGGGCGTCTACACCTCCCTACGTGGCTAGCTGGAAGGCCTAAACTAACTGTTGTGGATTTCGCTGACTGATGAAGCCATGTCGTGGTTTGACCACCACTAGCCAATTCTTTTCCGACCTAATCCATCCTATATCAGATAAGATTGCCCGTCGAGGAAGGTGATACCTAGCCATGCATAACACAGAATGTCGTAACCACCTCAATCGGTGTAACTTCAGAGCCTCGTCGATTGATTTCCCCTCTTTATCTAGCACTCGAACGAGGCCTAACCTCAATATTTCTCACCTTATTATACCACTTCACAGGGGAGATAGAACGCAGGCACCTATGGTCGAAGACAGCTACTCAGATTTTTCATGTCTTCTACTTTTAATATCCATGTCTCACTCACAGCCAGCCATAAAGGAGTACGGAGTGAAGTGCTGAGGAGTACACATGTCGTCCGATCGATAGCCAACAAGACATCACGTTCACGTGGGAAATGATGTAGATTGACACAAGCATTCTGTATCCTTTCTGAGACTTCGTCAGCGGTCAGCCCTTTGGGGCTGATGCAACTTCACAATTGAGTGAAGTGGTCAACACGCGCCCACTCCCTCTCACTTAAAGCATGCCTAACCACCGCCTCCCCCGACGGGCATTACTAGCTGATATAGGTGCAGGTTCGAAAAGAGTAAGTGGTGGTCAGACAAAAACGTGGCATCAATCCATGAAATCCCTGACAGTTAAACTGAGTCAGGTAGGGAGATGCAGACTCCTTCCGGGTTGGGGCCCTCGGGACTCTAAGAATCAATGGCTGGAGACAATAGGTGACATGGCTCAAAATCGTTGTCAATGGCTTACGCAGATGTATTCAGTCTCTGTAATCTTTCATATTCCTTTCTACCATTACTCATTCTGTTTCACTCTTATACTTATCAAAACTCTATTGATTCTCTTCACTCATTTTCCTGTCTACCTTTGTGTGCTATTTGGAACGTGGCAACTGGAACTTCTGCACTTCGGTGCCAAGTTCTGTGTTGAATCCAGCCAGCAAAGCAAGGGGTCGATGTAGTGTAGTCATATTTACCTCATATCTGACAGGTGCAATTTGCATGCCAAACATTCGAATATTGCTGCTCAAGGTGTTCAGAAGACTCTGCATATTTTCATCGTCTTCACCTAGGAGAATTGCATCATCTGCACAATCCAAGTGAACAAGACTATTCCCTGGTAACAGTTCACTGCCGAAGTCACTGAAGTCAGTTAGAGTTAATTCCATTGGTTACATCTATGATGAAATTATACAGAAAGGGGGATAATGAACATCCGTGATGGACACCACCAATTGTCGTCACTTCAGATGACAACCATTCGTAATCACTTGCAAGTCTGTGTGAGTTCAAGCGGAGTGCCTTTATTAGTGCGATGTCTTTTCTTGACTAATTAACTGACTGAGTTTTCAACCTAGAACTTTACACAAAAGTGCATCAGCTCAAGTTTCCACACTCCATATTGCACATATTAAGATGAAGTGAAAAAATGGAAAGGAGTTGTAATTGCAGTAGTTGTATCGAAATCTATTTAGTTTGTCACTGAAATCGAGATTTCTCAACACTAATTTGAAAGGAGAGACTGCTTCATCTGGACTCAAAAGACTATGTGGCGTCAAACTGTCGATGGTGAGTCTCTGGAGGACTTACCCTCCTTCTGGAACATTTGCGTAGACTCTGATCATCCTGTGGTTCATACATGCATATGCCTACGACGTAGAAAATAGGCAGCAGTGAGGTGTCGCTACACTCCCAAGTTGTTGAGAAGACTAAGTCTTTATTCAAAGAGGAAATAGCTAAACGTCTATCGAAGATTTGGTAGGAAGACTCATCGTAAGGAGGCCTGGCATGATATCCAGTCAGTTGTAAAAACAGTCGCAAAGCCTGTTGATATTTTTCTGGAATGAAATTTGACTAAAAGTCTTCACAACAATCATGACACAGCCGTAGACGACAGATGCAAAAGAGGTGGGAAAGGCATCAGCGGCAGGTAATACCAGACAACTGTTTAGAATGATTAGGTAAACGGGCTGCGAAAACCCAAAGATGAATGAAACGATTTCCCAGAAGGATGGTTCTTTCATTACTCCTCAAGATAAAAGACGGCTGGAATGTTGGAGGGAAAGAACATGTTCAGGAACAACTCAACAGGCCTACAGCCACACTGGATGTGACACTGAACTTACCCGGCATCCAACACCTACGTGTATGCGAAGTAGACATCAGTCCTCCAAAAGTAACCGAGGTTGTAAAAGCTGTGTCTAATTTTAAACGAGACAGAGCTCCAGGACTTGATGAAGTGGCTCCAGAGGTATTCAAGTATGCTGGTGATGGACTATGGACCGGTTAACTAAGTTATTAGGTGATGTGTGGGAATCTCAGACAGACCCATTGGACTGGTGAAAATCATTAATTATTACAGTTTATGAGAAGAAAGAAGCGTCGGTGGCATAGCGGTTAGGACGCCCGACGACTATGCACATGATCCGGGGTTCGATCCCTGGCCGACGCACTCCTTTACCTCATTTTTTCCCTCACGTTCCCTGGTGGAACATAAGGCTTCAAGCTAGTGGCTTGAAGTTTCTTTAGCATGGTCCGGCGAGCGTCCTAACTGCTATGCCACCGACGCACCCTTTACCTCGCTAAGCCAGAAATAATGCTGGTGAAGAGGAAAGGTTGGGCATGAGGCTAGCAACCCCATCCTGTAAAATAAATACTGCTAAAGAAACTTCAAGCCACTAGCTTGAAGCCCTATGTTCCACTGGGGAACGTGAAGGAAAAAAAGTGAGAAGGAAGACAAATCTTGTAGTAGTCACGTCTGACTGAGGTAGCAATTTAAATTCTAGGTTCAATAATCCTGTGTAGACTAAGTGGTGCTAAGGAGAAACAGATCCATGAAAACAAGTTAGGCTTTAGGTCTGGAAGAGAGAGCTAACCATATATCGAGTCTTCAACAGATTCTGTAACATAGTCATTCAGCGCTAATCGTATTTCTAAACTTGAGGGTGGCGTTTAACTCCATCGAACGAAAGATGCTGTGGCAGTGTCTGGCCCTGATAGGAGCACTAGGAAAGTATAGTGTACTCATAAAGTCATTCATTTTACTCGAACTCGTGGAGTCTTATATGAACTTTTAGAAACTTGTGCGAATTAATGACAACCAGTGTCAGAAATGTCTAATGTGTCCATTTTGTGTTTAATTTCACCATGGATATGACGCTACTCGACTTCAGAGAATTGCCGGGAAAGAATCTCTTCGATTTCGAGAATGTAAATGATATAGTGTTTTAAGGTTATGAAGACATTGCTAAAATTCAGTTTTCTGAATGCCTCAAGCAGAGTTCTTGGTGTGTTTGACGTGTGATATGGTGCAGAACTGATCTGTAAAGACCCTAGTCTAAGGTTAGGGAGTGAAGTGGTTGAGCATGTTGGAAAGTTGCATCAGCCTTGGTCGCTGATGAAATCTCAACATGGATACGAAATGGTTGTGTGGGATTTACCAACCTGCATCATCTCCCATGTAGACATGATATCCTGTTGGCTATCTATTAAAGGATGTGTGTACTGCACAGCATTTCGCTCTCGCCCTCTTTATGCTTGCGTGACGTTGTCGTTGATAGTGAGAGACTTGAAGGGATGTTTGTGTCTTTTGTATCGTGTTGAATAAGGTAATATGGTGAATTATATTGAGATTAAACGTAGAGTTTTGCTGAAAATTCCACACTGTAACATAAGTACTGTTTGGGAATCAAGCAAATTATTATTATTAATGTGGAAGAATTCAATGGGTAACACTTTGAAACTGCATTGATTGAGGTAGTAAGGTGGTACGTGTTACGCATGCGAAGTCATCACCTACGTCGACGTTCAGTGGTGGGTTGGAGAACAGTGTTGGTGCATCCAAAACCTGACATCCAACGAGAGCAGAAATCTGGAATGGAATGAAGCTACTGATAACTAATCGGGAAGGCAGCAAGACCAGAAGGACTTCCTCCTCCTCTTGGAGCACTGAAAACGGTCTCGGAGACTGCAACAGATATGCTGATGCCAATAGTTACAAAAGGTTTGAAATTAAGAAAAAAAGCCTACCGATTGGAAGAAAGACTACCCCATAGAACTACCGAAGAAGGGCTACCTAGGCCTCTGCAAGGATTGAAGTGGAATCATGATCTTGTCCACACCAAGTAAAATACTAAGTCGCGTCATCCTGGAGAGAATAAAAGATGTACTGGACGCAGAACTCCGTCAGCCTGGATGAATTCAGGAAAGGCAAATCATGTGCGGATCGAATTCCAACTCTACGCATCCCCGTCATCATCATCGAACAAAGCATAGAAAGGTAGTCAAACCTCTCTCTACCTCAACTTCATCGACTTTGAAAGAACATTCGGTAGACAGCGCTGACTGCAAAGTAATTTGGAAACTACTTCAACACTATGGCGTGCATTGCCCAAATCTTTAACAACCTCATTTAGCCACAATTATATTACAATGCCGTCTGTCAAGTGATCGACAAGAGAATAGTTAACGAAGTTTCTGAAGTGAAGACAAGAGTAAAGCAAGGCTGTTCCTTATCACCAATGGTATTCCTCATTGTGGTCGACCGGATGTGTCAGACTGTGAGTGGGGAGTGAGAAGTCAGGATTACGATTCACTGACCGATAAGAAAACTCTGGAAGATCTGGATTTCGCGCGTAGATGATTTATGTCTAATGTCACACGAACACGAAGGCTTCCAGGCGAAAACCAACAAACTGGCAGAGAAAAGTAGGTAATGAAGATAGGACTCCAGGTGATGAAGGTAACCAACCAACAGCAACAATAGCCCGCACAAGTCACTGTCAACGGGAGGAACTTGAAATAGGTTACTTCACTTACTTATCTAGGAAGCATCTCCTCAACTGCAAATACGGCGTACAGACGATGTCAATACCAGAATTTGAACGGCAAGGCCAACCTTCATGACCCTGAAATCAGTTTGGATATCTTGTTCGCTCTTCGGCATAAAAAAACAAAATTCGAATTTTTAATGCCTATGTTCAGTCAGTCAGTTCTTTCATATGCTTCAAAAACTTGGTGTTGCCGTCATGGAAAGCATTTCCAACAGACCATTGGAAACTTTTATGAAAAGCTGCCTTCACGTTGAAGATAAAATAGCCAGTCGGCTGGCCAGAAAGAATTAGCAACAAGAATCTGTAGCTGGCGTCAAACCAATAAGCAAGAGTCGATTGCTCAGAAAATATGGAGGAGGGAATGGAGATGGATCGGCCATACGCTGAGGAGACCTCAGAGTGACATCATAAGCCAGGCCAGTTCTTGTGTGGAACCCGAAAATTCTTCTACCCCTACGGCAAATAGGAGATAATAAAGAAAACTGTAAAACTCAAGTTTTGAAGTCGTGTGACTGTAATTGATGTGATTATGAACGATAAATTGTGTTCGAAATGTCATCCAGTAATCAATAATACTGTTTCACTGACTGTGTATGATATACCTAATAAATAATAATATGCCCAAGTTTTACACATACATTAACCTTGACAGTTAGTTTAAGCCAACCATGTAGGGAGGTTGTAGACTCCCTGACTGGTTGGGGTCCTTGGGATGGTGAAAATTAGTGGTGATATGGCTCAAAATTGTCCTCAGTGATGCAGATACATTCACTCTGTGATTTGTCATATCCAATAAAACTCCTATTTGGTTCAGTTTTTTGAGGGAGTCGGTCATTAGTTTCTCCGCTCTTACATTCAGGTCTTTGGAAACACCGACAGATTGGAATTTAGTTTGATCACTCAAAATACCTTCCATTTTCTCAACATAATCGCTTTTGTCTAGTAAGACTATACTGTCTCCTTTATCCAGCTTGCTAATAATTAAGCTTTCGTTGCTTCTAAGTTCTCTTAGGGCTTCTCTGTGTTGTTTACATAACAGACTATTTACTGAATGTCTATTATTCTTGTATTGTTGGCAGCTGTCAACTAGCGTCGTTTTGAACCGAGTTAGTTCATCGTCCGATGATGGGGTAAGATCTGACGTTTGGGAATACAAATTTTCAAACTGTATATCCGTGTCTAATTGGTCAACTTTAGGAGCATAATCACTAAATTTGGGACCTAGGGATAACACCTCCAATTGAAACTTATTAAGCACGACACTGGAAAAATTGTGAACATACTGGCCCGGAACTGACGGAAATTTCCTTTCAAGATTTTGGCTTTTGAGTTATTTGACAAGACTTATTCTTTTATTATTATTATTACATATTCAATAAACATCAATTGTAATTCCTGAGGTAAATCATCAACTGAAAATTGTCTTTGTGATATGTTCCTTTCTAGATCATCTATAAGAGTTTTAACAAAATCATTGTGATTAAGAGCATGTCTTCTGTTTATCATCTCTCTTTACTCTCTTTTCTTGCATTGTGAGCTACAAGGAGGGGAGTATGGCAACTTAAACTGCTGCACGTCTGTGCAAAGTTCTATGTTGAAACCAGTCAGCAGAGATATGTATATGATAGGAATGAAAAACTTTGATGTACGTGTTCAGGAGTGCAGCTACTATCAAACACGGTTTTCATGAACATCATCCTTTCGACTATAGGCGCCCCAGTTAAGCATTTTGAAGCCACTAAGGAGTGGGAAAGCAAGAGAGGTGTGTTCATTACTTTTAAACCTGTGTGGATATGCTAATCACGTGGTATAAGGAATAAAATCCGAGTTTTTGACAATATTAGCAAGATAATGGTTCTATAGGTTCCAGAAACTTGTCAGGCGCGTCATCTAAAGCATTTCCAATAAGCTGTAGATAAACATTAAATACACTTCATTCGCTCGATATTGAAAATCAGACGGTCGGCCGGGAAGAATAGGTAACAAGGAACTCTGAGAGCGAGTCGGCTAACAGCATATTGCTCAAAAGATTTACAGAAGGAAATGAAGATGGATTGGACATACGCCAAGGACACTGACACTGAGTGACATCATACACCGGGCCAGTCGATATAGGTGCTGTAAGGTAACCTAAAGGGAAGAAGAAATGAAAGCTTGTAGGCAGTCATTTATCCATCCAGCTGACATTAATGGTAGAGGAGGACCTTTGTGGAATAGTGATGTGCTTTAGAAGTTGAATATTCCATTCGCTACTCCAAAGAACGAATAAAAATAATAATAATAATGAAACACTGTTAAATATGTTTCCTATTGTGTAGTTGGTGCCTCCTTAAATAGATCTGAAGGTTGTGAAGTCACTTTTTTAGTTTTGGTTTCTGAGCTCTAGTCGGAATCTTTGCATGATTATGAGACTTTAAATTTTCAATGTTTCACTAAAATAATTCAGTCAATTTACTCTTATTAAGTTTTTCTAGCTGTTTAGTTTCTGAAGAATCCAATTCATTTCAGTTTTGTCCTTTTAATTGTCGAATTACGGTTGTCAGACTTTTTTCAACCTAATTTGTGTTCTGCGTGTACATAGTACTTATTGATTCAAAGATTTCCAGGCGTATTTATGTGTTATTGCAGTTCACAAACATATACACATATACATCTGCGAATAATTGGCATACGATTCGCCCTCACCAGATGTAAGGTGTTGCTACAGGACTGGACTGGACTACATTAACTCCTGCCTTGGAAATAGGGAGTGAAGTGCTTTGTGGAGTGTCGACCACTTCACTTATTTGGTAAGTTGCATCAGCCTGTGCCGGCGCGTTGATCACTGACGAAATCTTAGAACGGATTCGGATACAGAAGTCTCGTTTCGCATATTCCAGTTTACGTTGTCTCTGACGTTGACGTGATATCCGGCTGGCTATCAACCGAAGGACGTATGTACTGCTCAGTGGTCCACTCCGTCCACCTTTATACCTGGCTATGAGTGAAGCATGGCCATTAAAACTGGAAGACATGAAAAGGCTGGCTAGCTGTCTTTGATCATAGGTGTCTCCGCACTATCTCCCATGGGAAGTGGTATAATAGAGTGAGCAATAATGAGGTTAGGCCTCGGTCGAGTGCTAGTTATGGAGGGGAGGGGAAATCAATCGACGAGGCTGTGAAGCTACATTGACTGAGATGGTTAGGACATGTGTTACATATGCCTAGCCATCGCCTCCCTCGACTACGGGCATTGTTAGCTGACTTAGGGTCAGGCTGGAAAAGAGCTAGCCAGTGGTGGTCAAACCAAAACATGGCTTCACCAGTCAATGAAATACACAACAGTTAGTTTAAGCCAGTCAGGTACTGAGGTGTAGACTTCCTGGTTGAGGTCCTCGGGACGGTAAACACTGTTGGCTGGAAACAACCGGTGATATAGCTGAAAATCGTTCTCAATGCATAGCGCAGATGCATCTACTCCTTGTGACTTATGATTTCCAATGAAACTATATTGTTCTTCGTTATTACTATTCTTTCTGCCTCATATCTCTGTTTACTGTTTCTATTTTGTGTTTCTTCTCTTGCTTTGAGTGTGGCGACTCGAACTGCTACACATCGGTACAAAGTAGTTCTACATTGAAACCAGTCAGTCATGTGTGTTAATGTATATATCATCAAAGCTCGTAGACCATTAAGCAGCCACTGGGACTTGATCCAATGACCAGTCCATGAATTCCAGCTTCCGCCAATCCATGATATGGCACGACTGCTAGTGAATGTCATTGCTGGCGAGTATTTACCGTTACGCCCGACCTGCTGTACCTCACTGTTCACGACATTAATATTTATATTTTAACGCAATTTTGGTAATTGCTTTAAGTCAAGAAATACTAACACAGTTATTTTCTCTCGGTAAAGAAACTTTCAGTAATCCATACCCGCTAGCCGCATAATAAAAGTACATCTCACACTCATTGAGCTACATGTAAAGGTTTTCAATATTAGCTGGTTGCTTAGATCGAATTAAATGAAGCGGAGTTATTGTGCGACACTCATCGGTTGGAAATCATCTACTGAAATCAGTGTGATACACCTTGACGCCAAATAGTACAGGACTGTTAGGTAGCGACATTATGCACCCACCATAAGATGATAGATAGCCTGTCACATAGTTCCGAATTCTTAAAGATGTGTGCTTCATAACTGTATATGGTGAGAACTATCATCGAAGGCACTAACTTCGTCACAAAAATCCGTCTAGTGTTTCGTATTTTATTTCCGGTGCGTTGGTGGCACAACGGTAGAATGAATGCTAGCCGATCACGCATGTATTTTGGCGTTCGATCCCCGGTCATCGACGCACTCCTTTACCTTGCTAAGTCGGTAATAAGACTAGTAAGAGGGAAGATTGGGCATGAGGATAGCAACCCTATCCCGTAAAAATAAACACTACTGCTACCAAAACTTCAAGCCTCTAGCTTGAAGGAAAAATTATAAATTTTGTTTCCCTCTTTTTATGGGTTCAACTGCTATCGTAGGTTTTCTGACTCTACTGTAACTTGGACTGATGCTTAGTTGTACATACATAAATGCCTTTGATTTTCTGCTGTTTCTTATGAAAGACGTTAAAAAGCAATGACTGGAGATGATATGGGTCAAAATTGTTTTCAGTTCCTCATTTACATTCACTTGTTATAGTTGCCATGAAGTCCATTAGATCCGCATATTTCTCCATGTACTTATTCTTTCTCTCATGCACTTCAATTCATTTTAATTCTTTTTGTTTCCTCTACCTTTGCGTGCTATACGGAGTATTATGGCGACTTGTGAATTGCTGCACTTCTGTGCAGTGTTCTACATCAGTCAATGGAGCATTTTTGTGTTTTTTTCTTTTCTGTTCTACGATTATCTCGTTTACTACTTTTAATTTGATGATTAAAATTTCATGAATAGTTTATTGTATTGATAATACGCCCATAAATTATCTTGTAATTTTCTTTTTTGTTTTCTGTTTTAATAGACGAAGTCGTTCTGGAGAGCGTCGAAGTGGTCGATCCAGACGTGATGACGATCGTTCACCAGGTAGAGTTTAGTACAAGAATTCCCTTTTTTTTAAATTCGACCAAAGAAAAAACAAGCATTGGTGCAGAATAACATTGGGTCCCAGTGGCTTAATGGCCCACGAGCTAGCTCGCCTTGTAACCAGAAGGTCCCGGGTTCGAACCCTGGTGGCGGGTGCGTACAGTTGAAGAGTCCCAAGCTAGGACAACGGAAACAGCTGACCAGTACTCCCTGCAGGTTTTCCAATGGTCCTCTAACGGATATCAGCTCATGATGAAATCCTGTAACCAATCAATCAACTCCCTACAATTATTATTATTATTATTATTATTATTATTATTATTTCCTTTAGTTCCTAGAGGAACATAGGGCTTCAGCCGTGCGTCTCGATTGCGTTCGGTTCTCTGCTAGAGTCTTCACCTGGCTCCAAGTCTGCCCACACGTTTTCATCTCCTCTTCACATGATCTCCTCCAGGTCACCCTTGGACGACCAACTCGCCGCTTCCCTTTCGGGTTCCACTCGAGCAATGGCTTGTCTAGTGATGTCACTTGCTGGTTTCCTCAGAGTGTGGCCAATCCATCTCCATTTCTTCCTGCCTATTTGTTTCACAATCGGTTCCTGGTTGGTTCGCTCCCAGAGATCTTTGTTGCTGATCTTTTCTGGCCGGCCATCTGATCTTGAGTATTGAGCGAAGACAACTGTTAATGAAGGTCTGTAGCTTGTTTGAGGTGCTCTTTGTGCCACGCCAAGTCTCTGATCCGTATAGTAGTACTGACTTCACATTGGAGTTGAAAATCCGGATCTTATTTTCCATGCTGATCAGTGCTGTTGACCTCCACACAGACTTGAGAGTAATGAAAGCTTGCCTTGCTTTTCCGATCCTTGCTTTGATATCCTCGTCAGTTCCGCCTGTAGTTGAAACAATGCTTCCCAAGTAGGTAAAGGAGGTAGTTTCTTTCATGTTCCTCCCATTTATGCTGATTGCTGTCTGTTGTTGTTGCTGTGGCTGTTGGTGTTGGCCAGGAATCTTCATCACCTCCGTTTTCTCTATGTTCACCTGAAGTCCTATCTTTGATGCTTCTTCTGCCAACTTGTTACTTTTCACTTGCATATCTTCCAGTTTGTGGGAAATCAGACATATATCATCGGCGAAGTCCAGATCCTCCAAGTTCTTTGTGTGAGTCCATTTTATGCCTGTTTCCTCATTGCCCGCTGTCTGACGCATTATCCAATCTACTGCAATCAGGCAAATCATTGGCGATAGTAGGCAGCCTTGTCTTACTCCTGTCTTCACTTCGAAGGATTCCATGAGTTTCCCGTTGTGGATTACTTGGCATGCAGCGTTGTCATACAACTCCCTACAAACCAATACTTAAAAAAGGATCGATCTTATTTCCGTGGTTCTCCTCATCAGCTGCATGCAACCTGTTGTTTTTAATAAGTAAAAGTCAGCGTAAAATTTAACCTACTTTCGTCTATCAACAGGTATGTTATAATAGTGCCATGGTGAGGTAGAACATCAGGACTACAAGGTAGCATAAGTGTAAGTATACACATACATGTATTTTGTTAGAAGGGAGTTTCCAGAAAATTAATTGACATGTTTTTTGTTAGGGTGATGGCAAAAAGTTAATAGAAATTACACCTTCCTATACCTGCTAATAGACGAAAGTAAGTTAAATTTTACTCTGGCTTTTATTCATTAAAAATGATAGGTTGCATACGGCTGATGAGGAGATCCAACGAAATAGAGTGAATCCATGTTATTCTGCACCAATGTTTGTTCTTTCTTTGCCCACCGGGTAATTTGTGTATATATTTCATTTCACTATGGATAACATTTTATTTTGATAAAATCACACACACCCACAGTGTGTTATACAGTAATATTTACTGATGCGACCACGTTTTGAGCACAAATTATTACTGCTCATAATCATACCAACGCAATACTCACATACCTTTCTCGCTTCATTTATATACGTGAGTAATAATTGATGATTAAACATTTGAATGAAATCAATGCAAGATAAAGTACATTCAGAAATAGTATTAGTGTTATCAATCATATACTATCAGATGGGAAATACGATGAGTGTTTTTATAGTAAAATAAATAAATGACTTGTTAGAATGTGAACTGAAAAATACGTTTTAACATTATTTATTGTCCTCCTCTGATTTGACTGGTGGTAGTAATATCTTCCATATCTCTGGCATTTGCGTTGAGTCAGTCTCTTTCTTCACCTACCTATATTAGTTCTTAGAATTTTGACTTTGTCCCATCCACCCCGTTGTGTGGTTGTGTGTTAATGCTTGCAGTACAGAGTAGTGCTTAGTCTTTTTTCTAAATTACTTATCTTCTTGGTGTCAACCATCCTTACCTTAGCTTAATTCTCATGTTCTTACAATCTGACTACCCCCGATCTACTAGTCTGACTGACCTATATAGTTGACTTAACTCACAGTCATTGCAAGGTATTTTGTAAATTATATTATTTTGTTTAATTGGGTCAGCCGACGGGATCCTTTTTGCCTGCAGAGCTTGTCTCAGAGGGAGTTCGTAGGTTCGAACGCCACCCTAATTCCTCCTTTATTGAGAATCCTAAGTAGGTCCTCAGATGTCCCCTCCCTCCTTATATTGTTAAGACTACTGTAGATGCCTTATATTCTCTCTTATTTATGTTATCATTATCAGTTCCACCATTATTTTTATTTTGCTTTTGTCCTTTTCTGATCATCCTAATGAATTTTATAGGATAGTCAGTTATTTAACACCAACGCTGCTTCTTTCTGTTTTATTTCATCATTTAGATCTTTTCTTCTACTACTTAGTGCTATA